>CM061280.1:11507529-12707529 GCA_030848825.1 Tadarida brasiliensis
ACAAACTTTTTTGAAGCTTATGTTTTAACTTAGCACTGGGTTGTATTTTCACATGTCAATAAATATTCTTCAACAACATGGTTTTTAATGGCAGTATAACATATCTCCATATGGACTTACTATAATTTACTTTAAAGAGTTTTCCATTGCTGAACATTTTGATTGTTTCTAATTTTCCAATATTATAAATATTATCATGGTAAAAATCCTTATGTATTACATTTAGCATACATCTTTGATTATTTCCTTTTTTTTTTTTTTTATTTATTTATTTTTTTTAATCCTCACCCGAGGACATTTTTTCATTTTTTGTTCAGATAGAGTGGGAGAGAGAGAGAGAGAGAAACATCGACGTGAAAGGGACACATCGAGTGGCTGCCACCCGCACGACCAACCAGGGCCGGGGACAAACTGCAACCGAAGTACATGCCCTTAGCGGGAACCGAACCCGGGTCTCTCTGGACCACAGGCTGACGCTCCAACCGCTGAGCCAAACCGGCCAGGGCTGATTATTTCCTTAGTATAAATCATTAGGAGAGGAATTGTTAGATAAAAGGTCATGCATATTTTAAGACTTCTTATGTTTGTTGCCAAACTATTATTGGCTTTATCATAAAATGTTTACATCACATATTTATATCATGTTGCTGTAGACAGAAACCCATCAATTTTTTTTTTACATGAAGAAACAGATATATATTAAGATATTTATACTTATTATTATGTTTTACACATGATGGAACATCTGTACTTAAATACATTTATTTCTGTCTGGCTAATAATTGTGTGCCAAACCAGTGTTGCACACACTTATTTTTCATTAAATTCAGGTACTAAACAGACACTTTGACTTTAACACAGATATCACAAATGAGAATGAAAAAAGTAAACACCAAGTGATTTTCCTTAAGCAAAGTTGAGCATTTCCAGAGTGTGTGTACTCTGGACATACAACATAAATGAGAGTGTAGTGGGGTCAAAATGGCAAGGGTCTTTCAACAGGCCTATATCAAGTATCTACTTTGTACAAGGTATCATGCTAAGTGCCATGAATTTGCATGTACATGGGGTGAGGGAGTGTGGTGCAAAGTTATATATAGAAACACAGAGGCTCTGTTTTCTATAACTGCCAGGAAACAGTTGCTGGAGAATGGGACATTCAATAAAAAGGCTTTATGGGGGATATAGCAAAGCCATCTCATCAAATAAAAACAAATCTAGATGTGTAGATTAAAACTATAAAAATTATTTTGTAATGATCACAATCAAAGTTTGTTCTAATAACTCTGTATTTTAATTTCACTACTATTCTAATATGAAAAAGGATATTCCAAAATTATGCTATAATGCAAAAAGACATAATCACACACAGAATGTAGACAAACAGCACATTTTCAAATCAGTCCTGACTGGTCAGTAATGCTTCATTTTGAAAAATTGTTGTAGAAGAAAGAATAAATTATCATAAAAGGCAGACAACTCTATAGTTGAGGTGAGGGTAAAGAGAGATCAATTAAATTTCTGGAAAGCATTTGTGCTATGATTTATTAAATTGATTCTTTACATTTTTTCTTTGATCACCTACTATATTATTAGCATTATGCTATGCTCTGTGGGGACAAACAAACAAATAAGGCAAGGTGTCTGCCCTTATCTAGCAGAGAATAACAATGGGAAATAATAATAATTTATAATTTATATTGAAGGCTTAATATATGTATCAGGGTTCTTGGTTGCAAAAAAAACAATAAGCTCTAGATAAATTAACCCAAAAGGGTATTTCATACACTTTCAGTCTAATGGGATCAGATAACCAAATTTGAAGTTTTCACAGGTTGCACTAATGAGATCACGGACACTTGAAACTACCACTAGATCTGATACCACACCTACCTGCAGTAATTGGTCATAGTTGCCACTACTTGCCACCACTCATCACCAAAATTATTTCTGGATGATCCCAATGTCCTCACAGTTCTAGCTTCCATGCAAAGTTGGATGAATGATTCTTATTGGCAGAGGCTTAATATTCTCATGCCTTGCTTGCAAGGGAGATGGCAAAACGAAATTTTCAGGTTCTATAGTGGGAGGTGGGATATGCCTCATAAAATAAAGCATTGCCAAAACATGTGCAGATTTTCAAGGTGCTATGCAACTATAAGGAATTACAAATATTCTTTATGGTTAGATACTGTCCTAATTGATTTATATACTTTTAATTTTTTAATCTGCAGGGAATCACCATGGTGGATATGTCAGTCAGATTAGAGTAGGTAGCAAAGGAAAAACAAAACAAAACAAAACAAGCTTCCAAATCTCAATGGTTTGTAACAAGGAAGGTTTGTAGCCCACTTGTGCTACATGCCCATTGTGGGTCACCAGGGTACAGAGGTGGTTTCGCTGTCATTGTCCTCACCTAGGGATCCATATAAAGTCTTCAGCATCTTGTTTTGCCACCATCTCAGTATGAGATTTTAGGGTTATTATGTTAGAGGAAGAGAGAAAGCAAGAGTTAAATCATGGTAATTAAATGCTTTGGAAGTGAAACAAGTCAGTTCTGCTCCCATTTTATTGGTTAGAACTACTCATGAAATGTTTAAATTAAACATGTTTAAGTTAAAGGGGGTGTGGAAGCATAATCCTCCATATATCCAGAAATAGAAAAAGAAGTAGGTTTAGGGAGAATATCAATAATGTCTACCATGGTAGACACTATTTTTCCTAGCACCTTCAGTTTCGAGGAAAGGTAAAAAGAGAATTTAAGTAAGGTTGTAGTAAATAACAGATCTGGAATATGAAATATTGGAATTACATTAAGTTTTGCAATAACAATGATACCTGACATGCATTGAGAAACACTGAGCATCATTTTAATTTTCACAACAACCCAGTCAGATAGGTTGAGTCATTGTTTTACTTTTTTTTCTTTATTGACTTTAGAGAGAGGAAGGGAGAGGGAGAGAGAGATAAACATTGATGACAGAGAACATTGATTGGCCGCCTCCTGCATGCACCCCACTGGGGATTAGGCCCACAACCTGGGCATGTGCCTTGACCCGGAACCGGCGACCTCTTGGTGCATGGGTCGATGCTCAACCACTGATCCACACCGGCCGGGCTGATTTAATTTTTTAAAATATGTTTTTATTGATTTTTTTTTTTTAGAGAGAGAGGAAGGGACAGAGAGATAGTCATTGTCTTAATTAAATAGATGAGGAAACAAGAGCACTGAGACTTTCACTAATTTTCTGAAGTTTACATAGCTAAGAAATAATGGATCAAGCTTAAATGCAATAGTGTGATTTCAAAGCTTGTGTGTTTGTTTGTTTTTGTTAATCCTCACAGGAGGATATTTTCCATTGACTCTTAGACAGGATGGAAGGGAGGGAGGGAGAGAGAGAGAGAAAAACATCGATATGAAAGAGACATTGACAGATTGCCCCCTGCATGGCCCCATTTGGGGTCCAGGATCAAACCTGTAACCCAGGTACATCCCCTGACTTGGAATTGAACCTGCAACCCTTCGGTCCGTGGGCTGACGTTCTAACTGCTGAGCCAAACCAGCCAGGGCTCAAAGCTCATGTTTTAACCACTCTACTCTGAAACCACCATATACTATGCTTTCTAACATGATATAAATAATGTATAGTTACCAACTAATTTGAAATAATATAATTGACTAAAGTGTTTTTTTATATAACATAAATCTTTAGAGCTGCAAGTGACTTTAGAGACTATCTAGTTCAATCATTTATTTTTCACATTAAGAGATTGAGGGCAAAAGAGAGTACGAGGTTTATGTAGATTCACTGTTATTCAATGGCAGAGCTAGGACTCAAATGCAGACCCAAAGCAATAGTTGATCATACACTGAAGCCTGCCGAATTTCTCTTTATCTTCAGGTGTTAGGATCACCTCAGAAGCACATCCTAGACCATATCTTATCCAGGCTCATGGATATGTCATATTTCCTTTATTCACAAAGACATTCTCATGTGTTTGCAGGGAGGCTATAGAGTAGGGAGAGAGAGTGGGAGAAAGATAAACTTCTTTGGGTAGACCAACTAACAAAACATAAGAGGGGATGATATATTAATTGTCTTACAGTGCCTGTTTCTACTTTAATTGTGAATTGACTGAAGGAAAAGAAAAAGATGCCTGGATTATTATAGTCAATTAATAAAAGAGTGTCAATCGCAGCTGTCCTAAATGGACCCAAATAAGAAATTGATGTTAAAAGTTGAGGTGAGTAAAGATGAGCAGGCTTCATCTTCTGCTGTTCAAAACTCTTTGTAGCATTTTATTCCTATTCCAAATATGTTTGTTGTAATAGTTAAAATAGCTTCTGTTTAGTAAGCTTCAATGTTATATTAAGGGCTCTTTACTGTTATTTATATTTTACTTCAAAATAATTTCATGGGGTTCTTAATTACACAGAGTTCTCATCGTGCATTCTTGGAATTAGTGGCTAGAAAGCACTGTTTTAAAACAAATCAGCATTTTTAGCTCTTGCTTAGTAGTAGAAGGCACCATATAGGGTATTTCATCCCACAACTTTTTATAATAGTTTGAAATTTGTGAGCAAGGGGACAAGATAGGGAGGAGGAAGAATTTAATTATTGGTAGTATAAGACCACCAGTGGTTAAGATGAAGGCTATAAATGTGTCCTTCTGATATATGAATAATAGCATTTATGAGAAAGTGGTTAGATGTTGGATAGAGTCCATTTTTATTAATAGCTATACAATTCAAGTTGATGAGTTGTTTCCGTGTTCTTTGATGGTTTTATGTGAATAATTACAGCTATAATAACCGAAGGTTTAACATGAATTCTGTACCTGATGGAAATGCACAAAACCAAATTAAGAGCTATAAGAAACTTCTAAATGAATTGTCACATACCACAAGCAGAAATCTATCTATCTATCTATCTATCTATCTATCTATCTATCTATCTATCATCTATCTATCTATCATCTACAATATATCTGTTTAAATCAGGCTTGGGAAGTGCCAAAGGTAAGTTATCAGCTTTGAAAAAGTCCTTTTGGTGATATCAACTGGAGAAGAACATATCCAAAACCAAAATTATCCTTCTCTCAAACTAGCAAGTCTGGACTTGATTTCCATTTTATTTCTCCTTTTTTCTACCCTCCACATCTAAGAAGTGACTAAGTTCAGTAAATTCTAGAGCCACGGGGTATCTCAACTCCATCCTTTTTTTTGGACTTATCTTAACCCAGACCTTTAATACCCTTTACTTAAATCTTTACAGTGTCTCCAACTGGTTTTCCTACCACTGACCATTCCTCTCTCTTATCTAGTGGTTTACAAACTTGCCCGCCAATGTGGCTCCGTGGGTTGAGCATCATCCCATGTACTGAGAGGTCCTGGATCGATTCCAGGTCAGGGCACATGCCCGGGTTGCAGGCTCGGTCTCCAGTAGGGGGTGTGCAAGAGGTAGCTGGTTGATATTTCTCTCTCACATCGATGTTTCTATCTCTCCTTTCCTCTGTCTCCCTCTAAAATTAAATCAATAAAAACATATTTTAAAAAAAACTTTAGTGTGCATCAGAATCACATGAAAAACTTATTAAAGCACAGACTGTAGGTTCCTGTCCAGATTTTATGATTCAGTAGTTCTGGAGGGGCTCACGGATTTGTATTTGTAACTAGCAAATCAATGATGTTGATGCTGCCAGTTCTGGGATCACACTTTGAGTAGTCATTCTTTTTCCTGCACACTGCTGCCAGGTACATCTTTTTAAAACATAGTTCTGATTGTGTTTTCATTATTTACAGAATTTCAGTGGCTCTGCATTCCCACACAAATAACGTTTTCTTTATTCTGACAGAAAAACTTTCCTATACCTTCTAGCCTCGCATATCTTTCCTGCCTTATCTTCTACCTTAACTTTAAAAGATGTTAGGTTACATACAAGAGCCTTGGAGTTATATATACTTGGATTTGAATTCTATCTCCATTTAAAGAATAGGGGGTTGAAGAAGTGTCTGTCTCAGTTTCCTAATTTGTAAAATGAGCATAATAGTACCTATCTCTTAAGGTCTTGTTAGAGTTAAGTTAATTGATCACAAGAATATTTCAAACAATGCCTGAAACTAAATGAATAGTAGTTACTATAAATGCACTACACTTAATCTAACTATACATCTCATCATTTTCTAAAAAATCAAAATAAAAAATCTCCCTGCTCTTCCTTCTTCATACCTATACTTAACTCATAACACTCCCTCCCCTTGGTGAATCTTTTCCTCAGTCTCTACCTCTGCTAAATCCTTCCCATTTCTTGAGGCTTTCCTCAAATGCCAAATCTTCCAGGAAATATTTTTTTTTACCTTTATCCCCCAGCCAGGAGGAATAATATATATTTTTCTTGAATCTACATACCACACTTATATGTGATTTTTCACTGTCTATTTTTCTTTGAATTGTAGCCATATGATTTTCATGTCTCCCCTACTTGCTTGTAAATTATTATAGAACATGGTTTAATATAACCTACCCTCAGTACTGAGTAGGTACTTTATAAGGTCTAAAGGTCCTGCATGATCTAGTACCTACCTATATATTCATCTCCTCTTGCATCATTCTACCTCTTATTTTGTGTATTTTGGTCATGTTGAAATTTTCCATTCCTGGAAAGCACCATGTTCTTTTAGTTTCAGGGCCTTCACATATGCTATTCCCTCAACCTGCAGCATTTTCGTCAGAAGAACTTCCCTGTTATACAATCTGGAAGCACTTTGTACTTCTTTGTCATAAATGACACTGCTTTTCTCTGCAGTTGTTTTATGTCTATTTTCCTCACGTCTCTATAAAGAAAAAGAACATCTTTTGTGTTCACACCTTATGTCCCAATGTCTAGTATATTGTTTTTAATCTGCTTTGTTCATCTAGCTCTGTATCATGAATATCTTTCTAGATTAATAAATGTAGGTCTGTTCTCTTATTTTAATAACTGTACAATAGTCCATTTTATGGATGATCCATTATTTATTTAACCTTCTATTGATGGACGCAGATGTTTCCAATTTTTCAATAATTTAAACTAAGCTTCAATGAGCATCTTTGTACACTTGCCTCCTTTTTTATTTTTAGAATAAAATCTTAAGAAGAGACCTTCCATAGTCAAAGAGTGTGAGCTTTAAAATATTCAGACTTCCAGTTTTATGACATATAAAAGCTCAGGAGTCATCACTCCTGTGCTTTCAACAACAGGAAAAATTGGAAATCAACCACTTTTCTTGTCTGATGAGAGAACTGATGTCACAGGACAAACTGCCACCTGAAAATCTGCAAGGACAGGCAAACTCAGACAGTAGCATATGAGATCATCTTATCTAGACGGAAGTGCTATAGACATAAGTTTAAAAGAACATTTAAATAATAATTTTGAAAAATTGCTGGAGGCTGAGCAAAATGAATAATAATATATCACAAATAAGTAGAGTTCATTCCAGGGATTCAGGGCTGCTTTGATACTTATAATTCAACCAAATGTAATTCAACATGTTAACAGCTATATAAGAATGGAAAAAAACATATGATTATGTTAATGGATGCAAAAAAATAATTTGACAAAAGAGAATACCCAGTCATTAAAAACTCTCAAAAAACTAGGAATAGTAAAACCTTTCCTTAATAAAGTTTATAAACAATAAAGTTACAAGTAACATCATATACAATGGTGAGCGATTGACGGCTTTCTCTCTCAGACCAGGAAGAAGGCAAAGATATTCTCTCTCTTTATTGTCATTTAACATAGTATAAGACATCTTAACCTGTGTGATTAAGCATGAAAAGGAAATAAAAGGTATACAGATTGGAAAGGAAGAAATTAAACTTTCCCTATTTGCAGATTATGTGATTGTCTATGCAGAAAATTCCAAATAATGTACAAAAAGAAAAACTCTTAGTACTATGAATTGAGATTAGCAAGGTTACAGGATACACAGTCAATATACAAAAGTCAATTACTTTCCTATATACCAGCAATGAACACATAGAGTTTGAAATAAAAACTACAATAGCATAAAAACAAAATACGTACGTGTAAATCTAACAAAATCTAACAGTATCTGTATGTATGCATAAAGCTATAAAACATTGGTGAATGAAATTAAAGGGAATATAAGTGAGAAACTATTCTGTTTTGATGGATTGGAAGACTCAATATTGTAAAGATGTAATTCTCTGCAGTGTGATCTTCCAACTGAACATATTCCAATCAAAATCCAAGCCTAGCTTTTTTTTTTTTTTAGATATAATCAAATGTACTCTAAAATTGATATGGTCAGGCAAGGGACAGGGTAACCAATACAACACTTAAAAACATAAACTAAGTTTGAAGATTCACATTACCTCATGTCAAGACTTATTACCACAAAAGTTACCATAGTCAAGATAGCATTACATTGGTATAAGAATAGACACACCGGTCAGTGGAAAAGAATAAAGAGCCCAGAAATATACTCAAACAAATATAACTAACTGAATTTTAACAAAGGTGAAAATAGGTTTCAATAAAAAAAAATAAATCCCATTTACTATTGCAATGAAAAAAAATTAAGATACCTAGGAATGAACTTAACCAAGGAGATAAAAGACCTGTTCTCAGAAAACTACATGACACTGAAAAAAGAAATAGAGGAAGATACAAAAAAAAAAAAAAAATGGAAGCATATACCATGTAAATGGATTGGAAGAATCAACATGATTAAAATGTCCATACTACCCAAAGCAATCTACAGATTCAATGCAATTCCTATTAAAATATCAATGGCATGATTCACAGATCTAGGACAAATACTCCAAAAGTTTATATGGAATGAAAAAGACTGCAAATAGCCACAGCAATCTTGAAAAAGAAGAACAAAGTAGGAAGGATAACAATACCAGATATCAGGTTATACTACAAAGCCATCATAATCAAAACAGCCTGGTACTGGCACAAGAACAGGCATACAGATCAATGGAACAGAGCAGAGACTCCAGAAATCAACCCAAGACATTATGCTCAATTAATATTTGACAAAGGAGGCAAGAGCATACAATGGAGAAAAGACAGTCTCTTCAATAAATGGTGTTGTGAAAATTGGACAGGTACATGCAAAAAAAAAAAAAAATGAAATGAAACCACCAACTTACACCATACACAAGAACAAACTAAAAATGGATAAAATACTTAATTGTAAATCATTAAATCATAAACATCTTAGAAGAAAATGTAGACAGCAAAAGCTCAGACATCAGACGAAGCAGAATTTTTTACCGATACATTGCCTATGGCAAGAGAAAAAAGGAAAAATTAGTAAATGGGACTTCATCAAACTAAAAAGCTTCTGCACAGCAAAAGAAACCAGCATCAAAATGGAAAAGGAACCCTTCTATGGGATAACATATTTGCCAATGATACATCAGATAACAGGTTAATATCCAAAATATATAAAGTACTCATACAACTCAACAAAATGAAGCAAAACTATCCATAAAAAGTAGGCAGAGGACCTGAATAGACACTTCTCCAAACAAGACATACAAATGGCCAAGAGACATGAAAAAATGCTCAACATCACTAATCATCAGAGAGATGCAAATTAAAATGACTGAGATATCACTTCACATCTGCCAGAATGGCTACCTTCAACGAATCATCAAACAACAAGTGTTGGCGAGGATGTGGAGAAAAGGGGACTCTAGTACAGTGCTGGAGAGAATGCCAACAGGTGCAGTCACTATGGAAAATAATATGGTGTTACCTCAAAAAATAAAAAAATGAAACTGCCATCTAACCCAGTGATCCCACTTCTAGGATTATATTATATCCTAAGAATCCTGAAACACCAATCAGAAAGAATATGTGCACCCCTATGTTTATAGCAGCACTATTTACAATAGCTAAGATCTGGAAACAGCCCAAGTGTCCATCAGTAGATGAGTGGATAAAAAAGCTGTGGTACATTTACACAATGAAATACTTTGCAGCTATAAAAAAAGAAGGATCTCTTATCCTTTGAGACAACATAGAAGTACCTGGAGAGTATTATCATAAGCAAAGTAAGCCACACAGTGAAAGACAAGTATCATATGATCTCACTTATTTGTGGAATATAATGGACAAAATAAGCTGTCGAACAAAATAGATCCAGAAACATGAAAGTAAGAAACACTGACAAACTGCAGAGGGAAGGGGGTTGGGGGGAGCGGCAAGAAGATATAAACCAAAGTATTTATATGTATATATTCATAACCAGTGGACACAGACAACAGTGCAGTGAAGGGGGGGCAGGAGTGGGGTTGGGGGTGTCAATGGGGGAAAAAGGAGAGATAGCTGTATTACTTTCAACAATAAAGATAAAAAAAGAAACAATGATAATCTTTTCAACACATGGTACTGGAAAAAATTGGAAATCTCTATGCAAAAATTTGAACATAGAAACAGTTCTTATATCTAATGGAAAATTTAGTTGGAAATGAATCATGGACCTAAATAAAAATACACAACTATAAGACTTATAGAAGAAAACATAAGAAAAAAAATCTGCAAGGCTTTGGGTTTGGTAATGAGTTTTTAGTTACAACACCAAAAGTACAATACATGAAATTTAAAAAATGATAAATTGGACTTTATTCAAATTAAATAGTTTTGCTCTGTGAAAGACACTGTTCATAGAAGGAAATGGTAAACTGGAGATTTGGACAGAATATTTTCAAATTCAAAACATTTAAAGAACTCTTAAAACTCAACAATAATAAAACAAACAACCTGATTAAAAATGGGGGAAAGAGATAAACAGATACCTTAACAAAGGAGATATATATATATTTGTCAAGCATTTAAAATGTACTCAATAACTGTTCTCATTAGGGAAATGCAAATTAGAACAACAATGAGATACCACTGTAGTCTTAGTTATAATGCTAATAATATCTAAACACAGCTGGCAAATAACAAACAATAAAAATTATTGGAGAGAATGTGGAGCATAGGGAATACTCATTCATTGCTGGTGTGGATACAAAATGGTCCAGTCATTTTGGAAACAATTTTGGCAGTTTCTTACAATGCTAAACATAGCATTGAGCAATCCTGTTCCAGAAAATTGAGCAATCCTGTTCCTAGGTATTTTTCCAAATGATTTGAAAACTTATGTTCACACAAAACCTGAACACAAATGTTTGTAACAGCCTTATTCATAATTGCCCAAAACTGGAAGCAACTCAGATGTCCTTCAATCATTGAATGAATTAACAAATTGTGGTACATTCACACAGTGAAATCACTATTCAGTGATAAAAATGAATGAATTATCAATCCACCCAATAACATGGATTCTTTGATGCATACTTCTAAATGACAGAAATTATTCTCAAAACTTACATACTGTATAATTCCATTTATATGACATCCTGGAAAAAGCAAAACTATAGAAACAGTAAACAGGTAAATTCCAGGCCTTTGGGGAGGGTTAACTGGATGAAAGACAATTATTTTTTTAGGTTGGTGAAACTGCATTATATGATTTTGTAGTGATGGATATATTATACAATGCATTTGTGGAAACCCATAGAAATGTATAGCACAAAGGGTAAACCTTAATATATTAAAATAAAACCCAAGCAGTTAGGAGGTAGAGGATCTCAGGATAGAATGCTGTTTGTGAAAAAATATTCCAATTGTGTATAAACATAAAAGAACCTCACTGAAGGGGATGAGGATATTAAGATACTGACCTAAATAACTCTGGAAGTGAGTCAAGATGGTTAAGACTAAAGACAATAAAGACTGTACATAAATAATGTACCTTTGTTGATAGTTGTTTCCCATGGGGTATGAGTTAACAATTCTAAAATTACTATATATGTATACTTGAATTAAACAATTAAGTAAATGATGGCAGATAGTGGGAGCCTAGCTACTCATTGTTGGAGTGGGAAGTTAAAGTCAAGGGAAGGGAAAAAGCTAGAATGACCCATGTGATAAAGGGTCAGCGTTGGAAACATTAGCATAAACTCATGTTTAGCTTCAGGTACTCACAAACAAATACATATAGAAATATTATAGATATGTATATATGCACGGGTTAGTATACAAACTAACTTTCTGTCACCTGAAGGGGTCTAGAAATAATAACACTGCAGTAGCAATGAGCACATCTAAAACCTCAAGGCTCCTTGGAGAGATGACAGATTAGAGCACTCGAGTAGGGAATGTACCAGATGAGCCTGGAACATCTTTCAGTGCCTTAAAATAAAGAACTACTCAAACACATAGACAGAAAAAGTGATTGAGAGATATTGAGACAGAGAGAGAGAGAGAGAGAGAGAGAGAGAGAGAAAGAGAGAGAGAGAGAGAGAGAGAGAGAGAGATCAAATTATAATAGCAGCCAAATGAAAGAGTTCCCAATTGACAAAGCTAGAACAACTTAAGCAACAAAATGGAATTAGATTATAACCCAGAATATAAAATAAATACCCATGAACAAGTAATAATTTAAATAAATGGTTGGATAAGAAAATAAATGAAAAGTTTGACAAAAACTCCATTCATAAGAATTCCAAATAATTTACATGAATATTCCACCCTCAAGGAAGTGGAGTATAGCATCCACTACTCAAGTGTGGACTACACATAGTGACTTCATTCCATAAAGTGCAGTGTGAAAAAGGAAAAACTGTAAAACCTGACAAACACTACTTCAGTGATAACACATGCTGATAGTATATACACGTGTCTTGATGTGATACAAATTGCATTTTACTACTGTGGTCTTCCTCTCCCAAATCCATAATCCCAGTCTAAGCGTGAGAAAACCTTCAGACTAACTCAAATTGCATAACCCTTCGACACAGACAACAATGTGGTGTTGGGCAAAAGAAAGGGAGGTGCCGGGGCTGAGTGGAGGTGGGCAAAGGGGGGAGGAAATGAGGACATCTGTAATAGTGTCAACAATAAAAATAAAGTTAAAAAAAATTGAAGGACATTCTATAAAAATAACAAACCAGTACTCCTTAAAACTCTCAAAGTCATTGAAAAAGGATTTTGAGGGGACTGCTCTGTAAAGAACATGCTTTTCTAACCACTTTGCTATATATCTGAAACTAATAGAATGATATTGAATATGAACTATAACTGAAAAATAAAAAAAATAAATAAAAAGAAAGAAATAGAATACCCCTAGGATCTCCCCTTATGCTTCATCCCAGTCACTATCCTCTGCCTCTGCTCTTCCAATTGTAACATTCTCTCACCTCTTTGTTTTTCTCTAAATAAGTAAGTATGCATTCCTAAACAAAAGTATTTTGTTTTGCTTGTTTTTACACTTTACATAAATAAAATTGTTATACAGAGCATTTTTGGATAGCTTCTTTTGTTCAACAGTAAATTTGTGAAGTTCATATTGTTATATGTTTCTGTAGTTTGTCCATTTTTACTGCTCTATACATTTGCATTCTATGTATAAATCACCACTTATTACAAAAACAAGGTGAGTCTGAGAAAACACCATCACAGCCCAGAGGAGCCTCAGAAAAAAAGAGTATTAGGTACAAACTAAGGAAATGTGAAGAAAACATGGACTTAAAATAATAATAATATGTCAGTATTGGTTCATTAGTTGTGACAAGTATGCTATAATAATGTTAACAATAAGGGAAAATGAGTGGGGGGTATACATAACTGCCTGTAATATTCTTTAAACTCTTCCTTAAATCTAAATTTTAAAATGTTTATTATTTTTAAAAGAAAGTGGACTAGAGTGTAACATTTATACTAGTAAATATACTATAATAATGAAAAGTTTAGTGGTAGGTCAGGAAGAGACAAACTTATCAAAGACAGCAGGAACTCCTGAATTACACTAATGGAAACATAGTATAAGCTTAAGGTGGCATTTTGCTAACTCTGAAAAGATGTAGAATATTTCAAAATAATATTGAAACATTTCTAAAAATTCAAGATATGTTCAGAAAATGATAAGACATTTGAAGTGACTGAGGGATAAGACATGTTGTGGTGACGAAAAGACAGAAAAAACAGGACACAGATATGGGGGAAAATATCAGAGTTAGAATAATAGTGCTTGGAGGCTTTATTCTTTGAGCCAGGCTGACTTAGTTTTGATTGCTAACTCCACCAATTAGCAAATATGTGACTTTTGGCAGAGAGCCAAATTTTTAAATATTGGGTTTTTTTAATCTGTAAAATGAATATCAGAGCTTTCTTTCTAATAAGGAGCATTGATTGAGACAGTACATGAAAAAAAATCTTAAAGACTACTTGGTATAAGGTGAATGATAAATGTGATTATTAAAAATGCAGTTCAGTTGTTAATTTATTTTACAATAATCAGAGTGCTTATTTCCCATTGATTTTCCAACCCTGGAATTATCAATCTTTTTCCAATTTTATAGGTGAAAATGACACCTTGTTGCTATGATTTATATTCCTTTAATTATTAGTTTGGCAAAACCTTTTATTATGGTTATTGGCCATCTACATTTCTTCTTTTTGAATTGCTCATCATAATCCCGAGGGGCATTTTTTTTTCTGATTGATTTGTATTATTTCATTATATATTAAAGATAGTCAACCTTTCATATTATATATGTTGCAAAAATTTTCTCCCAAGCTTACCTTTTGCCTTTTAGCTTTATTTGAGGTCAGATTATTTTAGAGAATATTAGTAGTTGTACTTTACAACAGGAGTTTCTGCAAAGCAAAAGAATCTTCAAATCTTAGAGCTTGACTATACTTTAGTTCTTATAGCCCAACGATCCATTCATTTCTTTACTAAACCCAAACATAACACCAGAATTTCCTTCTATAACTTTCTTGAGAGATGATCATCCATGCTCTGCTTGAATACTTTCAATTATGAGAGTTCTTTACATCAAGGCATTGAGTGTATCACTTTGGACAGTTTTAGTTATAAAGTTATTTCTGATATTGAACTAAACTCTCTCAATTTACAATCTCCATCTGTTGCTTTGGTTTTCTTTTTAAGTTAAAATCAAAACAATTACTATTTCTTTTTCACATGATAGCCCTTCAAAATACATTAAGGAAGATCTCATTCTTCTCCTCAGCTTTCTTTCTTCCAACCTAAAGAGTTGTTAGTATAGAATAAACTTTTTGACAGTTACTATGAAGGGTGTGATTGTGAGGAGGTATGTAATTTATTTTTCAGTGGAAGAAAAATCAAGTTGGTGCTTCCCGAACCTGTGAATCTTTCATTTATTCACAAGGATTCTCCAGATAGAAAGGCAGTGGGAGAAATTTAAATTTATTTAAAATTTACCTCACTTTTTCCTTTTATTGAATAGTTATTTTGTTATATATGTGACATGGAATGTGTCACCTTTTAGGGCAGTTGTAATAAGAAATACATCACACTGAAAAGGTGCATAAAACAAAATATTTAATAATTTACAGGAAATCTCCATATCCCCAAGTTTAGCAGCTAGTCATCCCAGTGTGCTGGCTCTTGATGTGCCTTGTATTTATGGATATACAATATGATAGCAAAGTGAAAGTTATTTGATATAATTTAATCTAACAAATGTTTATGTATGTGCACAGAACTCTTGCAGATAACCTAATAAACCAGAGAATAATAAGAAATAAGAAATAACTTTTAATATTGCTAAAAAATAGACTATAGCCTAACATCTTAACATTATTATTTTAAAAAGGAATAATGACTATATTTTGAAGCAATGAAAATTTCCTGTATATGTATTCAAATAATGCATTAAGAAACAAGGAATATATTTTTAAAATTAAATTATACCACTCAGAAATAATCATTGTTATCATTAGATAGATATCACTTCAGACAGCTCACTGGGTGCATATACTGATAAAAGAATGGATGAATGGATGGCTAGATGAACACTTTATCAGTCAATTATTTATATATAACAACCACAAAATTTCAGTGGTAGTAAAAAATTAGCATTTATTTCTCATTCAAGCTTCTGTGGGTTGGTTGGGGGAAGTTTTTCTACAGCCTGTGAGTTTGTCAGTTAACTTTGCTCCTTATGCTCTTTATGTTACAAGGGTATGTTTCTCTCATAATAATGGCAGAAGTACAAAAGAATCAAGCCAAACTTGGCCAACACATTTCAAGCCTATCCTTTTGGCTTGTCAACTAACACCCATTGGCCAAAGCAAGTCATATGGCTAAATACAAAGTCAAGGATCAGAGAAGTACACTTAACCCGAGGACAAGGCAAAGGTGTGGCTATATAACTCTATTTATAGCAGAGTGAATAACTGGGGCCATCAATTCCATCTATCACATATGGATGGACGGAGGGATGGAGAGACAGTTGGATCATCTGGTAGAATTATATATAAATATAATTCAACTATTCAATTCTATGCTTTCTTTTTTATTTTTACTTTTTATTTTTTAAATTAAATTTATTGGGGTGACATTGGGTAATAAAATTATATAGGTTTCAAATACACCATTCTATGATACATCATCTGTATATTGCACTGTGTGCCCACCACCCAAGTCAAATCTTCTGTCACCACATATTTGACGCTCTTTACCTTTAATACTTCCCAACCCCTTCTCTCTGATAACCACCATATTGTTGTCAGTGTCTATGATGTTTTGTGTGTTTGTCTTATTTGTTCGTTTGTTATTTTTATTTATTATTTTTTGTTTTTTATTTTATTTTTATTTTTATTAATTTACTTTTGTTACAGATGTTTCTCCTTTTTCCCCCATTGGCTCCCTCCTCCCCCTCCCTCCCTGCCCCATCCCCAGTCTTGCTGTCCATGTCCATTGGTTATGAGTACATGCTTACAAGTTCTGTGGTTCATCGCTCCCCTCCCCAAACCCTCTTCTGGCAATTGTCAGTCTACCCCACTTCCACGTCTCTGTGACTACCCTGTTTCTCAGACTGTTATGTTCATTATATTCCAGAAATAAGTGAGATCATATGATATTTGTCTTTCTCTGCTTGGCTTGTTTCACTTAGGATAATAGTTTCCAGGTCCTCCCATGTTGTCTCAAAGGATAAGAGATCTTCCTTTCTTACAGCTGCATAGTATTCCATTGTGTATATGTACCAAAGCTTTTTTATCCATTCATCTACTGATGGACACTTGAGCTGTTTCCAGATCTTAGCTATTGTAAATAGAGCTGCTATGAACATGGGGGTACATATATTCTTTCTGATTGGTGTTTCAGGCTTCTTAGGGTATATTCCTAGGAGTGGGATCACTGGATCAAATGGTAATTCAATTTTTAATTTTATGAGGTAACACCATAGTGTTTTCCATAGTGGCTGCACCAGTGTGCATTCCCACCAGTAGTGTACTAGAGTCCCCTTTTCTCCACACCCTCGCCAACACTTGTTGTTTGATGCTTTGTTGATGGCGGCTATTCTGACAGGTATGAGGTGATACCTCATTGTTGTTTTAATTTGCATCTTTCTGATGATTAGTGATGTTGAGCATTTCTTCATATGTCTCTTGGCCATTTGTATGTCCTGTTTGGAAATGTGTCTATTTAGTTCCTCTGCCCATTTTTTAATTGGGTTCTTTGTCTCCCTTTTGTTGAGATGTATGAGCACTCTATATAGTTTGGAAATTAATCCCTTATCTGATATATCATTGGCAATTATGCTCTCCCATACAGTGGGTTGCCTTTCCTCTTTGGTGGTTGTTTCTTTTGATGTGCACAAGCTTTTGAGTTTGATGTAGTCCCACATGTTCATTTTTTCCTTTGTTTCTGTTGCCTTAGGTGATATATCAGTGAAAATTCTGCTGCATATGATGTCTGAAATTTTATTGCCTACATTTTCTTCTAGGATTTTTATGGATTCATGAGTCACATTTAAGTCTTTTATCCATTTTGAGTTTATTCTTGTGTATGGTGTAAGCTGATGGTTTAGTTTCATTTTTTTTTTGCATGTAGCTGTCCAATTTTCCCAACACCATTTATTAAAGAGGCTGTCTTTACTCCATTGTATGCTCTTGCCACCTTTGTCGAATATTAATTGAGCATAATGTTTTGGCATAATGATACTGGCATAAAAACAGACATATAGATCATTTAATAAAATAGAGAGCCCAGAAATAAACCCACACCTTTATGGTTAATTAATATTCAACAAAGGAGGCAAGAACATACAATGAGGTAATGGTAGTCTATTCAGTAAGTGGGGTTGGCAAAACTGGACAGATATATGCAAAAAAACAAAATTAGACCACCTTCTTACACCATATACAAGAATAAACTGAAAATGGATAAGAGACTTAAATATAAATTGCTAACCCATAAAAATCCTAGAAGAAAACATAGGCAGTAAAATCTCAGATATCTCTTGTAGAAATATTTTTTCTGATATATCTCCTCAGGCAAGGGAAACAAAAGAAAAAACAAATGGGACTACATCAAACTAAAAAGTCTTTGCACAGCAAAGGAAACCATCAACAAAATAAAAAGGCAACCCACTGAATGGGAGACTATATTGTCTTCATTGGAATTCTTAGAGGATAATATCAATAAGGTGAGTTAGAGTTATTTCTGAACCATATCATATCAATGTTTCTGGGCATTATCTAGAGAGCTATTGTTACAGTTTAGATTACAGAAGTGGGTGATATGATATATATTTCTTTCTTGAATGAACCTCCAATGATCTTTCAATAAATATTTTGAAATAACTGCACTGTCCTAGAAATTTTAGATGGAAGAAACCTGTTAGGAACTACCCTTCAGAGTTGGCATTGTAACACACAATTAGAGTAAGAGATCTAAAGGAACATAACCAAGTAGAAATATGAGAGGCTGACACTCTAGAGCAGCGGTTCTCAACCTGTGGGTCGCGACCACTTTGGGGGTCAAATGACCCTTTCACAGGGGTTGCCTAAGACATAACAGTAGCAAAATTACAATTAGAAAGTAGCAACAAAATAATTTTATGGTTGGGGGTCGCCACAACATGAGGAACTGTATTAAATGGTCGCGGCATTAGGAAGGTTGAGAGCCGCTGCAAGAGTCATAATAGAAACTGTTAAGGATACATCACTCTCATTGGTAAAATTGATGTTGCTGTTTCACAATCATCGAACAGATTTTCCAAGAGCCTCTGGGTAGAAAGCTAGGTCTCAGGAAAGAAAAACAGTAGGCATTCTTTTTTCATCAATTGAATGGGTCCTTGAATAAAGCTAGGAATAGAAGAATGTAGTGCATAATTAATATCCAAGATTCACAGCATATGAACCAAATGGAATATGGAATATGTATTTTGAACAGAACCTGTATCCCTGGCAAAACTCTGATGTTGCCAAAGAAGTCAGTTTTTGACCCAAAATGAGAGTGTTACTCAACAAACTTTGATGTTAGGCTGAAATGGGAACTTCTCAAAATACCACTTTAACCTGGCTGAATATTTCTTCAATTAAGAAGCCTTATACAGAAGAGATCAGGCACGTTCAGTGTGGTATGGCCGATATACAGACGATGTATCCTAGAATTGTACACTTGACACCTATATAATTTTATTGACCAATGTCATCCCAGTAAATTTAATTAAAAAAAGAAGCCTTATAAAAACTTGTCAGCCTTAAATTGTCATCCACTGTAGAAAGTACCAATGAGAAAATTCCAAGATATATTCTTTCTCAAAACACTATGTCCTAAAGGAAATTCAACACCTGGGTAGGTTGCCTGTAAGAACTCTGTGCCCTGCACACAATGATCAAATTAAATCCAATAATCCAAGGAGAGTCAAACTTTAGAAAATTTTTCATTATTTCTAAGGAAAACCAATATAAAATAAGAAATAGAACTGGAAAAGCAATTGACAGTATTGTGAAGTGAAAAGAAACAAATGTCTCGGTAAAATGTCAAGGTACACACACATTGTACAGTTTGTAATGCCCATCAGATAAAGGACAAAACTTTCTCAAATGCATTGAAGTCCAGAGAAATATATCCATTGCCATGTTCACTGGAGCTCTTGTCAATAAGTAACTAAGTTTGGCTGAAGATTCAACTTTGTGAGATTATTGGTAATAGACTAAACATTTGGAAACAACCAATGCTTTTAATACACAAATCCTCAACTTTTTCTACCTAGGAGTCAGCTTGGTTGTATTATGAATGTAATCAAAGAATTGTGGGTCTAAGTAGTATTTTCTTTTCTGTAAGAACTATAGAAATTCATTTCACACATATGTCACATGTGATGTATACTCAATATTAATTATGTACTTACTTTCTGCAATGCACTGTTCTAGATGTTTGGGTGAGAATAAAACTATGGATGAGATAGAGTCTATACTTTTGTCTAATAGGAGAGATAGGACATGTGCCCAAAGTCCCTACTCAATTAGGATCAACTATCAATAGAAGGCAGCACATGTGGTGAGTTTTGGAATGGCACAGAATGAAAGTATAATCTTATTTCTACCTCTATCTGGTTGCATGGGCTTTTGTTCAAAGAGACCATGGTAGACTTCATGTTAAATTGGCATTTATGTTTGGCCTTAAAAATTATTTAGTAAGTTACACAACTCAACACCAGGAAGACAAAAAATCCAATTAAAAATGGGCAAAGGACCTAAATAGACACTTCTCTAAGAGTTCACATACAGATGGCCAATAAACATATGAAAAAAATGCTCAATGTTACTAATCTTCAGAGAGAGAAAAATTAAAACTACAATTATATATCATCTCACGCCTTCCAGAATGGCTACCAGCAATAAATCAACCAACAACAAGTGCTTATGAGAATGTGGAGAAAAGGGAACCCTTGTGCACTGCTGGTGGAAATGTAGACTGGTGCAGCCACTGTGGAAAACTATGGAGGTTCCTCAAAAAGTTGGCAAATATGTTCTCCCAAAGAGTGGGTTCCCTTTTCATTTTGATGCTAGTTTCTTTTGCCGTGCAGAAGCTTTTGAGTTTGATGTAGTCCCATTTATTAATTGTTTTCACTTGTTTCGCTTGCTCTAGGCAATGTATCAGTGAAAATTCTGCTACGTGTGATGTCTGAGATTTTGCTGCCTACATTTTCTTCTAGGATTTTTATGGTGATCTGGTTTCATTTTTTTGCATGTACCTGTCCAATTTTCCCAACACCATTTATTGAAGAGACTGTCTTTACTCCATTGTATGCTCTTGCCACCTTTGTCAAATATTAATTGAGTATAATGTCTTGGGTCAATTTCTGGAGTCTCTGTTCTGTTCCATTGATCTGTATGCCTGTTCTGGTGCCAGTACCAGGCTGTTTTGATTATGATGGCTTTATAGTATAACTTGATATCTGGTATTGTGATTCCTCCAACTTTGTTCTTCTTTTTTCAAGATTGCTGTGGCTATTCAGGGTCTTTTTTGGTTCCATATAAACTTTTGGAGTATTTGTTAAAAGAAGGAACACTTATCTTTTGCTATAGCATGGACTGACCTGGAGATTATTATGCTAAGTGAAATAAGCCAGTCAGAGAAAGACAAATACTGTATGATCTCACTTATATGTGGAATCTAATCAGCAAAATAAACTGATGAGCAAAATAGAAACAGAGGCATGGATACATGGAACAGATTGAGAACTGTCAGGGGGGTGGGCTGGATGAAAGAAGATGAAGCGATTAGAACATATATGCATAACCCATAGACACAAAGAACAGTGTGGTGATGGCCAGAGAGAAATAGGGCCAAAGCCTGGGTGGAGGTGGGCAAAGTGGGGAGGAGGCATGCCTGTAATGGCATCAACAATAAAAATAGTTTTTCTTAAAAAAAAAAAAAGAGAGAGAGAGAGAGAGAGAGAGAGAGAAGTAGTATCACACTGTTTAAGGGCATAGTGAGAAATTCCAATGTCCCAAAGATGACACAAGCCTGAAATAATTGTGTATGGACAATTATGTCATAGAATGAGCTGAGGCTTGCAAAAATATTCTATGTCTAGGGTATTTATTATACAGGCTGCTGGTATCAATTGCAATAGATAACGGTGAATTTTTTTTTTTAAAGTGAAAACATGGTGAAGATAATTTTAATGCTAGGGAAGGCATTGTGGATATATAGTCTGTATGTTTTGGCCACTAGTTGAATTTACAGTGAAGGGGAAAGGAGAAAGGAAGATGAACCAACATACCTCCAAGATGTAGAACTTGGTGAAAGTGATATACATGAAAACCATAATAGAAATAGGGAATATGCAAATAGAACATGATTGTGATGATGGAAAGCAGATAAAAACAGTGTTTTTGACCATTTTGAGTTAGATACACAAGCACTATGTATTAAGGTCGAAATAGCTAACAAGCAGATGGAAATCAGATTAACTTAATTATAAAAAATAACCAACCTTTGTTACCCATTGGAGGCAAAATCATGTCCTAATTAATCTAAAAGGAACTTAAAAGATAATGTACTATTTTACACACTAATAGAAATCCAGTAGTGGAAATATCTTTGACCTTTGAGATCCTCAAATCACAAATGTATTTTATAAAGTTGTTTTAATCTTGATTAATATTTTATCCCTCCTATTCTACCCTTAAAATCCAGCCAGTGCTGTTTGTTCATTCATCCATTAGTATTTTTATGCTTCTATTAGTGTGCAAATAAAAACAAAATTAGCCATCTCCTGACTCCTTGGTGTAAATATCACTATTTCCTAAAATCATTGACTGAAAACTGGTTTCACAGGTTAGAGTTTCCATCTTGTTGTTAGATATGATTGAGATAATGTTAGAGAAGGGGGAATCTTTGGCCTCAGGGTTGGTTTTCACTTTTATGGGGTCTGTATTCTAGATTCTGCAGGCATTCATGCATAAATGCCTTTATTCATCAAACATATTGTGCATTCTAAATGTGTATTGGTGATATAAATATAAATATATAGTGTGTAAGTATGAAATTTAGATGGTAATATCTTCTGGGGGAAAGCAGTTGTAGTTATTAATTTACTATTCCCATGTCTGAAGATTTTGAAATTATGATGATAAACAGCAAGAGGACAAATTGAAATGTTACCTATTTTTTTCCAGAAAACCGAGAAAGGTGCTATTCCAAAGTGATGAAGTAAGACTGAATTCAAGATTAAGGAGTAAGGTTGTGAGAGCAGGAGAAGCAAATTAAAATATGGGTCCCTAAAGGCAGAACGAACTTTAAGAGTGCCTAAGAGGAGAGATCACAGCAAGGCATTAGTATAACCCTTTTAATTATTTCTTTTTATTAAAAATTTTTTTTGCGACATTGGTTGGTAAGATTATATAGGTTTCAAGTATACATTTCCATGATATATGATCTTATTTCATCGAGTGCCCACCACCTGAAGTCAAATGATCATCCTTCACAATGTATTTGACCCCCTTTACCCATTATTATCCCCTCCACCTGACTTCCCTCTGGTAACCACTATACTGTTGTCTGTCTATGAGATTTGTTTGATTTTATTGTTTGTTCATCCATTGCTTTCAGTTTTATATCCCACATATAAGTAAAATCATATGGTTCTTAACTTTTTCTAGCTGACTTATTTTGCTTAACATGATATTCTTAAGGGCTATTTGTGTTGTCTCAAACGGCAGTATTTTATCATTTCTTACCGCTAAGTAGTAGTCCATTGGATATATGCACCACATCTTCTTTATCCAATCCTCTATCAAAGAACACTTCAGCTGTTTACATGTATTGGACACTGTGAATAATGCTGCAGTGATCATAGGGGTGCATATGTCTTTGTGAATAAATGTTTTCAAAGTTTTGTGTAGATTCCCAGAAGAAGGGTTGCTGGGTCCTATAGTAATTCTATTCTTAATTTTTTTTTTTTTTTGAGGAACCTCCATACTGTTTTCCATAGTGGCTGTACCAGTTTACATTCCTACCAGCAGTGAATAAGGGTTCCTTTTTCTCCACAACATCTCAAACATTTATTATTATTTGTCTTGTTGATAATAGCTATTCTAGAAGGTGTGAGGTAGTATCTCAATGTAGTTTTGATTTGAATTTCTTTAATAGCTAGTTAGGTAGAGTTTTTTTTTTCATATATCTGTTGGCCATTTGCACGTCTTCTTAGGAGAAGTGTCTGTTCAGGTCCTTTGCCCATTTTTCAATTGGATTATTTTTGTTTGGTGTTGAGTTGTATGAGCTCTTTATATATTTTGGATATTAACTCCTTGTTGGAGCTGTTGTTTGCAAATCTCTTCTCCCATTTGGTTGGTTACCTTTTTGTTTTGTTGGCAGTTTCTTTTGCTTGTGCAGAAACATTTAGCTTGATATATTCTCATTTATTTTTACTTCCCTTGCCTTTGGGGTCAAATTTATAAAATTTTCTCTAAAACCAAGGTCTACAAATTAGTATTAGTACCTATGTTTTCTTCTATGTAATTTATTGTTTCACATCTTATATTTAGGTGTTTGATTCATTTTGAGTTAATTTTTGTATGTGGGGACAAACTGTTGTCTAGCTTGATTCTTTTGCATATAGCTTTCCAATTTTCCCAGCACCATTTATTGAA
Organism: Tadarida brasiliensis; assembly: GCA_030848825.1. Classification (NCBI taxonomy): domain Eukaryota; kingdom Metazoa; phylum Chordata; class Mammalia; order Chiroptera; family Molossidae; genus Tadarida; species Tadarida brasiliensis. The sequence goes on from CM061280.1 coordinate 11,532,049, forward strand.
GAGGCTTTCTTTTCTCCTTTGTATGTTTTTCACTTCTTTATCAAAAATTTTTTGGCCATATGTGTGTGGGTTTATATCTTGGTTCTGAATTCTGTTCCATTGGTCTTTGTGTCTGTTTTGCTGCCAATACCATGCTGTTTTGATTATTGTTGCTTTGTAGTATAGTTTGAATCAGGGAGTGTGATACCTTCAATTTCATGCTTTTTTCTCAGAATTGCTTTGGCTGTTTAGGGGCTTTTGTGGTTCTATACATACCTGATGATTTTTTGTTCTATTTTCTTTAAAAAAAATGCCATTGGGATTTTGATGGTGATTGCATTAAATCTATATGTTGCTTTGAGTAATTTGGACATTTTAACTATGTTTATTCTTCCAATCCATGAACATGGAATATCTATTTCATTGTGTCTTTTTCAATCTCTTTTAATAATGTTTAGTAGTTTTCAGTATATAGGTCCTTCATATCCTTTGTTAAATTTATTCTTAGGTATTTCATTCTTTTTTGTTGCAGTTTCAAAAGGAAAAAATTGAAGAAGAGGCAATAATTCCTAACATATTTTATGAGGCCAACATAACCCTTATACGAAAACATGGCAGGCATAACACATATACACAAAACTACAAGCCGATATCTCTGATGAATACAGATGTAAAAATCCTAAACAAAACACTAGCAAGTTGAATATAACAATACATTAAAAAATATTACACCTCGCCCTGGCCGGTTTGGCTCAGTGGTTAGAGCATTGGCCTGCGGACCAGAGAGTCCCGGGTTTTTGGTTCCCGTTAGGGGCACGTAGAAAAAAATATATATATATTACATCTTAGTCAAATGTGGTTTATTCCAGGGGCACAAGAATGGTTCAACATATGCAAATTGATCAATGTAATACACCACATTAATAAAATAAAGGATAAAAATCATATGATCTATCAGTAAGTGCAGAAAAATCATTTGATATGATACAACATCCATTTGTCATTAAAATATTCAATGAATTATGAATAGAAGGAAAGTACCTCAACATAATAACGGCCATATGTGACAAACCCTCAGCTAATATCATACTCAATGGTGACAACCTGAAAGCTTTTCATTGAAGATCAGGAACAAGACAAAGATGACCAAATTCACCACTCTTATTCCACATAATACTGGAAATCCTAAGCAGAGTAATCAGGCAAGAGAAAGAAATAAAAGGTATCTAAATTGGGAATGAAGAAGTAAAAGTGTCTGGTTTTGCAGATGACATGATTCTTTATATAGAAAACCCTAAAGACTCCAGCAAATAACTATTAGAAACAATAAACAAAAACAGTAAAGTCGCAAGATACAAAATTTTCCTCCCCTTTACCTGCTCCTATTGCTTAAGCATTTTTTTGGAAGCTAGAATCTGTCATTCACTATTGAGCGATTTAATTTAGAATGATGATGCTCCAGTTAGAAAAGGCATGGTGACTGACATCTGCTATGGAAAGCAGCGTTGTTAGGAAGGTCAATGGGTGTCTGAGTGGAGAAAAGCACAATGGTGAGATAAAGGGCAATAGAAAGAGTAAGATGGAGGAGAAAGAGGCAAGCATTGCTGATTACTGTTTGACCTGAAGTTCAAGAGTCTCTTGGAGACGACTAACATAAATTGAATAGTTGGCAAGTCTGAAATCTGGGCCTGGGGAAAAAAGCTTATTTTATCCAACAAATAGTTACTGATTTAATCCAAAATGTTTATGTACCAGTATTAGATCTGATATCAATATAGAATTTATTAAACACTTTACAGTTTTTCATGTCCTCTACCAAAGATACACACTCTTTTTTTCTCAGGAGCGAAGGACACCAAATCAGAATTAGAAGGTTGAGGTAGAGTTATTGAGGGTAAAAGTGGTCATAAGATGGTTTTGAGGGATACTGCATTTTGTTAGAGGTAATACATTTTTTGTTATTGTCCTCTGGATTACATTTGTCTAGTGGCCATGATGTTATATCTGGCCAAGACAGCATCTGTACAGGAGGATAGGACTGAGCAACACCCTGAGTGTTATTTCCCCAAGTTTGCCTTTCTTGGAATGCTAAACTCACTATTCAGTTCTTTTACTGACTTCAACTTTTCTGAGGTAAATCTCAAACCCCTTTGTAGTTACTAACTCCTACTTTTAAATAATCCTGTTTTGGAAGGATGTCCTTAGTAGCTTCAGGGAAGGAATCTAGAAAATTATTTGCTGTATTAGATAATTTGACACCATCCAATTTCTTCAGTCCAGATCTGAAGAAGAGGCAACTCCCAAGATGTCTCAGCAATTAGTCAAGTGCTCTGGAAGACAGCAATCACTCATAAAATGACTTGGAGGAAGCAGGAGTACAAGAAAAAAGAGTCCTTTCCTTGACCTCTTATTTATCTCATTTTACCACAAAGTTCCATTTAAAAAGGGGCTACATATAATTGTTATTCTATCACTTTATCTCAAATACATAGGGATTAAAGAAACATCGACTTTTAAAGAGCTTTCTCCTCCTGTCCGTCCGGTGTGGCTCAGTGGTTGAGCACTGACCCATGCACCAGGAGGTGGCTGGTTCAATTCCCGGTCAGAACACATGTTCGGGTTGTGGGCCAGATCCCCAGTGAGGGGCATGTAAGAGGCAGCCAATCAATATTCTCTCTCATCGGTGTTTCTATCTCTCCCTCTCCCTCTCTCTCTAATATCAATAAAGGAAAAAAAAATTTAAAGAGCTTTCTCCTCGTTAAAAATCATAGCTTGAGCCCCCTAATTTTACATGCTTGTTCTCTCTCCCTCTATCTCTCACACAAAGAGAAAGTCGGGGCATATGTGCTAAATACACTTCCCCTTAGATAAAACACCACTCCCTTCCTTACATGATCTCCATTCTTCCACTCCACCCCCCGATCCTACCACTACTCCTGTCAGCTCACGAATACCAGAGCTGGAGAAAATAGTCCCTATTCAGACTCAGGCCTAGCTCAAACTCTAGCATCAATCCTATTCTTAGTGATGGAGAATTTGTGGAACCCTAAATCAGTAACACAGAGGTTTAGTATCAAATTAGTCTTTCTGCTCCAACTTTCTATCATGATAGGAAATGCCATGGGGATTGGATTCTTGTTCTACTCTCCCCCTTCCATTAACTAAAAGCTGTTGGTGCCCTCTCTGATTCTATAGACTAAAATTTTGTCTTGTTTTTCCCTTGAGTCAAGTTCTGGCCTGATATGATGCAGTCAGATACTCTCTACTGGCCAAAAGTGATACTGACTACATGCATATACTGGCTTCTTTTAAAATAATCACTAACTGCTGAGACCACTCCAAGTTTGTCTCTTCTTCAGTTCTAGACTGTCCAGGTATCAAATGATGTTTCTACCTAGATTTTTGATATTATTTTAAGGATGGTTATTTTATAAGTGAGGCAGTGTCTATGCATTTACTCTAAGATATTTCAGAAGAAAGTCATTTGGCCAGCTCACTGTTGCTGAGTCCTAGTTGTACAAGCTATTATCAGCTGTGTATTAGACGGTATTAATGAATCATTGTCAATTTTGTTAGCTGTAATAATAACATGGTGACAATATATTTGAAAATAAAACAAAGCCTTTATCAGTAAAAGCTGCGTACTGATATAAATGGCACGATATCTGAGACTTGTTTTGAATACTCTTGGGGAAAAAGGTAAATGTGAGAAGGGAGCGTGGGGTGAATATATAAAATAAGATAGGCAAAATGTTAAAAGTTGTTGGAAATGGGTAATGGATATATTGGAATTAACTATACTATTCTCTCTACTTTTGTATATATTTAAAATTTTCTATTATAAAATTTTATAAATATAATTCTCTCTCCAAAACTATTAAACACATGTATGCATACATTATATATATATAAAATATATATATAAATTATATATATATATATATATATATATATATAGAGAGAGAGAGAGAGAGAGAGAGAGAGAGAAGAGAGAAAGTTCAGAATTTTAAATCCTTGTGTTATGGTGAAAAGAGCATGGACTTTGGTGTTAGCTACATTTGGTTCCTAATCCGGGTTTCACACTAATAAATTGTGTGAGGTAAGAGTAAATTGCTTAATATCTTTAAACCTTAGTCTAGTCAACTGTAAAATGTGAATGCTAATACCTACCTTACAGGGTTGTTGTATAGATAAAATAGGGCCTAGTACATTGTATGTATGCATGTATGTATGTATGTATGTATCTATCTATCTATCTATCTATCTATCTGTCTATCTAGTCTATCATCTATCATCTCTGGTAGTCCTACAGAATTTCCTGGTCGTCCAAAAATATATGTACAAACCTCAAAGGGAAGGGGGAAGTGGGGTTGGAAGAGAGAAACCAAAGAACTTATATGCATATATACATAACCAATAGACATAGACAACAGTGTGGGGAAAGCAGGAGGGGGGGCGGGGTTGGGGAAGATGGGGTTAAGGGGGGGGAAGAGGGACATCTGTAATATATTCAACAATAAAGATAAGTTAAAAAAACAAAAATATATGCACACTTATATGAAGCACATAAATATGGCATGGTTAAATTGGCTTTTCTATTGTTTTGTCTCACAGAAATGTCTTCACATTTGAATTGTTGAATTAGGCATTAGTTTAACTTTTTTTTGGCTATTCCCATGACAAAACAACTTCTAGCATCTTGTAAATGGGAATTGAGACCTGGAAAGGTAACGATACTTTCTTAAATTCACACAGATATGAAATGGCAGTATTGCGAATACTATGTATTTTTAGACATGTTATGTATATCTTCTAGGTCTTTTTTTTCTACTTCATCAATTTGCTATGTTAAATCTTTAAGTTAGCTTGGTTTTCTTCTCCATGCACTGGGACATCAAAACACCATCTTTGGCTTTTAATCTTATTTTTAAAAATTATTTTATTAATTTTTTGGAAAGAGAGGAAGGGAGATAGAAACATTGACTTGAGAGAGACACATCGATCAGCTGCCTCTTGCACGCCCCCTACTGAGGATCAAGCCCGCAACTCGGGTATGTGCTCTGACCAGGAATCAAACCAGGATCTCTCAGTCCATGGGACAATGCTCAGTTCACTGAGCCATACCAGCTGGGCCAATCTTTGGCTTTTAAAATGCCAGTGATGAACTGAAAAACCACTCTTAATGAATATATTTTATTTAAAAAGAATGGTTCATGTGATATTTGTCTTTCTCTGCTTGGCTTGTTTTGCTTAGCATAATACTCTCCAGGTCCCTCCATGTCATCTCAAAGGATAAGAGATCTTTCTTTCTTACAGCTGCATACTATTCCATTGTGTACATGTACCACAGATCTCACTTATTTGTGGAATATAATGAACTAAACAAACTGATGAACAAAATTGACCCAGAGACATAGAGGTAGGGTACAGACTGACAAACCTCAGAAGAGGGAGTGTTGGGGGGAAGAGATAAACCACAGAACTTATATGCATGTATGCATAACAAATGGATATAGATAACAAAGCTGGGGATGGGGTGGGGAGGATGGGGAGGAGGGTGTCAATGGGGGAAAAAGGAGAAATCTGTAACAAAAACAAATTAATAAAAATAATTTTAAAAAAAGAAAGAAGAAAAAATTAAAAAGAATGGTTGTTTTGACTTTAAGCTTTGTTCTCGAAATGCTTTCAATCTGTTTATTCTCTTTGCAAGTAAATTGTTTGTTCTGTAAACATCCCACTGAACTGGGGCTTGGCAAAGCTGAGATTTAGCCTGGAGACTACTTTGCTTAAAATCAACACAGACAAAAAAAATCAATACAGACCAGACAGGTGAAGGCCTGGGGTGGAGAGGGGGAATAGGGGGGAATGGGGGTCATCTGTAATACTTTCAACAATAAAATAAATGTTTAAAAAATAAACTAAATCAGCCCGGCCGGTGTGGCTCAGTGGTTGAACATCGACCCATGCACCAAGAGGTTGCCAGTTTGATTCCTGGTCAGGGCACATGCCCAGGTTCTGGGCCTGATCCCCAGTGGAGGGCATGCAGGAAGTGGCCAATCCATGTTCTCTCTCATTAATATTTCTATCTCTCTCTTATTCTCCCTTCCTCTAGCTGTAAAATCAATAAAGGAAAAATTTTTTTAAAAAAAATCAACTAAATCGTACACACACACAGAGAGAGAGAGAGAGAGAGAGAGAGAGAGAGAGAGAGAGAGAGAGAGAGAGAGATTATCCCTAAAGTGTAACAATTGCTAGTTCAATCTATTTGTCAAACATAAACCTCAGTTGTTCCTCTCCTAAATTGAAATTAAGAACACTCACTAGCTTGACTAGATCTAGACAAAGCCTTGTAGGATGGTGACTAAGAATTCCCCTAGTTGGAAACAAGGGAACCAAAATGGTTTTCTGTCCTGTTTTTCCTACCTACTTGCCTGTGAGAACGAACAGCAGATAGCCAGAAACAGTTGGGGCAAGCCATTAAAAGAAAAGTAAGGGAGATTCTTATTACAAGAGGTCATGCAATTATTTTCTACCATATTCAAGGTAGAACAAATATTTGTGTCTTTGAAAATAATAGGATAGGAAAGAGACAGTATTGTAAATGGCCCACAATAAGAGGAATGATTGAAGTCTGATGTTTTCTATCAGAAGTGTTCTTAAAATAATATAAATAGAAATAGGACACAGAAAGCTATAATCCCTTCTTGTTTACTTATCCTTTTATAACAAAGTATGCATAGGAAAAGGGGTAGAATGATATATAGGTACTCATATATGATTTAATTATGAGAAAGCAATGCCAGTACTTATCTTTGGGCTTGTGATAATTACTATGCAAACGAAGGACTACTCTACAGGAAAATCTTTGTGTGTACATGTGTGTGCACATAATCATAAACTGTTAAAGCTAAAAAAGGCACTTGAGAACATTTAATCCAACCTCATTATTTTATAGATGAAGAAACTGGAGTACAAAGAGTTGTAATGACTTGACTGAAGTCATATAGTGAGGCAGTAGCAAGGTCATGATTAGAACTTAGCTTTCTTCAAATCTGAAACTACTGTCTAAAATTTAAAAACAGCCCTGGCCAATTTGGCTCAATGGTTAGAGCGTCGGCCTGTGGACCAATGAGTCCTGGGTTCAATTCTGGTCAAGAGCACGTACCTCGGTTGCAGTTCGTCCCCGGCCCTGATTGGGGTCGTGTGGGAGGCAACCAGTCGATGTGTCCCTCTCACATCGATGTTTCTCTCTCTCCCTCTCTCTTCCTCCCTCTCACTCTATCTGAAGATAAATAGAAAGATATCCTCGGGTGAGGATTTATAAATAAATAAATAAATAAATAAATAAATAAATAAATAAATAAATAAATAAATAAATAAAATGTTTAATAGTGATTAAGATTGTGGGCTTTTAGTCAGAATACCTAAATTTGCAATCCTAGCTCTCCCCTTTCTTAACTGTGTGACCTTACCCAAGTTACAAACCTCCCTGTGTCTTGGTTGACTTTTTACAAAATGAGGATAACAGTGTCTCCTCCTTGCTAGTGAACAGGTGATTAAAATAGTTCCTGGTGGCCGCCATCAACAAATCATCAAACAACAAGTGTTGGCGAGAGTGTGGAGAAAAGGGGACTCTAGTACACTGCTGGTGGGAATGCAGACTGGTGTAGCCACTGTGGGAAACACTATGGTGTTAAAAATTGAACTGCCATTTGACCCAGTGATCCACTTCTAGGAATATACCCTAAGAAACCTGAAACACCAACCAGAAAGAATATATGTACCCCTATGTTCATAGCAGCACTATTTACAATAGCTAAGATCTAGAAACAGCCCAAGTGTCCATCAGTGGATGAATGGATAAAAAAGCTGTGGTACATATACACAATGGAGTACTATGCAGCTGTAAGAAAGAAAGATCTCTTATCCTTTGAGACGACATGGAGGGACCTGGAGAGTATTATCCTAAGAGAAACAAGCCAAGCAGAGAAAGACAAATATCACATGATCTCACTTATTTGTGGAATATAATGAACATAACAGTCTGAGGAACAGGGTAGACCCAGAGATGTGGATGTAGGGTACAGACTGACACCCCTCAGAAGAGGGGGTGGGGGGGAGGGAAGAGATAAACCACAGAATTTATATGCATGTACGCATAACTGATGGACATGAACAACAATGCTGGGGATGGGGCAGGGGGGATGGGGAAGAAGGTGTCAGTGGGGGAAAAAGGAGAAACATCTGTAACAAAAACAAATTAAAAAAATAAATAAATAAATAAAATAGTTCCTGGTACATAATAAGCAATCAATAGATGTTAGTTATCATTATTATTAGTCAAAAGTTTTTTATACTTACCATGACGCCCATTTCCACTTTAGAAAAATACAAAATAACTCTTCCGAATCATTGTGGAATCTTTAGAAGGGAATCTGTGTGAAATAAACAAGAAGTATAGATGAATGCTGTTGGTGTGATCGTTATTAACTAATGTGTTCATGCATAATCCTTAATTGGAGCATTGTAGGCAGCCATGAAATCTATAGCTACATGTTCCACTATTTATAGCTTCAGTCCTGAGAACACCAAGAGAGCAGTGGTAACTTCACCAAGAACATTAAGTTGGTCTTCAGTGAATGTATCCATTAAGTAGCAGATAGCTATGTTCCAGGAAGGGGCTGGTGGCAGGGTGGGATACAAGGAATGAAAGGACAAATTGAGTTTCAGAATGGCAAACAAATAAAACCTATTACTCTGGCAGGTAGTTGCCTTGGAAACAAGCCAATAATGACCAGTGTACAAAGTATACAAAATACCTATCTTTAAATGAGTTTAAAGCTCCTTCCTGAAGATAGGAACATGAACCTGGGTCAAGTTACTCCTTAGTTAAGTGCATATGAAACCAGAGCTGAAGAGTGAGTGACAGGTATTGTTCTCAGCTGGTTTTAGAATGCCACTTTCCTATTTTTGACCAATGAAAGGCTAAAGGGTAAAGTACTACCTGAACTTTTCATATATTAGCAAAGTTAAGACTTAAATCTAGACATATTGATATTTTTTACCCAATGCTCTTTCTACAAACAATAACGAATATTTACTCAGTTATTTCTCTATGAACCTCAGTTTCTTCATACTATAAACCAAAGAGAATACTATTGCCTAACTTGGAGGGTTATAGTGAGGATTAAAGAAGATAATACATATACTGCACTTGTAATAATGGCTGGCACATAGTAAGTGCTCAAAAAAAGTTAACTGCTATTCTTTTGCTCTAATCTAGGAAGGTACCTCTTAAAATCTAGTGTTTAGAACAGCATCCAATATTTGTATTATCATTGTTTCTAATATCAATATATGAGGTTGTACTAAGATATGAGCCTCTGTGTTTTGTACAGGAGTTTTCACAGAGCTTATTAAGTAACTAGTTCAAGTACATCCAACAATTAAGTGGTGAAGCTGGGATTCACACTAAGTGTCTTTTGACACTGAGCTTGGTGCATAGAAAGCACTCCATTAATCTTACCAACAATGAATGAATGACTCTCAATTTTCTTTTATCCTTCATTCATTATATCATTCATTAAATATTTATGTACCTCCTTTGTTCGGTGAATTACATTTTTATTAAGAGTCTAAAAGTTCACTTGGCATTTAGAAAAACATATTACGTTATTGACTTATATTGAACTAACTGCCTGATCAGATTCAATTCATCTGATTGCACTGTTATTCAGCCTATATTTCTACATATGATTCATATAACTATCACTAGAGATCTTGTCAAAAACCCTGCTAAACTCCAGATACAGTCTTCTATAATATTTTATTTTAAAATTAGCATGAAATGCATCATACTATAATGTTTAGGTACTGGGATTTGGAGTCAGACCTAGGTTTCAATCCAGGCTACTTTCTAGCCATGTGGGCTTTGATGAGTAACTTTTCTTTCCTTAAGTCTATTTTATTGATTTTTTATTTTATTAAATTTATGGGAATGATGCTGCTAACAAAATTATACAGATTTTGGGTGCACAATTCCACAACACATCATCTATACCTTGTATTGTGTGTTCACCACCCCAAGTCAAGTTTCCTTCCATCACCATTTATCCTACCTTTACTGTCTCCTACTTCCCCCCACCCCATTTTCTCTCTGAAAATCACCATACTGTTGTCTGCCTTTGAGGGTCTTTTAAACTTTACTTTTATTGTTGACACCATTACAGATATCCCCACTTTTGCCCACCTCCCTCCAGTCCCCACTCCCCCCACTCCCTCTGGCCATCACCACACTGTTGTCTGTGTTTATGTGTCATGCATATATGTTCTTTGACTAATCCCTTCACTTTTTCACCCAGCCCCTCTATCCCTCCCCTCTGACAGCTTTCAGTCTGTTCTATGTATCTATGAGTCTGTTTCTATTGTGTTTGTTGGTTTACCTTGTTCATTAGATTCCACATATAAGTGAAATCATGTGGTATTTGCCCTTTTTTGACAGGCTTATTTTACTTAGCATAATAATCTCCAGGTCCACCCATGCTGTCACAAAAGTAAGATTGCCTTCTTTTTCATGGTCAAATAGTATTCCATTGTGTAAATGTGCCACAGCTTTTTTTTCTCCTTGATTGATTTTAGAGAGAGAGGAAGTGAGAGGGAGAGAGAGATAGAAACATTGATGAGAGAGAACATCTATTGGCTGCCTCCTGCATGCCCCTCACTGGGGATTGGGCCCACAACCTGGGCGTGTGTTCTGACAGGAATTAAACCGACAACCTCTTGGTGCATGGGTCGACGCTCAACCACCGAGCCACACTGGCCAGACTGTACCACAGCTTTTTCATCCACTCATCTACTGATGGGCACTTGGGCTGCTTCCAAATTTTGGCTATTGTAAATATGCTGCAATGAACATAGGTGTGCATATATTCTTTCAAATTAGTATTTCAGTTTCTTCAGATAAAATCCCAGAAGTGGAATCACTGGGGCATAAGGCAGTTCCAGTTTTAATTTTTTGAGGAAACCCCATACTTTTTTCCAAAGTGACTGTGCCAGACTGCATTCCCACCGACAGTGCACGATGGTTCCCTTGTCTCCACATCCTTGCCAATACTAGTTGTTTGTTGATTTATTGACAATAAACATTGTGACAGGTGTGAGATGATATCTCATTATGGTTTTAATTTACATTTCTCTGATGATTAGTGATGTTGAACATCTTTTCATATGTCTATTGGCCATCTCTATGACACATTATTTTTAAGATGGTTTAATGTCTTTAACCTTGTATCTTCATCTGTGAAATGGGAGTAATCATATCATATGAGATAATGCTACAGCATTATAAAATAATGAGCTACAATAATGAGATTGGTAGTACAACTCTAAAGCAATTTTAAGGACTAAATATATATGAAGTTACTATCACAGTGCCTGGCACATTAGTCAGTGTTGTTATTACTATATCTCTCAGATGGGTATAGTAAATACGTCATAGGGTGCATGTAAATTTCCAGGCACATGGCTGGACTTCCTCCACCTACTCTCCCCTAACTTCCTTCCTTGCACCTACTTTCCTCCACTTTCCTAACTATTCTCACAGTCCAAGTGCTCAAGTGCTGACTTTCGACAGTTCAGTTCAGAAAGCCTGACAATAATAGCTCATTCTCCACATCTAACCTTTACCTTCTGTTCAGTTCCTGGGTGGTGTCTTTTCTGTGAGACCCAGAAGCCTCCCAAAAGATATTAGTTTTCCATTGGTGTTTTCATAGACCACTGCTGAACCAGAGGCCAATTAAAATGTTTACTCTGTGCAGATCTGGGCTTCATCATATGTAGTGACTTAGTGATGAAAGAACAACGTCTGAGCTAGTCAGTCCTCTGTGTTGTTTCCTTGGTAAGAAACAACTATGCCTCACGTCTTGACATAAATGAGCCTATATAACAGTCTTTTACTAGTCTCTTCAATTTGGGTTTTTAGAACACACTGCTTAGCTGCCCACAGTTGTATCCTGGTGTCCACTGACTGAATTGAGAAGGAGACACAAAAGCCATCACAGAATTAATAGCTCGCTTCATTTCTGTTTGTTTTGGTATTAGGTTACTATAAGTCACTTCTAATTTCTGGGTCTCAGTTTCTCCAGCTATGGAATGTAGGTGTCCCTTGGATCACTTATAGCTTTAATGTTTATGATCTTATGTGATTTGGGCTTGTTTATTCCTGTTCAATTGATCTGACAGTGATGCTACCTCACATTTGCAAAGGTATTTTACCTTTTTTTTTTATGAAAGGGATTCTACAGAGATAATCTCACATTATCCTCACAATTATCCTGTAATATACATAGGACCAAGAGACTTGAATATAGCACAGAGAGGTTAAATGACTTGCCCATGGCCATACAGCATATTAGTGTCAGAACCAGGATAGGACCCCAGTTCTCCTGACTCCTAATGTTGTGTAACTACACAGAAAGATGAATTACTCTAATATTGCTGTGTGCTGGAAGAAACTCCATTTAAAAAATTGTATCACCTGTAACTTTATTATTTTTAAGGTGATTTGTCTTCATTATTTTTAAGAGGATAGAGCTGTCACTTTCTTCAAGTATTTATTCCTGAGTACAAAACTTCCTATACACAATATAGACCAATAAACATTGTCTGGTAACCATTATAATGGATAATAAGCTTGCAACAGCTGAGTGAATTTTTCAGGGACTGTTACTTCATAATATACATGCTGTGAAGTTATTTTCCCCTCACAAAAATTATGCAAGTTGGCTAAAAAGTGGATGAATATCTTCAAATGGAGATGCCTCCAAGACAAGTGTATCCAGAATTATCTACACTAATTCTACTTAGCTGGACTTAGCAATTCAACAACTTCCCCTTTTCAGAATAACATTTGGAGCTAAGAAATACTATCTGAGCAATAAAAAACGATTGTTAAAAGCCACACTTTTCATGAGGCTGGATATCTGGTTTCTAAATCCTTTGCATATTACAAGTGAGAAGAGTGGCTACAAAAGACAGGCACACTGGCAGTCAGCGTGACAGCTGACAGTCTTACAAAAGATGGGGAAGAGACAGAAAAGCAATAAAGCCCAGAAAAATAACTCACAAAGAACAGCAATCTAAGTTCATTTAGCAAGGGAGGAATCAGACCTCGAGGACATCATTGCTTAATAATATAATATGCTCTTTGCCCTGGCCAGTGTGGCTCAGTTAGTTGGAGCATTGTCCCATGCACCAAAGGGTCTTGGGTTCGATTCCAGGTCCAGACATGTACCCAGGTTGCAGGTTTGATCTCAGGTCAGAGAGGGTATGGGAGGCCAACTGATCAATGTTTCTCTCTCTCATCGATGTCTCTCTCTCCCTCCTATCTCTCTAAAATCAATAAAAGAAACCACAATATACTATTCAGATTCCACATAGTGTCCCTAACTCATTAAAACATTAGCCAAAACCAAAAGGTTAAAAAACACATAGATTTTTCAACCCCCTGTCCCTCTCCCCTCTGGTAACAAATATAATATTGTATGCCAACTATACTATACTTTAATAAAAATATTTTCCTCTGCTTAAAGAAACAGGAAGATATTCTAGGAGCAATAGTGTTCTCAAGTGCCAAACTTGAAATTGTCTGAAATATAAAAATAAAGGAAGACACCCATCCATTAGGTTTTATTTTAATTTTTATTTCTTTTTACTTCAGTATATATTAGTTTTAATCAAAGTGCAGATAGAGCCCAGCTGAGATGGCTCAGTGATTCAGCATCAACCCATGCACCAAGACGTCGCCAGTTCGATTCCCGGTCAGGACACATGCCCAGGTTGTGGGCCCGATCCCCAGTGGGGGGCATGCAGGAGGTGGCCAATCGATGTTCTCTCTCATCGATGTTTCTAGCTCTCTCTCTCTCTCCTTTCCTTTCTCTCTAAAATCAATAAAGAAAAAAAATTAAAGTGCAGATAGAGGCAGGATTGCTTTATTTTGAAGGAGAGTGGTTAATAAATAAACCTTAGCTACCTTGAAAATTGTGCTGATTTGAATGACTCATTATTGAAGGTTCTTCATAGATGGTTTACTGAACTTACATAGCAAATTAGTTGGCATGAGTGATTTTCTCCCTAACTTGTCCATCACAGACAGAAATGTGCCTACAATGAAATATCTGCTAAATTGACCCTGAATTAATTATTTTCTGGGCATGGTGAAGTCACAGAACACTTTAGGCAATGAGATATTAAATGCTGAACTGGCTGCAAATCCCTTCGAGCAAAATAGAATGTTTGGGATCACAACAATAAAGGTGCAAAAGACACCAGTCCCGCTTTTTTTTTTTTTAATCCTCACCTGAGGACATTTTTTTTTTCCATTTTTATCTTCGGGTAGAGAGAGAGAGATAGAGAGAGAGAGAGAGAGACATTGATTGGTTGCCCCCTGCACGACCCTGACCAAGGCTGGGGATGAACCGCAACCGAGGTACGTGCCCTTGACTGAAATTGAACCTGCGACTCCTTGGTCCGTGGGCCAATGCTCCACCGCTGAGCCAAACCGCCTAGGGCTAGTCCTACATTTTTTAGAATCAATGTTTCCTGCCTAAATTATATGCATACCTTGTAGATATGAAAAGGGTATTTGTTTTTTTAATATGTGGCCTCTTTCCAAAAATTCATGCCCTAATATATTACAAAAACCTATTTATCCCCTCATGCTATGAAAAGGTAGCTGGGAATGCTTTAATCCATTTTCCTGTTATTCTGGGTGGGTACTCTTATCTACCTGTGGCAAATAATGTGAGGATAAGTACAAGAGAACTATAAACTTAGTATTTAAAAAATTTAATATACTTAATAATTACCTTTGGGAGAGAAAGAGAAATGAAAACTTCCATGTTGGGCCAATGTGCAATGAAGAATTTGGGAGGGAGAAGAACATTTATTCAACACTGACAAGACTATGATTCTTCAAATACTGTGTTTTATTCTATCAGTCTCCAAATTCTAAAAGTAATGTTCTAAAATTCAAATTAGGGCCATATACCCTAAGCTTCATGCTTTGTTTTTGAATGATAAGATTCAACTATGGAGCTTTATTGCTGATGCCTACTAAATGATTATATTTATATGTTTTTTTAAATTTGAATAACAGCCTATTTCTAATAAAGATAAGACAATCAGTTAGCAAGTTACAGTTGTACTATTTTCTCCTATGCTGAAGAAAATATTTTAGAATTTATTGAGCTGAGAATGCTTCAGACAATTTTGAGCCTATAGACCCATAAGCCTGACTTGTTCCAAGGGACCCTTACTTTTGTACTTCTGGGAATCTAATAAGTAGATCTTGGGATTGAAACTAATTGTAAGGGCATATAAATTAGATTAGTTTCTGATCCAATATATTGCTGCTCTAAGTTGGTTGAAGGTGTTATGCAGCAGAAGTGTAATAGGTAACCCGTAGGGCTAATTGTGCTTATTATTAGTTTGGTGAAAAAATAATTTACACACACACACACACACACACACACCGGATCATGGATTATCTTGGGGCTACATTATAAACTGGTAGAGCATTCCTTCTCTGCAATGCTCTGAGAGGAAAATATTTCTCCCTCCCCTCTCCTCCCTTCTCCCCTCCTTTCCTTTTCTTTCTATTCTCTCCTCTCTGTCCTCTCCTCTCTAATTCTTTAGTAGCAGTGAGAAAGTATTATCATCAAAACTGTTAGGCAAGGAAGATACCTCAGTATATCTTGGGCAGAAGGTAATGTTTTCTACACATCTGGCATGCATGTTCTGCTTCTAATGTAATTTTTTAGGTCTGGTTTTGAGGTGGGGATGGTGAATCCTATTGGGTTTAGTCAGTTGTAAGTTCACTTTGGATGTATTCATATGCTATGTCACACAGTAGTTTCTCTGAAGCCTGATTAAATGAGGCTGATTGAGCTTCACAGCAAGCGTGCTGCCGGAATCTGCTTAGCAAGAAGTGCAGTTGAAATCGAATGCTTCAGTAGACAAACACAGGCAAGTCTATATACTTCCTTATATACTGGCTGATATATTGGTTTTCTATTTGCTTGGCTTTCAATCTCTCGGATCAGATGCTTTTTCTCCTTTAAAATTGGATGATGTTGTATAGTCAGAGATCATGTGTGTATGCAGCACTTGTGGAGAGTTTTCAGGCAGGTTCACGGGAATGCCGATGAGATCTAGGATAAAAGATTTGGCTAATGTCAGTGACCCCAGTTAATTGTCCAGCTTCTTCCTTGTTCAGTGTGTATTTGTTTTGAAATGTTTACGCCTTAGTACAAACACTAGTATGGGAGAAAGTACAGTCTTCTCAGTGTAGGAACTGTGATAGAAAATGACAGAGGCTGCCTTTTCTGTGAGTACAAAATCAGTAGGGAAACTCCTTAGGAACACTTGGGAACCTTTATCTGGCTGTATATCTATAGTTCAAAATATATAGGTAGAAAGAAAATTTTTCTTTTTATACATAAGTGCACTAGTACAGGGTTTTTAAGGTGGATAAAAATGATTACCGTCTCTTACTGGACATGAATGAAGTCAGTGTTTAAAAATTAGAAGCAAAAAAGGAACATTGGAGAAGGATCTATTTTTCTTATGCATGATTTTATACTATTCTAATGTAATTTAGTACATATTTATTGTTTATGCTGTTGAGAGTCGAATTGTTTGCTATTTGGAATAAGGCACACATAGACTGTTCACATACCTGTTACACTGGGAATTTTTTCGTTCTTTTAATTTTAATTTAAATTTTTTTCAATTACAAATTACATTTAATATTATTTTGTATTCATTTCACATGTACAGCATAGTAATTAGACAATCATATACTTTACAAAGTGTTCTCCCAGATATTTCTAGTACCCTACCTGGCACTATACATAGTTATCATAATATTATGGAATACACTTCCCATGCTGCATAGCTTTGTACATTTAAACACTAATATTTCTAGATTAGATACTGTCTGGAAGGCAAAAACCTGTAAAGAACCTTCTTCAGCATACTTGACAAAATCATACACACAAAGTGAATCATCTCTTATTTAACTCATACCACAAAAAAGTTTTACGTTTAGCTGCACAAACCCCACAGGGATATCTAGTCATGGTATTTGGAATCCCAAAGGGCTTGCCTAGAGAGTGGGGTGTCCAATCCTCCTCTACCAGTAGATGGAAATGATATGGAGTCCCAGGATGTTTATTAACTCAGAAAGTAAATCCATATTCCTTTTGTCCAAGAGAGACTACCATTCTTATTCTCAAAGCCCAGGTTTCCCTAATTCCTCCACATTCTGAGCTCATACCACACTCTGTACTCTCACAGTATTTAGTTCATGTTGCTAATGTACTACTCACTACATTGCATTAGAGATAAAACATGTACTGAATGTGTCTCCCCCATTACATAAATGTTTTAATTCTAAACCATTCTTTATTCAACTCTGTATCATCATGCCTGATATACAGTATGTTTGTGAAATATGTAAATCAATGGATAAAATCAATAATGTTTGGTCTCAAGCAAATTGAATAGGAGTATTAAAAGAGCCCAGAATCAAGATTAGATTCGATTAATATAAAATATGAAGGTTTTAATCTCATTTTTTGTGGTAGATGCTCTATATGACTACACATATTCTAATCAGCAATTCACTTACCTGTTGCAGAAAGATCTGAAAGAGATATTCCTTGTGTTAGACTTTGAAAAGCATCTTGTAAAAATAACAGAGATGCAAAGTTCATTTAAAAATATATTTTGAAAACAGATAAAACTTTAAAAGAGATATGTATATACTCACTGATCTTTGGGAGTAAAAATGAAAAACATTAATTGTTTGAATTATTCAATTTATACAAAGAAAAGGATCGATAAAACTGCTAGTAGTCTTGAGTCAGAGCTGTATAGTCATTATAACAACCCTCATCCTCATAACTGGGATGTTCCTCTCAAAATTAAGCAACCTATAGTCAATACATACCTGGGCAGTAATGCTTAAGAGAAGGTCATGGTCAACCAAAAGGGAAATTAAACTCCTGTACTTAGACAGTCATCAGTGAAAATGTGGAATGAAATAAATCTAATCTTTACCTTGTTTTTATTAATTAGGAATCATGCAATGAACTCAGATAAGAATTTTAAAAAGATACCAAAACAACAACAACAACAACAAAAACACCAAACAAAACTGAAGTCTATATAACCACTTCATAAGCTAGAGAAGTAAATAATTTGCCATCTTCATTCATCTGAAAGTTGGCCCAATCCCTGATATTTCAGGAAACTTCTTTCTGTTATGTCCAGTCCAGTTATGTATATGTATGTAAAATATGTATGGATGTAGCTTTAGTTTGTTTTTCTCTATTTTTCTGATATTTAAAGTAATACTTGTAAAAAATAATTTGACCAATCAAATGTATAAAGAAGAAAGTAGAAGTTCCTCTATATTCTAATCTCCCAGAGATTATTGATGTTTGGTTCTTCAACTTTTTTCTGTATTTACTGGTGTATATACATTCTCCCTTTCTCTCTCTCTCTCATAAAAATGGGATCACTGTATACATAGTTATACAACTAACTTGTTTTTCTGATTTATTATAGATAATTTTTTGTGCCATAACAGAATTCTACCTCATTTTTTAAAATGTCAGCACATAATGTCACTGTATGAACAATCCCCAAAAGTTATTTAACCACTCTCCAACTGGTGGCTAATACATGGTTAATTTTAAACTACACAGAATTTAGACATTTAGAGGTAGAAAAGACCTTAAAGAGTGTGTTATGGAATCCAAGATGGTCACTTCAGAGATGAAAATACTGATGCCTAGATACTGCAGCATATTAATCAAAAGACCACAGGTTAGCTTGGTGGCAGACAGGGTAATGTGGGCACAGCTTCTCCCACTATTTAGAAGCTCAAACTCTAGACTCTAGAGTCTAGAGCCAGCCATCTGGGCTTGATTCGCTATCACTAACCAGCTGAACCACCTTTGTCTAATCATATAACATCTCTGGGACTCATTTTTTTTTAATCCCAATAATGGCAATAATAATACCATTATCAGCAAATTTAATCTTGTTGTCAAGATTAAATTTGTTATAATATAGTGTTTAGATTATTACCTTGGCAATAAAGCAATAAGTGCTAATTATTACTGTTATAGGCTGAATGTCTGTGTGTCCCCCTAACCCCTCTGCTTAAAATTCATATGTTTAAATGCTACCCCACAATGTGATAGTATGAGGAGGTGGGGCCTTTGGAGTGATTAGGATGGAGGGTGGAGCCCTCACAAATGGGATTAGTGCCCTTATCAAAGAGATAGGAGAGAACTCTCTCCTCCCTTCCACCATGTGAGGACAGCAAGAAGACTCAGCTGTCTATGAACCAAAAAGCTGGCAGTCATTGATCTCCCAGCACCTTCATCTTGAACTTCAGCCTCCAGAACTGTGGCAAATAAATGTTTGTTGTTTAAGCCGCCCATTTATGATACTTTGCTGTAACAGCCTGAAGCAAGTTGATTATTGTTATTGTTGTTATTACACCAATGTACTTGAAACTTTATAAAATTATTAAAAGTTCTGTTCTTGGTATGTGTAGACTACCAAGTCTACACCAACTTCTAGTTGTTAGTCAAGATTTTAGTATTTCTATTCATACATTATTCTTTACTAAAATATGAAACTATGTGATCAACTATGGTAATATATATTGAGTTATAAAGGGTTTAAGTATATTCAATTGAAACAGAACTCTTAAATGTGAACAAACTTTTATTTGAGTTATTAATTACCTATATAGAACTCCCCAGAATCAGGAATGGAGGAAAAAAAGAAAGTCCAAATCATTAGTCCTACTGTATTTTCATTCTTATGAATTTCACAATAAAGGGTAAAAAATCTAAACTCCAAAGGATACACCAGTGAATATGTACTGATTCTCAAGCAGTAAGAACATCTGCTCCAGGTAATGAGTTAACATTGTAGGAAACAGCTGTGTTGATCTTAGCTCTTTGTGATTTGTAAGTTTCACAGTTACTTTAATATTGGTGGTACTATTGTTTTTTCACTGTTTTATTCTTTATTTTTTACTTAAAACACATTAGACTGAAGTGTATTAGCAGAGTTTAAATACCTAAACATCTTTCAACAGCAAGAACAAAGTCTAACAACCACCAAGAGAAGCAGGAGCTCTGAGTCCCAAACCAGAGCACCTCTGTTCTCATCCTGAAGCTCATCCCCTCAATATCTCCCCAGCTACATGTTCCATTGTTCCCTACTGTTCAAAATCATGAAATTTTATGTTATAGGAGACTTTGGCACTTCCATATGATCCATTAGCTTATTTTATTTTATTGTTGACATTATTACAAATGTCCCCCATTTCCACTTCCCCATTTCCCCCCTCCACCCAGACCCTGCCCTCCCCTCCCTCTGGCCATCACCACACAGTTGTCTGTGTCCATAGGGTATGCATATGTGTTCTTTGGCTATTCTCTTCACTATCTTTCATCCTACCCGCCCCCTCCTCCTACCTCCCCTCTGACATCTGTCAGTCTTTACCATGTATCCATGATTCCGGTTCTTTTTTGTTCATTGGTTTATTTTATTCATTAGATTTCACATATAAGTAAGATCATATGGTATTTGTCTTTCTCTGACTTATTTCACTTAACATTATAATCTCCAGGTCTATTCATGCTGTTGCAAAAGGTAAGAGTTCCTTCCTTTTTACAGCCACGTAGTATTCTGTTCTGTAAATGTACCACAGCTTTTATATCCACTCATCTACCAATGGGCACTTGGGCTGTTTCCAGATCCTGGCTATTGTAAATAATGCTGCTATGAACATAGAGGTGCATATATTCTTTCTGATTGGTGTTTCGGGATTCTTAGGATATTCCCAGAAGTGGAATTGTTGGGTCAAAAGGCAGTGTATGATTGTTCCCTTTTCCCCACATCCTCACCAACACTTGTTGTTTGTTGATTTATTGATGGTAGCCATTCTGACAGGTGTGAGGTGATATCTCATTGTGGTTTTAATTTGTCTTTCTGGGTTAGTGATGTTGAGCATTTTTTTTTTTTCATATGTCTATTGGCCATCTGTATGTCCTCTTTGGAGAAGTATCTATTCAGGTCTTTTGCCCATTTTTAAACTGGATTGTATATCTTCCTAGTGTTGAGTTGTATACATTCTTTATATATTTTGGAGATTAACCCCTTATCAGATGTATCATTGGCAAATATGTTCTCTAATACAGTGGGTTCCCTTTTCATTTTGTTGATGGTTTCTTTTGCTGTGCAGAAGCTTTTTGGTTTGATGTAGTTCCATTTGTTTACTCTTTTCCTTTGTTTCCCTTGCCTGAGTAGATATATGGGCAAAAAATATTGCTATGAGAGATTTCTGAGATTTTACTGCCTAAGTCTTCTAGGATTTTTACAGTTTTGTGACTTACACTTAGGTTTCTTATCCATTTATTTGAAAACAAAATTTTTTTGTTGTTGTGCCCGGCTGGTGTGGCTCAGTGGTTGAGCATCGACCCATGCACCAAGAAGTTGCCAGTTCAATTACCAGTCACAGCACAAGCCCAGGTTGTGGGCCAGATCCCCAGTGGGGGCATTCAGGAGGTGGCCAATTGATGTTCTCTCTCATTGATGTTTCTACCTCTCTCCCCCTCTCCCTTCCTGTCTTTCTAAAATCAATAAAGAAAAATAAATAAATAAATATTTTGTTAATCCTCACCCAAGGATATTTTTTTTTCCATTGGCTTTTAGAGAGAGTGGAAAGGAGGGAGGTAGGCAGGGGGCAGAGCGAGAGAGAGACAGAGAGAGAGAGAGGTGGAGAGAGAAACATTGATGTGAGAGAGACACATCGATTGGTTGCCTCCCACATGTGGGGATTGAACCTGCAACCCAGGTAAGTGCCCTTGACAGGAAATTGAACCATTGAACAACACCAGCCAGGGCAAGTCTTTTAACTATTTTACACTGGGAATTTTTCAAAGACTTTGTGGAAGAAAATAATTCAATTTTCACTCAAAGATTATGACTTCTCAGAGTTCATGATCCATGACTAAATTAGGCATTTTGATGTTAATTTTGCTCTGTTATTAAATATAGGTGCAGACATAGACTGGTTTTGTTTATTAACACTTCCCTTTTCAAAGCCCAGATATTCCTAATATTAATGGCCAGCTTAAGAGTTTTTTCCAGAGTACTGTGGCTGTCAACTCAGACTAGTGGAAATGCTAATCACCCTACGTGTTTCATCCATGCTGATTTCTGATGTGACTAGATAGATGATAGATACCTGTGTATGTAATGTACACTGAGACAGAAACAAGCCCTCTGTTGAAAGATGAGATGTGTCAAGTGCCACAAAAGTTGTTAATACAAGTTATTTTCAAAACTATAGAGGGAGATGAGAAAAAAGAATTTTTGACAAAAATATAAGGTGAAACAAAGTCTAGAGTAATAAAATCTAGTTGATAAATTAAATAACACTTGTTACTATTTTTTCAAACCTGCACTGACACTTTCATAACAAATTTAATTAAATCTTGGTTAACGTATTTGCCTGTTATTGGCATCTACCTATATATTTCTCTGTGAGTATTTAGTTTGCCATCTCCACATACTAAAGTGTGTTTCTTAATATCTAAAATTAGACTTTTCATCTTATTATTCTTAAGATTTTGTTAATGTAAATAATGGGAAAAACACTCATTATTCTTAGACTCCTGGGTTTTCCTATGTTCTAACATGTCCTCTGCAAGTCACTTACTAAATAAGAGAATTATAGATCATCATATTGTAGAACCCAGTAGGCTTTTAAATATGAGTGAAAGCGTATATAAACTGACAATACTTTGCTAAATTTATATGCCTATTTTTGAAACATAACTATCTTGGAGGTACTGGCTCTACATGTAGCCCAGGATATATTTTCTAACTCGTAAATATGTCATTAAACTATGCTTTAAAATATTTTATTGTGCATTTTCATTGCAACAAATGTCATTTGTTGCAGTATCATGGTGCTTTAGTCTTTCACGTAGCAGAAGGACAGTTAGTTCAGAAGTAACTTTTGTGTCATTTTCCTGATTAGTGCCACTTTACTGCCTGCATTTGGCAGATGGCTATTTCATCACTAACCAAGATAAACTCTAGAGTAATACTGATATTCAAGTGATATCTACTGTCTCCATAGAATTGCCTCAGATTCAGCACTGCCAGGAATTTACCTTTCAAATATATCGCGATGCCAAAGATTGATTAGAAACCCTCTTCCGTTTCCTGGTGTATTCTGGCAGCTCCTTTGGGTTAATTATATTTATTTAAGATCTACAATGTGACTGTGAAAAGTCAGCCATTTCCAGAATATCATAGGTATATAACAAGAAATGCAATTATAAGATTGAAGCTGATAAACTCTGGCATTTAGTAAGTTATTTGATTATAATTAAGTTGTCCTAGCTCTAATGATAGTGAGATTTCTGTTCTTTATTTTCTATGAATAAAATTACAATTTGGATATAGACATATTTAGGGCATTTAATAACATTTGATAAGAGTCTCAAATACATGTATCTCTGTGTAATGATGATGGAAATAAGAGCTAAAGTGATGAGGGCTTCATCCTTCTTTACGGAGGGCTAATCAAAACGGTATTAGCAGAATACATCATGTTCCATTGCTAATTCACTGCAACACCTCAATAAATCACCAGGTATTTATTAAGTGTTTGTATGTGTGTGTCAGGAACATGTAGGAAAAGTAGAATAAAGCTGCATGTGTTATATTCTGTTCAATTATTAATTAATTGTTTAAGTAAAGGCCGCAATTAAATGCTAAGCCTAATCAGAAGCTGGTGCATTTATGCTAAGAAACGTTGACTATATGTGGTCAAGCGATTTTTACACATTGATTATTGTATACCTATTATAAAAAGAAATGCATTTAATGAGCAGTTACAGGGTTTAAAGAAATGTTCTTAACAATAGTCAACTTTGGGTTAGGGATTGATTATATAGTTTCTGAAGTATACAAATTATTCTCCTGTCTTTTGCTTGTTTTTGTACTCCCTGAAGTCTGGACAGACAACACTTTATACATTCCATTTTGCTACTTATTAGTCCCCATGGGGAAAGATTTGATGGAAGAAGTTGAAATAAGAGATTCAAGGTGAACTGTGAATTGATTTCAATTATCCATGCTCATTATATATTGGTATCATGGCTAAGTAGAAGTTGCCTATAATATCAAAATACAACCTAAGGACACCTGTCACATAAAAGACATCAATATTTTTTGTTCTAATTTCAAAGGTGACTAGACCTTCCCTCAATGCAGAAGCAAAAAGAAAAGCAGACAGCATGGAGAATTTTGTTACCATATAAAGCCTTGATTGAGTCCGGCCTGTGTGGCTCAGTGGTTGAGCATTGACCCATGCATCAAGAGGTCGCCAGTTCGATTCCCAGTCAGGACACATGCCCAGGTTGTGGGCCCGATCCCCCACAGGAGGCGGCCAATTGATGTTCTCTCTCATCGATGTTTCTATCTCTCTCTTTTTCTCCCTTCCTCTCTCTCTAAAATCAATAAAGGAAAAAAATAAAAATAATAATAAAAATAAAAAAAATAAAGCCCTGATTGAGTTTTACAACTAACACAAGATTTGAAAGGCGCAGGGCTATTGAAGATTAATTTACAGCTGGAGAACGTTAGTAGAACACAAATAAAATGGGCATTACCATTTAAGACAGAGCCTTTAATACATCCAGTAAAGAGGTTAAGTAAGTGTCTAGATACCATCAATGGTGTTTACCTTGATGAACTGTAAAAAAGTTTTGACTATGTGTAAGATTATATGGAATTGCCACGAGCAGGTGGGTTTGAATTCCCTTCCTTTTTGTTAACCTATATGTAAATATCAAAAGTTAAAAAATAAATTTCTAATCTCAGCTGTTAAATATGGTGATTGTAAAAAATAAATTTTGCAAAAGGTAAGAAATATGAAAAAAATGAGAAACATGTAAGTGAATAGCAAGAATATAGCAGTCAGATGCTGGAAAATGCCATCAACATAGATGAGGTATTAGCTGATGCTGGGAGATTCCTCCTTTAAATGAGCCAAACTTTGCTTTACTGAATGACATACTAGGGATGACTTAAAATATAGTCAGTTACATGAATGGGGGTTTTACAGTGGTATGGATTTTTGTAAATTGTGTGTATTTAACCAAATTTGGTATATGTTACATAATATATTATAAAACTATTTTTGAAGTGGGGCATAGTGATTTTAATTTCCTAATTTCATATTATATTAGACTTACAATGGCAAGGGAGAGAGGATAGAGGGCAGGAGGAAGCCAGACTGAGATTTTTAAAAATGCTATGGGTAATCCATACCCAGTTAATTGAGACTTAGCTATTTATTTTGATGTCTTGTTTGATGTTCTGTCAAACAATAATTGAAAAACCTGTTTTTCTTTAATATTTGTAGCTTTTGCAGATGTCCCCAGAAGGTGTAATTTTAATACAGTGAAAGAACATAAATGCCCTAAGTTTCTAAGTGTGTAAGGTTTTTATGCACATAATATGCATTACAGTCACAGAAAGCAGGATTAATTTGGAAGATTTCATGATAATCATGGAAATTCTAGAGTCCTTAAGGAGGCAGTAGTGGTAATTGGGGGTGAGAAAGGGGAAGTACATGTGAGAGAGTGGTAGAGGCGGGGTGGTGAACACAGAATTTCTCTCCTCTAATAAAGGTGTTTATCTGTGTGACTTACACTCCAAATACATTTGGACACCATGAAAGAACCTATTTCTTATTACTCCATCTAGAGTAAAAACCCTGCTTAATTAGAGTCAGAGATTGTGTCTGGTCAATGCAAGCAGGGATTTCACTGTCTTTTTATTAATTCCCTCTATGTTTGCCCTTTCTGAGAACTCACTTGCCAACTCTGTCTGGAGCCATTTCTGATTATTCTATTAATTTGTTTTTATTGGTTGTTTTATACTTTAGTTCCTTTTAGTATTCAGTCTCTGCAATTCTGATAGAAACAGTTATGTCAGTAATTAACCAAAAGCTTTGCCAACTAATTAATAAAATAATAACAGCCCAATTGCTCTCTGCTACAGCAGGAAGTCCATTTTGTGACAGATAAAAATAATTGAATCCTAACACTGTAAACTTACTTGGTGATTATAGGTTACCTGAAGTGCAGATTTTGTTCATCTATATTCTTAATTTAGCTAAAAATGCAACTATTGAGTGTCTCAGAGAAATAGTTGAAAGAAAAAAAAGGGAGAAAGAAGAACTTCAATTGTACTTGAAAGGATAGACAGGAGTCTTCTGAAATTGTTTATTAAATATTTTAATAATTGAATATTTCAAAGTGAATGTTTTATTTATTTATTATTATTTTTTTTAAATAGTTTTTCCTTAGTGATTTTAGAGAGAGAGGAAGGGAGAGGGAGAGAGAGATAGAAACATCAATTGGCTGCCTCCTGCATGCCCCCCACTGGGGATGGGCCCACAACCTAGGCATGTGCCCTGACCCAGAATTGAACTGGCGACCTCTTGGAGCATGGGTCGATGCTCAACCACTGAGCCACACCGGCCGGGCAGAATGTTTTATTTTTAATGACAAAATTTTAATTTGTCATTTCTAATGAAGGGAGATTTATTTCTACTGATGATGTAAAAATTTTGCCAGATGTGTAACAGCAAAAGTGAAGAATTAGCAGACTAAATCTATTCTTTAAAAATGAGATCCAATTTAAATACCTCAGTTAATGTTTCATTATTATAAGATATCAGTAATGGATTTTCAAATGTCTCTGGTAATATGGTTTTATCTCTTGTATATTAATAATTGCTTTCTGTTATTATAAAGTTTCTGTTTACTCTTGGGTAGTTCATAATTATGGATAAAAATTCTAAATATCGTTTATAATTTTGGGGAGAGACATAGAGAAAATTTAAAATGTCTTGCTGCTGTTTAAACCAACAAAATATCATCTTTTTTTTCATTTATTTTTCATTATAGTTGACATACAATATAATATTAGTTTTAGGTGTACAAAATAGTAAATCGACATTTGTGTATTTTATGAAGTTATCACCATAATAAGTCTAGTGATCATCTGTCACTTTACACAGTTATTAAGATATTATTGACACTGTTCCCTATGCTATACATATCCCCATGACTTCTTTTTAATACTGTTAATACAAATAGCCTGACCTTTCTTGTTTCTTAGATGATTCTGAGACCAGAGCTAATTAGATAGTTCCGCACAATATCCTGCTATCTTTTGACATTGTTTAACTGGAAAATATCAAAAGACACAATTTCTAAAATGGCAAGAACATATAATGGGGTAAAGACAGTCTCTTCAATAAATAGAGTTGGGAAAATTGGACAGATACATGCAATAAAATGAAACTAGACTACCAACTTATACCATACACAGGAATAAACTTAAAATGGATTAAAGACTTAAATGTAACACCCCAATTAAAAATAAGCAAAGGATCTCCAAAGAGGACGTTCAGATGGCCAATAGACATATGAAAATATGCTCAACTTCACTAATCATCAGAGAGATGCAAATTAGAACCACAATGAGATATCACCTCACACCTGTCAGAATGGCTACTATCAATAAATCAACAAACAACAAGTGCTGGTGAGGATGTGGAGAAAAGGGAACCTTCGTGCACTGTTGGTGGGAATGCAGACTGGTGCAGCCACTGGAAAACAGTAGGGAGTTTCTTCAAAAAATTGAAAATGTAACAAACCTTTCAACCCAGAGAACCCACTTCTGGGAATATATCCAAAGAATCCCAAAACACTAATTCGAAAGAATAGATGCACCTCTATTTTCATTGCAGCATTATTTACGATAGCCAAGATTTGGAAACAGTCCAAGTGCCCATCAGTAGATGAGGGGTAAACAAGCTGTGGTACATTTACACAATGGAATACTTCTCAGTAGTTAAAAAGAAAGAAAGAAAGAAAATCTTACCTTTTGTGACAGCATGGGTAAACCTGGAGATTATTATGCTAAGTGAAATAAGCCAGTCAGAGAAAGACAAATACCATATGATTTGGCTTATATGTGAAATCTAATGAACAAAATAATAACAACTACAATAGAAACAGACTTATAGATGCATAGAACAGATTGACAGCTGTGAGAGGGGAAAGAGGTTGGGGAGAAGGGTGAAAGATAGTGAAGGGATTAAGCAAAACTTATATATATGCATATATAATATATATGACACATAGACACGGACAACAGTGTGGTGATAGGCAGAGAGAAAGGGAAGTAGGGGAGGTGTAAATGGGCAAAGTGGGGTTAAATGCAGATGGAAAGAGACTTGACTTTGGGTGATGAGCACACGATGCAGTGTGCAGATGATGTGTGATAGAGTTGTGTGATAGAGATAGATATGGTTTTATTAAGCAATGTCACCTCAACAAATTCAATAAGAAAAGACTTGTTAGCGGGGTGGGGGGAGAGGATGGAGGTGGAATAGGGTATAGGGGGAATAAATGATGATGGAAAAAAATAGCAGTAAAATATCATAGTAATATTTTTTCCAATATATCTCCTCTGCCAAGGGAAAGAAAGCATAAAATAAACAAGTGAGATTACATCAAACTAAAAAGTTTTTGCACAGCAAAAGAAACCATCAACAGCCCTGGCCAGTGTGGCTCAGTTGGTTTAGCATTGTCCCATGCACCGAAAGGTTGCCAGTTTGATTCCTGGTCAGGGCAAAGGTTTCAGATTCGATCCCCATTTGGGTTGGGGTGCGTGTGGGAGGCAACCGATTGATGTTTCTCTCTCTCTCTCTTCCCCCCCTCCCCTCTCTAAAAATCAATAAAAACATATTTAAAAAAAAACATCAACAAAATGAAAAGGGAACCCAATGAATGGGAGAACATATTTGCCAATGATGCATCTGATGAGGAGTTTATTTCCAAAATAAATAAGAATTTATACTACTTTACACTAGGAAGACAAACAACCCAATTTAAAAAAATGGGCAAGGGCCTGAATAGACAATTCTCCAAAGAGGACATTCACATGGCCAATAGACATGAAAAGATGCTCAATGTCACTAATCATCAGAGAGATGCAAATTAGTACCGCAATGAGATAACACCTTGTGCCTGTCAGAATGGCTACCATCCATAAATCAACAAACAACAAGCGCTGGTGAGAATGTGGAGAAAAGGGAACCCTAGTGCACTGCTAGTGGGAATGCAGACTGGTGCAGCCACTGTGGAAAGCAGTATGGAATTACCTTAAAAATAAAAAATGGAACTGCCTTTTGACCTAGTGATCCCACTTCTGGGAATATAGTCTAAGAATCCCAAAACACTAATTTAAATGGATATATGTACCCCTATGTTCATTGCAGCATTATTCACAATAGCCAAGATTTGGAAGCAGCCCAAATGCCCATCAGTAGATGAAGCTGTGGTACATTTACACAGTGGAATACGAGTTGGCTGTAAAAAACAAAAAGAAATCTTACCTTTTGCAACAACATGGATGGACCTGGAGATTATTATGCTAAGTGAAATTAGCCAGTCAGAGAAAGACAAATACCATATGATCTCACTTATATATGAAATCTAATGAACAAAATAAACTGACGAACAAAATAGAAACAGAGAAATGAATACATGGAAAAGACTGACAACTTTCAGAGGGGAGGGGCTGAGAGGTTTGGATGAAAGAAGGTGAAGGGCTTAAGCAAAAAACATTATATGTGTGTGTGTGTGTGTGTGTGTGTGTGTGTGTGTGTGTGTATAAACACATAGACAAGACAACAGTGTGGTGATAGCCAGAGGGAAAGTGTGGTAGGGGTAGGTGGAGGTGGGAAATGGGGGTATAATTGGGGACGAAAAGAAACTTTGCTTTGGGCCATGTGAACACTATGTTGTGTGTAGATGATGTTTTGTTGAGTTGTACACTTTAAACCTGTATGGTTTTTAAACCAGTGTCACCCCAATAATAAAAAAAAATTAAGAAATACAATAAAATGTGTTATCGTGTTGTGTGTCAATTTGGAACATTAATTTGTTAAAAAAATCTGTGGATAATTTATTGATATAAGTTGCAATATTGTCTGATAAGGTTGTTACCAAATTATCTTTAGGAAGAGACAGTGTTGAGTGATTTGGAGGTGTGGAGGACTTACCAAAATAGCTCTAGTTAACTGCCTGAAATTCATTCATAAAAGAATACTTCCTTTGAACCTTGAACAAATTTAATGTCTTAGACTTCCTATTACATTTTAAATAACAAGTGGTCAGGGGAATACTTTAAAACAAACCATTATCAATTAAGAGTTTACTGGAAATTCATTTTCCTGAAATATGGCCCATTTAGATTGGAATACAGAATACAAATTTGAAGGACTAAAAGGAGGGGTGCATTGAGGGTGGGGGGCTTGACAGCAAAAAGTTCCTTAAAATTTTGCCTTGGCATTGCTTCTATTTGTAACTGAATGTAAATATTTCCTTTTGCTAAAGACAGAATTTTCCAACCAGACCCTGATCTCAGGCTATGCTAAAATTTTGACCTTTGAATTTTAAATAACCCCTTCTATTGTTAGGTTTCATGATGTGTTTGTTCTCTTTTTTGTTGTTCTTTTTGAGACTTCTCCTTGTGAAAATTATACCAACAAAAGTAATACATAAAATATCAAAGAAATACAAAGAAATCAATCTCAATTTATATAAGAAAGGTATGAAAAGAGACAACAGTATTAATTTAGAGAATTTCAAAAACTACAGATTACTTATGATTTATTTTTTGTTTGACAGATTCCATTGATTACATTAAAATCTAACATTAGACTTCTTTTTCCTAATAAAGCATGATTCATAGTATAAGGCTTACAAGAAAATTAGATAACGATGGGGAATCACTGAATCCCTCCTTAGGTCAGGAATCAGTAAAACTGACCATGATTTCACAGTATATTACTTAGATTTTATCAGAGTAACATGAATTTGGGCATACAGACTTTTCTTTATTAAATTGAATTATAAAAATAATGTTATTTAAATAGTCACAATCGGAAAGCAATTCCAGTTTTCATTTTTTTCTTTAGAGAGTATATAGGTGATTTAGAGGGAATAACCAACACAAAGAAAATTATTCAAAGTGCTTTACATTAGACTCATTCAGTTATAGAGTTGGGATGACCCTTACACATCATTTAATTCAGTCCTCTTATTTTGCAATTGAAGACTGTAAGGTACATGGAAAAGAACTTAATGGCTACAGACCTCAAGCTTCCCGAATGCTAGTTGTGTGTGTTTTTCAATATATGATTTTTGCTGCTCTTCTAATTTATTATTTCACGTGGCAAATATATTTGGAGTTTTATTCTCTCATTTTAATTAATTTGTTTCATCTTATTAATTAATTTTTTTTCTTTATTGATTTTAGAGAGAGACGAAGGGAGAGGGAGAGAGAGTTAGAAACATATTGATGAGAGAGAACATCCATTGGCCGCCTCCTGCATGCCCCCTACTGGGGATCAGGCCCACAACCTGGGTGTTGTAATGTGTCAGGGAGATAACAGAGACGCACGGCCGAATTGTAAAGGAGCACTTTATTACACAGGCGGGCTGTTACACCGGTGGGCTGGCGGGGGGGGAGGTACAGCTTCCACGAATCCTCAGCCCTGAGCCTTCTTTGTTGCCCCTTTTGAAGGCACAGACTACAGAAAAAAAACTGCATTCTCTTGGCGCCGCTTTTGGCACCGTTAAGGGGGGCTGATACAGAGAAGGGGGGGAGAGGAGCAGGGTAACTATTAATCTCTTTTTTCTCATGATTTCTCTGAGTTTCCCAAGGCCATCCTCAACCCCTTATCTTTATAGTTTTCTTTGGGTGTCTCAAGGCCCTTATGTTTACAGAAAAGAAATTGCCAGGGTGTGTACGTGCAATAACTGAGGGTCAGAATGGAGTTATTACACTGGGCATGTGCCCTGACTGGGAATCGAACCAGCGACCTCTTGGTGCATGGGTCGATGCTCAACCACTGAGCCACACCAGCTGGGCTCATCCTATTAATTTTTATTAAAAATAAATTTTATAGATTTGAAAGAGGATAATTTTGAGACATCAAGTAGTTTATACCAGTCCAGCTATTGAGGAGCTTGTATTTGGGGCTGCAAATGGGTAGTATTTGGCTTGTCTGAAACTGGTGTCTGATGCCTGTGGGTGAATGTCTCTGATTCAGAATGCAAGGACCTCTTATTAAAATTTTTGTAAGCACATGAAGAAGAAAAATCAAATCTCACCACCCAGAGATAATAAGCTGTTAAATTTTTGGTATATTTCTTCAACTTTTCATTTACTATATGTATTTATAAACATAGTTATATATGCTCCTTAAAAACAAATTTAGATTATAATGTATATATAAATATATAAATATATATACACTTTACACTTATTCTCTTCATTCAACAAAATAAATATTATCCTTTGTCATTGAATATTCAGACATGATGTATTGTCTGCATAACACTCAATCACTTGGATGCACCACAATTTATTTAACCAATGATCTATTCTCTATTTATGTTGTTTCTAATATTTTTTAATTTTAATAATTATATCTTTAACATACATATAGAAACATATTTGTCCATATCTCTGGTTATCTTCTAGGAGGTAGAAAGTTAGGTCCATATGTATGAATAATTGTAAGGATATTTATATGTTGCCAAATCACTCTCTTGATAACTTTTACCACTTAATGAACTTAAGAGTGTACAAAAACAGCCCGGCCAGTGTGGCTCAGGGGTTGAGCATCGACCCATGCACCAAGAGGTTGCCAGTTCGATTTCCGGTCAGGGCACACGCCCAGGTTGTGGACCAAATCCCCAGAGGAGGGCATGCAGGAAGCAGCCAATCGATGTTCTCTCTCATTGATGTTTCCATTTCTGTCTCCCTCTCCCTTCCTCTCGCTATAAAATAAATAAAGAAAAGAAAAATTTTCAAAAAAGTATGTACAAAAACATTATTTAACCTCATACTTAAGAGTTTATGCATATACTTGTATATATAGTGATAGCCAATTAAAAAGCAAAAGAGAATGCAACCCACAAATTCATTGTTTTAATGATATGTTTATTTTTATTAAGTTTGAATAGCTTTGTATATTATTTTGCCTATGTATTTATTTATTTGTATTTTTTATGTCCCCTGCATATTTTTCTAATGAGTGTTAGAATATTTTCTTAATAATATGCAAGAATACTTTATTTATTATTTTTAAATATGTTTTTTATTGATTTTTGAGAGAGAGGAAGGGAGAGATAGAAACATCGACGTGAGAGAGACACATCGATCGGCTGCCTCTTGCACGCACCCCACTGGGGATCGAGCCAGCAACCTGAGCATGTGCCCTGACTGGGAATCAAACCGGAACCTCTCAGTCCATGGTGCAATGCTCAGTCCACTGAGCCACACCAGCCAAACAAGAACACTTTATATAATAAGGATATTAATCTTTCATTTTATTTATTGCAAACATTTTCAGTCAGTTTAGTATTTGAATTTTAGTTTTATGGCAATTTTAATTAAATTTATCGAGGTGACAATGGTTAATAATATTATATAGGTTTCGAGTGTCCAGTTCTATGATATATCATCAGTATATTGCATTGTGTGTCCACCACCCAAAGTCAAATCTTCTTTCATCACCATATATTTGACCCCATTTACTCTTACTAGTCCCCACCCCTTCCTTCTGGGAACCACCATACTGTTGTCTGTGTCTATGAGATTTGTTTGTGTTTATTATTTGTTCATTTGTTGCTTTCAGTTTTATATCCCACATGTGAGTGAAATCATATAGTTCTTAATATTTTCTGTTTGACTTATTTTGCATAACATGATATTTTCAGGATCCATCCATGTTGTCACAACTGGAAGTATTTCATTTTCTTATGTCTGAGTAGTATTCCATTGTATATATGTATCGCGTCTTCTTTATCCAATCATCTATCAAAGGACACTTCAGTTGCTTCCATGTTTTGGCCACCATGAATAATATTGCAATGAATATAGGAGTGCATATATCTTTGTGAATAAATGTTTTCAAATTTTTTGGGTAGATACCCAGGAGAGGCCTTGCTGGGTCATACGGTAACTCTATTCTTAATTTTTTGAGGAGCCTTCATGCTGTTTTCCATAGGGGCTGTACCTGTTACATTCCTACCAGCAGTGAATGAGGGTTCCTTTTTCTCCACAACCTCTTCAACACTTGTTATTACTTGTCTGGTTGATAACAGCCATTCTAACAGGTGTGAGGTGGTGTCTCGTTGTAGTTTTGATTTTCCTTTCCCTAATAGCTAGTGAAGGTGAAAATCTTTTCATTTATCTGTTGTCCATTTGTATGTTTCCTTGGGAGAAGTCGCTATTCAGGTCCTCTGCCCATGTTTAATTGGATTTTTGTTTGTTTGGTGTTGAGTTGTATGAGTTCTTTATATATTTTGGATATTAATCCTTTGTTGGAGCTGTTGTGTGCAAATTATCTTCTCTCATTTGATTGGTTTACTTTTTGCTTTGTTGGCCATTTATTTTGCTGTGCATAATCTTTTAATCTTGAAATAATAAATTACATAGATGAAAGCATAGGTGCTAAACGTATGGACCTTGGTTTTAGAGAAGATTTTATTAATTTGATCCCAAAGGCAAGGGGATTAAAGACAAAAATAGATGAATGGGAGCCCTGGTTGATTCAGTAGTTTGGAGCATTGTCCGGTACACCAAAAAGTTGTGGGTTCAATTCTGGTCAGGGCACATACCTAGGTTGCATTTTCTATCCCCAGGGGTGCGTGTGGGAGGCAACTAATAGATGTTTTTCTCCCCTGGCCCCTACCCTGGCTTTCTCGAAAAAAATAAATGAAAACATATCCTCACATGAGGATTAATAAATACATATATAAATAAATGGGACTGTTTATGACATTTTGACATATGAAAGGGTTTTCAAAATTTTGTCATCACATAGACTTACTCAGTAATTCTTATGCTTAGAAAGTCCTTACCAATCTTAGATCCAACAAATATTTAACCTATTTCCTCATTAAATATTTTTCCATTGAACTATTTGGTCCATTTGGAATGAATTTTTATATTAGGTGTGAGAAATAATACAGCTTTGTTATTTTTTAAATTAGCTAAAATAATTGCTTCTTAAGAATTTATTGAATAATACTTCCTTTTTCCATTGCTTTGTGATGCCATGATTCTGAAAAAGTTGTGTTTTCCTTTATAAAGCTACTACAATACTATTCTTCCCTGAAAATTCTGAGCTTCCTTGTGCATTCCAAAATGTTACTCATAGTTCTGTGTATACGAATTCCATGCTCTTTGATCACAGGGGCCATAGCTTCTTCAAATACTT
Organism: Tadarida brasiliensis; assembly: GCA_030848825.1. Taxonomy (NCBI): domain Eukaryota; kingdom Metazoa; phylum Chordata; class Mammalia; order Chiroptera; family Molossidae; genus Tadarida; species Tadarida brasiliensis. Next base: position 11,567,519 of record CM061280.1, read on the forward strand.
TTTGTTCCCGCCCTCTTAGCACCTAGAACAAGTGTTAGGTATAGCAATAGGTTTTCAATATGGCACAGTGGCTAAGGGTTATGGCTCTGAACCTAAACTTTCTTGGTTTGAATCCAGGCTCTGCCAAAGATTACTTTTTGCAAGTAGCTTAACTTCTCTAAGTCTCAGTTTCCTCATCTGTGAAATAGGGGTAAACAATCATACCTGTCTCATAGAGATTTTGTGAGAATTAAATGAGATAAAGTATGAAAAAGTAATTAAGCCAATGCCTGGCACAGAGAGAGTACTTAAATGTTTACACTACTTAAAGCACTATTGTTGATGTTAATGCTATTATTTTTGCATTAGCAATGTTGAGGGCCAGCAATGACAATAGAAGGGACTTATAAGGACAGAGAAGTTCACTGCTTCCCGAACAGAAGCTGACCTGGAAGCAGAGGCACTCTCAGAGATAACATTGTAATGATAGGCATTGTGATCTTCTCTTTGTCATAGTGCCATATGCCAAAAGGAATCAAGGGACGGGGAGGTTGGGGGAGTGCTAGAAGGTGATTTTCTAGGTATGTAGATGATATAATTATTCTATCGTTTTTTAAGAAACAATACACAACATGACCATTTTCCCTTATTGGTTGTGTGGGGTGCTAAGGTATAAATTATTTCAAACAGCTTCTTTGTTGACCTGATTTCTCCTTAAAATGAAACAGAAATCATAGAATGTTACACACAAGGAAGCATCTAATCCAAGCCCCTTGTTTTCCAGATGAGGACACAGTCTGGCACAGAGAGTTTAAGTGATTTGCCCAAGATTAGTCAGATAGTTACATGCTGAACTTGGATTTTGAACTCAGAATTTCTGAAATATAGCCACATGTTTTTTGTTTGTTTGCTTCTTGTGTTTTAATCCTCACTCGAGGATATTTTTCTATTTATCTTCAGATAGAATGGGAGGGAGAGAAAGGGAGAGAGAGAGAAACATCGATGTAAGAGGGACACGTCCATTAGTTGCCTCCTGCACGACCCGGACCAGGGCTGGGGACGAACCACAACTGAGGTGCGTGCCCTTGACCAAAATCGAACTCACGACTCATTGGTCCGCAGGCTGACATTCTAACTGCTAAGCCAAACCAGCCAGGGCTGTTTGTTTTATTTTTGGTTAATTCTCACCTGAGGATATTTTTCCTATTGATTTTTAGAGAGAGTGGGAGGGAGGGAGGGAAGGGAGAGGGAGAAAGAGAGAGAGAGAAACATTGATGTGAGAGAGACACATCCATCGGTTGTCTCCCACAGGGATCTGGAGCAGGGCTGGGGATCAACCTGCAACCCAGGTATGTACCCTTGACTGGGAATTGAATCCATGACCCTTCGACCCTGTGAGGGCCGACACTCCAACCGCTGAGCCACAGTGGTCAGGGCACCACATGTGTTTTTTTTTTTTTTTTAATATGTTTTTTCTTCTTTATTGATTTTAGAGAGAGAGGAAGGGAGATGGAAAGAGAGGTAGAAATATCAATGAGAGAGAACACCGATTGGCTGCCTCCTGCATGCCCCCTACTGGGGATCTGGCCCACAACCTGGGCATATGCCCTGACCGGTAATTGAACTGGTAACCTCTTGGTGCATGGGTTGATGTTCAACCACTGAGCCACATCGGCCGGGCAGAGTACCACATGTTTTGAAATTGCCTCCCTACCCATAGCTTAATTGGAAAATGGAGATAGAATACAGAAAAACAATTACATAATTCTTAAAATATCATCTCAACAAATTTCTAAGATTCCTAGTCCTAGGGTAAATTAGCAATGCTCTTTTGTGTTACAAAATACATTTAATGGATGACAATCGGATGTTGGAATTAGAGATCAAAATAATTTTAATTCTGAAATTGATAGCACTGACATATTTCCTTAAAAATAGTTATCAAATTTGAGGTTAAAAAATAAAATGGACTGTGCTTCAACTGGGTCTTGTCTTGTAACTTCAGGTAACGGCAGTTATTCCAAGTTGGTGCTGATTGATCCCAGTGTTTATCTGCAGAACAACTGAGAAGATAGTACATCCAAAAATTACTGTTGGTATATAAACACTTCTTTCACAAATGCAACTTATTTTTCATTGGCATTATTCCTTGATCTCTTTATTACTAACAGGTGATCCAGAGACAGACATTCAAATAAAATAAATTAATTCCGGTGGTAAACTGAATAACTGGGCTGAAATGATCCTCGTTCAGATGAATTTAGTTTGGATAAATGGTTTTTCTTAAAATGTAATTCCCTGATATCAAACTGGCTCATAAATGAAAAAGAATTCAAGAGGAAGCAGAGATATTGGTGACGTTAGTGGATCTTAGCATTCCAATCACACAGGCCTCTTGTGACTCCCTTTCAATTTCTTTTCTTTTCATTAAATCAGCTACTTGCTTTGTGTTCTTACAGAATGATGCACTCTTCAGTTTGTATAATATTTTTTAAACAGTGACTTAAACTGTGGGCACAATAATAAATATAAGAACATGATATGTGCATTGCTCAGAGGTCTCATCTCTATTCTCCTCAAAACTCTCTCTCTTTTTGATCCTCCACAGCAGGTAATAAAATGTTAGAATTTCAACATCTGGCAAAGGGCAGTATATTTGACTGTTATAACAGAGGCCAACATTTTAAAGTTGACTCAGTAGCAAAATGAGTCTCAGGAGTAACTTAATATCTATAACAAGGAGAGAGAGAGAGAGAGAGAGAGAGAGAGAGAGAGAGAGAGAGAGAGAGAGAGAGAGAGAGAGAATCAACAGTACAATATTAGGCATAGGTACTTTTCTTTAGGTTTTCACCATGCTTTTCTCACTATGCAAATAGAGAAACAAAATGAGGTCTTTATTGCTCTGGTCCAAAATAGGCCTGGAATGCTTGAGAACATATGTCAGATCCTATCCTTCATGTCAGCTGTGCCCCTGGCGTGAACTCAGGCATGATACTTACGAGGACCTTCTACCAATAGAACAGTCATGATTAAACAGATGATGTGAATTCTCAGCCACTATGCTTATTTCTAGCTTTTCTACCCCTTCCTCCACTCTATCTTTTTTCTCAATAGAAAATTGAAATGGCATTGTAATTTGAGGCAGTCCTATTGCAGCCCTGTAGCCAGTTAAATTGTCTGGCCCCTTAGGAAGGCCAGTATTTTTCTGCCAAGTATCGCTACTGGAAAATGTTAAATCATTATAAAAACTGTAGAGCAGGTGGTCAGTATGAAAAACAGACTGTGATGAGCAATCTGCTCTTATCTGTGTGTTTGTCTCTTCTCTCTAATAGGCTCATTAGGGGCTTGCACATGAGAGAGAAGATTCAGTGTTGAGCTCTCCTTTCTAAATGTCCCTGTTCAGTTGCCTCATTGTAGAAAGACAGAAAAATATTAGAGGCCATTCTGCCTTACTTTTTGACACAAAAAACAAAGATTTACTTTATTCCCATTCTAATTTTTAAAGGAAGAATGGACAACCAGTTTAAAAAAACAAAGAATTGTATCCTTTACTTGTGTATGATTTCCATGAAATAATGGTTTACCTTCCATTTATTTTACAAAACACTTCTCATAAATTATCTCATTTGATCCTCAAGCAGCACTTTGAAGTGCAATTGGCCCAATTTTCAGATAAAGCAATTGAGGCTTAGAAATATTAAATGACTTACTCAAGGCAATTAAGCAATACAGCAGAAATTAGATGGTTGGATTCCTAGGTAAAGGAACAAATACTGAGAAACTCAGAACAGAGAAATAATTTAGGTCACATGAGGCTTGAGAAGATTAATTTTTCAGTGCCAGAGGTGGTGAGTATAAGGCTCTAATATTTTTCCCCCAGGCTAATTCAGGAATTTTGAATGTAGTCTAAATAAGCACAGTGAAATCTCCATTTACAACCCATCTATGAAAAATAATAGTGCATGGAAGGATTTTAAATCTGTCCAGAATCAGTGCAGTCTGTCAATTTTTTGAAGCATCTTATTTGAAGAGACAAATCCCTACTTTGTATAGTCAAGAAAAAATGTAAAGTCACTTTCATAGCAAGGAATAACTTGGCCTTTAGGATAGGCAAAAGTACTACTATTAAAATTCTAAAGGAGATACACTGTCCCCATGCACCGACACTTACGGTTTCTGAAGTTATCATAGATATCAAGGCACTTCCTTGGTGAAGAAGAAATATTGAGAATGCAGCCAGTTTTCCATTATGTGTAACTAATTTTGCTGTGGCGACTACACTATTTTCCAATGACATTGAGTCACTAAGAAACCTGGGAACTTTCTTTACAAATAGATGGGGGGATATTTTCTGCAGGATTTAGATTGTCAAGGTACAGTAAGTATTCAGCAAAGCTCTATGTATCACCTTCCAGATATTTTTAGTATTTGCTATTTTGACATTAGCTCATCTCTGTTTAATTTTTTGCAGTGCATTTTTTGAAGAGAAAATCTATTTGATTAAGTTGATAGTAGAACAGATTTACTTAGGAGAGAGGCCAGATAAAACACCAAGTTTTTTTTTTTTTTTTTTTTTTTGAGGGACTTGTACTGATATTTGAAAGAGGAAAACTGATAGGTGACAAAGCTGAAGTATAAGACTGGCCCTTTGGCCAAACTCTTAAACATAGCAAGTCTATCTAAGCCCAACTTCCCACCTTTCTGCCCATGTATATTTTCCTGATATCTCTTCCCCTTATCATACTCAAACTTTAATGTCCTCTGCCTTAGTCTCTTGGCTAGGGAAATTATAAACGGCCAGTAAGTTGTTAATGAACACAAATGAGGTTTAATCTGTCATCCTCTGGACCTTAAGATTTGGACATTAACTCAAAGCAGGGAGTTAAAATGTTACCAACTGTGACAGGCTACTAGCTACAGAATTTCAGGTACAATGTGTGTTTTCCATATATATAACACTATGTACACAGATTCCCACTGCCTGCATATGTACTGCAAATTCTAGTAAAACATTTAAAAACCAAGAGTGTTATTGTGGTAAAGAGGGGAAGTGGAAGATGTAGCTCAAATTAATGTTATTGATTTCAAAATATGAAACATTCTACACTTACCCATATAGCAATGATTTCTAAAATTAGTAGCATGTCGGCCTTCTGCAGAATGGTTCTCACTGGGATAATTTACACATTTCCCATGCTCATTAGTACACATCTAGTAAGTGCCATACTGAGACTCCAATTCAGGTCTCTTTGCCCGAGTCCAAACCATTCTTTCCAACCTCAGAATTTCCACACAAGTCATGATCCACTCTCCCTGCTCTCTCTCTTCCATGATTTGAAACCCATTGAATTCAATTCTATTTATTTCTATGCCTCTCCTCCTGCCTCACCTGTCTACCTCTCTGGTAGCTCATCTACTGTGCGTTTTAACATTCCCACTCTCTTGTGAACAAACACTCCATATCTGCTTATGTGCAAGGAATCTAGAACCAGATGGCTTGGGTTCAAATTCTAAATCCACCACTTACTAGCTTATTTATGTGAACTTAATCTGGATAATTAACCTCAACCTCTTGTTCTGTAAAATGGGGGACCATTAGTTCTTATATTACAAGATTATTTATTGGATTAGATGAGTCAAAATATGTAAATCACTTAGAACAGTGCCTGGAATATTTTAAATGTTCAGTAAATGTTGGTTGAAGATTCTTTTTCCTCCACCATCTTAATTTAATTAAAACATGTATTTTACCTGAAATGATACTTAAAACTTTACCTTACCTCTGTGCTTCTCATTCTCAGTATAGATAGATATGCTCGCCTCTACAATTGCCACTCCACCATAGTATTTCCTCATATGTTCACCCTCTTTTCCCTCTGTTGTAAATTAATGTGTTCCTGTTTTTCTTGATTAATCCTTTATCTCCCATTTTTAGTAACCTTTTTTCTTTCTTGTATCTTTGATCTTCCCTCTCCACTAGCTCCTTCCCCTCAGTCTGCAACTATCCTCAAGGATCATCTCTTTCTCTCAAATATTCCCTCAGTTCTATTGGTTACTCAAACTTCAGTCCTATATCTAGTTTTTATATCATTGCTAAGCTTTTCAAAGGCAGATGTGTGGCATGAACTTTGAAGGTAGGGAAAAAATATTACAACTCCTCTCTAATATTTACAAGTTGGGTAATCCTGATCATGTTAATATCTCTGAGCCAGTTTTCTTGTATAAAAATGGTAATAAGAATAATTATTTCATTTAATTGTTATAGGAATGAAATATTATCTCTTAAGTGCTTAGTGGAGGTAATGTTTTGTTTCTTGATCTTGGTGCAGTTAAATAGAAATGCTCATTTAGGGAAAATTCATTGAGCTGTATGCTTATGACTGTATGTATGTATAATTTATATTATATTTTAAAAATTAAATAAATGATAGCCCAGTTTCTGCCATAGAATAAGTGCTCAATAATTGTGGCGATTATTATTTTTATTTCTAGTAATTGAAATTCGGATACCACTTCTACCACTCCAATTTTATCAGTGACTCCTAATCAAGATATCCAATACCTTTTCCTGTTTGAAGAATGAACACCATAGTTTGAATCTTTTCTTCCCTTGGCTTCCTCAATATGGCTGGGCTCTTCCATTCAAATACCAATTAACCCAGCCAGACTTTTTAAAACCGATTTCTTTTTAATTATGGAAAGAAAATTATAAAATCTGTGAATTTACATACACATATATACAGAACTTTATACACACACACACACACACACACACAAACACACACATGGTTTTCCTATATTTGACAGCAGAGCCATTATAAAGAAGATAAAGAAGTTAGTCAGGGAGGTTAATTTTGACAGGTTGGGTTGATAACAACAGGTGTGGAGATGGATATGCATGCAATGCGGGATATGGGGGTCAGCTGCATTGAGCAATAGTTTAATTCCAAAAATAAAGAATAACATCATGAAAGTGTATAAAAAGTTTATATTTGTCAGAGTAAGAGGTGTAGTAGCAGTGAAGGGACAGAAAGGGATCTTTGAAGAGGTAGGATCGGAGCCACAACAGTGTATTTTACAGTAGTCAAAACTTGTACTTATGGTATCTAATTATTATACATGAATTTCTGGAGATAAAATTGAAATGATTGCAACAAAAGATGCAAAACAACATTAAAAGTCATTTAAAAGGTGTTACAGAGAACACTAAGACAGGAGTTAGACAATCTGGGTTCAAGTATCAGTTCTTCTACTTAGCTAGTGTGGCTGCACTGGGTAAAATATTTAACCCCCTAAGCTTCCATTTTCTCATCTTCTGATGAATATGATAGTCTTTCCTATCAATAATTTTCAAAACTTTGCTATGGGGCTCAAATAAGATAATATATGTAGAGACGCTATGCAGCTCACATGGCATCACACAGATGCAGGAGATGATTTGTAAGGTACTTGTTACATATCCCCTCCCATGCACCTGCCATGTGATTGGATTCTACTACAGTACAGCAAATGATGTCAAGGAGAGCGATGACCAGTAGATGGATGAAGCCTGTAGCTTAGGGGAGTAGGTTGGATTTGGGAGGCATTTTCCAGAATACAGACCTGGTGGTGAGCTCTGTTGCTTTTGAGTCAGTGTTATTTCAATTCCATCCTGAACGTGACAACCTGCTGCTTATTCATAGGTGAGTCACTCTTTCTTATAAATTTACAGTCAAATCCCCGTAATCAATTGTGCCTGACTTGTATGGGGTTTCAGTGAAAAGATAGGAAAGAAAAATATGTGAGGTACTTTTGCTGCTAATGCTTTTATTAGCTAATTTTGTAAAAATGAAGAATAGATATTTCATGAGTTAAAGGGTTAACTAATGATGTGTTGTATTTGGATTCTCAGAAAGATATTTGTGAGTTTGTAATCTAGAGAATTGTATTTTATTGGAAATGCTAAATTTCAGGGCTAAATGTTTGGTAAATGGGACTTTATAACTGTTATATTTTTAATTTAATGTTTCCTGCTTATAACAAATCAGAGGTCTATCTTGTCTGAGATACTTGAGCCTTACAAAAATGGAAATGGGAAATATAAATCAAGTGTGATTGATTACAAGGTTAAATTTGATTCATAATTTCACTTATAGCTTAATAAAATAGGGAAATGTGATAATAGCAATTTTACCCCAGTCCTGCTATGTGGCAGAATTTTGTAGACGAAGTAGAAGAGATATAAAAAAAAGCAAGATACTCTGTTTATGAGATGATATATTTGAAATGGCAAATCCATAATGTCTCTGAAAAGCTTCGGATTCTGTAATTTATATATGAATGTATGATATAATTATTATTATGGAAATATTCTTTGCAAATACTCCCCAGTATTAACATTAAACTCACCATATATGAAGCAGTTTTAATATTTATCAAAATAAGTTATTGGCTTTTATTAAGTTTTGGTTTATAGTTATTATCAAATCATAAATTTAACTGTCTGTGTTAACAAAATGTAGCAGTGGCTATGTACTCATAAGAATTTACTTTTGTTTTCTGAAAAATGGTAAATCATTGGTTGAAGAAAATGAAAAAATACATGTGAAAACCCTTTAAAATCTGTGGCATAATATTTATAAACTGTACTACAATGTTTTCTTATTTTTAGTTTTATTTATTATATATATTTAAAAATTTATTTTATATAGTTAATATAGTGATATATAGTATGTGATATATATATATATATATATATATATATATATATATATATATATATACACACACACACACACACACACACACACATATATAATCTTCAGGGACAAACAAAAAGGGGATTGAGGAGTAATTAAACCTTGCCAGGTTTCCCCTGATTACCATTCAGTACACAAAGCTACTGCTAAATTACAATCTTTTTACAAGGGAGGTTAGCAACAATTACTAACAATTTAGCACAGATTAGTTTATCAGATTATCTTGCATGAAGCTGAAACCCTGGAAATAACAGCAAATGAAGTGTTATGCTCCAGTCCCAGAGAGATATACCCCACTAATTAAATAACAAAAAGTAAAATTTGTGCTATTTGAATGTGCCAGTTCTAATCTAGTTTCTGTGAACACATAGCTTTTTAATGACACATTCAGCCACCAAAAAGATGATAGTTTTGGCTGCATAAATGCAAAAGTTATGTAAATAATAATAACAAATCTTTATAGCAGACATGTATAAGCTTTAGAGGTTGAGCAAACAGGAGAGAAGCTGCTTTGAGACAGCTGATTAAGGTGGCAAACATGTCTTTGTAAAAGTGGATGTGAGCCAGAATCTTTTATCTGTTTGCTGATTCTAATAATTTCATTTGGTCAGAAGTAATTCATATGTATGTTCACACTTGTAAAACAGTCACTGTTTACTGCTTGTACCTCTTCCCACTAATCATCCCCTGCTTTCCTTTTTCATCATTAGTTTTTAGATGTTTGGGTTATTCTTTCTTTTTATTTTTCACACCCCTTCTTGTGTCTAAATCCTGGGAGACAGAAACCTTGTGTGTGACTTTTTCCCAAAACTTTCTCAATTTGCTTGACATGCCATTTAATTCTGGGATGTATGGGGTTTGGTGGAAGGAGCATTGTACTGAGGTTCAGATGCCTGGACTCTTTTTTTAGTTCTGCTACTAAATTGTGTGACTTGAAACAAGTCTGTTCTATCTTGGCCTCAGTTTCCTGATCTGTAAATGAGGGGAGTAGATAAAATGATTTTTCATGTTTATTTTAATTATTTGGTGGACCAGATAGCCTCCTTGGGTGATATGGAATATCTAGGGAAATGTTTTCCAGCGAATAGGGCTATTAGTAGAAATCTTTATTTAGTTTATTACAGCTCTTAGACGTTTGCTTTGATAAGGGACTTTAAACATAAATGTTTTTACCTATTATAATACCATATCTGGGCGCAAGCTTCAGCAACACTTGGTGTAGGAAAATGAATATTCAGATATGATATCGAGGAGGACTCTAATAGTATGAGAGAATAATTTCAGCTTTGTTCGAAACGAGGTTCACAAATTCACAAGAATGCAGTGGTTTGGTGATAATTAAAAGAAAATATTCTTGTAAGTTTCATTTCGAACCCTGAGTACTAGTGCAGGTGCCCTTGAAATCGGCATTATCTAAGTCCATAGCATATCAAAATGGGAGCAACTTGAACTAATCACTATAGTGTAAGGCTCTCAGACACCCTAGCTCTACCCCCCTCCCCCAGTCTGGGTCTCAGTTTTATGGTCTATAAAGTTAAATGAAGAAAAGGAAAAGAAAAGTGGATTTCCCATAAACGCTAGAGATGGGCACGTCTTCACATTAAGCTCAGCATTCCAGAAACCTCTTTTATTGAGAAATCTGTGACCACCTGTTGCTTCCAGGTTACTTTTTATCTTCCCTGGAATTCATGCTGTTGTGTGTGTGTGTGTGTGTGTGTGTGTGTGTGTGTGTGTGCGCGCGCGCGCGCGTTCAGCCTCGTGAGAATCCTTAAAAGCACGCCTACAAATATTCGGACAGTATCTCAAGAAAAACAAACTTTTTCAACAGCTATGAAGTTCTGGCTCAAGGGCGCAGACCAGCGCCCCCGCCCACCGCCCCACCCCCACCCCAGCCCCACCCCCACCCTCGCGCCTCCTCGGGCCAGAGCTACGTCACTAGCAGCCAGCGGTTCCTCCGCACACGCAGCACAAGTCGCCGGGCGCGGTGGGCCAGCCGTGACCCTCATGAGGGGCTTGAAACAGCCCGGGAACACCCTTCCCCTCCCCAACCGCCGGCTTGGTAGCTGAGGGGATCCTGCCCCGGTGGCGTCGGGCCTGAGAGGGTAGAGAAAGAGGCAGGTTTGAAGGTCGCTTGTGGTAGCCCTCCGGTGCGGTTGACGGAGGCAGTTACAGTTCTGACAATCCGCTTGAAACATCTAACTCGTGAGGAGTGTGCGGACCAGAGTACTTCGGCGGGGAGGAGGCGGGGAGGAGGCGGGGCGGGGGCGGGGACACTGGCAGAGTGACTGCGTGGCCCTCCGCCCGGCCCCTGGCCTCTGGTGGTCCGGCTGCTTCCGCCCCCACCTCAGCTTTGAGCCCCACATTGTAAATGGAGGTGCTGAAAGATTAATGGGGCCCTTTGGGTGAGGACAGGGCTGGGTAGCCGTCCTGCAAGAAATCGAGGGCAGAGAAAGGGAGCACGGTGACGGTTAGTTCGGCCACCAGATAACTTCGTGGGATGGGGCTATAGATTGGATGACCCTGAACTGAGTCTGGGACAGATCGAGGCCAAACTGGGACAAAAATAGGGGGATGGAGGCGCAGGTACAGAGAAGGCTGACTTGAGCTCAACGTGAGTTAAATTTCCTAGTTTTAGCTGTTGTCAAGCAAGAGATTCCGCGGGCTCTGCGCCATTTCCATGGCGGCTATTCCAACCGTCGAATTCCAACCTTTTGCTTGTATGTCACCTCTATTTTTGTAATTCTCTGGGTTGATGATTCTCCCTTTATGAGAGCATAATCATCCGTCTCCGCGTTATTTATTATCTTACAGAAAAAGGAAATCCACCATGCTGAGATCAACAAATGATATGATTTATAGTTTTGCGTTTGTTTTAAATCTTTTAACACATTGTCTATGACATAGACAATGGGACTTATATGGTTGTACATTTAAAATACATTAAGCTGAATTAAAATGCTAACAATTAGGGGCTTTTCGGCTTCTAGTTCATCCGCCTACATAGGCTGTAGACCCAAGCATTTTTCACATAAAGGAATATAGTTGGAAAGAAATTTTTCAAAGCTAGTCAACGTTCATAAGAACAGACTGAAGTCTCAATGTGGGAAATGTCCGTTATCTTTGATCACTGATTTGTTTTTCGATCGTTTCTTTTGCCATTTCCCCCCCCTTCCCTTTTTTGAGGGGGAGCTTTTAAAGCTGAAATGAAAAACTTTGGTGAATATTTTACATAAATAGCCATATGGATTTGCAAGAGGCAATAAATAGTCTTTTTATCTGTAAAGGAAGAAGGCAGTAGAATGCAAAGGCCAAAACAAACAAAAACAAACACAATAAAGAGAGAAAAAATAAGAAGAAAGCTGTTTAGGTAGATTCAAGAAGTAATGTAAATATTTACTAGCCAAAAAGAATAGGAAAACCACTGCACACCAAAAATAACCCTTTTCTTGAAATTAGAGAATATTGGGTGATGTTATGTATACAAGCATAGAAAGCACAACCACATCTTTTACGCAATGAAATTCCCTGTGCTTGGCACATAGTAAGCATACATTACCCATTTGTTAAATGTGCTTGAATGAAAATTATTTCCTTTTTATTTTAACAAACACTTTGCTGAATGCCAGAGCTTCGCTAAGTATTTCTGTCTTGCTAATTTTATTTATTTTTATTTTTTCAGAGTAACTGAAACCTCTTGGAGGTTCAGTTCACCACTGGAGCTTATCCAGACCTCCTTTCCTTTATCCACCCACCCCACCCTGTACAACCTCTCCTACTTTCACACCACAGGTGAAGGGGAAATCAGAGAAGGACCAGGGACTTGCTGGTGCAGGTAGGCTTATTGCTACTTTCGTCATGAATTTTAAGACTGAATAACCTGACAGTAAGCATCAGGCTTCTTTCAGATCTTCATTTCCCTAGCAGCCCTCATTTTTAGTCTAAGTTTGTCCATGAAGTATGTAACCGTAATACTTGATTAGAGGTTCTAAAACTGTGTTATCTAATTAGTAACCACTAGCCACATATAAAAATTACATTTCAATCAATAAAAATGAAAATTAAAAATTGCGTTCCCAAGTAGTAGCCATATGTGACCTGTAGCTATTGTATCTAGTAGTGCAGATATAGAGTATTCCAACATTGTAGAAAGTTCTGCTGGACAGTGCTACTCTAGAAAGGCTGTCACCACTTGCCATTTCTTCAGTTTAAAAGATATGGAGAAACAGCCCTGGCGGGTTTGGCTCAGTGGTTAGAGTGTCACCCTGCAGACCAGAGTCTCAGATTCAATTACCAGTCAAGGGCACATACCTTGGTTGCAGGGCTGATCCCTGAGGCAACCAATCAGGCAACCAATCCATGTGTCTCTCTCACATCAATGTTTTTTTTTTCTCTCTCTCCCTCCCTCGCTCCCTCCCTCCCACTCTATCTAAAAATCAATGGAAAAATATCCTCTGGTGAGCGTTAAAAAAAAAAAAAAAAAAGATATTGAGAAACAAACCCAGTGTTCCTGAGGGGCAAGATAAAAATTAGTAAATATATGCTATAATAATTCAAGAAGTGGCTGTGCAAGACAGGGCTTGAGTTAAATGACTGAGTGAAGAGGGCAGTAACACAGTCATTTAATTTGGTAATGTTTAGGCTACGAAAGTGAGATCTGTATTCAGGTGTTTTTTTTTTTTTTTTGTTTTTTTTTCCCAGGAAGGGCTTTGGCTATGATTTTAGACCATTTGTTCAACGTGAACATTAATGATTTACATTTGTAAAATATTTCTACATACATGATTATAAAATTTAGTTAGAAGAGGGTACGTGGAAAGGGAAAACAGTTGATTCTGAGAGCATCTGCATTATCACAATCTTACTTTTAAAATTATCATTAATATATCTTTTGTATCTTCCCTCTTATGAGTTTAAAGAGCTGAGTAATATAGGTAGCAACACTGCAAACTTTAACAAATTGGAGTTTCAAAACTACCAGGACTAGTGATGATTCACATTTCTGTAATGAATGTTTTACATTTTAGGAAGTGTTATCCTTCTCATTTTTCCTCTCCATGGGTCTCACAAAACACTCCTGATGTTGGTTGGGCAAATACTACTGTTTTTACAAGGTTCTTTTCTGTTTTGTCTTCTTTGGCTTGACACAGATGTCACCTGTTGCATGAAGCTGTCTCTTTTCCTTGCAGTTAAGCATAAATTCCTCAGCACTTTCTCTATATGGTTTTTGTTTTAGGCTAATTAAGAATGCTGTTCATGAGGTACATAGGCCTTTAGTGTGAGGCTTTATGTTTATCTGGCTAGGGATTAGGTTGTATTTACTGTTTGCTATAGTTGCAGGTGTCAGAGGCTAAATTTTCCTGTTACTGTTTTTGTCTCCCCTATTGTCTTTGGGGTTCCTAGAAGCTTTTTTTTTAAAAAAAGTCTGAGAATAAAACTAAAAAATGCTGTTTAGGTGCTTTTGATCATTGTTAACAATTCCTATAGGCTACAAGTTGTGTCATATTTATATTTGTGTGTGTTTTTTCCTTTTAAATGTTATTTTATTGAGGTAAAATTCATATAACATAGAATTAACCATTTTTAAGTGTGTATTTCAGAGGTTTTTAGTATATTCACTATGTTGTACAACCATCACATATCTAATTCCAAAACATTTTCATCACCCTCAAAGAGAACCCTGTGCCTATTAAACAGTCCTTTTTCCCCACCTCCCCAAATCCCCGCAACCACTAATCTTTCTGTGTCTATGGATTTCTCTATTCTGGATATTTCAACTAAATGAAATCATATACTATGCAACCTTGTGTGTCTGGATTATTTCACTTAGCATAATATTTTCAAGGTTCATCCACATTGTAGCATGTATCAGGATTTAATTCATATTTATAGTTGAATTTTTGTATTTTACTAAAAAATACTCAGTAAATATTAATTAACATTAGACCATTTTACCCCAAAGTCTCACACCTGGCAGCATATGCTAATATAATGCACTCTCTATGAATAGATAAGGCCAGAACCTGATTAAATTCTATTATTTCATTCTTAGAAACTCAGATTATCTATGCCTTAAATATTAACCACCAGAAGATTCTCTCCATCCATTCGGAGACATGGCACAATTGTTTCATCTTTTCCATCGAGAACTTACAGTGACATCCTCTCCCATTGAAGTTCGTGTGTGGATAGAAGGTAAGATGTTTTAAAGCATCTTAGTTCTTCACATCACATTTAATCTTTTTAGACTCAGCTACTCAGATTTCACACAATATGCATGTATAAAACATTATTTTGTAGCTTTTTGCAGAAGATGCTTCACTATTAAAGAGTTGAAACTGAAATCTATAACTTTAAGATCATAACATGTTTTAATAAACACTCTAACATTATTTCATTGATTTGATTAGTCTTCATTGTATGAATATTGAAATAAATTTTAATTAATAATATTAATTTGTGCTTTTGGACCTAATAGAATTAATATTGATTATTGGAAGCAATTGAACATTCCAAAATAATGACATTAAATGAACAATAAAGCACACTACCTAACAGGTATGGTTCACATTCTTCTGTTGGAAGGAGCCAATACTGACTGAAGGGGATGGATCACACAGAGAAATGCAATGAAAGGAGGATTTAAATGTATTAATTTGATTAATTTTATTATTAATTATAATTTATTACATTTACTATATAGTTAACCTTCCAGAGCAAAATGTAGGCCTGCCTCCATCACTTGCCTTTCACATTAGTAGATACTGAAAAATAATGTTTACTGATTTAAGAGGATGGGAAAGATTCAAAGTCTTCTTTCAACAGGTGTCTTTATTAGCATTATACCAAAAAGCACTTTAGGAAAGATTGGCAGTGCTTAACATTTTTAAATTATAGATGATTATAATTATAGATGATTAATTACGATGAAGCTTTGCTTATTGCAGTGTTTTCTTTTAGATAATGATTAGTAAAGATGGTTTAGCATATTTTGTTGTGTTAAGTAAAATGGATTAGGCAATACGTAGATGGAAATAATACATGATCACTACAGAATTATAGTAGCTTGTTAAAGTTTTAATTTCCCATCCGTAAAATAGCTTTATATTAAGATTTCCTTCATATTAGGTTGAAGTCATAGAGCTACCTGGAACAATATAGGTAAGAATTTATTATGAAGATAATTTAAATTATGTCAATAAAATTATCTTTATGTAGACGCATTTCAGTGAAGAATAAGTTCTAAGTTTTTTCAGTTCATGTTTTAATTCTAACTTTTATAATTTTTAACGTTAGAAAACTTAAACATTCTAAAGTCACTATCATTAGGTAGTTTAGGGAAGAAAACCTTGGTTCCTGCTTTTGGAAATTCCATGTTTTCTCAGCTGCTATTGCTATTTTTTTCTGAGTAATTCCTTTTAATTTTCAGATCTTGCACTTGCAAACTACTGAGAATAGTACTCGTACAAGAAGGAATGTCTTCCTCCCTTATGTTCCCATAACATTTCCTTTGCTTCTTGAAGCACTTTCTGGCTACTTCATTTTTCTGCGGGTGTGTGTGTTTTATCTTTTCCCTATCAAACTGTAAGTAGTTTGAAGTAAGGGGTAATAGTCATTTATCTTTGTATCACTGGAAGTACTCAGCACAATACCTTGCAAAGCATAGATGCTTAGCAAATAATGTTTTTTAATCGACAAAATAATTAATATTTCCCTTCTCAATTTGCTATAAAATTGTCCTTATGACCAGAAATTTTCAGGTTGCCACTCTTAGTTAACTCTTCTTTGGTGATATTGGCATATTCTTATAACAGTAATTGTAAGAGAAAGTAATTTTAAATAAACAGGCATGAATTATAGGCATCTGACCTCAGTGCTTTTAATTTTTTGATCAAATATAACATTAAAGACCTTTTCTTCATTGATATACTAGCTTAGATTTAGTCTTTAATTCATGGTAAGTTACACCATTATTAAAAAGGTAAAAAGGTTTCTGTTATCTGAACAGAAAACCAAAAATAATTGTACCAATTTGTCTTACTGGAAACATTTTACACAGTTAATTTGGAGGAAAAAGCTAGAGCAGGTTAGCACTATTGAAACTGAGAACGCCAGTTTTTTGTTTTTTTTTTAGGTAGCTGTTATTTTAGCATATCCAAGATATTGTTATGCATAAACAGATTACTCTGGGAATATTACTCATTACTCATGTAACACTGTCTTTTGAAGTTGGGGTGCAGTTTGAGACTCAAAATGGACTCTAGAGGAATACTGTAGTATGGAAACTGCCAGTGTTTAGAAAACTCATTATTAAACTTTAGTGTTAATTATTTTGAGTCATGTAGATAGAGGAGTCTGTAGGATCCCAGTTGCATTTCTAGCCAGATTTCTGGCCTTCCAAAAACTCTCAGGTTCTCCCTAGAGTCAGTGAAGGTTCCAACCAAAACTCAGTTTGGTGTGGATTTAATCACAGGGTGTTTTTTTAAATGTATTTTTTAAATTGAGCTATAATTGAAATATAACATTATATTGGTTGTGATTGTTTTTAAATACAGGAGTTTTCTGGATTGTAATACAAAATAGAAAGTGTTATTTAAAGTTAACAAGTGAAACATCTTGAATCCATTGAAAGAACATAAGCTGAGTTTAGGGACCTGACTTCTGGGCTTAATTGTACCACCAAACCCCATTGTGACCTTAGACAAGCCACTTGAATTTAGGATTTCTAAAGTATTCTTTATTTCTTTAAATTGGCCTTCTTTATTTCTTTGGGTTTGTAAAAATTTTAATATTGGCAATATATGTCTGAGAGGTGTATTGTAATGAAAAATAAAAAAATAAATAATAAATATTTTAGGAGAATTAAGGTATAAAATAAATGTGAGATGCATTTTATTATTGTTCTACTTATCTTTATCTCACTATCAATTAAATTTTTGTTATTTTTATGCTAGTGGCTACATTGTCAGAAGCACCAACATGTTATTACACTTTATGGACTTTCTTGGATGTTACAAGTTTAGGAGATTGTTAGCTCTATCTTTGTGTGGGTTTTGATAACATAAAGTCTGCTGTATCTTAGCTGAGAAAGTTTTCACTAGTGGATATTTTTATTCAGAAAATATTTGTTGATGTGGATATAATAAATTAAATTGGGGAGCTTGAAAATTAGGGAAGACCATAATAATGGGCATGTAAGGACCTCGCTAACATGCATTCACATTGTCAAAACCACTGGCTATGAAGGATGTGTTTGATAGGGAAATCATTCTGCTATAGTCACTATATCAATATTGAATTTATCATTGTGCAAAAGACCTGTGAATGAGCGGAAAAGCTTCAAATTAAAAATAAATTTAAAATAGTAGGTATCAAAATATCAGGACAGAGACCAAGTAATCATTACAGCATATTCCCTGAAATAGTAAAAATGCATACATACATTTTGGAAGAGGTTGGATACAAATCACCATTTATGAAATATAATGCATTAACAGGAGAGAAAACATATTTGCGGACAAAACACTTTCAAATGCCTCTTAAATACATTTCAGTTATGACTGGCTGTGGTGTATTTATCTCACACCACCTTCCTGGTCTCTATCCTTATTCAAGTTCTGGGGATGAAGATTTGGCTCTAATAATTAATACCAGGTTGAGATGACTACAACTGCTATTTGCAGACGGGCTGTAGCAGATTTATCAAAGTAAGTTATTTACTTTCAGATTGTAAATTGGGCATTTGGGAAACTACCTTAGTTTTGAGTTCTAGATGCTATTACTGGGTATACCAATGGAATAGTTTCATGTAATAGTCTGCGTTATAGGTGTCAGTGACCAATGGCATTGCATGGAAGATGGCTTCTTAAACATATAAGCGTCACAAATCCTACCCCCTTTGAAAATCTGATGAGAACTACAGACTCTTAGAATGACTATATGAAATCTATTTTGCATACAATGGGATAATGAAGGTTAATATACCAAGGATTCCAGACCAAGGAACTTCTGCAAGGTAATAAGTCATTAATTTGTCATGTGCAGCCATTTCTCCCCTTCTGTCCTCAAACTTCTCCCACGATTCTAAGCCTATTGCTCAGATTCAGAGCATCTAAGCAGTCTCTTCTAACTGAGAAGTTATAGTGCATAGTAGTATACATAAAGCAGAAGAAGCATGGATATATAAAGACTAAGAACAGATTCCCACCACAAAGAACAACCATTTCCTCTATTGGCTATCAAGAGTTCCTGGGGATTAAACACTACCTATATAGTTATTTATCTGCAATATTTTGATAGTGATACTATCTACCACAGTTTAAAATAATTTATCCAAGTGTTCTTATTGTATCCATTAATTTAATTTGCCTGTTTCTGGGCTTTTTGCTTTTGTCCTAAAAGGTTCTTGGAAAAGTGATCATATTTACAGTAAATCCTCTGTATCTTTTCTTACAGTTTTCTTTCAAAGAAAATCTTAGAATTATCTAAGACTGCAGTTCTTCCACACAAAGCTTAGTATTATGGGGCTTCTGTGCTTTTCCCAATCCTCACCATGTCCCTAAAAATCCTGAACTGAGCTTTATAACAAAACTAAGGGATCCTCATTTATTTTTGGCAATGGCCTGTCTATAAGAGGACAGAAAAGACCATAATATCAGGTATAGAAATTGAATAGGAATCATGCTTGTTTGCAGAACCCAGTTTTCCCCTGAGTCATAAAAGAAACCAGAGATTTGAATTTTTTCAATATACTTTATATTTTAGGGCAGTTTTAGGTTCACAGCAAAATCGAGCAGAAAGTATGTAGAGTTCTCATATAACTCCTGCCCCCACACATGCACAGCCTCTCCCACTATCAGTATTCCAGACTAGAGTATGCATTTGTTACAACTGACCAACCTACATTGACACATCATTAACACCCAAAGCCCATAGTTTATGTTAGGCTTCACTCCTGGTATTGTACATACTGTAAGTTTTGACAAGTATATATGACATGTACCTACCATTTTATTATTATATAAAATAGATTCACTGCTCTAAAAATCCTGTGTACTCTGCTTATTTATCCCTTCCATCCTAACCCCTGGCAACCACTAATCTTTTTATTGTCCCCATAGATTTGCCTTTTCCAAAATATCATAGTTGGAATGTTACATTATGTAGCCATTTCAGATTGGCTTCTTTCACTTAGCTATATGCTTTTAAGTTTGCTCCATGTCTTTTTCACTGTTTGATGGCTCATTTCTTTTTTACCATGGAATAATATTTTACTGTCTGGATGTCCCAGTTTATTTATCCATCCACCTACTGAAGGGCATCTTGGTTGCTTCCAAGCTTTAGCAGTTGTAAATAAAGCTACTCTAAACATCCAGGTGCAGGCTTTTGTGTGGACATATGTCCTCAGCTCCTTCAGTAAATACTAAGGAGTGTGATTGCTGGAACATATGGTAAAATATGTTTAATTTTGTAAGAAACTGTCAAACTATCTTTCAAAATGACTGTACCATTTTACATTCTAACCAGAGATGATGATAGTTCTTTTTGCTCCATATCATCACAGCATTTCTTGTTATCAGGGGTTTGGATTTGGACCATTCTAATAGATGTGAAGTGGTATTTCATTGTTTCAACTTACAATTCCCTAATGTTTTTGAGAAGACTATCCTTTCTACAGTGTATTACTTTTGTTCCTTTGAACAGTAAATTATATTTATGTGTGTCTATTTATGTGTGTCTACTTCTGGTCTCACTATTCTGTTCCATTGATTCTATTTTTTTTTTTTTGGTTCTTTTACCAGTACCCCTTTATCTTGATTATTCTAGATTTATAGTAGGACTCTAAGTCAGATAGCATTAGTTTTCTGATCTTAAGGGAAACACTTAGTTTTTGCCCATTGAGTATGGTGTTGGCTGTAAGTTTGTCATACATGGCCTTTATTATGTTGAGGTATGATCCCTCTATTCCCACTTGACTGAGAATCTTTATCATAAATGGGTGCTGGATTTTGTTGAATGTTTTTTTCTGTATCTATTGGTATGCTCATGTGATTTTTATCTTTCATTTTGTTTATGTGATGTATCATGTTTATTGATTTGTGAATATTGTACTAGCCTTTAATCCCTGGCATAAATCCCACTTGGTCATGGTGTATGAAGTTTTTAATATATTGTTGAATCCTGTTTGCTAATATTTTGTTGAGGATTTAAGCATCTGTGTTCATCGGGGATATTGGTCTGTAATTTTCTTTCTTTGCAGAGTCTTTATATTTTTCTGGAAGTAGGATAATGTTCGCCTTGTAAAAAGAGTTCAGAAATCTTCCTTCCCCTTGAATTTTTTGGAATAGTTTGAGAATAGTAGGTGTTCATTCTTTTTTGAATGTTTGATAGAACTCGCCAGTGAAGCCATCTGGCCCAGGACTTTTGTTTGCTGAGAGTTTTTAATTTTAATTTTTTTTTTTTAAATTACTGCTTCAATTTCATTGTAATCAGTCTGTACAGGTTTCTGATTCTTCCTGATTGAGTTTTGGAAGATTGTGTGTTTTTAGGAATTTGTCCATTTTGCCCAGGTTGTCCAATTTGTTGGCATAAAGTTGTTTATAGTATTTTTTTTACAATCTTTTTTATTACTGTGGTGTCAGTTTTACTTTGCCTCATTCATTTTTCATTTTATTTATTTGGGTCCTCTCTGTTTTTTTTGATGAATCTGGCTAAAGTAAACAAACTTGTTTATTTTTTTTTAAAGAATTAGCTGCTAGTTTCATTGATCTTTGTATTTTTTTTAGTCTTTAGGTCATTTATTTCCACCCTGATTTTTATTATTTTATTCCTTCTACTTGCTCTGAGCTTTTCTTGTTTTTCTCTTTCTACTTCTTTAAGTTATAAGGTTAGATAGTTTATTGGAGATTTTTCTTGTTTCTTGAGGTAGGCCTGTAGTGCTATTATCTTCCCTCTCTGGACTGCTTTCACTGTGTTGCATAGAGTTTTGGCTGTCATGCATTCATTTTCTTTTGTTTCCAGGATGTTTTTGATTTCTTCCTTGATCTCATTGGTAACCCATTCATTGTGTAATAACATGCTATTTAGCCTCCGTGTGTTTGAATGTTTTTGTTGTAGTTGATTTCTAGTTTTATGCCATTGTGATCTGAGAAGATGCTTGATATGATTTCAATCTTCTTGAACTTGTTAAGACTTATTTTGTGTCCTGAAGTGTGGTCTATCTTTGAAAATGTTTCATGTGCACTTGAGAAGAATATATATTCTGCTGCTTTGGAATGAAATCTTCTGTAAATATCAATTAAATCCTTCTGACCTAATGTGTCATTTAAGGTCGCTGTTTCCTTATTGATTTGTTCGGGAGATCTATTCAGTGAGGTCAGTGGGGTGTTAAGATCCCCTACTATGATTGTATTGCTGACGATCTCTCTCATAAAGTCCTCCAAGAGTTTTTTTTATAATATACTTAGGTGCACCTATACTGGATGTATATATATGTTTACCAGGGTTATATCCTCTCATTGGATCCATCCTTTTATTATTATGTAATGACCTTCTTTGTTTCTTGTTATGGCCCTTGTTTTGAAGTCTATTTTGTCAGATATAAGTATTGCTACCCCAGCTTTTTATTTTCATTTCCATTTGCATGGAAAATTTTTTCCATCTTTTCACTTTTATACCATGTGAATCTTTTGTTCTGAGGTGGTTCTCTTTTAGACAGCATATATATGGGTCATGTTTTCTTATCCATTCATCTAACTTGTTTCTTTTGATTGGAACATTTAATTTATTTACATTTAAGTTTATTATTGATAGGTACTTATTTATTGCCATTTTTATTCTCTATGCCTTTGTTTCTCTCCCTCTCTCTTACTCTTTTCTTCTTCTTATTATTATTACAGCAGTCCCTTTAGCATTTGTTTTATGCTGCTTTGGTGGTAATAAACTCTTTTAGCTCTTTTGTCTTGAAAGCTCTTTATTTCACCTTCAAGTTCGAATGATAGCTTTGCTTGATAGAGTAGTCTTGGTTTCAGATCTTTGATTTTCTTTACTTTGAATACGTCATGCCATTCCTTTCTGTCTTGAAGTGTTTATATTGAGAAAGCAGCTGACAGCCGTATGGGAGCTCCCTTGTAGGTAATGGTCTCTCTCTCTCGCTCTCTCTCTTGCTGCCCTTAAAATTTTATCTTTCTTTAACATTTGCCATTTTAATTATGATGTGTCTTGATGTAGGTCTCTTTGTGTTCATTTTGAATTGGACTCTCTGTGCTTTCTGAACTTGTGTGACTTTTTCCTTCACCAAGTTAGGGAAGTTTTCTGTCATTATTTCTTCAAACAGGTTCTCTATTCATTGCCTGTTTTCTCCTTCTGGTACCCCTATGTTATGGATGTTGTTAAGTTATATACTGTCCCAAAGTTCCCTTAAACCAGGGGTGGGGAATGTTTGGCCCACAGGCCATGTAAGGCCTACAAAATCAATACCAGCTAACATCACACACCTCACCAAATTAGCCTGACCAAATATAGCAGGCTAATTTTTAAGTTGATAATTTTGTATGGCCCATGAATGGTGTTATAAATATCCAAATGGCCCTTGGCAGAAAAAAGGTTCCCCACCCCTGCAAACTATCCTCCTGCTTTTAAATTACTTTTTTTGCTCTGATTGAGTGATTTTATCTTGTTCTTTAATTCGCTGATTTGATCCTCTGCTGTCTTTAGACTGTTGCTTTTTCCTCCCAGTGTATTCTGTGTTTCAAATATGGCATTCTTCATTTCCGCCTGATTATTTTTCATGGTTTCTGTGTTCTTCTTCATGGTGTTTTTGCTTTCACTAAGTTCCTTGATTATCCTTATAACCATTACTTTAAATTCTCTATCTGATAAATTGCTTGCCTTCATTTCATTCAGCTCTTTTTCTGGAGTTTCCTCCTGTTCTTTCATTTGGGGCCTGTTTCTTTGTCTCCGCATTTTGGCTGTCTCTTTGTATTTGTTTTTATGTGATGGGCTCAGTGGCAATATCGTTAACCCTTCAGGCTGAGTGTTTACAGAGGTAAACCTTGATCACCATGTATGAGAATCTGTTTGGGGGCTGCCTCCCTAGGCGTGATTGTTCCCAGCAGGGTCTGGAGCCTGCCAGGATCCCCCTTTGGGTGTGCCATCTGTGTGTCTAGTTGAGTTTAGCTCGAAGGTGGTCTGAAGTCCACTACTGATTGTGTTGGTTCTGGGTCCTCTTGGATGGGTTGCAGATGGAAGTCACTGTCAGATATTTTGTGTAACTGGCCTTGAGCTACCTGTCTGTAGTTACCACTCTATTCACTGTTTGTGTCTGCATCTGCTAGACCTGTGTGTGCATGGGAGGGGCCAATCTGTGTAAATGGGTTGGCTTCTTCCAGCTTAGGGCTGGGGACAGATCTGTTTTTGGACTGAGGCTCCCTGAGTTCAACCCTCACCTATCAGCTCCTCCACCTTCCCCCTGAGATTGTCTGGTCTTCCTCCAGAGCCTTCCAAAGAGAGTCTAGGATGGACCCAGGCTAGCCTGGCTTGGGCTAGTGGGCCCCCTGCTTGGGGATTACGTAGTCAGGCACTCCATGAGAGGAAATTAGTCGCTGCTTCAAAGCCAAACTCAGTCTCTGCCAGAGTCTCCCACTCCAGTTCCCCCTAAGGGGGCTCACTGCAGGTTCAGGTTGGGTACAACCGGGAGTCTCCTATTCAGGAGCAGGTTCAGCCTCTCTGGGTTCAAGAGGATAGATCAAAAAAGTTTCCTGTTGAGGATGTTGCTGGCCCAGCCTGAAGGAGGTGGCTAAGGACTTCCTCCAGGTCCTAGACAATAGCCTCTGAGAGTTTCACAAGTTGAACATCCTACTCTGAGCCGATCTCCCATCCCCCAAAGAACTGCACCCAGTGGGCACATCCAGGACTTCACAGGTCTGAACCAAACAGTCTCCTGATGGGGGTGGTGCCCACAATCTGCAGGAGTAGGGGCATGGGCACTACCTCTCCTTCCTGGGGCTGCGCAGGGGAACTCACAGGATGGTTGGATTTACCAGTCCGCAATGCAGTCACATAGCTCAGCACTTGCCCATCTGTCTCCCTGAAAGAAGCCTCCCTGGGAGACAACATCCAAAAATCCCAGCTCTGCGAGGCACCCGCGCCTCCACACAACTCTACCAAGCAAGAGGGAGCAGAAAATCAGTCCTGCATGAGACTCCAATCTCTCTGTGCATCTGGTCTCAGCAAAAATGGAGCAGAAATTCTCAGCTCCGCTCAGGACCCAAACCCCGCAGTGTGGGCCAAGAATCCCAGACCTGCAGGGCTCCCCTGTGCCACCAACCCAGTATGATGGGGGAGTCCAGGTGGCTCCACAGGTGGGGGGAGGGGCCCCAACCTTGCACACGAGGTGGTAGAGACCTTTTGTTTTTAAACCAAGCTACTCAGTTTAGTCACTGACTGGAGTTCTGCCCAACTCCTTTCCAGAAAGTAGAGTGTCCCTCAAAGTCACTGATGGGTGCAGATCCCAGACTACCCGCTGGACCCAAACATGGCCACACAGCCTCTCCAGCAGTCAGATTTCAGAGAAAACTTCTCAGGCTGGGGCTGCTAACATTAGGAGTGCTTCTTCACTGGGAAGGTGCTGTCCCAGTCTCTCAGGCAAACAGAATCTCCCAGGCAAACAGAATCTCCCTGTTTCCCTCTCTGCCTGATGCTACTTGGGCTCTTCTTCCCATCTCTGTTGCTTTGGGTTGGGGATCCCTGCATTGCTTTGTGACCCCACACTCCCAGGGGAAGCCTCTTAGCTACCACACCTCCTTGAGGAGGCTTTCCCTTTCCATGGCTCTGCTTCTCTTACCAGTCTCTACCTGGCTTCTTCAGTGCTCCTGAGATGTAATATTTCAGATCATTTACACTTCAATTGGCTTTTCAAGTTGATTGCTTGGTAATTTAGTTGTAAATCCAATCCGTGGCTAGGAGCAGCTGCATGGAGCCTCCAGATACTCTGCAGCCATCTTGAACTCCTAGACTGTTCTTCAGGGAATAATTTATATTCTTATGATTAAGTCTTAGTTTTTGGTGAGCCTGTGACTTTTATACATGCCTTTTTAATGTTTTGCCCCATGTCCGGTGGGGCAGGAGGGCTAATGGGGGCTGGAATTTGGTATTTCCTTCCAACCATAAGTAAAGTAGAGCAGGCACCTATAAAAGTCACAGACTCGCCAGGAATCTAATAAACAAAATAAGCCTAGGAGCAAAATAGGCCCAGAGGAATGGAAGCATGGCACATACTGACAGATCTCAGAGAGAAGAGGAGAGGGGGGGCCAGCAGAGAATAACCAAAGAACTTATATGCATATATGTATAACCCATGGGCACAGACAATAGTGTGGTGAAGGCCTGGGGTGGGGCAGGAACTGGGTGGAGGGAGGCAGTGGGAGAAAATAGGGGATATCTGTAATACCCTCAACAATAAAGATAAATAAATAAAAATAAAAAAGAAAGTAGAGCAGACTGGAGTAGGGTATTTCCATTCCTTCAGGTAGGTTAGACTGGAATGAACCCCCAATAAGTAAGGCTGTGATTTTTTTTTTTTTGAGATCAAGCCTTCTAAGTAGTGAAGCTCTGATGTATTTAAAAATAGTTCCCTTTTGTTTTCAGTTTTACATTCCACATATGATTGAAATCATATGGTTCTTAACTTTTTAGGTCTGACTTATTTCGCTTAACATGATATTCTCAAGATCCATCCACGTTGGTTGGTGGGCACACAATGCAATATACAGACCATAGAATTGTACACTTGAAACCTATATAATCTTATTAACCGATGTCAACACAATAAATTTAATTTAAAAAATTTTTAAAAATGTTTTATTTTTGCCTCCCTCTGCTGGAAATACAAGGGAATTTTTCTTTCATATTCACTGTAGGAACCTCGCAGGGCTCCTGTTTATAAAACTCACAGAACTTTGAAGGACCTCCATATCACTGGAGCACTGCCCAGTGTTTTTAACTCCCAGACTTACCCACATTGAATCTCCATCAACTCATAAATTATAGTTTAGGTTTTTCAACTCTGATACTGGTTCTCAGTAAGATTTCTGCTCATAATGAAGGGCATGCTCTTGGTAAATTCTGATTCTCTTTTTCCACCTGTTGGTCTTTCCAATTTTGGAGGTAGCATTTTGCCCTGTGACTTCCCTTATATAATGGATCTAAGAAGAATGGCTGGTTTTATAGTTTGTTTAGACTTTTAGTAGCTGTTAGAATGGAGCAATTACTTCTAAACTCCTTATATTCCAGTCTGGAAATCAGAAGTCTTCCTGGGTTTGAGTGTTTTAGTGAAACAGTAGGATACAGAGCATGTCTGTTGCTATTTTAAACATTCAGAGATCTTCCATTTCAGATCTGAACAAAGCAATATATAGTTCACTTTGACATCCTGATAGCTTGTAGTCATATTCCTTTTATTCTTGTTCTTGAACAAAGTAATTGTCTACAATAAGGAATACAGGTTCCATATAAAGTTTTTTAGTGTTTGCAATTTTTAATATATTGTATTAGTAAGAGATAATGATACACCAAAAATTAAGGAGTAATTCAGTTTTCATTGATCCCATTTAGAGTAACTATAGATTTAGCTTAATGATTTGCATATTTAGTAATTCCTCTGACTTCAGGCAGGTTGGAGGGAGAGTGGAAGGAGAGTCCAGAAGTGAAGAGGAAAAGCTACTGGCATCAGTTGAGCTTTTCAGCATTCCTATCACACAGCCTCTGGCAAACCCTTTGAATCTTTTGCTTTTTATTAAATCACGACCTACTTTAAGACTTCTTGACACTAACTGTGAATCTCCCCAATTTCTTAAACTGTCAACACTCGTCGTTTGTTGATTTTTGTTGTTTGATCAACTTTCATGGCAGGGGAATATGGCATGTTAGATGTTAATTACCCATAAGGAAAATATCTTAGTTGCATAGAACTCTTCTAAAGTAGATAGAAATAGAAAACTTAACTTTTTTTCAGTGGTATATTATGTGGAAATTAGGTATTTCTTAAATATAAAGTAACATTCAGGTATTTATGAGAATTCAAGTGTTGATATTCCCAAGCAGGGTCGCACTAAGTACACTCCAGCTAGAACAATAAGTTGAATTCATTGAAAGTGACATGTTAAAATTCATTGCCTTTCAAGTTCTTTTTATTATTAGAGATGTTTTAGTTTTGAATTGATATAGACTATACCTTCCAGCTTGAGTGCATATGGAAGCAGTGTTTTCTATAAATAATGCTTCTCTCAGGATAATAATTGGGACTTAGTTCTGCCAGGGTACATATACCTTTAATGAAACCTTTAGTGTATTTAAAAATATATAAGTAAGATTTATTGTGTATTAAGAAAATATGGAGAAAAAATACAAAAAACTAAATCATCTATGATCTCTATAATTCTAACAAGAAGCATCCTTTTCTGTATATACTTGTAGAAAATTTTATCTGCATAAACACGTGCAATTATATCTTTTTCCTTTTACAGGATTGGGTTATCCATGTACAGTTCTAGGACCATGGCATTTATTACAGTTTATTGGCAAAGCATGTAATATGATCTTACCAACAATTGAATAAAGAATTAAAGGATTTTGAGGCAGTCTTTACTGACTTTCTCAGACATCAGTTCCAAGTCCTTCATGAGAATATCATTTACAAAATGGATCAAGACTAATTAGCAAATCTATTTTTACTCCCATTTATACACTCATTTACTCATTCAATACACATTTTTCTAGCACAAGCTATATGCAAACTACTGTGTTTGGCACTGAATGGGATCCAGGGATGTATCAGACAACATTTTCTTTCTATTTAGTATCATTTCAAAGCTGGACATACCAAAGGGGTAGAATGTTCTCAGAGAAAAACTATTGAAAATATATAAACACCATTAAGCTCTTTTTAAAAATATATACTTTTTCTTTATTGATTTTAGAGAGAGAGGAAGGGAGAGGGAGAGAGAGATAGAAACACTGATGAAAGAGAACATCGATTGGCCATCTCCTGCAAACACCCCACTTGGGATTGGGCCCACAACCTGGGCATGTGCCCTGACCGGGAATCGAACCGGCTACCTCTTGGTGCATGGGTTGATGCTCAACCACTGAGCCACACTGGCTGGGAACCATTAAGCTCTTTTGAAATTTTGGGCTAACAGGCATCCTTACATTCAAGAATATTTTATATGAAGTGGGTTATTTAGAAAATGGAGAAACTGAGGCATTGAATGGTGAAAAAATAATTCTAGGGTCAATCATGAAGCCAGCTCTTTTTTTGATGTTGTTAATCCTCAGACAAGGATATTTTTCCATTGATTTTCAGAGAGAGTGGAAGGGGGGGAAGAGAGAGAGAGAAAGAGAGAAACATCGATATGAAAGAGACACATCATTGGTTGTCTCCTCTACACACCCTGACCAGGGCCAGGGATCAAACCTGCAACCCAGATACATGCCCTTGACTGGGACTCAAACCCGTGACCCTTCGGTGCATGGGCCAATGCTCTAACCATTGAGCAACATTAGCCGGGGCGACAACTAACTGCTCTTGATGATGAATACACACAGGTCACCTCTGGGCAATAGCTTCAACCCATAACAACACATGATGAGCCAGGGTTCTTATAGGAGATGTTGAAAGAAGTAGATCAGTTATTTTATAAAGATTTAGAAAGGCGGTCCCTGTCACTTGACCACCTTTTTAAGTCATGATTGGTCCGAAGACAGAGCTGTTCTTCCTATTCATCGTTTATTTCTCATGTTTTCACCTAGAATGAAGTTTTTAATGGGAATGTCCTTTTTGCCAGTCACTTCATTGTTATTTCTTTTTTCTTTTTTTTTTATCCTCACCGGAGGACATTTTTGCATTTATCTTCAGATAGAGAGGGAGGGAGAGAGGGAGGAAGAGAGAGAGAGAAACAGTGATGTGAGAGAGTCACATCGACTGGTTGCCACCCACATGACCCTAACCGGGGCCAGGGAAAAACTGCAACCGAGGTACGTGCCCTTAGAAGGAGCCGAACCCGGGACTCTCTGGTCCGTGGGCTGATCCTCTAACCGCTGAGTCAAATCAGCCAGGGCTTCATTGTTATTTCTAAATCATGATACAGTGCAGGAGAAGTTTGTGACTTTCACAGGTTGGTTGTAATAACAGATGGAAAAGGCGAGGGAGAAAATTCTTAGAGTAGTTTGGGCATCAGATTAGGCGGTATGTCTTCTTTCTAGATAGAAAACTATAGGAGATACTTAGCATGTACTTTCAGAGTCAGCCAAACTGAAACAATGGAAAAGAGTTAAAAACAAGGGGAAAGGCAGATTGAAAAATAGTTGGTAAATAATTATCATACAGTACCTTATATTCAATGAAATAAAATTTGAGATAGTGAACAAAAGCAACACTAAACTGCACAGAGACAGTATTTTGTATAATTTTCTGTTGTTAAGAACCAAGAAACGGTACTGTAAATCCCCTGTACAAAATATAAATCCATTCAACTTTTCATCTTGTTTCACGAATCCTTAACATTTAACGTGTTATGTAATTACAAAAGGGAAAGGACACCCTCTGAAATGCTTGTAGGTATATAATTTAATATATAGGTCAGAAAGTAGTACTTTTACCATTTAAGTATTTTTAGATTAAATTGAGCACAATTCAGTGTTTTTATGTATTAATAACTATTCATTTTCTAGGATGAATTTATAGAAGTGATATTTTGAGTATAAGCTTCCAGCAGGTTCTATTTACTTGTCAAGTTAAGATATATAATCTTGAATGAAAATGAAATGAGAAGGAAGGTGCGCGTTAATAAGGATATTACAGTTGTGTGACAAAACAATTGTTCACTTTTGTTAAGTTAGGATTATGTAGATTTTAGTGCAGAGGACACTAGAGCCCATTTTCTTGCCTTGGAAACACATCAAATCATATGGGAAAAATCAACAAAAGAACATATTGTTTACTAAGTAGCAATAATAATTATAAACAACTTCCCTCTCTATTTATTTTCCTTCTCACTCAGTCTTCTATATTTAGTGTTGTAGTGTAAAGATAACGGAGTTAATGATATAAATTGCTATATGTCTGACACTGTACAAATCATTTAACTACTCTGAGCCTAAGTTTTTTCATTGTTAAGTGAGAATAATAAATACATAACTTGCCTTCGTAGAAGGGTATGTGTATTGAAACACTATGTCTGCTGTAAAGTGCTATGTGTAAAATAATAATTGTATTCCAGTATTTGCATTATTTTGGGATATATTTTATTGTTAACTATTGATAACTGCAGTTTCACGTTTGCATTTTTCTAATGCCTGATCGTTTTTTGATGTCTTTAACTTGTTTTCATCCCTTCCTTTCCCTCTCCCTGTAAATGTCTTTCTTCCTGCCTTTTTGAAAATATTTCTGAAGAAATCAGAATTATAACAAAATTATAGATCAAGTTAAATAGAAAGGAGGAGATGGTCTAGATATATTTGAGTTAATGGAGTTTAACACAGCTTTTAACAGCCACCATCACTTCAGGAGAGGAATTTTTTTTTTTTGTTTTCTAATCAACTTGTATGTATATGAGTGTATGTGTCTTTTAAAGTGATTTTATTTTTTTATATATTTATTTATTTTATATACATAAAATGCACTCAATTTAAGTATATAGCTTAATTAATTTTATATGTATATGCTTGTATAATGCCAGAGATAAATTATAGGCTGTTTCCAACAAGGTTTCCTTGTGCCACTTCTCAATCTACTACTGCAGAGATAAATAGTGTTGTTACTTCATGACCTTCAAAGAGCTTTGCTTGTCCTTGAACTTCATTTAAATGGAGTTTGACAGTTTATGCTTTCTTGTGTCTGGCTTTTTACATTCAATAGTATATCTGTGAGAGTAATACATGTTGTTCCATGTATTAGGAGTTTGTTCTCTATTGCTGTATACATGCCAAAATATATGTATTTATTTACAATATAAATAGAGATACTACAATGATATAATAAATAAGTATACTATGAGTATTATTATACTTGTCTTTATTGGGCATATGCCGTCATTTTTCTTGGATACCTACCAAGGAGAAGTGCTAAGTTATATGATATACATATGCTTGGTTTTAGTAGATAATACCAAAGACTGGTCCAAAGAAGTCCAACCATTGTATATTCTTATTATATGAGAGTTTCAATTGCTTCACATATTCAACAACAGGTTGAATTGTCAGATTTTAATTCTTTGCCATTCAGAAGAATGTGTGCTTGTGTTTAAAAATCTATTTTCTCTATAATAAAATAGTTATACCAACTTTCTTATGGTCAAATTATGCCTTCTATATCTTTTCTCATCCTTTTATATTGTGTCATAAATATAGTATTACAGGATTTTAAAATTCAATGTTACAATCTCTGCCTTTGAAATGGTGAGTTTATTTCATTTGTTTAATAAAATTATTAATATATTAGATTTTTGCACACCTATTTCAATGCTTTTTTCATGCTTCTTTTTTCATTTTTTTTACTTTAGATTTTTAAAATATATGTTTTATATATTTTTATCTTTACTGGTTTGAAATACATGTACTCTATTATTTTTTATTATTAAATTTATTGGGTGACATTGGTTAATAAAATTATATAGGTTTCAGGTGTATAATTCTATAACACATCATCTGTATATTGCATTGTGTGTTTACCATCCAAAGTCAAATCTTGTTTTGTCACCATATATTTTACACCCTTTACCCTTTACTACCACCTCCATACCCCCTCCCTCTGGTAACCATCATACTGTTGTCTGTATCTATGAACTTTTGTTTGTTTGTTTGTCTTGTGTGTTCATTTGTTGCTTTCAATTTTATATCACACATATAAGTAAAATCATACAGTTCTTGACTTTTTCTGTCTGCCTTATTTTGCTGAGCATGATATTCTCAAGATCCACCCAGACTTTCACAAATGGCAATACTTCTTCTTTTCATCTTTTCTTATGGCTGTATGTACTCTATTATTTTAGTGATTATTCTAGAAATTTAATCCTAAACAGTTAATTTTACAAAGTGTAACATTGAACAATTAAACATTTTCCCCAAACAACTTGGAACTTCAAACAAGTTAGCTTCAGTTATCCTCTCCTTAATTTACATGCTAGTTTTCTCCAGTATTTTAGTTTGTTACTTTTGATAATTCTCCAAATTTGACATTATAATTTTAAACAGAGATATATTTATTTTATATTGAAAATATTTAGCCAAACCAACATTTCCTTCTTGTCCTCACCTTTCCTTCTTTTTATTCAGACCATCCTTCTGGTATCATTCTGTTTTTTCCTGAAATTCATTCTTTGTAATTTCCTTTAGTGAAGGCCTGAAAAGTCTTAACTTACAATTTCTCCATCTCCTAACTCATTGCTCTTCTTTCAGATCCAATATTGAGATCACATATAGTTCTATAACTAGTTCTCCAACATAACATCTTTGTATTAGTCCTTCTGATAAGGGCCCAGAGATAGTTATTTCTGTGGGTAGAGTCCACAGATAAAATTTTAAATGACAATAACTACTGTAACATGGTCATTTTCTGTTGCCTGTACAAGATGATTAGCAAGTCTAAGGTTTGTTCTATCCTGTGTCTCTTTTCCATCTGATCTAAAACTCTGGGAGGAGGTCTTGCTTAGATCTTTCCCACTGAAAATTAATTCCTGGTTCCAGGGCCTCCTTTCGTATCTCACATGAGCAGGATTATTTCTGGAGAGCCAGGACCTATGGACTTGGCAATTTCCTGCATAATGCTGGAGCTGTCCCTATAACACCTATTACCTGTATCTTCAGAGGGAAGGGACAACCTGCATTTATTTCGAGTTGTTCCACTGTATCAAGGTATAATAAATTCTTTTTGTTCAACCATGAGTTCTGTTACTTCAATCTGACCTGACATTGAGTCATAGCTAAAGACATCCAGGAATGTTTGTATCACATGAGGATATCACCACCTCTTAAAATCAATAAATACACCAACATCAATGCCATGGGCCTTGAATGTTTGACAATAAAAGACAAGGAATCACATGATATACTCTAATCAAATCTTGGCTGTTCCTCTACCAGTTATTTTGTCTTGAGAACCTTATGGCGTCATTTAGCTTATCTCAACAGGCTTATTGTAGATTTCCAAAGAAAACCCATGGCTATTCATTCCAATCTCTGGTTTTCTCAAACAGGTAAACACTTTCTAGATTTAAACCATAAGAAAGAGTTTGGAATTAAACGGTTGCTGCTGCTGCCTGAAAGATCACTTGATGGGCAGAAAAATAACAAGCTACATGACTCTTTTTAATGCAAAACATTTTGTAGCATTTTAAAAACTCAAAAAGTGTTTTCTATGCTTTATGCTCGATAACATTTTCAAGGAAATAAATGCATTATTTCTTGTGGAAGTAGCAGAAGCTCTAGTCTATTTTTTATTCTTTTTTAAAAATTTTTTCACTTATCATTCAAATAATATACATAATAGGCCGAGACTGGAAAATTCTGTTACTTGCTGATAAACACAAGCAAATAATGGGTACTTAATTACTGGGCTATTTTGACTCATATAGACAGAATGCTTCATGCTTGGTGAAACAGTCTTAATTTTACTGTACTACTTATTTCTCATTCAAAAGTAGCCTTTTGACAGCATATCCCAGAGGTGTTAGTGATCTCAGAGAATGCTGAGTATATTTTGTTAGTCTCTTGTTATGAAAATGAGCTGTATCATATTCTTTTCATGTAATTGCAGATGCTTTCAATAGTATTGATTATCTTTTCTAGTGTTTCTCTTGCCTCCTACAGCAATTCCAGTTTTTAAAATTATGGGAAAAATGGGGGATATAGCTGTGGGTGTAGCAGAGATTGATGAATATTGCTATGGACAGAATTGTGTCTCACCATAATTCGAGTGTTGAAGACCTAACCCACTTTGAGATTGTATTTGGGGATAGGATCTTTTGGAGGAAATTAAGGTTAAGTGAGGTCAAAATGGTGGTGCCGTAATCCAATACGAAGAGAGACAGACCAGAGTTCTCTCTCTCTCTCTCTCTCTCTCTCTCTCTCTCTCTCTCTCTCTCTCTCTCTCTCTTTCTCTCTCTCTCCCTCTCTCTCTCTCTCTCTTTCTCCTGAGAACACAGTGGGAAGGTGGTGTTCTGCAAGTTAGGAGGAAGAGAGCTCTCACCAGAACCTGACAATGCTGGCATCTTGATCTCAGCCTTCCAACTTCCAAATCTGTTAGAAAATAAGTTTGTAGTTTAAGCCACCCACTCTATAGTATTTTTTATGGCAACATAAGCTAATACATTTATTATAATAAAATCTTAATTAAATAGATGCTGTACTTACTAGTCCTTACTTTGGACTAAGGAATTTTTTTTTATCAGAAATAGAAATATCACAAGAATATATAGAGACATAAAATAAACATTGCAAAAAGCAGTCTTAGGGTTTGTCTCAAAGTCAGTAGGTACACAGGTAGCTCAGTCTATACCATGGGCATCTGCAGCCGTATATGATGTGTTGATTTTCAGAACAATTCCCTAAAATACTAGCGTGCCTTTGTTGTCAACCATAGGTTCAAATATAGTAATGAGACTGTACTTACTAAGATAGCAAAATAGATTCAGACAATTTAGAAAAATTACCAAAGCGAGCTCAAACAAAGTGATTTGATATTAACTCTGTGCCAAATCTGACACATTAAAAACTCTAATACCTGAACATTGTAAGATTTACTACAAATTTATTATGAAAGTAATTAATATTATATAAAAACCCATTTTTAATAATGTATTATTTTAAACTTCTTATTTAATTTATTGGGGTGACGTTGGTTATCAAAATTATACAGGTTTTAGGTGTACAATTCTACAGTACATCATCTCTACACTGTATTGTGTGTTCACCACCTCAAGTCAAGTCTCCATCCATCACCATTTATCGCCCCATACCCTCCTGTGAGCCCCCCACCAATCACCACACTGTTGTCCATGTCCATGAGCTTTCTCTTTTCATTTCTTTTTTGCTCAATCCTTCCACTTCCCCACTTAGCCCCCCACAACCCCGACAGCTGTCAGCCTGCTCTCTATCTATGAGTCTGTCTATTTTCCTTGTTAGTTCATTTTATTTATTAGGTTCAGTGAAATAAGCCAGTCAGAGAAAGACAAGTACCATATGATTTTACTCATAAGTATTGATTTTTTCATTTGATATTTGTATATATTGTGAAATGATCACCACAATATATCTAGTTAACATCCTTTACCATACATAGTTACAGAATTTTTTACTTATGATGAGAACTGTTAAGGTCTACTCTCTTAGCAACTGTCATATATGCCATACAATATTATTAACTGTAGCTACTATGCTGTATATTACAGCATGACATTTATTATATAACTTGAAGTCTGTATGTTTTGACTCCCTTCACGCATTTTGCCCACCCCCCTAGCCCCAGTCTCTCATAACCACCAATATTTTTCTCCGTGTTTATGAGCCTGTTTTTTGTTTGTTTTTCATATTCTACATATAAGTGCGATCATATAATATTTGTCTTTCTCTGTCTAACTTATTTCACTTAATATAATGCCCTTGTGGTCTGTCCATGTCACAAATGGCAAAATTTCATTCTTTTTTATGGATGAATAATATTTTGTGTCTCTCTGTGTGTTTGTGTGCATGCAGAACATTTCCTTGATCCATTTATCCATTCAGCTGTCAGTGTACATTTAGGTTGTTTCTATATCATACCATTGTCAATAATGCTGCAAAGAACATAATAAAGCATGCATATTTTTCAATTACTGTTTTCGCCGTCTTTGAAAAAGAAAGTGGGATTGTTCGATCCTATGGTAGTTCTATTTTTAGTTTTTGAGGAACCTTCATACTGTTTTCCACAGTGGCTGCATCAGCTTACATTCTCACCCATAGTGCTCAAGGCTTCCCTTTCCTCCACACCCTTGCCAACACTTATTTCTTATCTTTTTGATGATATCTCATTGTGGTTTTGATGCAGTTCTCTCATGATTAATGATGTTGTACATGTTTTCATGAACATGTTAGCTACCTGTTTTCTTTGGAAATTTTTCTGTTCAGATTCTCTGCCCATTTTTTAATTTGATTTTTTTTTTTTTTTTTGTTTTGCTTTTGAGTTGTATGAGTTCTTTATATACTTTGGATATACTTTATATACTTTATATACTTTATCAGATATATGATTTGAAAATATTTTATTCCATTTATTAGGTTTCCTTTTTATTTTGTTGATGGTTTCCTTTGCTGTGCAGAAGCTTTTAAAAAAAATTAATATAATGTTTGAATGATTTCCACTACCCTGTTTTTGAGTTTGTTAATTCTCCTACTTACTCGATCTAATCTGCTATTGAACTGCTGTAGTGAATTTATCAGGTCAATTTCTGTATTCGTAAGTTCCAAGATTCTGTTTGGTGTGTTCTAAAGTTTTTTATTTGTTTTAATTCTCACTTTGTTTATGCATTGTTCACCTGAAATCTTTTTTTATGTTATTTTGTATATTCAGTTAAGGAAATAATTTATCTCTGTTTCATTGTGTTCAGATTCTGGATTATTGTCTTGTTTCCTTGCATGGAAAACATTTCTATGTTTCTACATTTTCCTTGACTCTGTGTTTGTGTCTGCTCATGAGACCAAACAGCCAACTCTCCTAATCTTCACAGACTGTCTTTGTGATGGAGAAGCTCCCAATCTGCCTAGCTAGAGATTTTTGGGAGCTCTCAAACCTTTGTGCTAGTCCAACTTGCTTTCTTTTTTCTTTTTCTTTTTTTTTTTTTTTTTTAGCAGTCCCTAGGTGTCTATAGTATGCCAGGTCTCTTAAGCAATCTCAGAGAAGAAAGACTGAGGAAGAAGTCCATTTCTCAGGAAGCCTCTAGATAAATGGGGCTATTGGATATGTAGTGCACCTCTTTCCCTCCTTTGGTAGAAGTTGGGACCTGGGGTTTTTTATCTGCTTATTCTGCTGAGCCAGGGGTGTGCCTATGGAGATTGACAACCTGAACTGCCATCTCAGTTTTCCACTAGCCTGGGTGGCTAGATTATGCCAGGTCCTATCAGCATTTAAAACCAGGCTGTACAGAATGAATCTCCGTGAAAGTTGTGATTTTTGGTACATGGTGCACCTATTCCCTTACCCATTGGGAAGATGGGAGCTGGGTGTTTTTTTTTGTCCATTCACTCTACATCAAGCCAGAAAGTGGCTGTGTTGATTGCCAGTCTGAACCTCTTTCGCTATTCTCACTGGCTTTGAGTGACTACAGTATAATGTGTCCCATTAATTATCTGAGACAAACTGTACAGAAGCTAGTCTTCTTGGTAGCTCCTAGAATAGTTGGGGCATTGGACATATGGTATACCTCTTTTCTTCTCCAGGCAGAAGTTGAGAGCTGAGGCTTTTTTTTTTTTTTAATCCTCACCTGAGGATATTTTTCCGTTTATTTTCAGACAGAAGTGGGAGGGAGAGAGGGAGGGAGGGAGAGAGAGAGAGAGAAACAGAGAGAGAGAGAGAGAGAGAGAGAGAGATAGACATATCGATTGGTTGCCTTCTGCATGACCCCGACCAGGGCCAGGGACGGAACTGCAACCAAGGTACATGCCCTTGACCAGAATTGAACCCGTGAGTCTTTGGTCACGGGCTGACACTCTGACTGCTGAGCCAAACCGGCCAGGGCTAGCTGAGGCTTTTTAATTGTTGCTCTTTGCTGAGCGGGGAGGAGTCGTTATTGGTGACTACCAGCTCAGACCTCTGTCTCTATTCTCAGTGGCCCAGGGTGACTAGAATATGCCATGTTTTATATCCCTTCAGTGCTCTGACATAGGATAGACAGGAGCAAGTTCTTTGGGTAGCCCCTATAAAAGTTGGGCCATTGGATGTTTGGTGCACCTCTTTTCCTATCCAGGGGAAAGCTGGGAGCTAGGTGGTTTTATCTCGGTCATATAGCATTGTGCTAGTGGTAGGGATTATGACAAGAGAGTATCTGGAATTTTCCTCCTAGCTTCAGTGTAGCTGGATTTGTACATGCCTGTGGTGCAGAAGACTTTTAGTTCATGGATTTCTCACACAGGGTATCTGTCCATGAATTGTTGTTGAATCAGTATGTTTATGGGGGAAAGGAGGGTCCAAGGCTTCTTATTTTGCTCTCTCACTGACATCACTGTTTTTGGTCATGACTTTGTATTTCTCTATACTTCTCATATAAAAACTACTTGTAATAATTATAGTTCTTAAATGCATGTTACATTAGCTTCCTATGGCTACTATAATAAATTACCACAAACTTGGTGAACTAAAACAACACAAGTTTATTATTATGCAGTTCTGGTGGTAAGTAGGCCAAATTCAGGTTCACTGGGCTAAAGTCAAGGTGTCCACAGGGATGGCTTTTTCTGTAGCCTCTAGGGGAGAATCTGTTTCCCTGTGTTTTCCAGTTTCCAAAGGTCTCCTAAATTCCCTGGCCACATCATTCCAACCTCTTGCTTTCATTGTCACATTTCTTATTACTCTTCTGTAGTTATATCTCCTTCTCCCCGCAACTTATAAAGACACTGTGGTTACCTTTAAGGCCCAGCCAGATAATCCAGAATCTCCCTATCTCAAGATACCTAATCATGACTTCAAAGGTCCTTTGGCCATTCATTTACAGGTTCTAGGAATTAGGATGTGGATATTTGGGGGAGCCATTATTTGGCCAACCACATGTAGGTACATGTGATGTGTTTTGCATGTAATAGTATTCTCAGTAGGAATTTCCCCTTTGGGGAATTATAGATAGGTATTGATTTGTTATATGCATATACTTAAATAACTGTAGTTTATAGAGTCTACTTCTGTGAGAATAGAAAAAAAAATGAAGATGGCATAATGGGCAGGAGGTAGGTAGGCAGCATTAAGCATTTGAAAATACTGTAGGATAAAGATTTTTATGGATTTTGTCTCTCAGCTTCCACTTGCAAGGCTATAGACAATGTCTAAATACCAAGAAAGTCTCTAATGAAGGAGAAAAGTTGGAGAAAAAGTTTGGTGCTAGATGAAATAACAAGGGTGAAAATATATAGCATGTCAGGGGCAGAAAAATGGTGATTTCTTAAAGCTGTGTTTGAATTGAAACTGTTACTCTTCATAGTCAAGCAAAAATAGTCAAATGATTCCAACTGAGGAATCATAGCACTGCTTTTGTAGTAGGTGCTGAATAGTTTGAATAGTGTGAAGAACTTCCTGAGTTGGTGATTCAGGTGAGAAAGCAATATAGCATGATTGACAGTATAAATATTTATATAAACTACCAGGGGACTACCTAGAAAATCTAAGAAATGAATATAGATGATAATTGGTTTTAGGCTTTCCTTCTGGAATGTAAGCTAATAAATAACTAATGAGTTATGAACAAGTTTGAACTCCAAAGTGGACTGATTTACTCATCCTGTTTCTTTTGTTTCCTTGCTTTCCCTGGAAAGTAACAATTTAGAAGGAAAAGAAGAGAGTGTGTAGAAAGATGAGTGTGTGGGGGAAGTTTCAGATATAAGCTTCTTTAGCTTATTCCATAAGTGAATGATGCCAAACATTTTTAGTAAAATGTGCCTACTGCATTTCATGTAGATTATTTTGGTGGTGGTAGGGGGAGTATCTGCTTGGCATAATTTATCACTTTTAGTAGCTTTCTAAGCTTATTTATATGCACTCTAAAAAGGT
Source organism: Tadarida brasiliensis (assembly GCA_030848825.1). Lineage (NCBI taxonomy): Eukaryota > Metazoa > Chordata > Mammalia > Chiroptera > Molossidae > Tadarida > Tadarida brasiliensis. Next base: position 11,608,016 of record CM061280.1, read on the forward strand.
ACATGCTGCAACACATTGTGATAGTCATGTCACTTCATAAATACTAAACAATAACTTTTAGAATGTAAGAATGACAAATCAACTGCTAATTTTATAATTACTTTGAGAATTAGAGGCTGCTTATAAAGAATGTTCAGAAGGGGTACATATTTGTGTCACTTATCAAGTTCCCTTAAAAGCCAGATCGATCTATCTATCTATCTATCTATCTATCTATCTATCTATCTATCTATCATCATCATCTATCATCTAATTATCTATGAAAGAGGGTTTAAATAAGGAAAGAGAAATATGCACTCATATGCCTGACTTCTGCTTCTAATTTCTACCGTTAACGTAACAGTTGTAATAGCTATACCTTATATGTACTATATATATTTTTTGTACCATAAGTCAGTTTAAATCCTAAATATGTGGCACTAACTCATTTGTATTGTACCTATAGTCATTTGAATTTTTCCTGCCAAGCCATTTTGCGCCACCCACCCCTGCCCACCGTGATCAGTATTGCTTAGTAGAGAGGAAACTGAGGCTCAGAATATTAAATGAGTTGTCATGGGAAAACAACAGAGCAAGAGATCAAAACCCAGTTTTACTTTTCTTTTCATTCGATTGTTTAAATGGAACTGTAGGCAAAAGCAAAATACACAGCTTTTTCAAATAAATTCTTATTTCTCTTCTAATGTAACACATATTGGATATAAGTGGAACTATACAGGATGTCTTGATGATTTTATGCAAATGTAAGAAAGAGGGGGAAAAAGGAAAATATCTGCCAGCTGTGTTAAAATGATATCATGCAGCATTATGCCTTTTCTATCACTAAGAACTCAAAATACTGCAACACAGTCATTAAAAAATTGTCAACAAATGGAGTTTTGCTTACAAACTATAAAAACGATTACACATAGAAGTTGGCAAGTGCTAATTTGTATGTCTGTGTTTTTTAGTTGTTACAGAACCTGAAAAACTTAGGAGTGGCAAAAAGTGGCAAATCATAATAATATGAAATAAGGGAAAGTAAAGTCTTATTTGGAAACCATAGATATAAATTCAGTTCTGGTACCAGATGAAAGAACTTAGAATTTGAAACTTCAAGTTTTATTTGTTGTTTTTTCTTAATATAATCTTAATGTGTAATTCTTAATCATATTGACAGATTAATGTTGTTCATTCATTAATAATCTGAAATTGACAACCAAGTGGGCATGGGACACCACAACAATATTGGAATAGAAATGATGCTCATTGACTTGCAACAGTTCTATGCATTGGAGTTGAGGTGGCAAAGACATGAAAAGAATCATCCCATATTTGCAGATGATGTAGGTCTATGCTTGCTTCAATAAATTTAGAACAACTACTTTATGTAGTAGTATGTCATTTTGCTTTTATATTATACTATACTGAGATGTCAATCTAACAGGCTTTGAAGATATAGGTGAAATATTTATTGGCTTTTTAGAAAATCTTTAAAACATTTTTAATCTTTATTATTGAGTGTTACAGATGTCCCCTCTTTTCCCTCTCTCATTGCCTCTCTCCTCCCAGTTCCCATCCCACCCAAGGCTTTCACCTCCCTATAGTCTGTGTCCATGGGTAATGCACATTATGCATGTAAATTCTTTGGTTAGTTTCTTCCTGCCCTTCTCCCCCTTTCCCTCTTAGGTTCACCAGTCTGTTCCATATTTCCATGCCTCTGTTTCTATTTTATTCATCTCTTTATTTTGTTTATTAGATTCCACTTATGAGTGAGATCATGTGATACTTGTCTTTCTCTGACTGGCTTATTTCGCTTAGCATAATACTCTCCAGGTTCCTCCATGCTGTCTCAAAGGATAAGACATCCTTCTTTTTTACAGCTGCATAGTATTCCATTGTGTAAATTTACCAAAGGTTTTTTATCTACTCATCTGTTCATGGACACTTGAGCTGTTTCCATATCTTAGCTATTGTAAATAGCGTTACTATGAACAGAGGGCTGCCTATACTCTTTCTGATTGGTGTTTCAGGCTTCTTAGGATATATTTCCAGAAATAGTATCACTGTGTCAAATGGCAATTCCATTTTTAATTTTTTTGAGGAAACACCATATTGTTTTCCATAGCAGCTGCACCAGTCTGCATTCCCACCATCAGTGTAGTGGAGTTTACCTTTTAACTCCTAGTTAATTGTGTCTGGAGTAGAAGGGCCATTTTTATTTTTAAGAGTTAAACCACATGGATGTATGGATCACAAAGACTTTATTTCTGAGAAGCTGTAGTCTTCTTTCCTTCCTTAATGAGAAGGACATAAATGATAGAACTGTGAGAGGATAGATCCCATTTGAAGAGCATATATCTTAGCGATTTTTATCATGGACTCCATTTAATTAAAATAGATGAAAAGTTATAAAAATGAGAATTGGAAAACTTTTATCAGCCTTCTTTTTTTTTTTGTTTTTGTCTCAAGATGGAGGAATAGCAAGTCAGATATATGGAATATCAGAGCTAGAAGAAATCTTAGAGATACTTTACTTCAACTTACATATTTTTATGGATATGGACACTAAGGCCCAGAATGTTCACACATATTATGAGTTTAGAATCCAGTTGCTATGAATTCTAGTGCTTTTAAAACATATATTATTTTTTGATACCTTTTAATTAGTAGTATATAAAATTTAAATAACTACCAGTTCAATTCTTTTAAAATATTATTCTGAGTTTAAACATAATCCCACATGCTTTAAAGTTTGGTTTAGTTCATTTAAAATTTAGTTTTCCATGTGGGAGAGAGAGAAAACTATTAGAGAAATGCAAACCATATTTGAAAAGTTTGGATAATTTTATTATTGTATGCCAACCCTAAGGTGCTATTTGAATATTAAGTGACCAGTGCTCATTCCAGAATGAATTCCCAGCCTACTGACTCATTTCTTGTAATCTTCCCAGAGCCATGAAACACTTGTGAAGTCTGTACTTTGAATCTTGTTAATCCCTTCACATGAATTGTTCTCCCTTCATTTAATATGTCATTAATCAAGTTCAAAATCTCTTCCATGAAACCTTTTTTCCCCCATTATAACATTTAGTGAGCTTGTCTAATTTACTTGATCACCATATGGTGACTCATAAAAATATCTATTTGGTCTTCCTTCTCCTCTGATTACAAATAACACTTATAGTTTATTCTAGATATCACAATTTAGCATTCAAAAGTCAGAATTCTGCAGTGAACACAGAGGTGCATATGTCTTTTTGAATACATGTTTTCAAAATTTTCAGGTAGATATCCATAAGAGGGCTTGCTGGGTCATGTGGTAATTCTAGTCTCTTAATTTTTTGAGGGACCTCCATACTGTTTTCCCTAACAGTGGTACCTACCAATAGGTTTACATTCCCACAAGCAGTGAGTGAGGGTTCCTTTTTCTCCGCAATCTCTCTGACACTTGTTATTACTTGTCTTGTTAATAATAGCCATTCTAACACGTGTGAGGTGGTATTTCTTTGTAGTTTTGATTTGTATTTCCCTATTACCTCATGAAGTTGAGCATCTTTTCATACATCTTATAGCCATTTGTATGTATTAGGAGAAGTGTCTGTTCAGTACTCTGTCCATTTTTTAATTGGACTGTTTGTTGGGTATTGAGTTCTTTATATATTTTGAATATTAACCCATTGTCAGAGCTGTTTGCAAATATCTTCTCCCATTTGGTTGATTGACTTTTTGTTTTGTTGGCAGGTTTTTTTTTGTTGTTGTTGTTTTTTGCTTTGCAGAAGCTTGTTAGTTTGATATAGTCTCATTCATTTATTTTTATTAATTTTTAAATTAAATTAAAATTTTTCCATCATCATTTATTCCTCATTCATTTCTTTTTGCTTTTACTTCCTTTGCCTTTGGAGTCAAATTCATAAAATTCTTACTAAGACCAAGGTCTATAAGTTTATTCATGGTGACCAAGACATGGAAACAACCAAAGTGTCCTTTGATAGATAACTGGCTAAGGAAGATATGGTACATACATACAATGGAATACTACTTAGCCATAAGAAAAGATGAAATACTGCCATTTGTGACAGCATGGATGGATCTTGAGAATGTCAGGGTAAGCAAAATAAGTCAGAAAAAGTCAAGAACCATATGATTTCACTCATATGTGGGATATAAAACTGAAAGCAACAAATGAGCAAACAAGAAAAACAAACAAGCAGAAACTCATAGACGTAGACAACGTATGGTTACCAGAGGGAAGGGGGGTGGAAGGGTCGTATACGGTAAAGAGGGTCATATATGTGGTGACAGGAGATTTGACTTGGGGTGGTGGGCACACAATGCAATATACAGATGATGTATGGTAGAATTGTACACTTGAAACATGTTTTATTCACCAATGTCACCCCAATAAATTTAATTTTAAAAAGTTAGAGCTTTAAAGATTTCCTTAAAAGACATTGGGATTAAAGTACCTTTTTAACAATTTGAAAAGTTGTTATGAGAGATGCCTAAGATTTTACTGCCTATGATTTCTCTTAGGAATTTTATGGTTTTGCGACTTATATTTAAATTTCGTATAATTTTGAGTTTATTCTTGTGTATGAGGTAAGTTGGTGGTCTCGTTTCATTTTTCTGAAAGTACTTGTCCAGTTTTCCCAGCACCATTTGTTGAAGACACTGTCTTTACTCCAGTGCCGATGGCATTTTAATAGGGATTGCATTGAATCTATAGATTGCTTCAGGTAGTATGGACATTTTAATGGAGCTAATTCTTACTATCCATGAACGTGGTATATGCTTCTACTTGTTTGTATCTTCCTCAGTTTCTCTCCTCAATGTCCTATAGTTTTCCAAGTATAGGTCTTTTAACTCCTTGATAAAATTTATTCCAAAGTACTTTACTTTTTTGTTGCAGTAGTAAATGGGATTGTTTTCTTAGTTTCTCTTTCTGATAGTTCATTATTAGCGTATAAAAAAGGTACCGATTTCTGAGTATTGATTTTGTATCCTGCTACTTTGCCAAATTCAATTATTAGATCTAGTACTTTTTGGTGAAGTCTTCAGGTGTTCTATATAAAATATCATGCTACTTGTGAATAATGACAGTTTTACTTCCTCCCTTCCAATTTGGATGCCTTTTATTTCTCCTTCTTTTCTGATTGCTATGGGTAGGACTTCCAGTACTATGTTGAATAAGAGGGGTGAAAGTGGACATCCCTGTCTTCTTCCTGATCTTAAGAGAAATGCTTTTAGTTTTTGTCCATTGAGTATAATGTTGGGTGTAGATTTTTCATATATGGACTTTATTATGTTGAGATATGATCTTGCTATTCCCACTTTGCTGAGAGTTTTTATTATAAATGGGTGCTGGGTTTCATTAAATGCTTTTCTGCACCTATTGATATGCTCTTGTGATTTTTATCTTTCATTTTTATGTGATGTATCACATTTATTGATTTGCAAATATTGTACCAACCTTACACCTCTTGGATAAATCTCATTTAATCATCGTGTATGATTTTTTAAATATATTGCTGGATCTAGTTTGTTAATATTTTGTTCAGGATTTTAGCATCTATGTTCATCAGGGATATGGCCCTAAACTTTTATTTCTTTGTAGTGTCTTTATCTGGTACTGAAATTAGGCTAATACTGGCTTCATAAAAAGAACTTAGAGGTCTTCCCTCCTCTTGAAATTTGTGGGAATGTTTGAGAAAGATAGGTGTTTGTTCTTCTTTGAATGTTGGGTAAAATTTGCCAGTGAAGCTATCTGATCCAGAACTTTTGCTTACTGGGAGTTTTTTTTATTTTTTATTTCTGCTTCAATTTCATTAGTTGTAATCGGTCTGTTCAGGTTTTCTCATTCCTCTTGATTCAGTTATGGAAGATTGTATGTTTCTAGGAATTTATCCATTTTGCCCAGGTTGTCCAGTTTTTGGCATGAACTTGTTTATAGAATTTTCTTAAAGTCCTTTGTATTTCTGTGATGTCAGTTGTTACTTTGCCTCTCTTATTCCTGATTTTATTTATTTGGGTCCTCTCTCTTTGTTTCTTGATGAGTCTGGCTAAAGGTTCACCAATTTTGTTTGTTTTTTCAAAGAATCAGCTCTTGGTTTCATTGATCTATTGTGTGTGTGTGTGTGTGTGTGTGTGTGTGTGTGTGTGTATATATATATATATATATATATATATATATATATATATATATATATATATATTAGTCTCTATGTAATTTATTTTCCCTCTGATCTTTATTATTTCCTCCCTTCTACTTACTCTGGGCGTTGTTTGTTGTTCTTTTTCTACTTCTTTTAAGTGTAAGGTTAGATAGTTTATTTGAGATTTTTCTTGCTTCTTGAAGTAGCCCTTTAATGTTATGAACTTCCATCTCAGTACTGGTTTCACTGTGTCCCATAGATTTGGTGTTGTTGTGTGTTAATTTTTCATTGTTGTCAGGTAATTATTGATTTATTCCTTGATCTCATTGGTAATCCATTCATTGTTGAATAACATGCTATTTAGCTTTCATGTGTTTGAATACTTTTGTGTTTTTATTTTAGTTCATTTCTAGTTTCATGTTATTGTGATCTGAGGAGATGCTTGGTATGATTTCAGTCTTCTTGAATTTGTTAAGACTTACATTGTGTCCCAACATGTGGTCTTTCTTTGAGAATTGTTCATGTGCCCTTGAGAAGAATGTATATTCTGCAGCTTTGGGATGAAATATTCTGTAAATACAAATTAAATCAATCCAATCTAGTGTGTTGGTTAAGGTCACTGTTTTCTTGTTGATTTTTGCCTGATAGATCTATTCATTAATGACAGTGAGATGTTAAAGTCCCCCACTATGATTGTGTTGCTGTTGAGCTCTTCCTTCAAGTCCACCAAGATTATCTTTAAATATTTCTGTGCTCCTATATTGGGTGTATATGTTTACCAGGGTTATAGTCTCTTGTTGGAGCGATACTTTTAGTATTATGTAGTGATCTTCTTTGTCTCTTGTTATGTCCTTTGTTTTGAAGTCTATTTTGTCAGATATATGTATTGATACCCCACCTTTCTCTTTTGGTTTCCATTTGCATGGAATATTTTTTTAATCCCTTTCCTTTCAGCCTGTGTGAATCTTTTTTTTCTGAGGTGGGTCTCTTGTAGACAGCATATATATGGGCCATGTTTTCTCATCCATTCTGCTACCCTATATCTTTTGATTGGAACATTTAATCCATTTACCATCAAGGTTATTATTGACAGGTACTTATTTAGTGCCTTTCTCCCCCCATGTACTTATGTTTCTCTCTATATATTTCTTTTTCTTCTTGAAGCAAGCCCTTTAACATTTCTTTCAATACTGGTTTGGTGTTAATGAACTCCTTTAGCCTTCTTTTGTCAGGAATCTTTTTATTTCACTTTCAATTTTAAATGATAGTCTTGCTGGATAGACTAGTCTTGGTTGCAGGTCCTTGTTTTTCATCACTTTGAATACTTCATGCCAATCCCTTCTGGCTTGAAGTTTTCTATTGAGAAATCAGCTGACAGCTTTATGGGAGGCATCTTGTAATTAACTAATTGTTTCTCCCTTGATGCTTTTAAGATTCTCTCATTGTCATTAAGTTTTACCATTTTAATTATTATGTGTCTTGGTGTGGGCCTTTTTGAGTTCATCTTGATTGGGACCCTCTGTGCTTCCTGAAATTGTGTGACCTTTTCCTTTACCAGGTTAGGGAAGTTTTTTGTCGTTATTTCTTCAAACAGATTCTCTATCCCTTGCTCGCTATCTCCTCCTTTCGGTATCCCTATGATGTATATATTGTTATGCTTGATGTTGTCTCAGAGATCCCTTAGACTTTCCCCATTTCTCTTATTCTTTTTTTATGATGCCATCCTTGGGTGCTTACTATGATCTTGTCTCTGATTCACTGATTTGATCTTCTGCTTTATTAACCTGCTGTTGATTCCTTCCTTTCATTTCAGAACTTATATTGTTCATTTCTGACTGGTTCTTTTTAATAGTTTCTTCGTCCTTTTTAATACTTACTATCTGTTTAAGTTTTCACTGAGATCATCCATTCTTCCCTTAAGGTCCTTGACCATTGTTTTAAACTCTTCATCTGGTATTTTGGATACTTCCATTTCATTTAATATTTTTTCTGGGGATTTCTTTTATCCTTTTGAAGGGGACATTACTCTTTTTCTCCTCATTTTGTATCTGTGTATTAAGTAGATCTTCTATGTCTCCTAAACTTGCTTTGATGGCTTTATGATGAAGTTATCTTGGGCTCAGTAGTGCAATCTTTCAGATTAACTTAACTCCATTCTCCAGGAATTTTTTTTTGTGTGTGGATTATATGTGTCCTCTGTTGTAGTTGAGCCTTGAATGATGTTGACCCTTTTATGGGTGGAGTTAATCCTTTAGGCTGGTGACGATTAAGGTAAATCTAGATCACTGTTTTTGAAATGCTATGCAGGGGATCCCCTCCCTCAAGTGGGGTTGTTCCCAGCAAGGTCTGGTGCCTGCTGGAATCCCCCTTTGGGTGTGCTGGTGGTATGGGTAGTTGGGTCAACCGCTGGTGTGGTTGGAACTCCACCACTAGTTGTGTTGGTTCTGGGTCCACTAGGGTGTGGTTTGGGTATTGGTCGCTGTCAGATGTTGTGTGTAACCAGCCTTGGGCTATAGGTCTGGAGCTACCATGCTGTTCACTGTTTGTGTCTGCGTCTACTGAACCTGAGTGTGTGTGCGAGGAGCCAATCTGTGTAAAAGGGTCAGCTTCTTCCAGCTTAGAGCTGGGAGCAGATCACTAAAAAGATTGCGGTTCCTAAGGTCCACCTCCACCTGTCAGCTACTCCACCTCCCCCTCAGGTGGACTGGTCTTTCTCCAGAGCTTTGTGAAGAAAAACTATAGGATGAACCCAGGCTAGCTGAGATTCACACCTCCTTCCACAGGTTGAGAGCTCTGCAGGGCAGGACAGCTGATTTTGGGAGGATAGGGCTAGTGGGTCCCCTACTTGGGGATGATGCTGTCAGACACTCAATGAGGGAAAGTATCCCCTGCTTAAAAACCAAACCCTTCAGACTCTGCCAGAGTCTCCAACTCTAGTTCCTCCAAGGGCAGCTCACTGCAGGTTCAAGTTGGGTACAGTCAGCCATCCCCTCTTCAGGAGCAAGCTGAGCTGCGCTGGGCTCAGAGGGATAGATCAAAAGAGTCTCTTGTTGGGAATGATGCAGGCTCAGCCCACAGGAGGGGGCTAAGTATTTCATCCTGGCCCCAGACAATAGCCCCCAAAGATCTCACACTTTGAATGTCCCTGCTCTGAGCCACTCTCACTTCCCTTCCATAGAACTGCATCCAGTGGGGATATCTGGGACTTGGCAGGGCTGAGCCAAACAGTCTCCTTTTGAGGGTGGTGCCTGCAAGCCTGTAGGAAATAGGTGGACACTTCTTCCCCTTCCCAGGGTAGCACAGGATGAACTTACAGGGGAGATTGGATTTGCCTCCCTGCAATGTAACCACATAGCCCAGCACTTGCCCATTTGGCTCCTGGACAGAAGCCTCCCTGGGAGACACAGTTTGAAAATCCCAGCTCTTCATGGCTCCCTGGTTCCCCCTTGCTGCCGAATGAATCAGGACGGGGCTGAAGGTCCCAGACCTGTGCTAAACTCCAATCTCTGCACAGCTGGTCTTAGCAGGAGGGGGCCAAAAGTCCCAGCTCTGCGTTGCCACATTCAGAAGGATGGGGCAGGCCAATTCACTCAACAGGTGGGGGTAGGGGTACAGACTGTGTGCTCAAGGTGGGGAAGACTAGTCCTCTTTCCCGAGGCACAGAGTCTAGTCCCTGCCTGAGTCTCTGCCAAAAGCCTCCAGAAAATAGAGGGCCCCTTAAAGTCACTGCTGGATGTAGCCAGCTAACCCCTCCACAGGACCCAAGTATGGAAGTATGGCCTCATCAGCAGTTGGTGTCTGGACTGTGAACTCCCCAGGTTGGTGCTGTCAGAATAGGAGTGCTCTTCCCTGGGAGGTTGTGGTCTGAGTCTCCCAGATGGAGTGATTCCCCGCTGATTTTCACCACCAGATGCTACACGTACTCCTCTTCTCATCTCTGTTGCTCTGGGTTGGGGATCCCTACATGGTGTTGAGACCTACATGCTTCTAGGGGAAGGAAGTTCTGCAACCACGATATTCCCCTAGCTTCTCAGTTGTGGGGTCTGTCCCTTTCCATGTTTCCACCCTTCTTACTTGCCTCAATGTAGTTTTTCTGTAATCCTTGGTTATAATACTTTGATTCAGGTAGCCTTCAGCTGGTTGTTCAGATTGATTGCTCTGTAACTTAACTGTAAATCTGATTTGAGGCTAGGATCTGGTGTGTAGCCTCCACCCACTCTGCAGCTAACTTGGAATCCCATGTGTTTTCCATCATTACAATTATCTTTAATGTCTGGTTTAATAGAAAGTAGCTGGATCCTAATGTTTGCATCTGCATTCTGTTCCAAAATTTTATTTTAAGGATATGAAGAAATATGGCCACACAAATATGTAATTGGAAAAGGAAAGACCTTAAATGCCTTGAAAGGGTCTCAGGGACCACCTGGGCTTCTTGGACCAACTTTTCAGAACTATTGACTTATAGGGATGCTTACTGCATTGTTATTTGCAGTAACAAAAAATGAAAATCACCTAAATATTCAGCAATAGTGTTGGCTTGCAACCTTGGGAGCTTCCTTGGTGAAATCTGAAACCAGCCTCCATAACATAGAGAGCAGGGAGAAACCAATGAAAGAGGTAGGTGGCTCCAGACTGGTAGGTGGCAGTATTAAAAAGCAAGGTAACTACCTGGCCAGTGTGGCTCAGTGGTTGAGCATCGACCCTTGCACCAAGAGGTCGCCAGTTTGATTCCCGGTCAGGGCACATGCCCAGATTGTGGGCCTGATCCCCAGTGGGGGGCATGCAGGAGGAGGCCAATCGATGTTCTCTCTCATTGATGTTTCTATCTCTCCCTCTCCTTTCCTTTCTCTCTAAAATCAATAAAGAAAAAATTATTTTTTTCAAAAAGCAAGGTAACTTACATATAAGGATTGTCTTAGACATTTGAAAGAGAATTAGATCTCTGCATCCACCAACCAGAATCTTAAAACTTCCTTCTTTTATTTTATATTTTGTGAAAAACAATTCCCCCCGTTTGTTTTCCTTTTGCAATATTTGAAAAGATAAATTAAAAATAATTTTTGTGGAAAATGAAAAATTCTATAATTCTGATTTTAACACACTTACTCACTGATACATTTAAATTTCCTAACCATCAGAAGGGAAGCTACTACTTTTCTTGAAATGGAAAATGTGGTTACAATATGATGGAAATATAATTCTCAAACAGGTGTTTGAAAATTAAACCAAAATTAGGTTTCATGAGAGGTTTCTGTTTAATATATTCCCTTTGCCATTCCCAGGGATAAATGATTGTGAATTTTTAAATTTATCTACTTCTTAGATAAAAGGGAATGGAAAAACATTTTCTTATTTTTAAGATATTAGAGTTGGCTTATGACTCAATTATGCCTAAATTCAGCAAATATAATGATAATATCAGAACTATTTTTCCTTAAACAAAGCATCAGGATAAATGCAGAAATTTTATGACATCAAACAGGAAGCAGTAATGAGGTGAAGATGTAGAATATACTGCCTGACATAATTAGTTAATGTCACCAAGAAGGACAGCTCTCCTATAAATGTGACAAACTGACACTAAATTTGAGGAATTAGTTACATGCACCTGTGTGTTCTGGACGTATTTAATGAATGTCAATAACAGTGTTGGAATGAGACTTTGAGAATGCTATTTTACCAATATGTCATACTTACATTAATATGGAATCAGGAATACCTAGAAAAGTAATTCACAACTGTATAATCAGCAATAAAAGTGGAAATATATATTATCACGGGAATACTTTGGCCAGAAAGGAAGGCCTTCGATTAAAATGTTGGGAGTCATTTTGCTAAGAGTGGAAAAGGAAAGATCAAGATCAAATAGCATAAGTGAGCAGTAATGTTTCATCTAATCTGGAGTTAGAAGGAAAACTTGTCACCAAAGATATGCTTATTAATAGAAGGAAACCATTGTCTGGCTCTTCTAAAATGAATAATATAAATGTAATTTCTGTTTGCTTTATATAATGTGTATAATTTTGGAAAGGGGGGCGATTTGACCTTCCTGATGAGGTTGATTTGCTGAAGTATTTGTTTGCAATCTTAGTCTTCATGCTGAATAGTGCTAGTGAAGGTTCAAGGGACCATAGATAGTCACAAAATGGGAAAGCCAAATGTGGATAGTCAAGATATACTTTAATTTTGGTTTACTTTTTTTATTTTCTTACTGACATTTAATGTAATGTATATGGGGTGGTGTTTGTTGGGGTATGGACATATAAATCTGTTGATTTTCATGGTGGTGGAGCCTCAATGGAAAATAGTGTTAGAGATGTGGTAGAAGATGCAAATTTCTGAAGATTTTGCTTTAATATGAATGTTGTGATTATAAGTTTAGGTCATAATACTCTTGACAAATTATTTTCAGAAAGGATTATTTATGAGGCTCTTTAATATATTTATAAGTGCTGAATGAAATTTGGTTTCATTGGGAATTTAAAATTATCATGAGCATTACATTCTCCTTATCTAGAATGGATCCTATCATTATTTGAATTTAAATCTTGAGATTAATAACCTGATGAGTCTTAGTAGTTACAGAGAAATTAAAGTACATGAAAACAAGCCTTTAATGGTGACTTTCTCCTTTGGGTATTGCACTGCCAATTTACAGTTTTAAATAAACACAGTGCTTGCAGAGCCTGGAGGCTATAATCTGAAACCAAGTTGTTTTTTTCTTGAGAAAGGCAAGTGGGTCCCTAGACTAGAACTGTGTTTTTTTTTGATTCACACAAAGGTATCTGAGACGTGAACAAAAGGCTATCATATCAATAAAGTGTCTTTCTTGATAGGTTGATTTTTGAATCCTGAGTTAAGTTGATTTGCTAATTATATTGATTTCAGTTGCACATGCAGCTTTAATGAATGCATGTAGATCTTCTCTAAGACTTTTCTGTACTGATTTTATGCTTAGGGGCCTTTTTCCACCTATAGTGCCACTTGGGAATTGATTGATTGATAGTTAGAAAGATTAAAGTATGGATGCTGAATTAAGTAGTGAATGTAAGGTGGTTTGTATGAAGATAGATTATAAGATTTACTTAGCTACCCAAAGTATTTCCCTCCAAAAATAATTATAACATCGAGTGTAACAACGGGATGTTGAGAAATACCAGTGAAGTGATTGGGAGCAGTTTTTAGTGCCTCTATCACTCTATGAGGTCTTTGCCAGTGTCATTTCTCAGCTCGATATTTTGAACTTTCCTACCTTAAACTTTTTATTCCATGAATGCCACTAGTAACATGACTCAAACCACTTTATTTGGCTATCACCTGGTGTTAGAAGACTTGTAACTGTGTTTTGGTAAAACACGATACTTTTATAATATTATATCTTCATCAACAAAAAATTGTTTATCTAAATTTTAATACATGCTCACCTCTTTTCTGCACTTGACTCAACCCATCTTATCCGTGAGACAGAAGAAAATGGGAGCAATAATAGTAACTACCATTTATTCTATGCTAAGCATTATGTTGTGTTTGTCTTAGACCACTTAGGCTGCTATAACAAAATACTATAGACTGGGTGGGTTATAAACAATATATTACAATTTTGGAGGCTGGGAAATTAAAGATCAAGGTACTGGCACATTTGATATCTGGTGAGGACTCACTTCCTGATAACCTCACATGGCAGAAGAGGGGAGGGAGCACTAAGGCTTCTTTTATAAGGGAGCTAATCCCATTCATAAGGTCTTCACTCTCATGAACTAAGCACCTCCCAAATGCCCTACCTCCAAATACCATCATTTTGGGGATTAAGTTTCAATATATACATTTGGAGGGTGGCATAAATATTCAATCTATAGCAATGTTTTACATGTATTATTTGTATTTAATCTTTACAACTCAGCAGTGACATAAGTGCTATTATTATTCCATTTTATAAATGTGTAAATTGAGATTAGAGATATGAAACAGTTTGCTTATAGGAATTCACGAAGTAGGGGGAAATGCAAATTGAGATAATCTGATTGGAGTCCGTTTTCTTTTTTTAAAACTTTTTTTCTTTTTCTTTATTGATTTTAGAGAGAAAGGAAAGGGGAGAGAGAGATAGAAACATCAATGAGAGAGAACATCGATTGGCTGCCTCCTGCATGCCCCCCACTGGAGATCAGGCCCACAACCTGGGCATGTGCCTTGACCAGGAATCGAACCAGCAACCTCTTGGTGCATGGGTCGAAGCTCAACCATTGAGCCACACCAGTCGGACTGGAGTCCGTTTTCTTTTTTTATCCTCACCTGAGGACATTTTTTCATTTTTTGTTCAGATAGAGTGGGAGGGAGAGAAAGGAAGAGAGAGAGAGAGAAACATCGACGTGAAAGGGACACATCGAGTGGCTGCCACCCGCCTAACCAACCAGGGCCGGGGGACAACTGCAACCGAGGTACATGCCCTTAGCGGGAACCGAACCCGGATCTCCCTGTACCGCAGGCCGACGCTCTAACCGCTGAGCCAAACCGGCCAGGGCTGGAGTCTGTTTTCTTAACTGCTATGTTTTATCATCATGCTGGATTGGCCAATAATATAAAGTAAATATTATGTACTTACACATGGAGCACTTTAACAACTACTTAGTGCTATCAGCCTTTCAAGAATATAGAGAATTAAGTTAAAACATAGCTAACATTTTAAAAAAATCTGAGCATAAATTATGTGGAATTGTAGCTCTAGTAAAATGATTTTTGCAATTCATTTTCCTCTAATATCTTTTAGTTTGATCTCCATCACGGTTTAATATTCAGGTGGTATAACATTTTTAGGCTAGGATAAGACTTTATCATTATATAAATTTTTGAACCACCTTGGTTGAATAGCACCTCAATTAACTTGACTCCACCTGTCTAGAATTCTTAGCTCAGTAGAAAGTTTTATTTTTTGTATTTTGTCTTCACTCTACTCTTATAGGTAGACAACTCAAAAAAAATTAGAAATTTTAACAAAAGAACAATTACCAATTCTGGTTATAAGTCCATTAGATATATGTTTTGCAAATATACCTTCCCAGTCTGTAGCATGTCTTTTTATTCTAATTAAGTTTCTTTTGATAAAAGTTTTTAAATTTGATGAAGTCCAATTTATCATTTTTAAAATTTTTTTATGGATTATGCTTTTTGGTGTTATATGTTAGAAACCTTTGCCTAACTCAAACTAATAAAGATTTCTCCTTTATTTTCTTCTAGAAGTTTTATAGGTTCAAGTTTTAATTTATATATATATAAAATCCATTTTTGGTTAGTTGCTATATATGGGGCAAGATAAGGATCAATGTTTACTTTTTAAATATTGTTAACCTAAAAATCAAAACAGCTTTAAAAGTGAGCGGCAACAAGCATTTATTTAAGATCAATAAGAATAGCTATTCTTGAATATACCAATTCTGGCAGAAACCCAATAGTGTTCTGATTAGGAAGCAAAGGCAAAGAATACTTATGAAAAGGGAAGGGGAACAATTACATCACTAGAAGGAAGGCATTTCCACTGGTGCAGATAATATAGCATAGTGATGTTCATTCTAAACAATATTTTTAATAGTCAGTCCAGTAGTCATAGTAACTGTTTTCGTGTTAGCTTTGAAAACAGTTCTTTGGGGCACAGTGTTGTTTTAGGCCCAGTACAAAGGTTATTTAGTCCTGTTTTAACATTCTAATTATTTGAGACATAAGATGTGCAAGGCAAGTTCCTCTGGCATAGCAGCTCCAGCTCCATTTTAAAGTGGCTCTTACTATTTTTTACACTGTGAATACGCAATTGTTTCAGCACAATTTCTTCAAAAGTTTGTCCTTTCTCTATTGAATTATTTTTGCACTTCTGTTGAAAATCAATTGACCATGTGTATGTGGATCTATTTTTGGACTCTGTTCTGTTACACTGATCATTTGCTAAGACCATATATCTTGACTACTGTAGCTTTATAGTAAGTCATGAAACCAGGAAGTGTGAGTCCTATAAATGTGTTCTTTTATTTCAAAATAGCTTTCACTGTTCTAAATCTGTTGCCATTTCATATACTTTTAAGAATCAACTTGTCAACTTCTACAAACTATCTTGCTGGGATTTTTAATGAAATTACACGGAGTCAATACATAATTTGGGAAGTATTGACATTCTAACGAATATTGAGACTTTTAGGCTATAAACATAGTATCCCATCTCTCCATTTATTTAGCTCTTCTTAATTTTTTTCAGTATAGTTCTATAGTTGTCAGCATACAGGTATTTGCCCATATTTTCTTAGATTTATAACTAAGAATTTCATATTATTGATGCTATTATAAATGGTACTTTAAAATATTTTAAATTACCAAGTATTCATTGTTAATATATAAAACTAAATTGATTTCTTATAATGTTCATATGTCCTACAACCTCACTAATTCAATGCTAATGAAAACAAATAACCTAATTTTAAAATGGGCAAGAGATACGAACATAAGTGTTATCAAAGAAGATGTACAGATTGCAAATTAGTAGATAAAAAGATGCTCAATTATTAGTCCTTGTGGGAATGCAAATTAAAGACACAATGAGATATCAGTACATATCTATTAGAATAGCAAAAAAGAGCAAATACAAACAAAACCAAACCAGAAAACTCTGACAATACCAAATACCCACAAGGATGTAGTGCAGTTGCTGCTCTCAGACATTGCTGGTGAGAGTGCAAAATGGTATAACCCCTTTAAAAAAAGTTTATTTTCCAGTTACAGTTTGCATTCGATATTATTTTGTACAAAAATAGAAACAGACTCATAGATGCAGAGAGCAGACTGATGGTTGCCAGAGCGGAGGAGGTTGAGGGGCTGGGTGAAAAAAGTGAAGGGATTGAGAAGTACAAATTGGTAGTTATAGTCACAGGATGTAAAGTACAGCATAGGGAATATAGTCAATAATATTGTAACAATGATGCATGATGCCTGGTGGGTACTGGAGATATCTGGGGGATCCCTTTGTAAAGTATATGATTGTCTAACCACTATCCTGTATACCTGAACTTAAAGTATAGCCACTTTTGAAAGTAGATTTGTATAAAGTTTCACATATACTTACCATATTACCTAGCAATCCTTTTCTGAGTATTTATCCAAGAGTAATAAAACATTATGTTAACACAAAAACTTTTATACAAATGTTTATAGCTGCCTTATTAGTAGCCAGATCTCAAATGCATTATTCTAAGTGTAGGAAGCCAAACTCAAAAGACTATGTGTACTGTATTGTTTTATTTATGATGCTCTAGGAAAGGGAAAACTATAATGACAGAAAACAGATCAGTATTTTTCAGGACTTGGAGTAGGGGAAGTGGCTGACTAAAAACAGAAATGCAGAAATTTTTTTTAGTGAAAAAGCTGTTCTATATCTTGATTGTGTTAGTGGTTACAGAACTGTATACATTTGTCAAAACTCATAGAACTGTACACTAAAAGGGCAAATTTTACTGCATAAATTATATCTTAATAAGAAATAAATACATTTTAAAATATTTCTGCAAAAGAGCAATTGTTATGCAATCTGTCCAAACTCATACAACTTCTAAATTTCTACAAATATTATTTTATAATCTCCTAAAGAGAGAACACCATCTTCCATTCTTCTCTGTATTCATAAAGTAGTAATGTTCCTGGCACATAACAGGCACTTATTAAAGAGTTGCATTTTTAGTTTTGTAGATTTTAAGATTGCTTTTGAGATTAATGACTTTCAAGATACCCAGTCATCAAATGAAGATAGATTTATTATTTTGAAAACTGAATCTACTAATGCTGGGAAAAGGCTACTACATTTTTGAAAGATTTTCAACCACAAAGACAAAATCAAGGATTTTTAAAATAGATTTTATGCAAATTAGAAAATCTGGCATCCTGCCTAATCCAAGCTTTTCTGTCTTTGATTCCTCTGATTCACTGAATAAAAGAGTTTGTGATTTTGTGGAAAGGGTGAAACTAAAGTTTACATTTTTCTACTTTGTGTCTGTTTTAAATGAGAAGCCTTGGCGACTTGAGCTGACTAAATTTTCAGCCATGCTGATTTTTCACCATTAAAGCTTAGCTGTATGACCACCATATAAATGATACTGACCTATAAAGCCTATTTAATATTTTAGAATAAAATTGTTGTTATACTAATTATCACTAGATAGCAAATAGCATTTGGTAAGTTTCTGATATATCTTGAACACTGGAGCTCTAATGTACTGATTTGTACATATATTATCTATCCCTGCATAACAAATCAAAACAAACTCAGTAGCTTGAGACAATAGCATTTATTACTCTGATAGCTTCTGTGGTTCAGGAAACCTTACATGGCTTAGCTAGTTCCCCTGGTTCAGGGTCTTTCACAAGGGTACAATCAAGGTGTTGCCTGGAGATTGTAGTTATCTCAAGGCTTGACTTGGGAAAGATCCACGTCTAATCTCACTCTTGTGGTTGTTGCCAGGATTCAGTTTCTCCTGAATTATGTTGGATCAAGGGCTTCTTTTCTTTGCTGGCTGTTGAATGGAGGCTGCTGTCAGTTCCTCAGCACGTGGGCCTTTCCATAGAGAAGTTCACAACATGGTAACTGGCTTCATCAGAGTGTTCAGGCAAGAATCAGAGAGTGCCAGAAAGATGGGAGCTATAGTATTTTGTTACCTAATTTTGGAAGTGACATTCAATCACTTTCACCATATTATGTTGGTTAGAAGCATGGGTCTAGGTTCAGACATACTCAAGAAGAGGTAACTACACAAGTGCATGGATACCAGGAGTTGGAAACTGCCTACCACAGAACTCTAATGGCCAGAATAGGGTTAGTGTACCTCCCAAAGCACTTAATTTTTTTAAATTAAAATATAGTTACCATACAATATTATATTAGCTTCAAGTGTACAACATAGTGATTTGAAATTTATATTTCTTATATTCCTTATTACCACAACAACTCTAGTAAACACTTCTCATCATACAAAGTTATTACGATAACATTGACTATTTTTCTTATGCTCTAAAAGCACTTAATTTAACATATTTTCCTGGACAGCTATGAGCCAGTACCCTTCTGTGATTATCTAAAATTTATAAAATGTTCTTGGGGTTGGAGCATTATATATGATAAGCATAATGTCATAGAGGATGAGGTTGAGAGTGATAAATGGGAGATAGTGAGATGAAAAGCCATTAGGGAAAAGTAATCGAAAAGAGGTAAAATATGCAAGGGTTTTCCATAATTTTATGGAGCATTATATTATATAATTGTAACTTATTTTTTATTATATGGGTGTGTGCCACCTTGGTTCTAGTTTACTGTACTACTTCAGGATCCTCAGACAGCTGTAGACCACCTTAGCAAATCCTTTCACAATGTATACTCAGTGAATATGGCAGACTGCAGGGAATTGGCTTCATTGCAAAAACATTAAATAACTGAGGAACTGTAGGTTTTTAGTTATCTCTATAATATGATCCTACCATGCATAATTTACCACTTGTTCTGATTGTCATCTGACAAGTTTTGAAGTTAGGTAATTGCTTTTCAAGCCCCAAACCCAAGCCCTGCTCTGACCAAGACTTTATCATCTTCAGTGTTCTCAACTACTTCTCTAGGTTATTTAGCACCTGAAAAACCCACAAAGATATATGCACCCCTGTGTTCATTGTGGCGTTACTCACGGTGGCCAAGACATAGAGACAGCAAAGTGTCCTTCGATAGAAGATTGGATAAAGAAGATGTGGTCCATATACACAATAAAATACTACTCAACCATAAAAGACGAAATACTGCCATTTGTGCAATATGGATGGACCTCAGGAATATTATGCTAAGTGATATAAATCAGAAAAAGCTAAAAAAACATATGATTTCACTCATATGTGGGATATAAAACTGAAACTCATAGATACAGACAGCAGTATGGTGGTTAACAGAGGGATGGGGGTGAAGGGTAGTTAAATGGCAAAGGCTCAAATATATGGTGATGGAAGATGATTTGACTTTGGGTTGTGGGCACACAACACTGATACTTTTAAGAGGATTTAAGGAAATCTCAAGACTCATTTGTTTCCCTTAAAAATGATTTGGCATTTTGTGGAGTAGTTTAACCCTGCTTTGACATTTGTGTAGAGTAAATAAGAACTGAGTGCCTTTTAGCCCAAATCCTTTGTGGATGAGAAACATAATTAAAGTAAAGCAGCTTTGAAACTTTTATTGATTGACATCTACATCTAGGAAGGTAGGTCTATATTTTATCGAATTAATATAGAACTCATTCATTGATATTCTGAGTAAAGTGTAATGTTCTTTTAATGTTTTTAGGATAGATTTTTTTTATCCCAAGAATAGAGGGGAAAAGGAGAAGAAGTAGCTCTGTTTTTATTATAAATTTGAACTCTGTAGTGACCAAAGAAAAAAATAACAACACAAAAATTGCCTATTGATGCAATGATCATGGATTTAAATCAGGAACTTTATGTGATATTTCCAGATGTAATTTAACAGAAGTTGTAAATGCCCCCATGCTGGCCTAATATCAGTGGTAATGAATACTAATGGTTGGTAAAAGTAAAGGTTCCCTGGGCCAATACTCACTCTAATATAAATCTCTAAAGTTTTTTCACTATTTTAGAATTTGGGATATAGGTGGAGATAATTTTGGGATTAGTAGAGCTGCAGAGAATGGTGGAATAGCCCGACTCATTGTTGAAGACAGTTTAACGTCTCTCATGTGAATCCTTTTTTGATAACCCACTGACGTGTACTTGATGGGTCACTTTCATGCTCAGTCTATGGAATTCTCTTTGTTGTGATAGTAAGCATAACTGTGGGCTCATCCAAAGAAGGTTAGACTTTCTGGCACTTGTGTAACAACAACACCCCCCCCCAAACAAAAAAAAAGGGCAATGATTTTTCACTTGTGTATCTGATAATTGAAGGATATTGGAACTGGGAAGGAACACTGGGATCGTTTTATGCACCCCTGTGGTTTTACAATAGATTAAGTAATGTCCAGAGAGGTTAACTTACCTAAATCCACATGAGTAGTAACAGACCACCTGACTTCTGCAATAGTATTTCATTTCATAGTTGAAAATGTCAAGTATCAAATCAAAGCCAATGGGAGAGGCAAAGACATATATTAAGTTTTTATTTAAGTTTCTCAAAGTTTTTACTTAAATATCTGAGTATTTAGAGATGTGGGAGGTGAGGTGCTTTTTAAAAATTCAGAGTCCAGGATAACACTCTAGATCTATTGAAGTAGACTCTCTGGGGATGGAGCCCCAGGTTCTGTTTTTTTTTTTGTTTGTTTGTTTGTTTTTTTATCAAGCTTCCCAGGTGATTATAATGTATCCTAAACTTAAAGACCCACTGTGCCAGTAGGTCATACCCAAATAAGGATAAATTTCACCATGTATCTTCTAATCTCTAATGGTGGGAATTGAAGACAGTTACTTTTGGGAAGGCAGTATCTTTTGGCACCCCACAGATTATGTCCTGTCCTATTATCTATATTTTTTCCAGAAGCAGCTTGGGTAACCAGGTTTTGGAGGGAAACATTACAGTACAAATATGATAGCAGCATTCAATATAAATTCAACAGTATTGTATAAATAACTTATTATTTATATAACTATTATATTAATAATTTATATAGTAAATTAGAGTTGCTTCATAAAGTATTTATATAATAAATTCAAATTATATAACATTATACATTATTATATAAATTAATTATATAATATAAATAACAAATACAACAGGAGCCTTTCTCTCTATGCTCCAAGATAGTGGGTGTTTGGTAGAATCAAAGGTGGAAGGAAAAGTTGTACTATATGCAGAAACATAAGATATAACACTGTATTTGATTGTATTCAATTAGTTGGTAAATGCATGCCTATTAATAAAAGTGACAAAGACAGTTGTAGGGACATTGATAAGGTTAGAGAAAAGGTTAAAAAGAAACCAGCATAGCCCTGGCCAGTTTGGCTCAGTGGTTGGAGTGTCGGCCCATGGACCAAAGAGTCGCAGGTTCAATTCTGGTCAAGGCATGTATCTCGGTTGCAGTTTGTCCCTGGCCCTGGTCAGGGTTGTGGGGGAGGCAACCAGTCGATGTGTCTGTTTCACATTGATGTTTCTCTCTCTCTCTCTCCCTCCCTCCCACTCTATCTGAGATAAATGGAAAAATATCTTTGGGTGAGGATTAAAAAAAAAAAAAGAAACCAGCATAATTTCACTTGCTATGAGAATATGTATATTAACTGATTCAATAATATATTCAAGAATAAGTATGCTTCCATTAAGACATAATAAAAAGTTTAGTGTTTAGTGATCTTTTCCCAAAATGTATGCTGACTGCAATGCAGCCAAGAATAAAATAATGCATCTCCAATGTTCTTTACAACTAGTTACTAATTCATCTAGTACTGCAAGTTTTCTTGGTATGGTTTTCTTATAAACCGAATGAATCTAAGATATTGTTGGATTTAAATTTCAACACATGGCTATTGTTATATTTAAATTTTATTATATTTTAGACATTTTAGAATATTTCATGCTTATAAAATTTTGTTTAAGTCAGTTTGTGTGTACAAACATTTGAATACTCTTTCCCCCAGCGAGCACTATTTAAATTGGACATGTTTGCAGGCTGTCTTTCTAATTGAGTTACCATATGCTTCTGACCAAGATCTCCAATATGAGATCATGGGAGCTATAAGGACATAAAACACCACAAACATTTTACTTATTAAATTTATAGAGAACAAAAAACAACTGAAGAAGGTACTTGACTGTCAGAAATGCCAAGTAAATTTCCTGAAGGAAGAATTTACAGCTTTGGAAAGAATTTGGATTTTATCTCTCTGTTTTTAAAATTTTTAGTTTTTGTTTATGTACTATTTATTTTTAATTACAGGTTACATTTAATATTATTTTTATTAGTTTCAGGTGTGCAGCATAGTGGTTAGACAATCATATACTTTACAAAGTGTTCCCCCTGATACTACCTTATTAGTGAATGCATTATAAGGTACTGTAGATTTGGGAACAGGCTTCCATTGAACACTTGGCCTTTGCAGTAGACTGATTATTGCATGACATTTGATCACCGTATAATGTGATCTGTTGGTACTTTAAGAGAGAGAGAGACTTTCGCAACAACATTTAGTCAAGCTAGAAGTTAAGAAGTGTTTTTTGAGTAGGATGTGTTTGAATATTGAAAAACATTTGAAGGGTGAAATTTAATATGTAAAAACTGGTTGTGTTCACTTGCACAATTAGATAAATTATTTTGATTCAATTTGCTAGTTTCTAATTTAATTAAATATGATTAGTATAGTATTAATATATTCAATTATACCAGTGATGCATGTAAATATACTTACATGATTCAGACTTGGTAAATTGGAGTTATTTTTATTTTTTAACTTTTATTACCATTTTTATTTTTATGTTTTATTGAAGCTATTGGGGTGACATTGGTTAATAAAATTATATAGATTTGAAGTGTACAATTCTATAATACATCATCTGTATATAGTGTTGTGTGTTCACCACCCAAAGTCTAGTCTCTTTTGTTACTATTTATCCCCTCTTTACCCTCTTCTACCTCCCCCAACCCCCTTTCCCTTGAGTAATAACCATTTTTATTCATTGTACCCATCACAGTGAATATTTTTATATACCACTTAGTGTGGCAGTTCTGGGAGGGAGGCACTAATCATTTTATTCATAAAATTAATTTTTATTAACATTAGATTTTTATTTTTCCTCAAACCAAAACAAATCATAAATCTCCTAATAGTCTCTATATTCATGGGTCATGTGGCTGATGTTATCATGAAACAATGAAAATCGGTTTTCTGTAAAAGACTGGAAATATCCATTATTTGTTCTCAGGATTTGAGCATTCATGTTAAAAAGAGGAGTAATAAATAAACTTTCTGAAAGATCTCCCCACTTAGGGCTGTCTTACTCATTATTTTTATCTACAGCAGTACTAACCAGAGCACTGAATTCATATACCTATTCAAAAAACACTTCATTGAATGAGATCCATAAAAAAATTACATGATTGATATAATGATATGGTTACTATATACAATTTAGTATTATATTAATGTATCATATGTATTTTAGGAATGTAATTATGTGATAACATATAATACATATTTAAATATGCATGTAATTATATATAAAATTTCCTGTCAGCAAAAATCTGCTAATCAGCCCACTGTCTTTGTACAAAGTAATGTTTTCAGCCTTCTTTTTTTTCTTGAATTTATTGGGGTGACATTGATTCACAAAACTATATAGGTTTCAAGTGTTCAACTCAACAAAACATCATCTGCACATTGCATCTTGTGCCTATCACCCCAAGCAAAGTGTGTTTTCATTCCAATTTCCCCACAGCTTTGCCCCCCTCCTACCCCCAGCCCCCTTTTCCCCCTTTTGCTGTGGCTAACACCACATTGTTGTCTGTTTCTATGTGTTATTTATATATACGCATGTGTGTTTGCTTAATCCCCTCACCTTCTTTCATCCAGCCGAACAAACACCCTCCCCTCTGACAGATGTCAGTCTGTTCCATGTATCCATGCCTCTGTTTCCATTTTGTTTGTCAGTTTATTTTGTTCATTAGGGTCCACATATAAGTGAGATCATACAGTATTTGTCTTTCTCTGAGTGGCTTATTTCACTTAGCATACTTTCCAATTCCATCCATGCTATCTCAAAGGTAAGATTTCCTTTTTTAACATGACAAAGTAGTATTCCGTTGTGTAAATATACCACAACTTTTTAATCATTCTTTTTATTTTTAAAAATTTTCAAATTACAGTTTACATTCAGTATTATTTTGTATTAGTTTCAGATGTAGAGCATAGTGGTTAGAGAATCATATACTTTACAGTGTTCCCCCTGACATTTCCAGTACCCAACAGGCACCATACATAGTTACTACAATATTAATGACTATATTTCCTGAGTTGTACTTTACATCCCCATGGTTGTTTTTGATTTTCAATCTGTATTTCTCAATCCCTTCACATTTTTTACCCTGTTCCCCAACCCACCTCTCCTCTGAACCCTCAGTCTGTTCTCTGAATCTGTGAGTCTGTTTCTGTTTTGTTTGTTCATTTATATTGTCCTTTAGACTCAACATATAAATGAAATCATGTGGTATTTTTCTTTCTCTGGCTGATTTATTTCACTCAGTGTAACAATCTCTAGTTACGTATGTGCTGTCCCAAAAGGTAAGATTTCATTCCTTTTAATGGCCGAGTAATATTCTATTGTATGTATGCACTTTTTTATCCACTCGTTTATTGATAGGCACTTGGGTTGCTACCTGATATTAAACTATAATACAAGGCCATAGTAATTAAAAAAGCACGGTGCTGGCATAAAAACAGATCACTGGAACAGAATAGAAAACCAATGTCTTTTTGGTCAATTAGTATTTGGCAAAGGAGTCAAGAACATACAATGAGGTACAGACAGTCTATACAATAAGTGGTGTTGGGAAATTGGACAGATATATGCGAAAAATTAAACTAGACCACATTTTTACACCCTGTATAAGAATGAACTCAAAATAATATAAGACTTAATGTAAGACTCAAAACCATATAAATCCTAGAAGAAACCATAGGCAGTAAAATCTCAGATGTCTCTTGTAGCAATATTTTTGTGGATTTATCTCCTCGGGTAAGGGAAACAAAGGAAAAAATAAACAAATGGGACTACATCAAACTAAAAAGATTTTGCACAGCAAAAGAAACCATCAACAAAATGAAAAGGCAACCCACTGCATGGGAGAACATATTCACCAATGATACCTCTGATAAGGGGTTAATTTCTAAAATATGTAAAGAACTTATAAAACTCAACACCCAAGAAGACAGACAGCCCAATTAAATTATTGGCAAAGGATCTGAATAGACACTTCTCCAAAGAGGACATTCAGATGGCCAATAGACATATGAAAAGATGCTCAATGTCACTAATCATCAGAGAGATTTAAATTTAAACCACAATGAGATTTTTACCTCAAGCCTGTCAGAATCAATATCATCTATAAATTGACAAACAACAAATGCTGGCGAGGATGTGGGGAAAACAGCACCCTCCTGAACTGTTGATGGTAATGCAGAATGGTGTAACCACTGTGGAAAACTGTATGGAGTTTTCTCAACAAATTCGAAGTGGAACTACCTTTTGACCCAGCAATTTCACTTCTGCAAATGTATCTGAAGAAATCTGAAACAGTAATTCGAAAGAATATATGCTGCTCTATGTTCATTGCAGTGTTGTTTACAATAGCCGACATCTGGAAACAGCTCAAGTGTCCATCAGTAGGTGAGTGGATAAAAAAACTGTGGTACATTTAAACAATGGAATACTACTCAGTCATTAAAAAAAGAAGAAAAACTTACCATTTGCAAAAGCTTGGCTGGACCTGGAGCTTATTATGCTAAGTGAAATAAGCCAGTCAGAGAAACACAAATACCATATGATTTCACATATATGTGGAACCTAATCAACAAAATAATTTAACACAAAAAATAGAAATAGACGCATAGATACATAGAACAGACTGACCGCTGTCAAATGGGAGGGAAGAGGGGGGGCTGGGTGAGAGAAGGTAAAGTGATTAAGCAAAAAAAAAAAAAAAGGACAGCAGTATGGTGATAGCCAGAGGGAAGGGGGGGGGTGCAGGCAGTGAAAGTGGGCCAAGCAGGGATAAGTAGGGACAGAAAGGGACTTGACTTTGGGTGGTGAACGCACTATGCAGATGATATTTTATTGAGTTGTACACTTCAAATCTGTATGGTTTTATTAACCTATGTCATTCCAATAAATTCAATAAAATAGAAAGTCACATATAATAGCATAAAAACAAACATTGCAAACAATAAATCTTTTAAAGAAAAAATATAAATATAAACAAAATGTGGGCTACAATAGTTATTTTGTGCATAATTGCTTCTGTGTTTTACGTGTTGGTTTTGCTTTTTCTTTTGTTTGTATTGATGATAAAACTATACATTCATCTCTTATCCATTGAATCTAATAATTTCTGAAGATATTTTGATTCTTTTTCTTTTAAAATTGGGAAATATAATATACTTTGGCAACATACTATGAAAATGCATAGCTAGATTGAGTAATAATAACATGTATGCATGATCCCACTGATAGAGAAGAAGTGCAGTAAATATGCTTTCAATTTAAACAACTGAAACACTTAAATCGTTACATTTTTCCATTTTATACTCTTTTTATTAGAAAAATAAACTTGTAAATCATAGTTTAAAAATTTAAGGGATGATTTGAGATTAGTTCAAATATAGTTTAGTATTTCATAATGTCTATCTATAATAAGATTATATTTAGTTAAGGGATTTTGTGTGTATCATAATGTGAGTTAGAGATCTTAGTGTGCAATTGTCTGGCCTATGTGTTGTCCAGATAAGGAGAGAAAATGGTTACATCCTCTAAAATTCCAGGTTCAGTTCTCTAAGGGATGGCATAAAGTGAGGAAAAGAGAGTTCCTTGTACATAAGAACTTGAGGCTGTAGAGTATTTTACCACTTATGTGGCAATTCCTTTCATATGAAGCAGGTAGAATTGCTGTTTCACGAATAGAGACTGAAACACAGGGAACCTGACTTGCCCTAGTTATAGTGGTAAGACCAGAACTGGATCATAGGTTTTCTGCTACTATGTCTTGTCTGTTTTTCACTTTATTGTGCTATTTGCTATGAAGAATATTCACAGGAGAAAGGTTTATGTAGTTCCAGGTTTCTCATGTATATCATTTTCCTTCTTTCTGAAGAATTATTTTGATATTTATTTAAATGCAGGTCTACTAACAACTCCCCTTAATTTTTGTTTGTCTGAGAAAGTCTTTATTTCTCCTTAAATTTTAAAGAACAGTTTTTCATTCCATTCTTTTCTTGGTTGCATGGTTTCTGAGACTTTTGATGAAATTCTTATGTTTGCTGCTTTTATAAGAAAAAAAAAATTTCCCCAGTTTGGCTTCTTTCAAGACTTTTTCTTTCTCTTTGAGTTTCTAAAGTTCTACATCCCTAGGTGTTACATTCATAGATGAAAGTAGTCCAGTTGTAAAATGTTCTAATTATACTCTGTGTATAATAAACTGAAATCTCAGGGGAAAGGTGGAGGCCTGTTAAAATTAAAGTGAATATGTAAATTTTTGATATGAGGTAATGGAAAGATTATTGGACTGCAAGTCTGGAGATCTAAGAAAATTATTTAGCCGCTCTGTAAAATTGAGGAGTATAATTCTTCGCATGTTCAAATTCACAGAAGAGTTGTGGGAAACCATTATGATGTTAAAAGTGCTTCCATAATTATAAAGCATTGCACAAATGAAAATAACTGTTGTTATTGTAGTCACCCAATACAGATTTATCTAAGGTGTTACCTATAAAGATATGCAGTAATAGTGAAGAACCTATCTTAATAGTTGGATTATGTGCCCCAATTTTAATATTTCTCACTCCTTCCTTTATTTCCCTACTCAAAAACATATGTGATTAATCAGCTGTCATTTGCTCTACATTTTGCATTACATAGAGACATGTCTTTAGCTTTCTTGTCATACAAGAAAGGAGCAGATTCTTCCCAAGCCAGCTGCTAAATCTTTTCCAAGAGCCTCTGCAAGCCTACTTGCAAAGTTCAGCCTCAAGGTTAGGTTACCAGGGGAAAATATCTCTATCCAAGCATAGTAGTTAAGAGTGTGGGCTGTGAACCTAGGCTGACCTAGCTGAAATTCACCTATACTGCCCCGGCCGGTTTGGCTCAGCCATTAGAGTTTTGGCCTGCGGTCCAGAGAGACCCGGGTTCGGTTCCCACTGGGGGCCCCCCCGGCCCTGGTTGGGTCGTGTAGGAGGCAGCCACTCGATGTGTCAATGTCTCTCTCTCTCTCTCTTCCTCTCCCTCCCTCCCTCCTACTCTATCTGAACAAAAAAATGGAAGAATGTCCTCAGGTGAGGATAAAAAAAAAAAAAAGAAAAGAAAAAGAAATTCACCTGTACCACAGGCTAGCTATTTATTTATTGGGGAAACAGGCTCTTCCAGGACATACTTCCAAGAATGATTTCATTACAAAGCTGCAAAATAGAATTAAGCTATGGTTTCTTAATTATAATAAAAATTATAAGCAAACATTATTTTGTTGCCCTGTGGGGATATGTTTTCTTAAAAACTATTCTTTTAGAGCAGTTTTAGATTCACAGCAATATTAAAAGGAAGGTACAGCAATTTCCCATATACCCCTGTCCCCACACACGCAGAGCCTCCCCCATCAACATCTTCCACCAGGGTATTATAATTGTAACAATTGATGAACATACATTGACACATTGTAATTACCCAGTCTATAGTTTATATTAGGGTTCACTCTTGATATTGTGCATTCCATAAACTTGAACAACTATATAATGATGTGTCCAGCTCTGGCTGGTTTGGTTCAGCGGTTAGAGTGTCGGCCCGTGGACCAATGAGTCATGGGTTTGATTCCAGTCAAGGGCACATACCTCAGTTGAGATTTGTCCCCGGCCCTGATTGGGGCCATGCGGGAGGCAACCACTCTATGTATCCCTCTCATGTCGATGTTTCTCTCTCTCTCCCTCCCACTCTATTGGAACAAAAATGGAAAACTATCCTCGGGTGAGGATTTAAAAAAAATAAATATAATGATGTGTCCATCATTATAGTATCATAAAAAGTATTTCTACTACTCTAAAAATCCTTTGTGCTCTGCCTATTCAGCCCTCCCTGACCGCCCCCAACCTCTGGTATCCACTGATCTTTTTACTGTCTTCAAACTTTTGTCTTTTCCAGAATATCATGCAATGTCATAGAATTATACAATATGTAACCTTTAGGATTGTCTTCTTTCACATATAATATGCATTTAAACTTTTTCCATGTCCTTTCATGACTTGATAGTTCATTACTACTAACACTGAATAAAATTTCATTGGATGTAACACAGTTTATTTATTTTTTTCAGGATGACTAGATAGTGCTTAATTAAAGCAAAGTAAAGCAAAAATATAGGCTCCTGTTTTTAATGTTTGTTTTTGTCCTCTGTCCTTTTTTAAAAAACATTTTTCTTTATTGTTGAAAGTATTACAGATATTCCCCCCTTTTTCCCCATTGACTCCCCTCCTCCCCGCTCCCACCACCCACCCCCACCCCACCTTCACCACACTATTATCTGTGTCCATTGGTTATGCATACATACATGTAAGTTCTTTGGTTTATCTCTTCCAGCCCCCTTTCTCTCTGAGGTTCGTCAGTTTGTTTCCCGCTTCCATGTCTCTGGATACATTTTGTTCATCTGTTTATTTTGTTCATTAGGTTCCACATATAAGTGAGATCATGTGATACTTGTCTTTTTCTGACTGGCTTATTTCACTTAGCATAATACTCTCCAGGTCCCTCCATGTTGTCTCAAAGGGTAAGAGATCCTTCTTTTTTACAGCTGCATAGTATTCCATTGTGTAAATGTACTACAGCATTTTTATCCACTCATCTACTGATGGACACTTGGGCTGTTTCCAGATCTTAGCTATTGTAAATAGCACTGCTATGACCACCGACTTACATCATACACAAGAATAAATCTCTATGTTTAATTACCAGGTGCTTCTCTTACATTGTGGGAAAAACGTTTATTTATTGACTCATGTTATTGTATAGTGATATAAATGATTTATTACATGGTGTTGGATAATGTCTACATAGCTGAACTAAGCCAAATAAATTAACTATTAATAAAATTATTTTAAACAACTGCCTGATGGTAACACAGCTATTTCACTGTCAGTTGATAAAGCATTTGGGAAGAGATCAGGAAACTTCCTTTTCTTGACTATATAAACATTTTTCTGCCTTTGTTTTGCTTTGCTGTTTCCAATTTGAGAATAATGAATTAAGTCAATATAAGATCAGGTCTATAACCCAAAGAATACTAGCTTCATAAATTTTTTGGAAAGTGTCAGTTATTTTATAACATCTCATTTTGCAATTTGTTAGCATGAGTTAGATTAAGGTAATTTCTGAGGAGTTCTGTTTCAAGGTTATTATCCTGAAGTACACATTCATGGGAAGCAAAATAGTTTAGCCAGCTTTTCTATTATGCTTTCATGGCAGTGTTTTCTTATTTGTTTGTTTGTTTTTCAGTAGCCCTGTATATTATATTCCCACAACTATGCACATGGAATCAATAGACCCCACATGTAACTTGGCATAACTAAGTGCCTGGGCACAGCAGTCTTGTGTCCTGCCCAGGTTTTTATCACAGGCCTGAGCCACTGAAACGATTCTTGACTGTTTGATGAAGTCATAAAGGGGGAGGTCCAGGAGCTATTTTCCTGCCCTGATAATAGTCACACATCTTGCAACCCTATTAAAAACCCTATTATTTCATCTACTATGTTTACTCCCCAGTCCTTTATAGAGCCATTTAAAAAAATTATCTTTATTGTTGAAAGTATTACATATGTCCCTACTTTTTCTCCCATTGACACCCTCTTCCCCACTCCTGCCCCCACCCCCAGCCTTCACCTCACTGGTGTCTGTGTCCATTGGTTATGCATATCATATAAGATCTTTGTTTTATCCTTTCTTGCCCCCGTAACTCCCTCCCCTCTGAGGTTTGCCAGTCTGTTCCCTACTTCCATGTCTCTGGATCTATTTTGTTCATCAGTTGAATTTGTTCCTTAGATTCCACATATAAGTGACATAATATGATACTTGTCTTTCTCTGACTGGCTTATTTCGCTTAGCTTTAATACTCTCCAGGTCCTTCCATGTTGTCTCAAAGGATAAGAGATCTTTCTTTCTTAGAGTTGCATAGTATTCCATTGTGTAAATGTACCACAGCTTTTTTATTCATTCATCTACTAATGGACACTTGGGATGATTCCAGATCTTAGCTATCATAAATAGCGCTGCTATGAACATAGGGGTGCACATATTCTTTCAGATTGGTGTTTCAGGCTTCTTAGAATATAGTCCTAGAAGTGGGATCACTGGATCAAATGGCAGTTCTATTTTTAATTTTTTTTGATGAAACAACATATTGTTTTTTATAGTTTCTGCACCAGTCTGCATTCCTACCAGCACTGTACTAGAGTACCCTTTTTTCCACATCCTCACCATTTTTAAAAGGCTAGTAGAGAACAAGACACACATTGTATAAATAAGCAAACTGACTCAGGAGAAATCAGTGATTTTTCCAGAGTTACAAAAGTAGTGCTTTTTCCATATCCCATTCATTATATAGTGCCAGAAATAATTTGCTCAAAAGATTGAGGATACCAAGGTTTCAGTGCTCAAAATTCTATTATTAAAAGTGTTTAAATTTTAATATTTTCATGCAAAAACTTGCTTGTTTTTTCATGATAAATTAGACAGTTTCTGGAAATTTCTACATTTAAAATTAAAAACCAATTTGCATATTTTTGTGTTTTTTGAAATAAAGATTTATACAGTTATTATGCTTTTATTTTTAAGAATTATTCAATGATTTACTATAATAAATTATCAAGCTATTTATCAATTTCCAGAATATTCATCAATCACATATCCTTTCACATTTCTTTGCATTTATCTTCCCATTTTTGTGTTACATTTTACAATAGCAGTCCAAATTTCAAGTGAGGTTGTATGGTGTTGACTTTGGGCTCTTTCTTGAAGCATTAATATGATAAGTAATATGACTGTCAGAAGGAGGTAACATGTGGTATGCTGTATTTCCTTGGAGAACAGACCAGTTTTTAAAACCTTATGAAGAAACACTCAGACCCCAGAAATGCCCATTTTTGTAAGATAGACCTTTGTTTAGAAAACCAACTGAAGCAATCACATAGGTAGTGTTCTGAATTTCAGAACCTCTTTCATAACAGCCGTGATGGAAGCCCAGGTTTAAGTACGATAAAGCAGTATTTTATTAAAAGCATTAGCCCTTGTTGCATAAGGCCATTTTAAACTGGCAGAAGTACAAGTGCTATAGACAGATGATTAAAATTGGATTTAGTTACTCTGAGCCTAATAGAATTGATTTGATCATATCAGGAGAAAATACAAAGAGATGAAGACATAAAATAATGAGTAAAAATATTCTAATGCAAAATCAAATGTTATAAGACTAGAGGACATATATTCTAGGAGCATTTAGTACTTTAACTTAACTAGCTAGAATTCTATTTTTTAAGTTCCTTTCTATTCAACTTTCAAAATTAAGAATTTTTTTAAGCAAGAAATAAACATTTCACTCAAAGAGGGAGCGCAATGTCCTTGGCTTCATTATTTTCAGAAGCAGACTCTTTTCCCTCTGAATACTTGACATATAAAAAGGAGAAAATTCATGTAATTGATTTAATTATATATAGACTCATGTACAGATAAAGAACATAAAAAATATAGCCTTCGCTATTATGTTATCTTCCTAAGAGCTATGATGACACTTTAGCTGTCTAACATCTGGAAAAGCTTCACAAAAAAAGAGAGAGAACGGAATTTTGATTCAGCATCTGACTAGAGAATTGTGTGATTTGACATAAGGTGAAATATAATTTTTGAGCTAATTATCAGTAGAATTAGGATACACTCAGGGAAGGGTAGACTTGTGGATTTGGTTAAGGCATAAAGGGAAAGAATTAAGAAGCGAAAGAAGAGAATAAATACAGTCAAGGGGAAGATCTGCTTGGTTTTATTGGCTTGACTCAAAGAACAATCTCTTCAATATTCCATAATTTTCAGACCTTTGTTTCAGGCTTTCTTCAAGGGGACATTTTTATTTTTTTCAGATATAGTTGTGTCATGGGCATGAAATTACCAATTAACAGCATTGAGAGTTTTGGCAATGAGTGCAACACTTGTACATGAGGTATCTTGAGAAATTATACATTTTGTAGATTTAAAAAAATAATTTGGTTTGGCTTTTTATAGTTTAATAGTTAAGAATTGACAATTTGCAATTTGTTGTGAAGAAAATAGGGAGTGGGAGGGGTGGGAAGAGATAAACGAAAGAACTTATATGCATATATGCACAACCAATGGGCACAGACATTAGGTTGGGGAAAGCAGGAGGAGGGTGGGAGCAGGGATGAGGGCATCAATGAGGAAAAAGAGGGACATCTAATACTTTTAACAATAAAATAAATAAATAAATAAATAAATAAATGCACCCCCCCAAAAAAAGAAAATGAGACATTGTAATTGGGAAAATAAGAATATTAATAAAATTAGTTGAACTTTGTTCTTGGTATGAAAAATTGTAAGAGAACAGTTATCACATAGAGGAGGTCTAGTGATTCATATTGAGGTATAAAACTTAGAGCCTAAAGGTGAGCCTATAGGTGTGGAAGAGGGCATAGAAGGGATAAATGGTGATTAAATAAAAAACATAAAATAAGTCATTGGCAAAAATCTGTTAGAATTTTCTCTTTTACTCCAAAAATGGGATCATTTCTTTTTAATAATCGAGTCAGGAGTGCTGGTCCACAGGATGGCTAAATTAGTCAAAAACTGTGAATAGGGAATCTTTCTTTTTTATTTCCCTTTTACCCAGATTGTCATCAACTTCTTACACTGTCTCCTCATTGAGGCATTGTCATTATCTTTGTACCATCAACAAACATGATCGCTTTACCTTCCATTCTGTATAGTGAACTAGCTCTGGTTCTAGGCATAGGTAATTAAGGCTTACATGTGTGTACATGTGTCTATTCTCTTGATGTAATATGTAAGCCACAATGTGAAGAAAACATTTTTGTATCATTCATTTTCAGTGGGTTGCTAACTTTATTCTTTTGGATTAACTATCTGGATCTACAGATATATAGCAATTATGGGATTTTTGTGAAATCATTTAAATATATGATAATGAAAAAGTAATTGAATAATGTTTAACATTTCTATTGATTAAGCCATTCCTCCTAAGAGTAGCTGATTGAGTAGTGGGGATTAAGAGCTAAGAGACAAATTTGCATATTGGGAAACTTCATTTTTCACCTATGTGATATTTGTGTTGATTCAGTTAAACCATTTCACAGATCCACAGCTGGTGAAATATTAAGAGAAAAATGTGCTCTAAATTCAGTTGTTTTTACAAAATACTTTGTGATCCTAATAAAAAATCTTGAGTTTAATTTCTCTGTGAATGTGATGTGGTTTTATTTTGCAAAATGAAAATGATTCAAATTTGAACCAAAAAAGTTTCTGAGTATTTAAAAAAAATGATGAAAGTTTTAAGATTATATTTTCTAGATGCAAGCCGCTTATCAGCTACATGATTTTCAAATATTTATTCCCCACCATGTGGCTTGTCTTTTCAGTGTTTTATATTGCCCTTTGAAGCAAATGTTTTTAATTTAGATAAAATATAATTTATCTGTTTTGTTTCTTTTGTCTGTGGTTTGATGTCATATGTAAGAAACCATTGCTCAATCTGAAGTCATGATTTGCTGCTGCTTTCTTATAAAAGTTATATACTTTGGTCAGTGATCACTGTGAATTAATTTTTGTATGTGGTATGTTGTAGATATCTTACTTTTATTATTTTGCATGTGGTTATCTTATCATCTCATATCATCTGTTGAAAGGAGTACCCTCTTCCCATTATATTGTCTTGACATCCTTGTCAAAAATTAAGTGGGCATAAATTTAAGAGTTTTTACACTTGTTTTTGTTGTTTAATGGAGTTCTTGAGACTTTGAAAGAAGTAAAGCCCCACTACTATGGATTCTTTGCCAATAAATTGAATTTGCTTCCCTAAATGGAAGCTGCTATTGAAATGGCATTTATTAAAGTGAAAATTTACTGGTAGGAAAAACAAATAAAATTATTCTGGACAGTCAGCAGATGCAGCAGGAAGAGATAGAATACTAAGTCAATAAAAGATAAAATGGCAAATATAAAAGTAGTAGTTGCCTAGCCCTGGACAAATAGCTCAGTTGGTTAGAGCGTCATCCCGACACACCAAGGTTGAGGGTTTGATTCCTGGTCAGGGCACATACAAGACTCAACCAATGACTATGTAAATAAATGGAACAATGGGATGTTCTCTCTCTCTCTCTCTCTCCCCCACCTTCTCTCTCCCCTTTATCCTTCCCCTCTTTCTCTTCCTCCTTCTCTAAAACTCAATACATAAATTAAATTATAAAAGTAAAAGTAGTAGGACCTAATATTCTGAAAATAATATATGGAAAAATAATTAATATTGAGTTCACTTACTGGCTAATACCAGAGAGTCACCTAAAACATTCTTACTTTATTGTTTATATTTAACATATGTTCAAGGGAACAAAATAACTATTGATATTAAGTGATTTCATAATCCAGTATAGTGAATATATAAAACTGATGGATCTCTAATTTGAATGTATGATGATCCTAGTAAATTTATATATTTCCATCTTCACTGTCAAATATTTTCCCCTATTTTGCTAAATGATCTTGTAAAAAGTGTGAGATGTTTCTAGAAATTGAGTTTCTGGACATATTTTTGTTGTTGTACATATAAAGAAGGATGACATTTTTTCATTCTGTCCCTCTCCTCTACTTTATTTTTGAGCTTTCAAACACATATATGTTTATCTGAATGAGAAATATCCATTGGCCTATTGCTCTGACATCATGAATTAAAATGCCAGCCTAATTTGCGCTTGAAATAGATTAAGATTTCTATGATAAATTTCAGAGTTAGAGAGTATGCTGGGGATTTGACTGGCATACTTTCCAAAATTGTGCCTGTATTTATGTCTGGGCTAAAAATAAAAATGCCTCTTGGGTCAAGAAATAAAATAAACCTCAGGCCCAAACTCTGAAGTAAGCTTTAACTGGTGTGGCTGAAATAAAAAGTCGTACTACAAGTTATTTGTGTAATATTTTTATTCACATTGCATTTACAAATACTTGTATTCGTATAAGTGGATATTCACTTTTTCAAAGCTGTGAAAATCATGGTTAAAATTATTTTCTGATACTACTGATACAGGGTGCTTCTAGCAGACACTAGAGAGGTGTTATAGGACAGCCCCCTAAGTCTGGGGAGAGGGCTGTCCCCAACCTCAATCCTTGTCCTCTAGAATAAATAACTCCAGATGACTGTGTTGTGAAAAGAATCAATTTATTGAAGGCAATGAAAGCAAGCAAATTTTATTAAAGAAGCAAGCAAATCTATATATCTGGCTTATGAAGTGCAGACAGGCTATCAGCTAATCTGAAGAGTGAGTTGGATGGGGTTCGAGGTATCATATTCCTCCTGTCTGTAGATTTCAAAATTCCTCTGCTGAATATTTTGGTACAGATTAATTCTCAAGGTCCCTTTTTGCTTTGTTGTTGCTTTCACAGAGTTCATGAGAAGCACCTGCAATTTTATCTTGTCAAGCCTTGAGACTGCTGGCATTTCTACTTAGGGAGTAAAAAGTAAAACTGCCCTTTTTCTCTTTCCCCTTCCCGAAAAGGGCTGATTTCTTTGTCTAGTGGGTGAGAAAGACTCCCCTCTTCTCTCCTGCATTCATGCCTTAGGGAGGCTTTTAACCATTTGCTCTCCAGTGACCTTGGCTGGGGAAAATGACTTATTATTTGCAGGCCAGATGCAAAGTGCCCACACTGTTTGGCCTTGTTTGAACTTTCCTGTCTCAGTTTCCCTATTCCTTGTGTCCTGGAATTTTGCTAGATTCTTAAAGCCCCATAACACTACAAAAAACATTATAGAGGTTCCATGTTTGGAAGGGTAGTATGAGGAGATCTGCAGACCCACTCCCCAGGGAAACAACAATAACTAGTGAAAATTGCAAAACAAAACAAAACAAAAACATTGACATTATCTGGAATTTGTCCTAAGAATATAGAGAAAGTGAAAAATAATTTATTCAAGAAAATCTACTAAATCTTGGGAAGAACAGTGAGAGTCTGTGACGCTTGAGCCGTGACCTGTTTCCCCCCCCCCCCGCCCCCCCAACCAGCTCAGGTTGATGGAAGCTCCACTTGGGCTGGTGTGGCTATGAAAATTTGGCACCTTCTCCTCTTAGCTCCCACTTAAGGGATGTGTCACCAGAAAGGGCAGCATTTATCATGCCCTCCAGATGAGTTTCAGAGGCAAAATTCAGGGTAGGTGTAGCAGTAAGGTTGGAAGCGCCCTTCCTCCACCCAACTCCACTCATACGGCAGAGCTTCTGCCTCAGTTTCTGCAGGCAATTGTACTTGGGCCCCTACCATATCTCTATCTCTATCTCTATCTATCCTTAAGGGCAAGGATTGAACCTTATATTTGGTATTTACTTCAATGCTTCATAACCATTTATTGATTAATTGAAAAATAAAGCACAAACAGTTTCTTTTAGGAAAAGCAAATTGAACATTTTCTGGTATTATGTGTTATATAATAGTGCATTCCACCTCATTCAATATATGTGAGGTCCCTAGGTACACATTAAGTATGTATTTTCAAGTTCTGTGCAGTGATAGGCTGAGAGATGTTCTTAAACTTGGAGAATACATTTCAATATGTAGTTGGAAGCACGGACAAGATGATCTTGAAAATACTCAGGGCTTCTACAGGTTGACCTTCAAAAAGTTATCTACATTCTTTGTATAAAGTTTTCTCTTGAAAAAGGAGTTTTTTAAGCAGTGAACCCTTCATTTCCTCCAATGTCTAAATTTCTTTAAGTAAGCTCAGATTTTATTGTTGTTTAATCACAAATGATTTATTAATTTGTCAACCCTGAGTTTACTTACATTTGTAACTTTAGATTGTCAGATTTTATTATTTAGTATTTAAGATCAAACTGATACAGGGAAACAATAATCACATAATGGTAATGGTAGTAGAAGAAAAAACATAGATTTATTTCTGTATAATTTTTAATTCTATGTTATTGATTCTTATCATTTAAATCATTTCTTTTCATTGGCTCTAACTTATACTTTTATCAAAAAGTGCAGTTTGGGAATTATAAATGAAAGTGAAATTAGGTGGTATTTGTCTTTCTCTGACTGACTTAGTTCACTTATCATAATACTCTCCAGATCTATTTATGTGGTTGTAAATGATAAGATTTCATTCTTTTTATGGCTGGGTTATATTTTATCGTATATATGTACCATAACTTTTTTATACACTGGTCTCTTGATGGACGCTTGATTGCTTCCATTATCAGTTGCCTTTTAAAGTAGGGACATTATCCCAGGTGTGCCGGGAAAAATCAGGTGAGCCCTTTACTATGAGGTAAAACATAGAGATTCTCCAGCTGGTCTTAAAGGAGAAAGCTGCCATATTGTGGAGAGTATGATCAGCTTATGGAAGCTAAGAATCACCCCCAGTTGATAGCTAGCAAGAAAGTGAAGAACTCAGTCCTACAAATGTAAGAAATAGAATTCTGCCCAAAACCAGTGATCTGGAAAAAGAACTCTGAGCTTTAGATGAGACTGCATCCTTGGCAAAAAACTTGATTTTAGCCTTGTGAGACCCTTAGCAGGAATCCAGCTACACTGTGTCCAGAGTTCTGAACTACAGAAGCTGTAAGATAATGAATGGTTATTGTTTTAAGCAGCTAAGTTTGTGGTAATTTGTTATGAAACAGAAGACTACTAATATAGCTTTCTACTATCTTGTCTGTTCACAATCCTATAGTGTCATACATTTTTATCACTTAGATCCATAGACCCAGTGAAATGATGGTTAAAAAAATAAGAGAGGAAGACTTTCAAAGTCATATAACAGGAAAGCAGTACTTTGCTTATAAACTGAAAATGTATACTTTTGCCCTTTCTTTGTCTGCATATTGGGAGAAATTCTTGTTGTTTAAATTTTCAGGGCTCCAGAATATCTAGGGTGTGTCTAAAACTCTTCAAACCATTGCAAGTCTCCCAAAAGATAAGTCAGTAATTTCCTTTCTATTCTATACCCATATATCGGTCTAAGGGGTCAAGACCAATCAGAAACATGTACACTTGACAGAAAATCATTAATTAATGGCTGATCAGTATTTCAGATTGTTTCTCTTATTTCCTATTTTCAAAAAATTATGACCTTTGGTATCAAAATTCTACAATTTAGTTGGGATGTTAAGACTTGAAATATAAAAATTTAACAAAATTAAATAATCAGTGTTATAATATCAGCAGAGAGTATGAAGTGCCAGTTAAGTTGTAGAAACCACAAGTTTCCACTGAAGGGAGAGCTTATTTTAAGCTATACTATTCAGGCAGAACTTCATAGCATAGTTGGGATTTTTAAAATAAGTATAACTGAATAGAGGGAGAGAAGTAGGAATGATGTTCTGGTGAAGGCAAATGATATATGAAAGTCAGGCTAAGAAGAAGATGCAATGTGTGCTTGACATCAGTGAATAAATAGACCTGTTTTCCTGGAATGCAAGGGTTTGTGTTTGCGAATGACAAGGTTGTAATGGTAATTTGTTGCCAGATTCTGGAAGAATTCAAATGTCAACTTAAAGAGTTCATTCTATAGGCATTATGTATCCTGTCATCTTGAGGAGGCCACTACTTATTTTTTCCAATATTTCTCTATCAAACTGAAGATAATTATTATGCTTCACTTCCTTTATAGCAAGATAAATAGAAGCACTAGGCTTTATCACTAGAAATAAAGATTCCTGATTATAGAGGTAATAGATCTACTGTGCTACACTGAGAGGACTATACCTATGGTATTATGTTCACTTCTTGATACTATATTTTAGAGGGGACACTAACAAAATAAAGCTGGTCCAGAACACAACTTAATACTTTATATCTTTTATAAAAACTTTTTGGGGTTTTGGAGGTGAATTGGCATGTCTTGGCTTAGGGAATGATCATAGCCCATCATGTTATTGATGGGCCCTTAGAAGTGAGGCCTTGCAATTAAATTTCATTGTGTGTTGACTCTGAAACTTCTACTACAATAACTATTGAAATGCTTTTATTTTTCCTCAGATATAAGCAAGCAGCTTTTATATATAGAGCCTGTCTAGTTCATGTTGAGCAACAAACATTTTTGGGCATGTGGCAACAGCTGCTACTGGTGGGTATGTGGGACTGTTTGAGCTCTCACAATCTTGGGCCTAAATATTACACACATTATCAACATCTAATGTCACACTTCCTACCATAAATAGGACTGGAAGGGCATACTTTGATTGTATCAATTGCTAGCTCTGTAAGAACACCAACAAAAATCTGCTTTAGTTTCTGTCCTATTCTTGAGCCACATTTTGCTACATGATTGAGATTTCTTAGAAAAAAATAATAAGAAACACACAATGTGTTCAAATTTAAATCAGATGCCACTGGAGTGGAAGCTTAGCAAAATGAAGAGT
Source organism: Tadarida brasiliensis (assembly GCA_030848825.1). Classification (NCBI taxonomy): domain Eukaryota; kingdom Metazoa; phylum Chordata; class Mammalia; order Chiroptera; family Molossidae; genus Tadarida; species Tadarida brasiliensis. Next base: position 11,649,541 of record CM061280.1, read on the forward strand.
GCCAAAATGTCCTGCCTCTCCTACTTTCTTTCTGATTTTTTTCAAGTCACTTAAATTTAATTTCCTTTATGTGAATAAAGGATATTAGCCTTTCTATTTTGCATACCTTCAGGATTATTGAAAGAAGGAAATGAGATAATGTTTGTTAAAACACTTTAAAAAGTATAAGCCCTATAAAGTATTAGCAAGTTATTTTGTTTTGTGGTTATTATTCTAATACTAAAATCATCATTTTTTCCTTTATTATGTGAATGAACTGTTCTTACCAAACTTAAAATCAGAACACTTCTGGTGTCTTTTTCATCAGATTCACCCAGTGAAAGTTCAAAACTAATAAAGTGTAACAAAGGAACTACAGTTTCTAGCAGGCATAGCATAGTTGCTGTAATTCAATGTCTAATATATCTTAGGGGCTGTCCCATCTTAGTTGTTTACCACTTAATCTCTTAAGATACTTTTTCTCTAAGTGAGCACATCTTCAGTTTTCTTGTGGAATCTGTTTGCAAAATAAGTTCAGTTTACATAAATTGTCCTTATAAACAAACGTCTTATTATGCAGTCTATGGCGTAAATTAGGAATACCTACAATGCACAATGCTTGAGTATAAGCATGAACACATACACTTTTAAGTCTTTAATATGCAGTGTTATATAACCACATGATGAATATTTAGGTTTTACTCTTTCAATATAGAAATAAGCAGTTCTAGCCCTGAGAAAAAATGAGAAGCAGGAAATTTGTCTGACATCTCTCTCACTCTTTAAAGGTTAACCTTTATGTGGTATGCCTACCTGTGCCCTGTTTCCACAGGACTTTCATTTGGGCAATTTGCATTGTTGGAAAGTAATATGACCAAATAGGATTCTTATAATATTCCTCCTTCCTGGAGGTAGTTATTATTCAAATAGGGATTTTTTAAAAATTGTTTTATGATCTAAAGCATGCAGTGAAAATGCAGCATTTCAGTTATCATTACATGAGATATAGGTGTGTGGTATGATATTTCCAGTCTCCTTTACATAGCACCTCTGAGGAAGCTTTCTACTTCCTTCATGCATGAATGACAATCCTTTATATTATAGGATTTCAGATGGTTTCAATAAATGCTTTGATTCAGAGATTCTCCACTTGTCAGTTTCACTGATGTTAACTTCTCACAGGAAGTAAAAAACACACAAAAGGCAAAAATGAACAAATCCTCAGAGACCTAAGGAACACAATAAAAATAAAAAAAAAAACTTCAAGGTAATGGGGTCTTCTCAAGTATACCAATATACACATAATTAGACTTCCAGAAGGAGATGAAAAAGAGAAAACTGCAGAAAGACTATTTGAAGAAATAATGTATATCATTATGAATGTCATTAATGTGCACATCCAAGAAGTTTAATGAATTCTAAGTAGAAAAAAATTCGAAAGAGCTCCATACCTAGACACATCATATTTAAACTGTCAAAACATAAAGATAAAGAGGGAATTTTGAAAGCAGCAAGAGAGAAGTAAGTCATCATCTACAAAACATCCTTTAGGCTCAACTGAAGGGACACTGGATAGGAACTCAAGTCCTCATGAAGAAATAAAAACCACTGGGAAAGGTAACTACATAGGTAAATGTAAAAGACAGTACAGGGTACTTCTGGTTTCAGCTCCTCCATGTAACGAACTTGAAAATTGTCACTCCCAGCCTCATAATAACAACAAAATAGGTGAACAAACTGAAATCAACAAGTTAAGTTATAGCAAGCTTGCAGGATACAATGTTAATATACAAAAATTAATTGTTTTTCTATATACCAACAATGAATAATATTTGAAATTAAAAACACAATACCATTTACAATAGTACCAACAGCTACGTAGGTATAGATCTAAAAAAATATATACAAGAAATATTGGGGAAAAGCTAAAAATTCTGATGGGATAAATCCAAGGTCTATATAAATGAATAGCAATTCTATGTACATTGATAAGATGACTCAATATTATTAAAATAGAATTTCCCCCCAAATGATCTGTAGATTAAATTTATTCCCAATAAAAATCCAACAAGTTATTTCTGGATATAAACAACTAATTCTGGTGTTTATATGGCAAGGCAAAATACACAAAAACGAGTACAATAATAAAGAAGAACTAAGTCTAATGATTGACACTAATTTCAAGACTTACTAAAAAACAATAGTAATAAGGGTAATGTGCTATTGGTGAAGATTAAGCAAATAGATCAAGGAAGAGAGAATTTAGAGCCCAGAAATAGACCCACACAAACACAGTCAAGTTCTTTTTGACAAAGCAGCAAAGGCAATTCAATAGAAAATTAATAATCTTTTCAACAATTGGTGTTGGTGAAACTAGACATCCACATGCAGAAATATCTAGACACAGAGCTTACACCTCTCACCAAAAAATACATTTAATTTTTTAAAAAATCAAAGACCTTAATGCAAAACTTTAAAATGTTTAGAAGTTAAAATAGAAAATCTAGATGCCCCTGTGTTTGACAATGACCTTTAAATTACAACAAGAAAAGCACAATCCATGAAGAAAAAACAACGATATTTTGGACTTTATTAAAATGGAAACTTCTGCTCTGCAAAAGACATTTTTAAGAGAATGAAAAGGCAAGCCACCTATGTGAGAAAATATTTGTAAAACAATATCTAATGAGCCCTGGCAGGTTTGGCTTAGCGGTTGGAGCATCAGCCTGTGGACCAATGGGTCACGGGTTTGATTCCGGTCAGGGGCACGTACCTCGGTTGCGGTTTGTCTCCGGCCCTGGTCGGGTCGTGTGGGAGGCAGCCACTCGATGTGTCCCTTTCACGTGATGTTTCTCTCTCTCTCTTCCTCTCTCTCCTCCCACTCTATCTGAACAAAAGGCGGAGAAATGTCCTCGGGTGAGGATAAAAAGTATATATATCTAATGAAATAATTGTATCCAAAATATACACAGAAGTCTTAAAACTCAATAAGGCAACCGAGCCAATTAAAAAAAAACAGATAAAAGTTCTGAACATACATCTCACCAACGAAGATATGTAGATGACAGATAAGCATATGAAAAGATGCTGGACTTCATATGTCATTAAAAATTAGCAAATTAAATGAAGCATCACTAATACCAGTTAGAATGGTTAAATCCAAATAATTGACAAAACCAAATTCTGGCAGAGTGTGGAGTAAAAGGAACTCTCATTCATTGCTGGTAGGCATGATAAATGGTACGGCTACTTTGAAAGATGTTTTGGCAATATTTTTTTATAAAGCTTATATAGTTTAACCATACTATCCAGAAATCATGCTTCTAAGTATTTATCCAAATGAGTTGAAAAATTATGTCCACACAAATACCTACCTACAAATGCTCATAGCGGCTTTATTCATAATTGCTCCAAGCTGGAAGCAACCAAGATGTTCTTCAATTTGTGAATGAATAAACCAACTGCAGTCTAACTATACAATGGAATATATGCAGTATTATCTAGTGACTGGAAGAAATAAGCCATCAAGCCATGAAAAGAGATACAGAAATCTTAAATGCAAAGTTGAAAAATCTGTATAATAAGGCTAGATCCTGTATTATTGCAAATATATGACATTCTGGAAACTATGGATACAGGAAAAAAAGAAATCAGTGGTTACCAGGGTTTCAGGTGGATGGAGGGAGAGATGACTAGATGGAGCAGAGGGGGAGCAGAGGGGAATTTCACATTACTGAAGCTCTTTTGTATGATATTGTGATTGTGGATACATGACGATGCATTTGTCAAAACCCACAGAACTGTACATCAGCAAAAAGTGAATCTTAATGTAAGCCATAGACTTTAGTTGACAATAATGAATAAAATATGGTTGCCTTAATTGTAAAAATTGTACAGCATTAGTGGAAGATGTTAATAATAGGGTAAATTAGATGAGGAAGAGGGGATGCATTGGAACTCTGTATTATCAGCTCAGTTTGTTTTTATAAGCTTAATGTTTCCCTAAAATAAAGTCTCTTAAAGAAAAAAGTATAAACCCTTGTTTTTTGGTAACTGATTTTTATTTGTTTTAAAAGTCAATTGCTTAGAGATAAAATTATAAACTGTGTTGACAGGCAGAAAATATATGAAGATGTAATTGTATCGCAGTAACAGCAAAAAGTAGTGGTGGAAGGAATGAAGCTATATAGGAGCAATAGTTTTGTTTAGCATTAAAGTCGATTTATTATTAAACCAACTTAGATTGTTATATGTTAATATATTAATTGTAATTTAAATGACATCCATTATGAAAATAAATTTTAAAATATAGTATAAATGGGATTAAATAGTACAACAGAAAATATTTAGTACAAAAGAAGGTAGTAAGGAAAAATGAAAGAACAAAAAGACAAAGAAAATATGTAAATAGTGTAATGGCAGCTATAAGTTCTGTTTCATCAGCATTTATATTAAATTTAAATAGGTTCATCATTGCATTTAATAGGCAGAGATAGGTAAAAAAGATACAAACACATGATCTAACTATGTTCTGTCTACAAGGGACACATGAAATACAAAGATGCAAATTGTTTCAAAGTAAAGGGATGGCAAAATTTTACCATGCAAATAGTAACCAAAAAAAAAAAGCCAGGATGGCTAAATTAATATCACATATTCTTACACACAAAAAGATGATTTTAGGTAGTTTTTGCTATTTTATGAATTAACTTAGAACATAAGAGCATTTTCTGGCTCAGAGATTAGAGTAAATCAGTAGGATTGGAAAATAAAAATGGTATAATTAGGGCTCCCAGTCAAGATGGCGGAAAAGGTAAAATGAGGTACTTGCATCCTCCCACAAGTATATCACAATTACAACTATTCTACAGAGGAACCACCATTCAGAACTTATAACTAAGGATATAAAGAAGAAGCCACATTGAGACTGGTAAGAGGGACAGAGACACGGAATGGGCTGGTTCTACATTCATATGGAAGCAACCTAAGTGTCCATCAGTAGATGAATGTATAAAGAAGTGGTGCTTACATACAATGAAAAATGACTCACAAAATATAACAAATGAAATCTTGTCATCTGCAACAATGTGGATGGACCTAGAGGGTATTGTGCTGAGTGAAATAAGTTAGAGAGAGAAAAACAAATACCATGTAATTTTACTTACATGTGGAATAAAAAATAAATAAAACAAAATAAATGAACAAGCTGTCCAGAAACAGACTCATAGATACAGAGAACATTTTGACGGTTGCCAGATGGAACGGGTGTTGGGGATGATGGGTAAAAATGGTGAAAGGATTAAGAAGTACAAATTGGTAGTTACAGAATAGTCATGTAGATGAAAAGTACAGGATAGGGAATATAGTCAGTAATACTGTAATAACTATGTATGGTGTCAGAAGGGTACTAGATTTATTGGGGTGATCACTTCATAAGTTATATAAATGTCTAATCACTGTGTTGTACACCTGAAACTAATATAATACTGTATGTCAACTATAATTGAAAAAATATTTTAAAAATATTTAATAAAATAAAAAGTGGTATTAGGATCAAAAAGAAATAAGCCACTTGGAAGTCAAAAAGATCAAACTGTGAAAGAAATGGTTTAGAGCATTTAAATTATGACATTTTTAGTATTTTATTACTAATGTTAAAGGGAAAAATGCATTGGGCAGTTCTTTAAAATGGCAAGGAAGTCTTTAAGACTGCTTCAAAGGGAAGTAAAATAATTGCAGTAGGAGAAATAAATTGAACTCAACTCTATATATGACAAGGATAGATGGGGATTTTTAGTCAAAAGAGTGGATGGAAAATTACTAAGAGATGATTGGTATTAGGCACCAAAGGAAATAACAAGAGGCACTTGATTAGATATCAAGGGTGGGGGGTGGAATTCTCAATAAATTGGCTTAGCAGGATTCTTTGCTAAAACTGGGCTTGACAAACCAAAGCCTAGTCAAAAAGAATGCTCAGCCCTGGCTGATGTGGCTCAGTTTGTTGGGTGTCATCCCACACACTGAAAGGTTGCTGGTTCGATTCCATGTCAGGGTACATGCCTGGATTGCTGGCTCAATCCATGGTAGGGGGCATGCAGGAGGCAGCCTAGTAATGTTTCACTCTCACATCAATGTTTCTCTCTCTCCTTCTCTCTCTATAAATCGATTTTTCAAGATCTTTTTTTTTTTTATCCTCACCCGAGGACATTTTTCCATTTTTTGTTCAGATAAAGTGGGAGGGAGAGAGAGGAAGAGAGAGAGAGAGAGAGAGAGAGAGAGAGAGAGAGAGAGAGAGAGAGAGAGAGAGACATCGACATGAAAGGGACACATCGAGTGGCTGCCTCCCGCACGACCCAACCAGGGGCCGGGGAAAAACTGCAACCAAGGTACGTGCCCCCCCTAGCGGAAACCGAACCGGGTCTCCCTGGACCGCAGGCCGACGCTCTAACCACTGAGCCAAACCGGCTAGGGCCGATTTTTAAAGATCTTTTAAAAAAAGAAGGTTCAGAGGAACCTTACTAAAGTTTTGTCAAGAAGGGAGTCCTTATTTGTCTCTCCTATTGTTCAATGAAAGAAAATACAGTATTAGAAGAGACAGTATTCTTTCCTCTGAACAGTGTAAGTTAATTTATCATGAAGTTACCTCCTGTTCATGAAAGACAAGCTGATCATCTGTTGAAACTTTTTGACAGTATAGGATACTTGCTATATGGTGCCAGCAATCAGGCATTTAATGACAGAAATTTCTATGAAAATAAGAGAAAAGAAAGTATTAATGTTTGGAGGATATTCTAAACCTAGTTCGTGGGTCCCAGGGGTAGCCAATTGTAAAGATTTCTAGATTTTGGGCTCAAAGAATATTTAGATGGTACAGTGAGGAGGGCAGTGGTTATCTACAGCTTACCAAATTTTCAGTTTGAATGTTTGAGTGAGAGCATAGATATCAAAGAGATTTTGGTAAGATTGTCTATAGTTATGGCTATATTCTACAACAGAACATATGCCGGAGTTCTAGTGAACTTCCTGAATGGCCTACATAGCGGCAGATATAAGCTTGTAGTTTGCCCAAGTTATTATCTGGTGATGAGACTTTTGAAGTGTATATCAAGTTGGCTGACCTCAGTTCTCAGGGCTTTCTTAAATCATGTGGGTAAAGGTCAGCTACAACACAATCTGGAGTCTCAATAAGAATCTAGACTTTCAGATTCTATTTATCAGTGACACAAAGACAAGAGTGTGGGAGAAAAGTTAAATATTAGTTTCAAGAGATGTAGCCAGAGCCCTGGCTGGTTTGGCTCAGCGGTTAGAGCGTCGGCCTGCGGTCCAGAGAGACCCGGGTTCGGTTCCCGCTAAGGGCACTTACCTCGGTTGCAGTTTGTCCCTGGCCCTGGTTGGGTCGTGCGGGGGGCAGCCACTTGATGTGTCCCTTTCACATCGATGTTTCTCTCTCTCTCTCCCCCACTCTATCTGAACAAAAAAATGGAAGAATGTCCTCAGGTGAGGATAAAAAAAAAAAAGAGAGAGAGAGATGTAGCCAGATATTGAGGGAAATTAGAGTAAAAATTAGAAAATTTGATGAGTGTTGATTAAAAATGTAATATGACAGAATCTAGGCCAATTTATGGGTAAATTAAAAAAATGTAGTTTACAGATAGATACAAATTAGCTCAAACACAATAAATGGGACTAGAATCTGCTTTGAAAAATGTCTATTCAGATTCTCTGCACCTTTTGAAATCAAGGTTTTTTAATTTAATTTTTTTCAATTACAGTTTACATTTAATATTGTTTTGTATTAGTATCAGGTATACAGCATAGTGGTTAGACAATTACATACTTTATAAAGTGTTCCCCCGATATTTCCAGTACCCACGTGGCACCATACATAGTTATTACAATATTATTGTCTATATTTCCTATGCAGTACTTTCTATCCCTGTACTAGTTTGTAACTACCAATCTATACTTCTTAATCCTTTCACCTTTTTAAAAAATTCTCACCCTAGGGCATGCTTAAAGAGAGAGAGGAGGGGGAGGGAGTGAGCTACCCTGACTGGGGATCAAACCTGCAACCCAGGTATGTGCCCTGACCTGGAATCAAACAAAGCATCATTTGGGGTACTGGATGACGCTCAACCAACTGAGCCACTCTGGCTGGGCCCATCACCTTTTTTACCCAATTTCCCAAGCCCCCTCTCCTTGTCAACCATCAGTCCATTCTCTGTATCTATGAGTCTGTTTCTGTTTTGTTTCCTTTATGTTGTTCTTTAGATTCCACATATAAGTGAAATCATATGATATTTTTTTGGATGTTGTGTTGAATGAGTTCTTTATGTATTTTGAATATTAACCCCTTATCAGAAATACCACTTGAGAACATCTTCTCCCATTCATTTGGTTCACTTTTTGTTTGGTTGATGTTTGACTGTGCTGTGCAAAAGATTTTTAGTGTGATGTAGTCCCATTCATTTATTTATACTTTTGTTTCTCCTGCCTTTGGAATCAAATATACAAAAACACCACTGAAATTGATGTCCAGAAACTTAGTGCTTATATTTTCTTCTATGTATTTTATTGTTTCAGGTATTACATTTAAGTCTTTAATAAATTTTGAGTTAATTTTTGTGAATGGTGTAAGATCATGGTCTAGTGCCATTCTTTTGCATATGCTGTCCACTTATTTAAGAGACTGTTCTTTTTCCAATGTATATTCCTGGCTTCTTTGCTGTAAATTAGTTGCCCATAAACATGTGGATTATTTATGAGTTCTAAATTCTGTTCCATTAGTCTGTATGTCTGTTTTTCTGCCAATACCATACTTTTTTTTTATTACTATAACTATACTATTTATTGTTTGAAATCAGGGAGTGTAATACCTCTGTTCATAGTCTTATAAGGGTTCCCTTGTATGTAACAAGTTGTTTTTAATCTTGCTGTTTTTAAGAAGTTATCCTTGTCTTTAACTTTTGATCTTTAATTATAATATGTCTTCATGTGATTCTCTTTATGTTAATCTTATTTGGAACTCTCTGGGCTTCCTGGGCATGGGTATCTGTTTCCTTCCCCAAGTTAGATATGTTTTCAGCCATTATTTCTTCAAATAATTTTACTGTCCCTTTTCCTCTCTCTTCTCCATTTGAGACCCCTATCATGAAAATGTTGATCTGGTTGATGATGTCCCATAAGTCCCTTTTTCTTTTTACCTTTTTGATGCTCTTATTGGGTAGGTTCCACTGTCCCGTCTTCAAGGTCATTGATTTAAAAAAAAAAAAAAGTGTCAATTAGTCTTCTCTTGAATCTTTCTACTGTATTTTTTACTTCAGTTATTTTTTCCTAAGCTCTGTGACTTCTATTTGATATTTTCATATGTTTTCTGTCTTTGCTGAAACTATTTATTCATCCATTATTCTCTTGAGCTTAATGCGCATCTTTATGACAATATTATTTTGATATTTTTATCAAGTAAATCAATCCTTTTTATTTTATTGAGACCTTTTTCTGACATTCTGTCTTGCTTTTTTCTTTTGGAATATGTTCCTTTGTTTTTTCATTTTCCTTGACTCTCTTCATTGGTTTCTATGTGTGTAGAAGATGAACCTTATCATTCAATCCTGCCCTTGTTTTTGGTTGTTTCTCAGTCTTTTGTGACTTTTCAAGCAACCAGGTCTATTTTTGTAATTCCTAGTATTTGAGGATGTGGTAAGACCTGTCAGTGTCCCCAAGGTAAAGATCTGTTAACAGATAGACTGAGGCTGATTGAAAGCCAGACTCTCAGGTAGATTCTTTTGAAGTATGCACGTATACCTATTTCAGAGGAAGACGAGGAGATACGTATTTTTAAATGCTCCCTCTGAGCTGAGTCTTGGGGTAACAGCTAGTTAAGAACTGTTTCTTTGTTATGGTCCTATTGAACTTGTGAATATAAACCTTGCTATTCATCTGAGAGAGATTATCAAGGTATGTGTCCTCTGGGTGGCAGACACAAATGCTGGTGTGCCAGATGTGTATACAGGTCCTTTCTCAGAGATACCAAAACCTGGGGTGGGTCAGAGGGAGAGCACAAAGATAGTGTCCACCAGTTTCCCTGGTCTCTGAAGAAAATTGTAGTTGACCCCTTATGTATTTAATTAGAAGCCTGCCCTTGGACCACAGCTATAAAGGTAAGCTAATAGACCACTATCACAGAAAGTCTGGGAGTATGTTTCAGTCTGCTGTCACTGTGCTATGTTGTGGTCTTGTGTAGCCAGTTAAGAATTGTTTCTTCATTTGTAACAGTCCCACAGAACCCATGAACACAAGACCTGCTGGCCACCAGAGCCAGGCAATCAAGAGGTATACCATATGTGGCAGCTGAAAAAATTGGGGTGCCAGACTAGTGAATTAATTCAGCCTTGGGAAATAACAGTGACCTTAAGCTAAGCTTAGGGAGAGTGTGCAGGATGCTGCCCACTGGCCTCTGTCTCCAGAGAGTACCTCAGTACACTCCTCGATATGTGTCAAATCAGAAGCTTGCCCATCAAGTCAAAGCTCCAAGACAAGTAAATAGGTGTCTGTCACAGAAAGACTGGGGGTGTATCTCAGTCTTCTGTCTCTGACCTGTCCCCTGGGGACTGAAGCCAGCCAAGGACTATTTCTCCATTTGTTATAGTCTCATGGGACCCACCAGAACTGGGTGATCAGTGGTTATCCCCTGGGTGACAGCCACATAAAGCCGACACCAGATATAAATACTAGGGCACCAGGCATGTATGTAAGCTCCCCTCCAAGAGATATGTATGATTTCGTGTGTGGCAGAGTGAGAATGCAAAGATAGCATTTACCTTCTCAGGACCCTGGAGAGGATTACGGTCTGCCCTTAGTTGTGTGTTTAATCAGAAGCCAGCCCATCAGGCCACAGCTATGAAGAAAAGCTAATAGGCCTCTTTCACAGAAAGAATGAATGTCCTGTCTGTTACCTATCTGTTGTGTTGTGGGGACGGTCGCTAGTTAAGAACTCTTTTTTTCCATTTTTTTTATAATCCTTTGGGACCCATGAGCATGTGGGACCCATTTGCCCTGTGTGGCAGCCACAAATATTGAGGTGCTAGATGAGTGTATAAGAGCCTTTCTGGGAGATATCAGTGACCTAGTTTGAGGCAGAGGAAGAGCGCAGAGATGGTACTCACCAGCCTTGTCTTTGTAGAGCATTTCAGTAGGCCCCTAGATGCGTGTCAAATTAAATGCCTTCCCCTAAGGCTGATGCTTTAAGATAAACAAACAAGCCTCTTTCACAGAAATTCTGGTCACTTTTCAGTTTTGCTGTGTCTGTTCTGGACCTTGGGGTGGGTGAGTCCATGCCAACCCTTTAAGACTATGTCTCAGTTTGCTGTATTTGTGGGTCTCTTGGATGCAAGCCCTATTGGCTTTCAAAGCCAGATGTTTGGGGGGGCTTGTCTCTCAATTGTAGGTCTTAAAAATTGGAGGGCTGATGTGGGATTCAAACTCTTCGCTCTTCAGGGAGAAACTTGGAGTTGTGAGTTCCCTCATGATTGTGGATCACCACAGTGGGGTTGGGATTTATAAGATTGTGACTCAGCCTCTCACACCCGCTTTGATGTGTTTTTTTCTCATTTGCCCAGTGTGTAGGACTTGCTCAGCTAGTTATTTTTTAGAGGAAATTGTTTTGTGTGCCAGCTGTAGATTTAGTGTGTCCATGAGAGAAAGTGAGTTCAAGATCCTCCTAAGTTACGATCTTAAGACATAATTTCTGTGTGTGTTTTTTTAAGTAAACATTTCCCTTTAAAAATCGTGTGTACTTCTAATTTGCAGTGTTATTTGTTAAGATTTAGTGTTGAAATAAGATTATTTATACACAACTAACATAAAGGAATCATTGAGAGCACAATTTACCCCATTCAGAGATCTGGAAGGCTTTTCTAGTGCTTGTTTCCAAATAGCCCTCCCTAAATAGATGAGATTTGAACCTCACTTGCTTTAGAAGAAAATTTATCTAGCATTATCTCAAAAAAAAAAAGAACAACATTAAATATTCAAGAAACTAAAAGTAAAACTTTTGATAGATTTATTTTTACTCATGGTGTGATAGTTTAGCTCCCCTTTCCCATGCCCCTTTTCTGGTTTCTGGCACAAATTTAAATTTAGTGTTTTAATTCAATAAACAGATATTTATTAAATACTAATTGTGTACAATGCTTGGTGCTGTGGGGGGAATACCATGAAGTCTATAAATCCAACCCTAGTCACAATGAATATGAGCTGGGTAGATAAAACATGAAGAGATGAAAACAACTCTAACAGTTTACAGCTAAAGAGTATATATTATGAGTGTTAATATCAAGAGCTCAGTATTGGAGAGAGGCTATTCTCTGCAGAGCACTGCCAACTTATAGGGCATCTCTGTGTGAATTATAAATTGCCCCATCTGGGCAGCAAATTAGAAAAAAAAAAAAAAAAAGGTTGTCCTTTTTGGCAGACACAGCTTAGAAAACTGACTGTGCCCTTAGGTGAAGGAAAGGCGGGAATACAGCTTCACACCAGGGACCATAGCTTTAAAGGCAGAGTGCTGCAGAATTTTAGTACCCATTTGCTGCTTAAACTTGTCACCTTTGCACAAATCCAAAGCCATATGTTGTGACTTTGTGCTTCTGGTGGGCTTATGGCGTGGCAAAGGCACTTCAGAATAATCTACAAAATTGTTTACTTAATTTCATATTTACTTATCATTTTTATTTAAGGATTAATGGAAAAAGTGAAAAATTGAAACAAGAATAAAAGGTCAAATTATTGCATGGTTTCTTGATTAATGAAAGAATAAGAACTGTGGGCTAAAATGGGAATAGCATGCTATCTGTGCCTAAGTATTACAGTCAAGAGTAAATGAACTCTGTTTATTTGTTAGACAGAAATTAAGGACCTTTGGTAGGGTGCCTGAATTCAGGATACTTTTAAAAGAGTTGTTTTTTTATTTTCTCTTGAAAGTGTTTAGAGGCATAGCTTTTAAAAAGTATATAATAGTTTATCATTAGAATGAATTTTGGTTGTGAAAAACTATGAACTCATTTCCTGGTTGGGGATATATAAACCTTACAGAACAGCAGTTGAGAGTAAATTATTAGCATTTGTGACATTGAAGCCTGGATAATGGTTTTCCTTTCTAGGTATGGTACTTTTTGGGCTGATGAGACTGCACTGAGAGCCTGTCAGAATGTATTGAGAACATCTTGATAGACATCTCAATTCTTCCTATTGCATTTCAGGCAAATATAGTGGACAATTTTCCTGCAAAATTCTTGGAGTTTACAGTGACGGTTGAAATAGAAATTGTTGGTGTAAGTGGCTCATAGCAGAGCTAATGTGTAGTGGCAATTTCATACTGCCAGCTTGAGACTAGTGAAATTCACCTGGTTTGAGATACAAAGTGTTATTTCATTGTAATTCACCTTCATAAGGTGGGAAATTACTAGTACCTATTTACTGACTGGTTCTTGTCTAGCATTTTCAAAACAATTTGAGAAATATTTTTCTGAAAAAAAAAAAAAAAACCAGCAAAATGTGTGTGAAAAATGTATATCGCCTGACCTTCAGTGAGGTCATAAGATCCTCCTAAGTTTATGGAACAAGTATCTCAATAACATACAAGGTTAGAGAGATCTGCTGTTTATACATATTTAGTTTGACCTAAAACTTGATGTCTGCTAGTGCTTTGTTCTTGTTAGAATTTCAGTGGACATGCTATCTTTATTGAAATAATTCTCAGTTCCTTTGGGATAATCTTTTCTTTGTCCCTGCATGACTCCTTAGCAGTTAATATAGTATGTAACAATATGGTAGGTGCTGAGTCCATGTATGCTGATTGGTTCATCAATACAGTAGTATACACTAAAGGCAAATGTGTAGTATCTCTCCTAGTTCAGACAGGCTAGTGACTTCAGTTAATTTTAAGTTAGATAGTTTATAGTACTACCAGTAATGTCACATATATCTTGGACTTTTCTATGGGTATTAACATTCCATTCCTAGGGAACTTCAGTTTTTAGGACAAAATTACCACACAAATATCCAAGAAGATAACCAGTGTTTCTCAAGAGGGATGTTATTGATATTTTGGAAGATATATGGGTATAGTGGGCGGCATAATTATCATTTGTGGAGGACTGCCACAAACAATGCAGGATGTTTAGCATGCCTGACTTTTTCCCACTAAATATCAGTTGTGTTCTTCAGTTGTTTTGATAACCAAAGATACTCCTATATATTTCCATACTACAGAAGGGGGATTGGGGAGTGACTCTTGTTGAGATCCACTGAGTCAGTGATGCAGTATTAATTTGCATTTGACTTCCATTTATGGGAGTATCTGCTGTATTCTGTAACCCATATTAGATGCAAAGAAGGGTACAAAGATTAATTCATGCATACTTCATAGTTTCCATTACATTTCAGACATATGTAAGAAAATAAGTACAACATATGAAAGATATATGTGAAAAGAGTGAGAGAAACACAAAAGAAACTGAGATTAACATGTATTTGAAGAAGACATAGGATTTTAAGTGAGTGGTGATTTGGAAGATTTGAAGTATGAGGTATAACGTATCAAAAGCAGAAACATGAGAGCATTTAGGATGCTGGAAGGAATGTGAATAGTTCGGTTTATTTGAATAAAGTGTTTCTATATGGGAGTAATTTGAAATGGGGCCAGATTATAAAAGACCTTGAGATCCAATTAATTTTAGGTGTTACTTTGTAGAGTGGAGAGCCATTTAAGGCTTTCAATCAAGGGAGGGAAATGAGTCAGAAAATGAGGCAATTCATTAAAATTTCTTTTTTCATTAGGCCCTGGCCAGGTAGCTCAGTTGATTAGAGTGTCATCCCAATATGCCAAGGTTGTACCTTCAACCCCCTATCAGGATACATACAAGAATAAACCAATGAATGCATAAATAAGTGAAATAACAAATTGATGTTTCTTTCTTTCTCTCTCTCTGTCTTGCTTTCTCTCCCCCCTTTCCTCTCTCTCCTTTTTTATATATTAATTTATCAATTCATTTATCAATGAATAAATTAAACATTAAAAATTATTTCATTAAATGTATTGGGATGACATTGGTTAATGAAATCATATAGGTTTCAAGTGTACAATTCTATGATACATCATCTGTATATTGCATTGTGTGCCTACCACCCAAAGTCAAATCTTCTTTTGTCACCAAAAATTTGCCCACCTCTACCCTTTACTAAGATCACGCCCCCTCCCTTAACTCTGGTAATCACCATACTATTGTCTGTTTCTATGAGTTTTTGTTTGTTTATTTTTCTTGTTTGTTCATTTGTTGCTTTCTGTTTTATATCCCACATATGAGTGAAATCATATGGTTCTTAACTTTTTCTGTCTGACTTACTTCATTTAGCATGATATTCTCAAGATCCATCCATGTTGTCGTAAATGACAGTATTTCATCTTTTCCTATGGCTGAGTAGTATTCCTTTGTATACATGTACCACATCTTTGTCTAATCATCTATCAAAGGACACTTTGGTTGTTTCCATGTCTTGGCCACAGTGAATAACACTGCAATGAACATAGGGGTGCATATATCTTTGTGAATAAATGTTTTAAGTTTGGGGGGTAGATACCTAGAATTAGTGTTGTTGGAACATGTGGTAACTTTATTCTTAATTTTTTAAGAAATCTCCATACTGTTTTTCATGTTGGATGTATCAGTTTACATTCCCACCAGTAGTGAATGAGGGTTCCTTTTTCTCTAAAACCTCTCCAACACTTATTACCTGTCTTGTTGATAACATTCATTTGGAAAGGTGTGAGGTGGTATTTCATTGTAGTTTTGATTTGCATTTCCCTAATAACTAGCAATTCTTAGTGAAACATTACTATTAAAAGCTAAGTATGTAGGTAAATACAGTGAATTCACGTGTTGCAGTCATAAAGACAGAATGAAAAGAAATTCTTTCCTGCTTAGGCAGCTGAAGAGCCTACCAATGGCCAACTAGATTGGTTTGCAAAAATAAGGAAAATAGTTTTGTTTTTTTTTAGCAAAGTGTAACAAGTAGTTTTCACATGTTAGTGTCCATTGATTGGTTAATGAATACTGGCTGCCTAAAGCAGTATGTCAAAAAGGATTCTATGGTTGAATCCCAGCTTAAGAAGAGTGTGATGATCAATTAATTATATCTGACATGGGAACAGAGTTGAGTAGCAGAATGACAAATGCCATGGATTTGCCATCTCTACTACAGAGCAAAGGTTTTAGACCAAATAAGAGTCTAGAAGGCAGCTATCAGAGAATAGTAAGAGGCACCTCAGATGACTGCTAAAGTTACTAGACAGTGTTATACAGACTTCTTTCATGCTCAGTATGAAAGACATATTGGTCCTACAATTTTTTCTGTAATACCTACATATATGTATTATTCATTATCAAGTGATATTTCCCAGAGGAAAAGAGCACAGCTTAGGTGGTGAAAAAACATAGGATATTCTCAAAGATAGACCCCAGGTTAAGATGCAAACTAAGTCTCTACAAGTTCAAGATGATTGAAATCATTTCAGACCTGTTTTTGGATCACAATGGCATAGAACTAGAAATCAGTGACAATAAAAACATTCAAACACATGGAGGCAAAATACATCTTTATTACTCTCAACAATAAAGATTTAATAAAAATAAATAAATAAATGCTCCGTTGTGTTCTGCAAAAACAAACAAACAAAAAACACAGCTTATATAGAAAATATTAATTATCAGGAGTTTCAGAGCC
The DNA here is from genome assembly GCA_030848825.1 of Tadarida brasiliensis. NCBI lineage: Eukaryota > Metazoa > Chordata > Mammalia > Chiroptera > Molossidae > Tadarida > Tadarida brasiliensis. The sequence continues at coordinate 11,666,299 of CM061280.1, forward strand.
TGATAAATGAAAGTTATGAGTTTTTAAACAAAGGTGGCTGCATTTCTTTTTTCTTTTTTTGGTAATTGTAAAACCTGGTTCAAGTTAATTTGCTCTGTTTAAAGATTTAGTTCTGTCATTGATTTGAGACCTATTTCATTTATCTTTTGTTTTCTGGTTTGTTGAGTGAATTTCTGGTGGCAGTGGATTCTGATGTGCTGTTTAATCATACAGTCTGAAAACTAAAACTTTTTATCCTCCCCCAAAAGGAAAGTAAAAATTTAAAGTTAAAATCTATGCAACCATTTCTAACTCCTCAAGTTTATGCCATGTTTTATGGGGTGGTAAGGGGTTAAAGGAATGGAAGATAGAGTAGATATTTTGTTTTGCTTACTTTTCTGGAATGGGACAGGAGCCGGGCACAGAGATCAGGATCATTTAGGTAGGGTATTATCTACGGAGTCTTTGAATATGATATTTTCCTTACCTTCATATTTCCCAACCCACTAGCATAATTGTCATCTAACTTCTCAGCCAGACTTCACTAAAAGAAATATAGGAAGAAGTGGGGATTAAGATGGGGATCAATAAAGTAGATTATATTCCAGTCTTATTTTTAAGGGCTCTTATGGAACTATTCAGGGAGTAATTTAGGCTGGGTGTATCTCCTTGCCACCCATCTTATCATCCCCAGTCATGACTCTAGTTATTTCATTGCCTGTTTATTATGTATTACTGTGCTGAGACCACTTTATTTCCATTATCTTATTTAATACTAAAAACAAGTATGGGCATGGTGCTATTATTAATTTTAAACATTAGGAAGTTGGGGTTTAAAAAAATGAAGTGATTTTCCTGAAAATTTCCAACTAGCAGCTTGGTTTAAGCGTTCTTACTTGTAGCTATTGCATATGCCACTTGTATTATGTATTATATGTATTATGCACATAAACAAACATATGGATTATGCATGTAAGCACATATGCATGTATATATATATATGCATATGTGTGGATTATTTTATGATGTAGAGCTTTCGTCTGTATCCTTTCATAAATTTAAATCTTTTTCAATTTTTAAATTACTTGCACTTTATTTGGTATGCTTTAAAAATAAAACTAACACATAATGAACTCAAACAACAAAGTGAAAGATGTATTTGACTGCTGTCCTAGTCTGTGGCAATTTCGCATGTATATTCAGGAAGCACAACTTTCTTTCATGTCAGTTGTAGTACTTGAAAAACTGAGTTTTGAGATTATGACATAACTATTTTAATTCTGGACACAATTTTAGTTGTACCCCTGGGATGTTTTTGGCTTTGTTTTGCATTTTGTTTGTTTCTTGCAATAAATAAAAAGTTACAACTGAACTTTTATTTTTTACTTTTTATTATTTTAAAGAATGTATTAATGTGACATTAATAAAATTATATAGGTTTCAGGTATACAGTTCTACAGTATATCATCTGTATATTGTATTATGTGTTTGCCACCTCAAGAAAGGTCTCCTTCTATCACTATTTATCCCCCTTTACCCTCCTCTGCCTCCCCGCAAGTCCCCTTCCTTCTGTCAATCACCATACTCTTGTCTATATATAAATCAAGTCATTCTTTTTATTTCTTTGCTTAATCCTTTCACCTTTCACCCAGCTCCACCCCCCTCCTTTCTGACAGCTGTCAGTCTGTTCTCTGCATCCATTCGTCTGTTTCCACTTTGTTAGTTTATTTTATTAATTTGATTCCACATATAAGTGAAATCATATGGCACTTGTCTTTCTCTGACAGGCTTATTTCACTTAGCATAATACTCTCCAGGTCCATTCGTGCTGTTGCAAAAGGTAAGATTTCCTTCTTTTTCATGGCTGACTAGTATTCCATAGTGTAAATGTACCATAGTTTGTTGTTGTTTTTTGTTTGTTTTAATTCACTCATCTACTTATGGGCACTTGGGCTGCTTCCAGATCTTGGCTATTGTAAATAGCGGAGAAGTGAACACAGGGATGCATATATTCTTTTGAATTTGTGTTTTGGGTTTCTTTGGATGTATTCCCAAAAGTAGAAATGCTGGGTCATAACAAAGTTCCATTTTTAATTTTTTCAGGTCATTCCATACTGTTTTCTCTACATCCTCGTATTCAGTTGTTTAGAAAAAAACCTTACTAAAGACCTATAGCTCAGTATAATTAAAATAATCTGACTTCAAGTATTAAGCAAATTAAGGACCATAAATAAGCCTCATTCTGAATACCTTTGAACAAGTGAGAGGGGATTTCTCCACAGAGATTTATTCATTTTGTACAGTTGCTTTAGTTAATTTAGATATTGCTTCTTCACACATGATTTTCACCACTATCAATCTAAGAAAATATATTATTTTTATTATTGTTGACTTTTTAAAATTAATTTTATTTTATTTTAGATGGAATGGGAGGGAGAGAGATGTGAGAGAGACACATCGATTGGCTGCCTCCCCCATGACCCCTGCTGGGCTGGGGATCAAACCTGCAACTGAGGTATGTGCCCTTGACTGGGAATCGAACCCGTGACTCTTTGGTCTGCGGGCTGATACTCTAACTGCTGAGCCAAACCGGCCAGGACTATAATTGTTGACTTTTATTTAGAACTTTAACACATGCATTTTCAGAATGTGTGTACATATCTTTCTCTGTTTTAAAACTACCTTCTATATTTATTTTTCTGGGATAGTTTTTTATTCTATCTTTTTTCCCTTTATTTTGTTGTTTTTTCCGTCACTATTTATTACCCTCTATACCCGGTTCTATCTCCACCCACCCCTATCCCCCTCACAATCACAACACTGTTGTCGGTGTCTATGAGTTATTTCTCTTTTTTCCCCTTTTTTGCTGAATCCTTCCATCACCCCATACCCCCCCCCCACCAAAGCTGTCTGCCTGCTGTCTATCCATGAATATGTCTCTATTTTGTTCGTTTTTAAGTAGAAAAGAACTGAGAATTAGATATTTGTTTATTAAAACATTGTCATATTGTAATACCCCATTTTTCAATGAAAATATAATTTAAAATATATAATGCCTCAAAATCTGTTTAAAATTGAAGCAGTATATGGACAAAGTCCCCAAGACTAGCTTTTCTTAGTTTACAGTTCAATCTAGGATCTGTTATGAAAATTACTCATGTTGAGGCAAAGGTGTATACTCTAGGCTGCAATAAAATTGAATCTCTATTTTTTTTACCCGTGACAATTTCAATATTTTAATACTTTGGTCCTTCCTCCACTTTGTGACTCATTTATGTAAACATTATAAATCAAACTCCCCACCCCACCTCATCATTTGACATTGATAGTTTATTCATTTTTACCATTCTTAGAAACATTGTTAATACAAGTATTCTTACACACTTCAATGCATGCACTGTAGAATGTGCATACCTACCATTCACTGATAGTATACTTTTTTCTAAGTAGTGTGCAAGTGCATTCTTCTAAACATCTTTATTACAAGTGATGTTAAAAACTTCAATACATGCCTTGCAGAATGTGCAGCTATCATATTACACTCTTCTCAAAGTAGTATGTAAGTAGAAGAAATAGCATAAGCTTTTGGATGCAAATTAAAACTGTAATGAGGTATCACTTCACACCTGCCAGAATGGCTACCATCAATAAATCAACATACAAGTGCTGGTGAGGATGTGGGGAAAAGGGAACCCTAGTACACTGCTGGTGAGAATGCAGACTGGTGCAGTCACTGCAGAAAACAGTATGGAGTTTCCTCAAAAAAAAAAAAAAATGGAACTGCCTTTTGACCCAGTGATCCCACTTCTAGGAATATATTCTAAGAAGCCTGAAACACCAATCAGAAAGAATATATGCACCCCTATTGTTCATAGCAGTGTTATTTACAATAGCTAAGATCTATAAACAGCCCAAGATGAGTGGATAAAAAAGTTGTAGTACATTTACAACATGTAATACTATGCAGCTGTAAAACAGAAGGATCTCATCTTTTGAGAAGCACGGATGGACCTGAAGATTATTATGCTAAGCAAAATAAGCCAGTCAGAGAAAAAAAAATATCACATGGTCTCACTTATATGTGGATCTAATGAACAAAATAAACTAACAAAATAAGTCCGGAGATATGGAAGTATGGAACAGACTGACAGAGCTCAAAAGGAAGCGGGGAGAGAGGGTGGGAAGAGATTAACCAAAAAACTTGTATGCATATATGCATAACCCATGGACACAGAAAACAGTGTGGTGAAGGCCTGGGGTAGAGTGGGGGCTAGGAGGAATGGGACAAAGGGGAAAAATGAGGGGCTTCTGTAATATTCTCAACAATAAAAATAAATAAAAATTTCAAAAAGAAAAAATTATGAAGCCTGTCTGCTGCAAAATGCACATATATACATACACAAACAAATATGCATGCCCTCTTGGAATTTCAAATATATATATATATATATATATATATATATATATATATATATATATATAAAATGTGTATTATATATTATTTTGGATTATCTATGCTCATAGTCTCATTAAAGAAGATAAAACTGAGAATTGATTATGTGTGTAATTTCAAATACCATTTTAAATATAATTGTCAATATTTAGGTATTTGTTTATTTTTTCTTTTTCTCTTGCCTAAGGAGATGTATCAGAAAAATATTACTACAAAAAATGTCCAAGATTTTACTGCCTATGTTTCTTCTAGCATTTTTTATGGTTTCAAATCTAACATTTAAGTCTTTAATCCATTTTGAGTTTATCCTTGTGTATGGTGTGAGAAGGTGGTCTAGTTTCATTTTTTGCACGTATCTGTCCAATTTTCCCAGCACCATTTATTGAATAGACTGTCTTTACTCAATTGTATATTTTTGCCTCCATTGTCAAATATTAATTGACCTTTACTTACCATCTTTGTTATGTATGACTGCTGTTTTATAACATCAAATTGAGATAAATGTTTTCTGTTGCTGCCAGGTTTGTTTTTTACATTAGAAATTCTTTGCTATGTCTGAATTCTAATATTGTAGTTTGCTCATAGTTGTATGTGTAGGCTCCACCATATATGGTTTTTATGACTTGCTTTTTTGAATATTCTCAGTTAAAGTGCTAACAATTATCTGCTACTCGAAATTCAGTAAATGAAGAGCTTTGAAATGCATTTGATGTCTTTTTTTTTCTATTTCAAATATATATCTTTCCTTATAAAATATAGGTAGATGGAATTTTCTCAATTGTTGAGTTTCAGAAAAATTCAAAATACTTCTGGTTATAGATGCATCTCTTTAATTTCTAGTTCTGGTGTTGGTTTACATAATTTAATTAACCAATATCAGACTAATACAACTCAGTAATATATAGATTATTTTTCCTGAATTCTTTTCAGTATTTTTCCTATTCTCTTCTAAAGTCATAGTACATACAAATAAGAGTTCAAATTAGCCTCAAAATAACATTGTATTAATCTATATACAGTTTGGTGGATTGTCGAGTTCAAGAATGGACTATTGAAGCCTGATTACATGCTGTTTATAGTGGTAGGAAATATAGGGTGCAATTTTATTGTGTAGGAAATGTGTATGAAAACATTGCCCAGTCACTCAAATTCTTTCTGATTTCTCACCTCTCTGATTAACTAATGCCTATAATATTTCTCATTCACTTAACTCTTAGAAGTATTTCTTTTAGTGTGATACACACTTTATTAACATTGTGTGTGTGTGTGTGTGTGTGTTTGTGTGTTTATTTTTTTGGGGTACGTGCCCCTAGCGGGAACCAAACCTGGGACTCTCTGATCTGCAGGCCTACGCTCCAGCCGCTGGGCCAAACCGGCCAGGGCTGTGCTTTTTTTTTTTTTGCCTAAAATCAAACTGTAAGCTCTTTAAATGCAAGGATTGTGTTGAGTTTCTTCCAATCCCCTACAATTTTTATGCACATAGAAAGTAGTCATTAAATCGTTCCTAAACAAATGAATGAATATAAGGAATGGTGAGTTGTACAGATGGATTCTGATCTTTCAAAAAATTCAGATACGGGTAGCTGGCTGCACTTAGGTAACTCTGAGATTGTGGTCAGCTGTCTCTTATATCTTCAAGCATGCCACTCTAGAAGATATTTGGTGGGTATCATAGAAGCCATTTTCAATTTTAGGCCATCTTAATTACTATGAGTAGTAATATTGCATAGTGGTTAAGAGCATGAAATCTGGAGTTAGACTTCTTGGATTTAAATCCTGACTCAGTCTTTTACTAGCTTGTGTGTCCCTAAGTAAGTGACTTACCTCTCCCTGTAAAGTGAAGATAATAGTAGTTCCTATGCCATAGAGTGTGAGAATTGAAAATATATATGAAAAGTACTTAGAACAGTGACAAATATTAGTTGTTTTTAACAGTAGGTCTTGTAGCTTCTTAAACTAAAAAAAATGTCCAATTATTTTTATTTATCAACAAAACACACAGACTAATCTTTTTTTTAATCCCCACCAGAGGATATTTTTTTAATTGAGTTTTAGAGAGACAAGAAGGAAGAAAGAGAGAGAAAAATCAGTGGTTGCCTCCCATACATAACCTGACCAGGGATCGAACTTGCAACCTAGGTATGTGTTCTGACATGGAGTTGAACCCACAACATTTTGGTGTACAGGACAACGCTCCAATCAACTGAGTCACCTGGCCAGGGTGCACACAGATTAATCTTGATGGTTTATTTAAATCCCCATAAATATAAATGGGGTCATGACTATATAAATTACTCATACATTTAGGAAAATAATATTTTTGCATGTACATATTCACACATACAGTGTTCAAAAATAATACTGGCTTTGGCTGGGTGGCTCAGTTCATTGGAGCATCTTATTGTACACCAAAACATTTTGGATTCAAATCCTGGTCAGGGCACATACCTAGGTTGCTTGCAGTTTCGATCCCTGGTTGGGTGCATATGGGAGCAATTATTCTCTCTCTCTCTCTCCTTCTCCTTCTCCTTCTCCTTCTCCTTCTCCTTCTCCTTCTCCTTCTCCTTCTCCTTCTCCTTCTCCTTCTCCTTCTCCTTCTCCTTCTCCTTCTCCTTCTCCTTCTTCTTCTTCTTCTTCTTCCTTCTTCTCTCTCTCCCTCTCTCTAAACATATCCTTGGGTGAAGATAAAAAAAGAAAAATATTGTGACCTAAACTTGTAAATCAATACTATTAATAGCAAGCTCTGGTGGGACAAAGTGACATGGGATACAAATGGATACTTGGAACAGACTGACAGAGGTCAGATGGGAGGGTTAGGGGGGCACTGGATGAAAGAAGGTGAAGGGATTAGTCAAAGAACATATATGCATAACCGTAGACACAGACAACAGTGGCCAGAGGGAAAGGAGGAGGGGGCTGGTAGAGGTGGGAAAGGGGGGGATGGGGGCATCTGCAATAGTGTCAACAATTAAAATAAAGTTAGAAAGTATATAAAATAAAATTAATGAAATGGAAACTGGGTAAGTGTGGGTGTTTATGTTATATAAATCATCTTGAAAGTCACAAATGTTCAGGTTGATAGCTTAGTATTAAATCATAAAATTCATCATTGACAGTAATTTGAACATCATCACTACATCTGTTAGAAAGGATATCAAAATACAGATGTTTTTAAAATGTGGAAGATTGTGTTGCTGATATTGAGAAAGAGCTTTCTGCCTTTAATCAATGGTCTCACTTTGAAGGGACATGCTGATTTTCTGTGGAACTTTAATTAATTCTTAGACTTGCTAAATGTCTCCTTGGATATTTGCAATGGATTTTATGCATCATTGCATTTAGCTTCCTCAGCCTTTATGTTTCTTTAAAAGAAATGATCATGTCTTTCTGATTAGAAAAGTTTTCATGCGTATAGCCTGGTATATGTTAATCAGGCCACCATGTTAATTATGTCATTAATGGCTCAAAAGATTACATGTATAAATGAAGGCCAAAATGATGTGAATGGACTTCCTCTAAAATCCAGTGATCCAAGGGTACAGACGATTGGTTGGTGAAGCAATGGAATGTGTTACAGGTCCATATCCATTATCTGGTCCATATCCTTTCTAAGGAAGTTTTAATGAAAGGGTTTGTAAAAGCAAAGGAAAAGTAACCTAGCAGACATAACTGGCATCTATGATATCAGAACTCAGTTATGTATAGAGCCAGATTGTTTTATTGCATGTGTATACATCACAATTCCTTAATTTATACTTATAATCTTGTTGACAGTATATGGCATTCTAGTGCAAGTATCTGCTTCAGTTCATAAAACAACATGTGAAACCTGGGATGTGTGAAATATTCAAGACTTTATAATTCATACTCTATACATACATGAGCAGTAAGGGAAAGCTTAAAATCCCCTCTGATAAGTCATTCAATCTTCAAATATACTTACTGAGTTAAGTGTTAACTACCTATGAGCATCATCCATAAGAATGTATATCTCATCCTATTGGACACAGATATGTACAATTTTCCCCTAGCCAAGTGATAGCCTGAAAACTGACCTAATAAAATTTAAGTTTATATTTTGATCATATTTAATCTCTATAATTAAATAAGTACTGTAAAGTCTTTCATAAATTAATAGAATGATTGCTTTCAAATTTCTTTTGGCTTAGTTACACAGGACCTCTTGGTATTTCTGTTTTACATTTAGCCATTCATATACCAAGTAGCCTTCTAAATCAAATGCTTAGTTGTCTCCCACCAATGAAAGGAAATAATAAACCTCAAAATTAAACTGAGAGAAAGACACCTAAATTTAGGTAGGTACTTTGCAACTTTCTGAATGATATTGCTCACTGTTTCCTATCATGGATCAGGTAAGTTTTCTCTATGAAAGCGCCAAAGCGGGTGGGATGTGAAATCTGAATACATATCTAACTGATAGAAGGATTATTCTAGGTGGCTTCAATTTTTAAAATTTAAAATGTAATATGAAATCTTATTTTTGAGTAATCAAGGGCAAATCAAGTTTGAATATGTACCAATAAAGAATTGTAAAAATTTAAAATAAAAGAAATATAGTTTATGCCTTTAAAAGGTAGATTGTAATGCTAATTTTATAGAGGTAACTAGTAGTAAATTTATAGAGGTCACTAGTAGATCTTACTTTAATAAATAAATAAAAATGCAAACATGATTTAATTAGCATATCAGTACAATGAAATATATACTTGTAAATTACTTGACAAGTTTTTAAAAGCAGTTTAAATATTCTTCATGCAATCTTACATTACCTAATCAGTTATCAAATTATCTAAAGATATTGTAAAGGTAAACATTCTCCTGACTTAATTATTTTTTGAAAAGCAAAGTAATGGAATATGCATCAATCAGTTTATATCATTAATTCCCAGAATATTAATCATACTTGCTTTCACAGGGAAGTTCAACATCACATTTATAACAAATCATGTTAATTTTTTCTATCTCCATATTGTTAATATCGGTAACAAAAGAGTAATGATAATTTCATAATTTATTTAGTCTTGTGATGTCTTCAGTTATTCATACTCAACATCCTTTTATGTCAGGTTATATGAATTTATTTCTCCATCATATAATATACTATATTATGTTATTTATTTATTTCTCTGTAAATAGATCTGAGGATATGGTATAAGCTTTTCATCAAAACATACCTGAGAAATTTTGGATTTTTTGTTTCCACTGTAGTTATAAAACTGTTGACTTAAGAGATTTTACCCTCCCAGAATAGTTCACATATGTATGTTAACTATATAGATTCTTATTTGATAACATTCCAAATATGAAGCAGTCAAAAATTAAAAACCACATTACCTCAGTTCAAAAGTCGATCTTAGATATTATTTTAACATATTATGAATATGCTCTCAGTTATAATTTCTGTTCCTACATATTTGAGTCACTTTTGTTAAATTTTGTGCTTAAGCATTTCTGTAAGTACCTACAAAAATTTGTCCCTCCTAAGCTTTTCTAACTAAAGATTCTGAATTTAAGATGGAGTGTTGGAATTGAAAGTGTAAACAACTCATTAATATTGACTAGAGAGCTACAAGCAATTCTATGCCAGTAGAATTGTATAGTTATCTTTACAAGGAGGTATATGGTCTCTATTTTCCTTGACATCTATTCTACCTCTTTTATACTTTTTTCAGAGTTGGATTATAGTTTTCTGGTATATGGAGAAAACTTTGAAAGAGCAGAAATCAATGGGGAAAAGCTACTTAACATCACCCGGCAAAAACTTAAGGAACTCGGTGTAATCCGGACTGATCACCAGGATATCATATTAAAAGCAGTCGCTAATATTAATAAAAAGGTGAGCATAACACTGTTCTGTATTACCTGTCTTTCTAGTTTACAAAAATAAGTTCAAAACAAGAAGTGTGCTTTTGTCTGCTACCTGGTCTACAGTAAATTGCAGTTTTTCACCTTTCCAGGTCAAAGGTTATTATGACTGATGCGGTCTCTAATTACTCTGCCTTAGAATTCTGTGGATGCCTCTCATTTTATATTTGAATGCTGGCACTTTCTGAAATGGTTGTTATTTCTTGCTCTGCCTTGAGCATATGTGTCCCATCAGTCTTGGGAAAAGTTAAGGATACTCTGTCTAAAGTTACTTCCTCCCAGAAATGCAAGTCAGAGGTTCTAGGGAATTAATTCACAAATTCCTATAAGATCAAAGGATTGAGAGCACTGCTATATCTGCTGAGGCTCAAAATCAGTCAAGGGATTAAGAAGTGCAAATTGATCATTACAGAATAGTTATGGAGATGTAAAGAACAGCATAAGGAATATAGGCAATCATATTTTAATAACTATGTATGGTGTCAGATAGGTGTGAGATTTTTCTGGATGATCACTTAGTAAGTTATGTAATGTCTAATCACTTGGGTGTACACCTGAAACTAATATAATATTGTATGTCAACTGTAATTGAAAATGAAAATGATTTATAAAATGGACAAAAGAAACAAAATAAAAATGATAGCAGGAATTTTATGAGAAAGAATATTTTGCTCAATTTAAGAAATAAAATTCTAATAGTAGTATGTTCCCTTGAGAGATAGCAAGCTTTTTGTCCCTAAAATCAGATGGAGTTGTTGGAGTTGGCTTTGGGTGAATTTATGCTGTTGGTGGATGAGATGTTGGACTTAAGTAGGCATTAAGGTACCTTCCATTTCTAGGATTTTTTTATGTTTTGATTCCACAGAAAGTGTTAAATAGAATTTCTGTCATTCCCTCAGGAGTACTCTAATTCTTAATGTTTCCTCTACATAGCTTAGAGGGAAAAAAATCACCCACATATCCACAAAACATCATATTACTTCACAAAGTAAAAAAACAAAAAGAAATGCATTTAAAGTGTGCTACTTTTCTACTTAACAGACAAATGTAATAGAGAAGGCAATTAAATCTACATTATGATATCTTGATTATTGATTTGAATATAGATGAAAATATCCCAAATCGAAAGTTGGTTTGGAGTACAAAAATAGATTAATATACTATGCTGTAAGTTATCTTCTTCCTAATTATATGATGAAGTTATTAAAAATTATAAATCATTAATTTGACTCAAAAATGATGTTACAGTCAGGTACCCCATAATGATATTTCAGTCAACAATGGTCCACATATATGACACTGGTCCCATAAGATTATGATGAAGCTGAAATATTCCCATTGTCTAATTATGTCATAGCCATCCTAAGGTCATAGAGCAATTTATTACTCACATGTTTGTGGTACTGTGGTACAATCTATTAGAAAAAAGTGTTTTTGGCCCTGACTGGGTAGCTCAGTTGGTTAGAACATCATCCCGATACAACAAGTTTGTCGATCCCCACTCAGGGCACATACAAGAATCAACCAATGAATTCATAAATGGGTGGAACAACAAATTAATGTTTCACTCTCTCTTTCTCCCTTCCTCTCTCACATGGATAAGCAATTACATCCCGATTTTAGATTTTAAAATGCAAAAAAAAAATCTGCTTTCTCCAATCAATGAAATATGGTATTATGTAAGTCTATATGGTTGCTAAGGCATGAGTTGTGATAATATTTTGGAAAATGAAACCAAAATGTTACATATGTTCCTAGAGGTCATAGATAGATGAGTTTTAATTTTAATTTTATTTATTTATTTTTATTGAATTTATTGGGGAGACATTGGCAGAGATGAGTTTTTATAAAACTGGTTGAGCAATTACTTTTGGTAAGGCTATTTCTGACTCAAATTCTGAAAATTAGCCAAGTATCATATCATATATCATATCTTAACTGGACATCTGGGGCTTCCAGGATGGAACAATAATAACGTCATTAGAAGAAAAATGCTCAAGAAAATGTGAACAGAAAATAATCAAACAGAAAAAGTGGTCAGGGAACAGGCTCTGAATAACAAATTGTTTCTTAGGGAAGAGGAGTATATTTGTTTTATTTTTATGTTTTCATGGAGGGATGAAACTTGAACAATGAGAGGCAATATCTGCAATCATGGAATATAATTATTCTCCTTGGCATATATTTAATATAAATTTATCATATTTCTTCATTGTTAACTGGAAGGTGGATACATGGATGACATGCATACAAATGTTAAATATATCATAAAAGAAAAAGATACAATTAAAAAGTGTAGATAAGAAATAATGGTACAAAACAATAATTTTTTTCAGCACATGCTGTATCACAATTTTATGGAACTGAAACATGGTTTATGTGTGATAGAAGGTAGAACATCAGGTTTACTGATATCATTTTGAAGGCTAACACCATATGGAAACTTCGGGATGTGTTGTTGGAGAATATCAGAAAGTTCATGTTATAAATTTTGAGGTAATAATCATAATACTACTTGATGTTATGTAGCAAGGAATCATATATAAAATACTATCTCATATTCTAGTCTGATTTTAACAACTTGGAGAGATAAGAAAATAACATTAGGCATTCTAAAATACACTCAGAGGTACAAATTTTAAAAATTATGTTGTAAAAAAGGGAAAGGAGCATCAGGGATGGATGATACCGTGCCCATTTTATAAATGAAGGAACTGAACGTTATAGAGTTCAGTTGGCGTTAATCCATGATTGCTTGGTGAGCGATGGTCTAGAATGCAGGTCTTCTGGCTCAGTATTTGTACCACCCAATCAAAGCAGGAAGCAGAGAAAAGATGAAGGGTGAAGGAGAGAATGAATGAGAAGGATCTAGAGGCTATGAGAAGAGGCAAGAAATCACTACAAGTTAGGGGAGATACATCTGTGGAGGGTACTGTCAGCAAGGTCAAATGTTTCATATAATTAAAGTTTAAGTTATATGAAAATAATTACTGACAAGTATGATAAGGTAATATCATTATAAGTAGAAATTCAGCTCTCAGAGGATTAGGGAAGTTTCTTTTCCTGGAATGAGATAATTTGAGTTAATTAAACTACAACTCTCCAATATGTTCTCTTAGTATCACAGATCTCCATAACTACTATCCTTGTCATTTAGAGAGTTTAGAGAGTCTTTTCAAGGATTTATAATTGATCATTTATAAAAATAGCAGTTGGGAAATAATCAGTAGGATATAATTTTTGCAAAAATAGAAGGAATGGTGGCAATTACATTTCAAGAAGCCCATATTGTAATCTAAACAAGTTTTTCCTTATATTATATGGAAAATTAATGTATTTCTGTCTTATTTTCTAAATTTGTCCTCAAAACTAGCTCATGGGTAAATCTGGATCAGAATCCATCACTCTATAATAAGAAACTTAAGTTGTGACTTCCTGTCTCCAGCTTTTCAGTACAGAAAATGGCATCAAGTGTGGGTTAATATTTTATTTTATGGATTCTTTTCTTGTATATGAGAAATTCAGAAGAAGATAAAAGAAAAACACTCTTTTGCTTTCCTTATGCCCCTATCACTGAGTTTTGCGTAAAAACTCATATACTTTAAAGCTTGGAGTAGAACACTAAACATTATGAAAGTTCATTTTCCTATGTGACTCCTCGAAATATTGAGTAAAATGATGTAAAAAGTCTATCTTTACTTCCATGATGGAACTAATTTATAAAGTATACTAAAAAATTCCAGTGAAATCAGACTGATAAGCAGTGTTTTCAAATACTGAAACTATTGTTCCCTCCCTCAACTCTGAAATACAGAGATTACTGTGCAGCTCCTTTAAAATATATCCAGTTGCCTCTTAGTCCCACATTGCTATAACAAATGGTTGTAAGTTGTAACCATGTTAGAAGAATGGAATGTGATTTAAATGATGACAAAGCAGATGGTTTGCTGTTCAGCATTTGGAAGGAAAGATCAGTAACTGATTTCTTGGCTTAAAACTTAACTCATTCATGTTAATTTACCTGCAATGAACTTTGGTGATTATCTAAGAACAAAATTTTTAAATCTTCATCTCCCATCCATGAAACACAAGTCTTTCTGGCATGTGCAGATTTTTCATTACAATACCCTTTATTATTTATTCTTTCTTAGTTCAGTGAAGTTAGGTTTCAATAGCTCTAAACTGGTTAAAGAGGAAAAAAAAAAAACATCCTCAGTTAATTTATTTACTAAGGACATCAGAGCAATGTGTTAATGGATGGCAAATTTGAGGAACTTGCATTATAATGAAAAATCTTTAAGTGTACTAGGAAAGATAAATAACTAGATATCTGAATAAATGTGTTGCAGCATAATAATGGGAAAGACAAGTTTTATAGTTTGGGAATGCTTATGAATGCAAATTGAACATAGTCTTCTTCTGCCTTCTGTGATACCATAGTTATGGATAACTAATTGTATGTTCTAAAACATTATCACTTTTTAATCTTTATTTCATTCTTTATGTTATAATTATATTGAAGTTGATTTAAACTCAGTGCTCAAATACTTAAACTTTTTTTTTTTACCCAGAGCTAAATGGGTGACTCTCTGTCTTCTGAAGGGAGCCTATGCAACTCATTTTCATATGTTAACTTTTACAATTCTTGTTATGCCTTACCATTGGAATATGTTTCCAAATAAAACTCATTTTCCTGTCTTTCTATTATTTGGCATTCCAAGAAAAAAAAAAAACCTTAAAAAATCATGAAGCCATGCAACCCAAATAACCTTATCTTTTTGGTGATTCTGCAGTCTCAGTTTTCTAGTACTTTTAATAGAAATCAAAGTTAAACAAAAGGACTAAAGATATATAATATAAAAATTAATGTCTGGCCAACTGTTTGACTAGATATCTAGTTCAACTGTGGTAGATTGCATGGTAAGCCAGAAGTTAAGAAAATTATGTTGCTATCTCATTAGTTGATTTATTGCTTACATAGCCTACAGACCAGGGAGTTCCTCAAGTTCATTCATAGTTATTAAAATTCCAGAATTGGTAGCTGGTTGATTTTTATATTGACACTGAAGTAATTTACAGTTGTGATGGGGGACTTGAACTATTTGGACAGCTGCTGGAAATGTCATTCTATTAATAGCAAGACATGTGTCTGACTATGCCTACCATTCCCTTCCTTCATTACTACTTACTAACTATAAGATGACATGGTCACTCTTTCCCAAGGCTTCTATGATTTCTTTCTTAGTCAGAATTTGGACCAGAAAAACTGTTCTTATGGTTTTCTTTTCTGAGATATGAAATTGCCAAGAGTGCAAGTCTCCAGACTCAGGTGAATTTTATCTCAGGGTATGGGAGTGGGAACTAAATATATGTACATATTATTTCAGAAGGAGGATGAGTAATTTTGAATGAGGAGATGCCAGAAGCTTAAGATATACATTTTTATTTTTTATCTTAAAGGGCTGTTTTCCAAAGTTTCTCCAAACACAAATATTTTATAAGATGTAGAAATGTTGGTTAGAGGTAAATGCAGTCAGATCGGTTTATAGATGATTAAATAACTGCACTGAAATAATATTATTTAGAGCACTTAAACTGAATTCCCACAAAAATATAATTGAAACTCACTGCAAAAATTACCTACATAGTCCATCTTATCTTTGCTTTTATAACAGCTTAACTTCTTCGTTAAAATCCAATTTCTCTTTATTGGCTATTTTTTCTCCATATGTTACTCTTATTTTTTTCCCGTAGACCAAAGTTGAAGAGCAAGCTATGCAAGGAGAAGACCAGGTAAGAAAACAATATTAACAACAACAAAAATCAATTGAAGATAATTAAGTAAAAAGTAATTTGTTATAATGCTAAGACCTAAGTATGAAGAGACTGATGTGTTCAACTTATTTAATTTTATAGTTCAAAATATAATTACTAAATTGCTTTGGAATTGTTACTATTAATAGCTGCCTATAATATGGGTGAGGAAGAGTGAGTCAAATGGGATCTTTTCTCTTCAGTAAAGCAAATATCCAGCTGGAAACATATGGATGACTAATTGGTTCACTTTGCATGGGTACCACTTAATTCTGTAAAAGTTCTAGCACCTGACCTTTTCTGGCTCTGGGCTTTTGGATTCATGGTAGTTAGATAACTTGTCACCTTTCTTCTTTTCTCTGCTGTTTCAGCAGTGTGTGTGTGTGTGTGTGTGTGTGTGTGTGTGTGTGTGATATGGTGTATAATTTTGTCCAAGTTATTGCTGGATCATTATAAGTTAGTGTTTTGCTAGTTTGTAAGGGTTTCTAAATAATGGGAATTTCTTTTCTCCATGTCTTTGTGTGTGTGTGGGGGGGGGTGTATCTGTTTACCAGAGAATTTCTTATAATTAATTTACTATTACACGAAAGATGTGCAAGTAAGAAGAGTTTGCAAGTGAATACACAGAAGGGCTATTAAAGCATGGCTATATTTCATCGAAGAGATAATGATTTATCCATTTTAGTCACAGAAATTAACAGAAAAAATATTATGTATGGTTAAGACAAGGCATATATGGAAAAGACACTGGGATTCATTTGTAAATTTCCTTGTAGGTAGTCAACTTAGTACAGACTGTTTATATATAAGTTAATAATTTATGGATTTAAAAAACATGTCATTATCATCCTTGTTGGTATTAAATTGGAAATGGAAATGTTTAATTATAAAATATGATCATCCTTTGTTAGCAGTAAATAAATCAATATCTTGAACCTAACCTAGATTGTAAAGAGTTTCTCTGTTTAGCTACTTTTGAGGATTGATATCAACTCTGTCCTAAGTTCTGAGATTCTTGAGGATTCACTTATTTTCTGATTTTAATCACTTTCAACCTAATGTTACAGCATATTTTTTATTGTCTATAGATAGTCCCCAATAGGAAAAGACAATACATTTGTAATTGTAAACTGTTGTCAAATATATAGTTCTCAAGTGAAATTTTGTCAAAATGCTGTTTTAATTAATCTCATCTTGAGCCATCACATTAATTTATCCACAGATACTGCTGGTTGTTGTAGATTGTTTCTTTATTTGTTTTTAATTCAAGGCTATTAGAAATATATTCCCATAGCTGGGTGTATTGACAGCCTCAAAGAAATCACATCTCTAAATTATTCAACCAACTGGTTTAGAATTTAAGCTCTAGAGTCAGTCATCTTGGGTTTACATTCCAGATAAAATGTACTAACTCACATTACTCAATGGCTCAGAGTTTTGGTTGCTTTATCTGCAAAATGGAAATAACAACAATGCTAAAATTTTTGGTAAATACTGCCTGAGATAATCACCTTTTACTTTTTTATATATGGTGTTTAATAAATGTCAGCTGCAGCTGCCCTTCTCCTTCTCTTCCTTCCACTCCTTTGCTGCTCCTCCTCTTCTTTATCATCATCATCATCATCATCATCATCATCATCATCATCAATAATTATTCAAAAGCTCTAGCTCATGGTCTCCTGGCTTTCTGTCCAATCCATACTACATAGTTCAGCCAGAACAATTTTTCCTCAACATTATCCTCAAACACTCCCTCATACAAAAGCCTAACTGATTAAAATCAGACAGTCATTAAAGGCCCCTCATAAATTTAATGCCTATCTATAATGCTAACACTCCAATTCATTTTTCAGCATTCCTAACTTCCCTAGTTTATTTCAGGCAATTAAATCTTCTTTCTGTTACTGGTCAAAAACAACAGGTGGTAAGAATGAAAACGAACGGAGGCCAGCCATCTTGAAAAATTATGGCAGTAACATCAAAAGCAATAATATTAACAGCTTGTACTTGTAAGTTTTACCATCTGCAGGACACTCATATACAAATAAATATAACTACAGCCCTGGCTGATGTGGCTCAGTTGGATGGGTGTCCTCCTGTGCACCGAAAGGTTGAGGGTTTGATTCCTGGTCAGGGCACATGCCCGGGTTGTTGGCTTGGTTACTGGTAGGGAGCATGCAAGAGACAGTCCATTGATGTTTCACTCTCACATGTTTCTCTGTCTCCCTCTCCCTTCCTCTCTCTTTGAAGATCAATAAAAAATCTTAAAAAAATAAATGTGGTACATATATACAATGGAGTACTATGCAGCTGTAAGAAAGAAAGATCTCTTCTCCTTTGAGACAACATGGAGGGACCTCGAGAGTATTATCTTAAGCGAAACAAGTCAAGCAGAGAAAGAAAAATATCACATGATCTCACTTATTTGTGGAATATAATGAACATAACAGTCTGAGGAACAGGGTAGACCCAGAGATGTGGAAGTAGGGTATAGACTGACATCCCTCAGAAGAGGGGGTGGAGGGGAGGGAAGAGATAAACCACAGAACTTAAGGGCATATATGCATAACTGATGGACATGGACAATAAAGCTGGGGACGGGGTGGGGGGATGGGGAGGAGGGTGTCAATGGGGAAAAAAGGAGAAACATCTGTAACAAAAATAAATTAATAAAAGAAAAAAAATGTTTTTCATGGTAAAATAAACCCTTTGTCATCACTGTTTTGTAAAGAGTACATGAATGAATTTTAAATATATATGTTTATTACTATAATAAATAGTTGGTTTTACATTAAAAATAAATAAATAAATATAACTACATATAATTATATATGTGCACACATACACTTTTAGGCTTACAAAATGCTTTATGTATTATTTTCCCAGTGATATTCTTCCTTACTCAGACAATGGGCAAGGATTTCTCTGGTGGGGCCAATATACATAAATAATATGTACATTTGAGGGTATTAGCACAGACCATGAAGAGTCTTTTTTGAAGAGAATAATATAAGCTTTCTTAGGACAGACATGTTAGTGGGTTCACAACTTTTGGTCAAGTCCCTAGGGGTCTTCTGGGTATAAGACTCTTCAACTAGGAGTTTGTAAGGAGGAGTTATCCCAAGTTAAAAAAAAAAAGAGTTTGAGCAAAGGAACAGAGGTGGAAAGGCACAATGTATGTTTGGGAGATAAAGAAAAAAGACCATAGCCTGCCCGGGCCAGTTTGGCTCAGCGGTTAGAGCGTTGGCCCGCGGACCAGAGAGTCCCGGGTTCGGTTCCCGCTAAGGGCATGTACCTCGGTTGCAGTTTGCACCCGGCCCAGCTTGGGGTTGTGTGGGTGGCAACCAGTCGATGTGTCTCTCTCACATCGATGTTTCTCTCTCTCTCTCCCTCCCGCTCTATCTGAATATAAATGCAAAACTGTCTTCAGGTGAGGATTAAAAAGAAAGAAAGAAAGACCATAGCCTTTCGTATAGGGATGTAAAAGAAAATTCGGCTTTGGATTTCTATTTATTAAAGGTATGGAGAAGTCAAATTCTAATATGGGTCTTAACCCCTTGATTCACAAAGCCCAAAGAGACTACTGTTGGTTTTGTGTACAATCATTTTATAGGTTCTTTTTCCCTCATTTTTTATTATCAACACAATTGATACATCACATTTCAGAACACTCGGGATTCTTATTACCCTTGGATGTTATGTCTTTTTTAGATGGCAGGAACTTTGTATTTACTCTTCTGCATGTATACCTCAAAGACTAACTTTTTTAAGGCACAATGAATAAAAATTAATAAAAAAATGAAATGATAAAGCACTAGTTAAAATTAATGAAAAAGTGAAATGACAAAGCTGATAAATGTTTAACAACTAGGTATCTGGAAAAAACAGGCATGATATAGATAAGTATATAAATATAGAAGAACATGCATAATATATAAATTTTACTGATATTAAAGATATGTAGTACATAATTTACAAATAATAAAATACAAAATATTCTTTATTGTAAATTCCACATAGCCAGGTGATTTTCATGGAATGCTCTCACTGATTTTTTATAAATTCTTGTGTTGTAGCCAACCATGTTTGCAATTAACAAATGAATATACTTTCACCAAGAATATTAGGTGATATTTTTGTTTATGTTATTGCATAAACGAAAGTGAAATAATAAATGTATGTATTGAAAGTTCACATTTTCATCAATAACATGAGTTACTTCCCTCTTCAAGCTATAGCTTTTAAAACTCAGAAAAATATTTACTCACTTTTTGTGAAATCCACAATACAACAGCTATAGACATGGCAGTCACACTTCTAAATTTAATCTGTATTATTAACACTTATCTATCACTTTCACAAATCTAAATAATGAGCAAAAACCTCAGAGGGAAGGGGGGAGGGGTATGGGAAAGAGATAAACCAAAGAATTTATATGCATATATGCATGACCAATGGACACAGACAATAGTGTGGCGAAGGCAGGGGTGAGGGGCAGGTGTGAGGAGGGGGTCAATGGGGAAAAAGGGGGGACATCTCTAATACTTTCAACAATAAAGATAAATTTAAAATAATAATAATAATAATAATAAATTGTTAATTAAAGAAAAAGACTTGAGCCCTGACTCATTTTGCTCAGCAGGTAGAGCATTGGCCCACGGACCAAGGAGTAGTGGGTTGGATTCCCAGTCAAGAGCGTGTACCTTAGTTGCGGGTTCTATCCCCACACTGGTTGGGGTCATGTGGGAGGCAGCCAATTCATGTGTCTCTCTCACATTGATGTTTCTCTCTCTCTCTCTCTCTCCCTCCCTCCTTCCCTCCCACTCTGTCTGAAAAACTATCATTGGGTGAGGATTAAAACAAAATTTTTTAAAACATGATTTGTCGAATCAGAAGCTTGTTAATTTCAATGGTGTAAATATTCAGTCTACCAACATAAAGGAATTGGGAAGAAATGTACCATAGCATACCACCATATGGATACAATAGATGTAAATGGCTCAAGAGAAGAGATAATAGTAAAATAATAAAGACATAGTGAGTTGTTAACATTTATTACCTTTGTTTTTAACATAATTTATTTAATTGTAAGTTTATTTATTGATTTTTAATAATGGCTGTGTTTAATAACCAGCTTGCAAAATTCCTGACAATTTACCAATTGCCTCTAGCAAGCTAATAAGAGCCAGCTTTAGTATACCAGTGAAAATAGTATCATTAATTTATTAAAAGTCTGTAATTATCAAGAATATTTTTTTAAGTTGAGGGCTGTTCTTTTTTAAATTTTATGTTTTCAATTACAGTTTATATTCATTATTATTTTGTATTGGTTTTAGGCATACAGCATAGTGGTGAGACAATCATGTTCTTTACAAAGTGATTCCCCCCGATATTTTAAGTATCCACCTGGCACCATTGACATATAACATTGTGTAAGTTTAAGGTGTACAGTATAGTGATTTGATATATTTATATGTTGCAATATGATCACCGCTTTAGCAGTAGCTAACAACTCTATCACATCACACAACTATTATTTGTGTGTGTGAGAGAACATTTAATATTTAGTCTCTTTACAACCTTGAAATATATAATGTCAAATATATATTATTGACTGCAATCACAATGCTATGCATTAGATCTACAGAACTTAATCATCTTCTAACTGCAAGTTGGTACACTTTGACCAACATATCTCTAATTTCTCCACCCCTGCACCCCTGCCCCCATCCCTGGACCCTGGTAACCAGCATTCTACTCTCTGTTTCTATGAGTTTGCCTTTTTAAAAATGCAAATCAAAACCACAATAGGATATCACCTGTTAGAATGGTTATTGTCAAGAAGACAAGAGATAACAAGTGTTGCTGAGGATGTGGAGAAAGGAGAACCCTTATACATTGCTGGTGGGAATGTATATTGGTACAACCACTATAGAAAACAGTATAGAGGCTTCTCAAAAATTAAAAATAGAACTACTATATGATCCAACAATTTCACTTCTGTGTATATAACCAAAGGAAATAAAAACAGGAGATTATAGCCATGAGAAAGAGTGAAATCTTGCTATTTGTAACAACATGGATGGAGCTTGAGGGCATTATGTATGCTAAGTGAGATAAGTCAGACTGAGATAGATACTGTATAGTATCACTTATATGTGGAATCTTAAAAAGCCAAACTCCCCTCAAGTCTGTTGACTCACTGTACATCATTAATCATACAGAGGAACTCACTGTAGGAAAGTAGCAGTTGTTAAAATGATTACTGCATATAAATGCTGACTAAATGTAAAGGTCTGCATATTGAATGGTATCTTTAGTATTGATTTGTGGTATTTTTATAGCATCTTTATTTGGGACTTTCAATAAATTTGCTAACAATAAATACACCACCAAATATTTCAGGAATAGGAAACCTCCAGATGGGAGAACAAATGAAGAATGGGGAGTCTGAGGTGGAGGAGACTGAGACATGGAGATGGTAGCATGAGGAATCCATCTCAGTAGTAACCCTGAAATAGGTAACTCCAGGAGTAGTATTGTTCTACTGCTGCCATAATAAATCACCACCACCACATACTTAGGGATTTACAACACTAACTTATTATTTTATAGTTATGTAGATCAGAAGTCTAGTATGAGTCTCAGTGGGCTAAAATCAAGGTATCTGCAGACCTGCTTTTGTTTCTTGATGTACTAAGGGAGACTCCATTTCCTGTTCATTGAGCTTGTTGGCAGAATTTAGTTCCTTCCAGTTGTAAGGGCTGAGGCCTCTGTTTCCTTGATGGATGTCACTGAGAGTGATTTCCAGCTTCTAGAGGCTGCCTACATTCTTTGACTCATATCTTCCATTTTTCATCTTTAAAACCAGCAATAGTTGATTGAATCTCATGCTTTGAATCTCTCTCACCTCTTCTTTTTTTAAACTTTATTTTTGTTGTTGACACTATTACAGATGTCCCCATTTTACCTCCTATTGCCCACCTCCACTTAGCCCTGCTCACCCATCCTTCTGGCCACCACCACACTATTGTCTGTGTTTGTGGATTATGCATATATGTTCTTTGGCTACTCCCTTCACCTTCTTTCATCTCATCTCCCCTTCCTCCTTTCCGATAGCTGTCAGCCTATTCTCTGTCTATGAATCTGTTTCTATTTTGCTTGTTAATTTACTTTGTTCATTAGATTCCACATATAAAAGAGATCATATGGTATTTGTCTTTGCCTGCCTGGCTTATTTCCCTTTGCACAGTACTCTCCAGGTCCCTTCATGCTGTTTCAAAGGGTAATAGATCCTTCTTTTTTTTTTTTTTTTTTTTTTTACAGCTGTATAGTATTCCATTGTGTAAATTTACCACAGCTTTTTTATCCAATCATCTACTGATGGGCACTTGGGATGTAATCCCTTCATCTTCTTTATCTCATTGTGGTTTTAATTTGCATCTTTCTGATGGTTAGTGAGTTGAGCATTTTATCATGTCTATTGGCCATCTGTATGTTCTAACTCTTCTTTTATTGTGACATCTTTGTGACTTCCTTTTCTGTCTTACTCTTCTACTTTTAAGGGCCCATGTTATTGCACTGGACCCACATTAATAATCCAGGATCATCTTCCCCTTTTAAAGATCAGCTATAAAGCAACCTAATTCCATCAGCAACCTTAATTCCCTTTTGCTATATAACATATTCATAGGTTCCAGGGATTATGATATGGGCATCTGGGATGAGGGGGTACATTATTCTATTTAACACAGCAGAGCTTTTCTATAAGCAAAATTTGAAGTCACTGACTTTTATTTATGCTTTTATCCCTTTGGATGTTAAGGAATGATGATCTACTATTCTTTTCTTTCCATCTACCCCCCAGAAATATCTGTTCTTAGACATTTAATTGGCCCTTAAGTGTAAATGGTTAAAAGCGTAGTATTAGCAGGGAAGCTGCATTTTGTTTAGACTACATCCTCTCCATCTTTCACCTCAAGAAGCTGATTTTTATCCTAACTATCACTAATGTGTGACCTTGGGCCCGTTATTTAAGTTCTCTGATCTTCAGTTTATTCATCTACTGAATAGGGATCAAATAGATCCCTTGCAGCATTGTTGTGAGGGTAAGAAATAGTATAAAAATCCTGAGTCTAGAGCCTAACATATAGTAGGGGTTTAATAAATAATACCTGTTACTATTATAAGCTATTATTTAACTTGCTGTGTTCCATTTGTTTTAATTTTCTTTTTTATTGACTTTATTGGGGTGATATGGGTTAATAAAATTATACAGATTTCAGGTATACAATTCTACAATACATCATCTGCATATTGTATTGTGTGTTCACCACCCCAAGTTAAGTCTCCTTCCATCACCATTTATTCCCCCTTTACCTTTTCCTACCTTCCTCTACCCCCCTTCCCTCTGGCAGTTACCATATTGTTTGAAGTAATTTTCACTTAGTCCTGGGTCATTAATATGCACAAAGATTACAATGCATATTTACTGCCAAATCATTATATTTCACAGTAAAAATATCACGAAGTATTAGTTTCTGGCATTAATGGATCTAATTTACACAATTAACATATCTAATCTAGAATAATGATTTAAAGAATAAATTAATATATCCTTACAACTTCTAATAAAGACTTTTCACTGGTTTTCAGATAATAAGGGTTTTCTTTGAACAAAGACACTGTTTACATTATTATATTTGGCTATTCAGCTGTGTAAAACTGTAAGCCATGTTTGAATTTAAAAAATCCTACTACTTGCCCTGGCTGGTTTGGCTCAGCGGTTGGAGCGTCGGCCTGTGGACCAGAGAGTCCCTGGTTCGGTTCCCGCTAGGGGCACGTACAAAAAAAAATAAAAAAATTCTACTACTTGACTATTGCATATACAATTAGTTACCAAGCCCTGCTGATTTTTTCTTTGAATCCATCTCTTACTTTCCGTTCTTACTGATGAGATTAAATGTGTGGATTTGCTAGCTAATAACTCATGAAGAATAGAGATGGGAGTTATGAAAATCAGGTGGGCTGAAGAATTATAAGATAGCGATCATCAATGGTGTTTTTATTTAAGCATGGTAGTTGGAAAGATTGTGAGTCCAGTGTCAAGGAACAAACATTTTAGTGTTTGAAATTTTTTTGGCAGAATCTAGGAAGAAGGAAAAGTCTCTCCATACCCCTCTGGTTTGATTCTTTCAGACTGTTTCCAAGCCTTAGATCTTTGGGAAACAAGATTAATTATAAGAAAAGTAAATATATAGGATATGAAACTGTATTCTCTCTACCTCTGCTTAGCTATTCTAAAGATTTGTGAAAACACCCTTTGCATTATTAAAACTAATCTAACCTTTCCCCTTTATTGATACTGATATTTGAAAATCTACAGAGAATTTAGCCACTATTAGGCAGCCCGTCCCCAGAGACCTGGACAGTTTAGGTCATTCTGCCTCTCACATGCCATCTTTTGGCAACTCTTTAATGACAATAACTACAGATTTGAAGCATAACTAATCCTTTAGAAATAATATCTTTTTCTGGAGTACAGAGTAATAATGGTTAAGTGTATGGCCTCCAGAATCAGACTATGTGAGGTTTATTGCTTCTAAAAATTTATTTTTGTGACCTTGGAAAAAATAATAATTATTTTAACCTAACATTTTTGACTCGTTTTTATGTCAAGTACTTTCCTAAGTAACTTACATAAATTATTTTATTTAATTCTCTTTGATTTTTGCCTCAGTTTCCTCATTTGTAAAATGAATTTAATAATAGCTTGGATAGTATCAAATTTTAATAAGGGTTAAACATGTTAATGTAATAAGAGTGAAGATTGCCTGACTCAAAAATAGCACAACGTTAGCTGTTATTATTATGATGATTATAATTAGCTCATTCTAGTCTTCTGTCCTTTTTCAAAAATGCAAGGAGCTAAAAAATCTTTTTTGAATGTCTGGTGCCTTAAAAATTCAGCAGGTGCTGAGCACATGTTGTTAACTGATCCTGGTGAACAGAGTGAAGCATGTGACTTTTTATAAATAAGGTTGCAACCTCTCTCTTGCCCCATGGTCTGTCTGAGATTGTAGGAACAACGATTTGTATTGCTCTACATTCAGATTGTTTTAAAACCCTAGCAGCTCTACCAAAGGGTTTGAATTTTTTCCACATGAAGTAAAATGTGAAGATGTAATCTCTAAAACTTGCTTTGTTTTGAAAACTAGATCACATTAGGTTTATTGATTTCTTATTCAACCTCTGTATTTTTGGACTCATGAATTACTCGATTATCTTCATTACCTGATTAAAAACTGCAAGAGTTTCCCTGCCATGTACTGACAACGGACATTTTATGAATTACAACTGATACAGGTTTTCCTTAAATAAGCTTTTACTATATCTTAAACTTTTTAAACGTCACATTAAAGGTTTTCAAGACTCACATTTTAATGTAATAGTAGTTCAATTTTCACCTTTCAAAGAAAATATCCTATTTCATATCAAAAGCTCTTTAGGGTGCTCTTTTTATCTAGTTTTCTTGGACTTTTCCCTAGTAAGTCCAAATCCATCCAACTATTTGTGATTTTTATTTTTTTTATATATGTTTTTATTGATTTTTAGAGAAAGAGGAAAGGAGCAAGAGATAGAAACATCAATGTGAGAGAGAAACATCAATCGGCTGCCTCCCACACGCCTCCCACTGGGGATCGAGCCCGAAACCCCAGGCATGTGCCCTGATCGGGAATCGAACCAGGAACTCTCAGTCCATGGGATGACGCTCATTCCACTGAGCCACACTGGTCGGGCCTATTTGTGGTTGTTTTTACACCCTTCTTTTCTCTTTCCCTCCTCTTTCACCTATACAGCACATACACCTCCCAATACTTTTAGCATGGATTGTGAATAGTGGCAGCTATTTGAAAAATATAACCTTTTTAGCTGAGGCTTCCTCTTGCTTTTTCCATGAGTTTCCTGTCAGGAGAGCAGATATTAGAGTAGATAAATGGATTCACCAAGCTTCTACCATCACTTATCCATCTATTAGACTCCAAGAGAAAGACAACAGGCAGTAAGCAGTCCATGGTCCTTAGCCTTAGTACATGCTACCAAACCCAATATTTGAGCACTTATCACTTAGTAGTCTAAGTCATTCTTAATCATAAATTCCCTGCAATCAAAGGGTTCATGCAATAATACCATTATTGTGTCACTGAGCTGTTACAGGAAGCCAACTTGTGCCCATAATAAAGCTTCCATCCCAAAGTAACTCCCAAAGCACTCAATCATTTGTAGACTTGAAAAAGAACCAGGCTCAAATTTTACATTTAACGTCTGAAGTTTGTTCTCTTACCTTAGTTCAGTTGGCTGTGGCTCAGATTCTTCAACACAGCTATCCCCTTACTTGCTATTCTTTATATGCATGTTGTGACAAAATTGTGGAAATATGTGAAGTCTTATCGTCAGTCAATGCTTGATGTAGCTTATTATCTATGTGGATAAAAATTTTTATTTTACTTTCTACATGTCTATAATGAAATGAAATAACTTTTTCAGTATGCCTTCTCAATGACATACTATATTATTGTTAAATGAATAAGTAGTTTTCTTATTTTCTATTTTCTGTGGACATAGAAATGTGTCATTGCATAAAAAATTATCTAGTACCTGGAGGTTCAAGCTCGCTATTCTAAATTCAATCATGACATTTGTGAAGGCTGTGTTGCCCATAGATCAGATATGTTGACTGCCTTCTATGTTCTATTTTTATTAAGTTCATGGAGTATCTTTGGAGGTACAATTAGTACAGACATTTTATAATTAGTTTTATTACTTTCTCTGAACAATGTGGAATCTTAATATGACATATAGAAAAAATAAGCATGGATGATAAATTATTCAAAAGTACACTTTAAGAAAAATATAGTGCAGGCCTGGCCGGTGTGGATCACTGGTTGAGCGTCGACCCATGCACCAAGAGGTCGCCGGTTCGATTCCCAGTCAGGGCACATGCCCAGGTTGTGGGCCCGATCCCCAGTGGGGGGCATGCGGGAGGCGGCCAATCAATGTTCTCTCTCATCGATGTTTCTATCTCTCTCTCTCCCTCTCTTTTCCTCTCTCTCTAAAAAATCAGTAAAAAAAAATTAAAAAATAAAAATATAGTTGTGTGTGTTATTCTGAATCTCTGCTACTTGATTTGAATGAAACATTTTATTTTATTTTTGTTAATCCTTACCCGAGGATATTTTTTCATTGGTTTTTAGAGACAGTGGAAGGAAAGGAGGGAGGGGGAGAGAGAAAGACAGACAGACAGACAGACATTGATGTGAGAGAGACACATCGATTGGTTGTTACCTCCCGCATGTGCCCCTACTGGGGCCGGGGAATGAACCTGCAAACCAAGTACGTACTCTTGACCTGGAATCCAACCCAAGACCCTTCAGTACATGGGTCGATACTCTTAACCACTGAACACCACCAGCCAGGGCTGACATATTTTAAATCAAATTGGCTATTCATGTGTGTATTTATATTTGTGCTACATTTGTGGGAATAACATCCCCAGTCGCTAATATAGAATTAGGAGACTAAATAGATCAATGCAATAGTAAAATCAGTCTTTGTCCTGAAGGGCTGAGCTGTGTAGAATATCATTTTATTAATTATAATGTTTGTGTTGTTCTGAAGGACCTAGCCATTTCTTACTGTTAGTCTTTGTGCTACATTGTTACTATGATTTTCAGCAATCTGCTCTGAGGAACTGGTGTCACCAGGATGGTGGAATAAGAGACCCCAGCCTCTATCCCTCCACAAAGAGCAGGAATTACACATATCCATGAACAAAAGCAGCTCTGGAAGAGCGTTGGAGTCCCATTAAGTAACTTCAGCAACATAATAGAACAAAAACACAAACAAACAAACAAAAACTTGAGAATAACTACACAGGAAAGGAAGGGAAGGAAAACAGCGTAATTTTGCTTATATTGTCTGATCCTCAAGGAGGCATTGCTCAGCACCAAAAGGAAATTTCCCAGCCAGAAAGAGTTCTTGTCACAGGGAAAGGAAAAGTGGGGTGAGCAAATTGTTTCCCCAGACTTTCAAAAATACTCAATGAAGAAAAGATTATCTCTTCAATCAATGGTTTGGGAAAACAGGATATTAGCATGAAAAAGAATGAAACTCAATCCTGTTTACATCATTCACAAAAATCAACTCTAAATGGATTAAAGACTAAAATTTAAGACCTGAAACTACAAAACTCCTGGAAGGAACTGCAGGGGAAACCTCCTGAACACTGGTGTTGACAGAGTTTTTAGATGTGACACTAAAAGCACAGGTACCCAAAGCAAAAATAAACAGTGGGACTGCATCAAACTAAAAATGTACAGTGAAAGAAACAACCAAATGAAAAGGTAAACTACAGAATGGATGAAAATATTTCCAAACCATCTATCAGATATGGGATTAATATCCGGGTGGACAAAGGGGAAGGAGATGGGGACTTAAAGATACTTTCTTTGCGGCGATGGGCGCACAATGCAGTGTGCAGATGATGTTTTATTGAGTTGTACACTTGAAACCTGCATGCTTTGTGAACCAATGTCACTCCAATAAATTCAATAAAAAATAAAGAAAAATAAATAAATTAATTGAATTAAATAAAAACAAAATATGAGGGACTCAGACAAGTAAGCAAAAAAAGAAACAAAGAACGTATTTGCCAATCATATATCTGATAAGGAGTTAATTTCCAAAATATGTTAAGGAACTTATACAGCTCAACAACAGGAAGACAAACAACCCAATTAAAAAAATGGGCAGAGGACCTGAATAGATACTTCTCCAAGGAGGACATGGCCAATAGACATATGAAAAATGCTCAACATCACTAATCATCAGAGAAATGCAAATTAAAACAGTGAGGTATCACCTTATACCTGTCAAGATGGCTATCATCAATAAATCAACATACAACGAGTGCTGCCAAAGATGTGGAGAAAAGGGAACCCTCATGCACCGTTGGTGGGAATGCAGACTGGTGCAGACACTGTGGAAAACAGTATGGAGTTTCCTCAAAAAATTGACAATGGAACTGCCTTTTGACCCACCCATGATCCCACTTCTGGGAATATATCCTAAGAATCCTGAAACACGAATTTGAATGATTATATGCATTGCTATGTTAATAGCAGCGTGATTTACAAGGGACAAGATCTGGAAATAGTCCAAGTGCCCGTCAGTTGACTAGTGGATATAAAAGTGGTGGTACATTTATACAATGGAATACCACTTGGCTATAAAAAAAAAAAAAAAAAAAAGGAAATCTTACCTTTTGCAACAGCATGAATGTGTTGTAGGTGAAATGCATGGATAGCCTTTCTCCTTAGTTAGTGGGAGTGGGGTTCATGGGGTATTGCTGAAATGAGCATTTCTGGATGTCCCCATGTGAGGATAACGTGGAAGAAAGCTTTATTTTCATGGAATTACATCCCTGGGTTGCAAAAGTTTATTTCCTTAATCCAGTCTTAGAAGATGTGCAGCTGGGGATTCAGTAGAGCTAGAAGCAAAGTTAGCCTCCAGAGTTTCTGTTCCATGGTGGAATTTGGTACAGTACAGCATCAAGCTAGTTGCAGTTCATTAGTCCATTGTGTGGGTTCCACATGGCTGAGTATGAGAGCCCCTGAGAAGCCAGGGGAGCAAGAGCACAAGAACAGGAGAGTGAACTCCTTTGTTTAGGAGATTAAATATCTCAAATCTTCCCTTGCTTGCAGTGGGCATGCCTACTCTGGCCAATGACCTGTTTCCAGGTGTGACTGACAGGCAAGTACCTTCCCTATTTCACCCAGACTTCACCTGTCTAGTCTTTTTCCCCAGCGATCAGTGGGAAATGGACCGGTGGCTACGTGGGGAGTGTTAGACTAAAACTTCCTGTCAAAGCCACACAAATGGCATGCCTGTACTATATGGTCTTCTCTTAGCTCCTTTCCTGTTATTAATAACTAGGTTTAGCCCGGCCGGTGTGGCTCAGTGGTTGAGCGTTGACCCATGTACCAGGAGGTCGCTGGTTCGATTCCCAGTCAGGGCACATGCCTGGGTTGTGGTCCAGGTCCCCAGTGGGGGGCATGCAGGAGGCAGCCAATCGATGTTCTCTCTCATTGATGTTTCCATCTCTCTCTCCCTCTCCCTTCCTCTTTCTCTAAAACCAAAAAAGAAAAAAAAATAACTAGGTTTATTACGATGGTATCAGATGGACCTGGAGAGTATTATACTAAGTGAATTAAGCCAGTCAGAGAAAGACAAGTATTACATGATCTCTCTTATATATGGAATCTAATGAACAGAATAAACTTATGAATAAAATAGAAACAGAGGCATGGAAACATGGAACAGACTGACGAACCTCAGAGGGAAGTGGAATGGGGAGACTGGATGAAAAAGGTGAAGGGATTAAGTAAAACAAAGAAACAAACAAAAACACCATAAAACAAACATATATACATATGATATCCCAAAAATGTATACACAACTTTGAATAATTATAAAGCCAGTGTTTATTAAAAATACATTTTATTTTCAAAATGTAATAGAATCCACAAACACCCTGTATACATTTTTTTGGGACACCCAGTATATAATAACATGTAGACACAAACAACAGTGTAGTAATAGCCCCAGGGAAAGGGGGATGGAGGATAGGTGGAGGTGGGCGAAGGGGTGGAAATGGGGATGAAACAGACTTGCTTCATGGGGGTGGTGGGTGCACAATGCAGTGTGCAGATGTTTTATTGAGTTGTACAGTTGAAACCTGTACCCAAATAAATTCAATTAAAAAACAAACAAAATAAAATGGGCAAAAAACCTGATAGAAAATTTTCCAAAGAGGATATACAAGTGGCCAATCGTTTCATGAAGTAGTGCTCAACATCACTAATCAACAGCAAATGCTAATCAAAACCACAATGAGATATCACTGCACACATGTTAGAATGGCTATTATTAAATAGGGAAGAGATAATTGTTGGCCAAGATGTGGAGAAAAGTGAAGCCTTGTGCAGTGTTGGTGGGAATGTAAACTGGTACAGCAACTATGAAAAACAGTATGATGTTCCTCAAAAAATTAAAAATAGAACTATGATATGATTCAGTAATTCTACTTCAGGATATATATCCAAAGAAAATCAGTTACTGTCTCATTGAGATAACAAGAGATAACTGCACCCACATGTTCGTTGTCTCATTGTGGCATTATTCACACTAGTCAAGACATTTAAACAAAAAACTAAGTATCCATTGGCAGATGAATGCATAAAGAAAATGTATATATCTATAATGTAGTGTGTGAATATATATATACACACATATATATAATGATATATATGTAAAATGTGATATATATAATCGTACATATATACACACAAAGGACTGTTATAAAAAAGGAGGAAATCCTGCCATTTACAACAACATGTATGGACCTTGAGGGCATTATACCATGTGAAATAAATCAGACATAGAAAGACAAATATTGTATGATCTTACTTATACGTAGAATCTAATTTTTTTTTTTAAAAAAAGCCAAACTCATAGAG
This sequence comes from Tadarida brasiliensis, assembly GCA_030848825.1. NCBI lineage: Eukaryota > Metazoa > Chordata > Mammalia > Chiroptera > Molossidae > Tadarida > Tadarida brasiliensis. Next base: position 11,699,008 of record CM061280.1, read on the forward strand.
TAGAATGGCGGTTGCTAGGGGCTTGGTTGGAATTAGAGGAAAGGAATAGGTGTTGGTCAAATGGTATAGCATTGAATGAGTTCTGGAGATCTAACACATAGCATGGTGAGTATATTTAACAATACTGTATTTATACTTGAAAGTTACTAAGATAGTAGATCTTAAATGGTCACACCACATAAAAATTATAATTGTGTGAGATGATGAATGCATTAAATAGCTGTGGGGTGGTAATCATTTTTCAACATATGCATGCATCAAATCATCACATCGTACATCTTAAACTTACACAATTTTATATGTCAATTATTTCTCAATAAATCAGGGGAAAATGGGAAGACTGAGTGGATTATAAAAATGTTTGTTCAACATAAAAAGCAAAGCCTTAGAGTGATATTCAAGACGTGTGAATAAAGTGCTCGTAAAAATGTCTGCAATTGGACATAGAAATGCCATTTTTAGAAGTAAACTATTAGGATAATAACACTACTGAGTAAATTATATCAGTAAGTAGAAGCTCTGCATTTAAAATTTTTCTTTGTATTTGTTAAATTTCTTATTTTAAGTGGTTTAATTTTTTTTTTTTTTTTTTTACTATTTGTATTGCTGAATTTTAGTATTTTGGGAGATAACTAAATTTAAAAGTTTTGTCAAAAAGTTCTTTTTTCATTGAGATATAATTGACATATAATGTTATATTATTTTTCTGTATACAAAAAAAAAACAAAAAACAAACTAAACATGGAGAGGAAAGAGGTAGAGACCTAAATAAAAGGGCTAGATTTTGCAGTCATGAAGAGGAATCAGCCTGGCTGGTATGGCTCAGTGGTTGAGCGTTGACCCATGCACCAAGAGGTCGCAGGTTCGATTCCCGGTCAGGGCACATGCCCAGGTTGTGGGCCTGATCCCCAGTGGGGGGCATGCAGGAGGCAGCAAATCGATGTTCTCTCTCATTGGTGTTTCTATCTCTCTCTCTCCCTTCCTCTCTCTCTAAAATCAACAAAGAAAAAAAATTTTTAAAAAGAAGAATCAATGTCTCTGGGAGTCTAACATTTCTAATAGCTAATGCTCTTTCATTGTAAAAAGCTGACTGACTTCTGAGAGCTAAAGTTATTATTAAGGAATAACTTACTTAAGATATTTTGACAAAAATGTGTTTTTTTGTTCTGTATTAAAGGTAAAGAAGAAAATAATCAAGGGTGAATTCCAAAGATTAGATTTTGAATAGATAATACAGGGAACTAGAAGTATTTTGGGTAATGTGAGAGGGAGATCATATGTAAATTTATTATAATTTAGTTAGAGTGAGTCTAAATAACTGAAGAAAATTGTTAATGATCACATTAAGAGTGACTTCTTTCAGACTGACAAACCTGGCGGGGAGAGGGGGGGAAGAGAAGAGATAAGCCAAAGAACTTACATGCATATATGCACAACCAATGGACATAGACAACAATGCTGTGAGTTGGTGGGCGGGATTGGGAGGAGGGTGTCAATGAGGCAAAAAAGGAGAAATATCTGTAACAAAAATACATTAATTAATAAAAAATAAAAAATCAATAAAAACATATTTTAAAAAAGGCATTTAGACATACCTAAACTCTTAACAATATTTTTGGTTTATGTACTGTAAGGTTAATTATGAGTTTCAGAAAAGAGTTTATAATCCTAGAAAAATGCTAAAGTTTTCAAGTTCACTTGTGAAGTTTCATGCTACAGCATGTTTTAAAATATTTGCTCATGATTTACTGATGACTGCTATTGGAAGTAGATGTGAATAAGTGAAGTCATGTGCTTGTGTAACTCCAGGAATTTTGCAGTTGATGTTTTCCAAAGTGTTGAAATAGTGATATTCTGTTGCCAGAAATATGAGAACGGGATAGCACTGGATAGAGAACATCAGATTATAGGCATACTCAAGGGGGAAAATAATGATTTAACATAGTCTTCAAAATAAATTGGAGTGATGGAGTTAATTTTCCTTTGCCTCATGATGTCTATACAATTAATATTTTCATGTCTTCTTAGAAACAACAGGCATTTTAATAATTCATGCACACTTAATTTTCCTATAAATGCAGTTAGTGGAGATTAGTAGACTAAAATCTGTTCACAAAACCAAATATATGTATGTCTATACATATATACATATATACTTATGCATATGCGTGCATGTATACATACATATAGTACATACACAAATATATATATGATATATAAGATATTTTATAGGGTACATGAAAATTAAGATATAAAATTGGCAATCTGTGAAAAAATATCAAAATTATTGTGCATTTGATGAACCATTTTGAGATATTATGATACAATAATCCATAGCTATACTGCCATTGTGCCAAATATTAGGGTAAAAAAGGGAGAAAATGTCACCCACCTAGATGTTCAATATCATGTACATGTTCAGCTATTTTTTTCTTATTTTTAATCAGAAACTTAGAGTATTATGTAGGTCTTAATCCCTCTTTGCCCCAAAGACAGTATATCTTAGAACATTAATCAATAGTTATTTCTGAAACCAAAAGGTCTATTGTCTATAAGTCAATATGTTATATGAATGTCTAAGAAATATGTTTATTGCGTGTCTGTTTAGCTTTCTACTTCACAGACAAATTGTTTAAACAAGGGATTCTACTTTAACTAGCCTCTTAGAAAATATTAACTGTGCCTTGAACCTGAGTCCCTGGTGTGAATTGCCAAACATGTAAAAGAAAACACATCTGCTAAATAACAATACATTTTTATGAACAGTATATGTATAATTTGTTGAGGTACCATTGGTTAATAACATTATATAAATTTCAGGTATACAACTTTATAGTACATCTATAGACTCTATTGAGTGTTCACCACCTAAAACCTAGTCTCCTCCCTTCACCATGTATTTAACCCACCTTTACCCTCTTTGTCCTCCTTCCATCCCCCCTTGTGCTCTTGTTACCAACATTCTGTTGTTTGCATCTATGATTTTTTGTTTGTTTGTTTTGTTTGTTAATTTGTTGCATTTTTAGTATATCCCACATGTAACTGAAATCATATGGTTCTTGTCCTTTTTCATCTGACTTACTTCACATTGCATAATACTCTCAAGATCCATCCATGTTGTTGAAATTGGCAGCATTTTATCTTTTTTTGGCTGAGTACTATTCCATGTATATATGTATCACAGATTTTTTATCCCATCATCTGTCAAAGGACACTTAGTTTGTTTTCATCTCTTAGCTATTGGGAATAATGCCACAATGCTTATAGGGGTACATATATCTTTACAGATATGTATTTTACAAATTTGCAGGTAGATACCAGAAGAGGGATTGCTTGGACATATAGTAATTTCATTTATAATTTTTTTAGGAACTTGCATACATTTTTACATAGTAGCTGCATGAATTTATATTCCCGCCAGCAGTATGCAAGGATTCCCTTTTCTCCACAACCTCTCTAACACTTACTAGTTCTTGTCTTATTAATAATAGCCATTTAACAGATATGAGGTGGTATCTCATTGTTGTGGATTTTACTTATAAGTAGTGATGTTGAGCACCTTTTTATATATCTGTTGCATATCTATCTATATGTTTCCTTTAGAAAAGTGTCTATTCAGGTCATATGCCCATTTTTTAATTGGATTCTTCTGTTGTTGTTATTTTTGAATTGTATGAGTTGTTAGGTAGAAAATATCACTTAGCTTATTTCTATGGGTCAGTATTTTATAATGGATGTTTTGTTCTCAAATCCTGACTCTGTATTCTCCAATAACCTTGTTCATCTGTTATTTCTGCCCCACATACATTGGGAAGTATAATGTTAAAACATGCATCACACATAATCAGCCCACTAGAAATATCAAGAGTATTTGGAGGTAGCTGATACATAAATAACAGACTTCTCTGCCAGCTTTAATGATATAAAATATGTTTCTGAGATTTAAAGGAAGTACATGTGACATTTCTTTCTACTATTGTTTTTGTCATCAGCTCTTGAATCTATACTCTCTAAAACTCATGCAGATCATAAACTAACAGAAAGTAATTAACAGCCAAGTGGAAAAAAGAATTTATATATTTCTTTAATGAGTTATACTGGAATCTGAAAAGTCTGTGATTCAATTTTTAATGAAAACGTGAGGGGTTGTCTTTCTTGGTTCTCAGCATACTTCCAGAATCACAAAGAGGTTGAAGTAGGTAAATATCGTTTTGCACATTATGACCTTCATGGTTTCAGAAGAAATTCAATATTATAGGGCATGCTAACACTTGAGAAATACTTTTGTTTGACACTTTCGGGACTTTACTGATATATGTAATTAATAATGGGAATTTTACATCAGTATGCTAATATATTTTTTTAAAAAAAAACTTTACCAAAACCCTCTCTTTTACAGTTTAAATGATATCATTTGCTGTTAGCTATCCATGCTAAAATAGTCACAATTACAGTACTCCTGTGCTTTCATTTCTCAATTCTAACCCTTCTGAAAGTATAATTTATTTAACCTAGTTGGTTTGGGCTTACTGAAAAAAAAAGTTTGGTCTCTGAAAAGTGATTTTAAATTAAAAAATGAGAAACTATATATCTGATTTTTACTCTTTAAAGAAGGTCTAGTGAGGTATCAACCAAAAATAGATAATATTTATCAGTTGTTTAATCTTAAAGGAATTTTCAAAAACTATATTAGAAAAGTTAATCCAAATTTACTTAGAATATCAGAGGGACTGTTTAATAGCTGATGTTTCCTTAAGACATTAAAGAGATTGAGTCTGCTTGTTAAGAATTCCTAAAATACTGTGATTTTTGGCATATACTAATTGTATATAAATAATAATAGCTCTTATTTGTATAATATTTTATATCTTTAATAATCCTATTCAAGGACAGATGAAGCAAATACTAGTATCCACACTTTAGAAAAACAAACAAACTGAGGCTCTGAGACATGGAAGTGATTTGTACAATCTCAGATCTCACATCACACCTAGATGTCTTTCCATTTCACCACACTGACATTAGTGTGGCATATGTCAAAAATTCCCATCTTTTCCTGTCCATCTAGGCCAAATGCTTTTAATAATGTAGTAGAAAGAGCACTGAGTATCAAGAGGCTTCTGTGTTTAGGATGAGATCTGCTAATTGCTCTGTGACCTTGGGAAACCGTTTATGTCAGTCGGCAACTGCAAAATAGTCTTGCAACTATAAAGTCAGAAAATATATTTCCCATTAACTCCTTAAAATTACTGGAAGATGAATTCCAGCTGACCAAAGGATGAATAAAATAAAGATTTCAAGAACAGAGAAGTTGTATTTAAAAAACACAGCAATGATCAATGAATCCAGTAAAGCATAAATTGTCAAAATAATTTCATTAATATGGTGGTATACTTATTGCAAATGTTTGATAAAGTCTAAATATAAAATATATACCCCAATAATGTTAATCTATTATTATATGAATGATAATAACTTATATCTGAAATTCCAGATTATATCAATAAAAGCAGATGAATTTGGGGAATTGGATGATGGAAGTGAAAACATGCTAATATTTGTATCTTAAATGTTGGCGTTGACAATTTAATTCTGACATCTATAGATAAGAGAAGTGGAAACCCTCATTTTATATTACTTTCCTTTTCATATTATAAAACCCTTTGAAAGAAGGAAGAAAAGCTCACATACACATCTTACTTTGTCAATCAGCAAATGTAAAGCCAACTTATTTGCACGAGGTGGATGCTACCAAAACATAGATATTTGTCATTTATGGAAGATGACTTATTTTTAGATTGGTGAACTTTAAAGTGAAAAACTAGAAGTGAACGTCTGAACTTATCACATATTAGATTTTATAATAGAAAGAAGTAATTATTGAAGAGATGTGCACGTGGTTCTTCTGTTTCATAGAATTCATATTAATATAATCTTTTCACATAATATCTTCATGGACTGAGGCCCAAAATGCTCATAAACATTTTTCTTACATGATTAAATAACATTTCCCTGGACCTCAGAATTTCATACTTAAAGGGAAGGTCATTTTTAATAAGGACTCTCCCTACTTACTAAATCACAGATTATTCCCTGACCATTATACCATGAAACTAGAGTAACTTCTTCCAAAGAGGAGGCTACATGGGGTCGTTATTGCAACTCTGTGATTGTTTCTGATGGCCATTTGATGAGGCCCTGGACAAAGTGTGACTAATAAAAGTGTGTGTACATATATTCATGCTAAGAGAAAATATGTAAATTAGACAAGTGTTTAATCACTTGAAGTGATATATTTAAATACCAGTACCCAATTAATAATCTTACAGCTCCTGTATATTTAAATTACCAGTTCATAGAAAGGGCTATACATGGTTTCTAGGGCTCTGAGATAACTGAACAGTGAGGAGCCCCTTTCCTTACTCTTAGATCTGTACCCAATCCTCTCCAGTATTCAAAGCAGTATGGTTCCTCCTCTCACTAGATTATACTCAAAAAAAGAAGTGAGGTAGGTGTACTAATAAGGCAGTATCATAATGAACTTGTCCTTATTGTATGCGAGTAGTTTTTGCCACATTCTAAAATTATATACCTCAAAATTTTCATTGCTGAACCTTATTCCTTTCAGGCTCTTTATGTAACTGCTACCATGAATGATATAAATATTACCGGAAACAATATGTAAAGAATGAAAAGTGTTCGGTGGTAATTTTGCCTCTCTCTTATATTACTTTGGTTAAAGGATATTGCTATTGAACTTATTTCATACTTACAATTTGTTAGATAAGTGCTACTTCATTTCTTCCGCCAAACTCCCATTTTAATTTCAGAATGACAAAAAGATGCCTACCAGATTCAGAAAACAAAGTGAACATCTTGAGCATGCTATTGACCGAGTTCTTGTCATGATATCGGAAAGAAGAAGGACACGCATTCTACGTGGCACTAATGAGCAACCACCTCATAACATTCTTACAGCTGCTCTTGAACTGATTAATGTGGTCAAGATGATACTAAACATTCTGGAAAGGTAATTACTAATATCTGATCTATAAAGCCTTAAGATCATTTCATTTTTCCTTTTTTCTCCCTCTTCAGAAAACTTACGTATGAATTGGATTTTTCCCCCAGTATCTTTCAAAGATATTTAAATATTTTTATTGATGCTCAGAATATCTCCCTAGAGTGAACAACATAATTATATAACTCCCTTTAAATGAACCAATATTTGAGCCCTGGCTGGTTTGGCTCAGCAGCAGAGTGTCGGCCTGCAGACCAGTAAGTCGCGGGTTCGATTCCTGTCAAGGGCACGTACCTCGGTTGCAGTTCGTCCCTCGGTTGCAGTTCGTCCCCGGCCCTGGTTGGGGTCATGTGGGAGGCAACCAGTCGATGTGTCCCTCTCATATGAATGTTTCTCTCTCTCTCCCTTTCTCTCCCTCCCTCCCACTCTATCCGAAGATAAATAGAAAAATATCCTCGGGTGAAGATTAAATAAATAAATAAATAAATAAATAAATGAACCAATATTTGGTCTTCTAACTTTTTACAGAAAAAAATCATTTTACGGAAATAGTATATATTTTACAAGGGATTCCCTTTGTGCTTGCTTTATAGATCAAACTCTGCTGGTACATTAGAAATAACACTTGTTTATCTACAGTCTTGCAGGAATTCACAAAAGTTACAGTGATGTTCTAAATTACCACTGGGGACTCATTACAGCAACAAAATAGTTGTTTTCTTTATGCATTAATTACATTAGGTATATTTAGCAAAAAAGAGTCTTGTTTATAAAACTCTGTGTTACCAACAGAAGGCTTTAGAGATCAAAGTTTGTAACAGTCTTTAGGTAACATATTGATCTTGTTTTGATAATATCTTTTAGGTAACATTAATATTTCAATTTCATAATTGTTTTCATCAGAGACTATAGTCAACTCTATATGCTGCTCATAAAAAGCATTGTATGGATATCTATTCCCTATAACCCAGTGACAGGTTAGATAGTGAGAGAGGGAAGCATGCTTTAATTTACTTTTTATAAAGCATGCTTTTATGATCAAGGAGAGAAGAATATGAAGGAGAAATCATCATACTTTTACCTCTTTGTTACCTGCTCTCTTACTAATTCTTTTTCATCTCTTTTTATTACAATGGATACTCGATTTTCTTCACATCAAAAAAAAAAAAAAAAAAGGATGAAGTGACTGACCCACTAGTTCAAAAAATTCTAATTAAATGTTAGAGGAAATTTAGGAAGTTATCAGTTCCATACTTTCTCTCTTCTTAACGCCATACAAACATCTATCTGGTAGGTAACAAGCTGAAACAAAATAAATCATTGGTATCCTTGGAATGAACTCAATTTAAATAGAATAGAAAAATGAATAATGGGCAGACAACAACGATAGCCACATGACTGAGTAGTGGCAAGAAAGAGGACCCCTCCCCCAATTATATATAATCTGCTTCACTGATAGTGATAACTCGTAGTATTAGATTTATTTTCTCATTTTATTAAAGTAGTTTCATTGCAAAATTCGCATATGGTGTCAGTATTAAGAAGCACTCTTTGACACAGTTTCACTACATCGTCAATTTGAGGGCTTCCTTGCTTTCAATCAGTGGAACCAGGTAAGACAAAAGGGGGGTTATATTGCTCCTGCAGTATTTTGTAGTATTTAGTCCTTAAAATAATCAGTCAGATTCCTCTTCCAGAAATGATATAATCTGTACAAAGAGACCACATTTAACAACATTGGAATGTGGAAAATTTGTGGATCATTTTAGCATCTTCTTTTCTAACTTCTTGAAAATTTTAAATTTTAGTCTAAAACATTATAGATCATCATAGTCTTTGCTTAAAGACCAGTGATTACTAAATAAGAGATATTCATAAGTAGTAACCTTTTTACTAAGCTGGAGATTTGTTGAGCATTTTAAATATGATCTCTGAACACATAAAGGTGTTATGAATGAAACACATAAAACTACAATGGGCCCTGGCCAGTTTGGCTCAGCAGTTAGAGCATCGGCCTGCGGACCAGAGAGTCCCAGGTTCAGTTCCTGCTAAGGGCATGTACCTAGGTTGTGGTTCAGCCCCGCCCCAGTTGGGGTCCTGTGGGTGGCAACCAGTCGATGTGTCTCTCTCACATCGATGTTTCTCTCTCTCTCTCTTCCTCCCTTTCTCCCTCCCGCTCTATCTGAAGATAAATGCAAAAATGTCCTCGGTTGAGGATTAAAAATAAAAAAAAAATGAAAACTACAATGGTATGTCTGGCACTGGACATGGTTGCTATAAAAACACCTTAGTACTTTTAAATTTCTTGTCTTAAATCATTTCTGATTTTCCAAAGACACCGCCCCCCTCCCCAGGAAAGTCTATATGTTTTGAAAATTGTGTCAGAGACTTATCTGGTACATTCTGATCGGATAGTAGCATGGATTTTTAAGAATGATTGCGGCTCAACCTAATTGGATTTCCTATAGAATAATTAAATTTCCCTTACCAAATACCTGGTTAGAGTGTCATATAGAGGAATTGCTTCTTCTTTTCTCTCTGAAAATGAATAATTGTGTTACTGGGAAATATTATTTCCATGGTTTATCCTAAAATTGGCATTTCTAAAACAAAACATGTAAAAGATGTTATTAAAATATAAATTTTCCATTATTAGTTTTAATATTACTTTTTTCCTCAAATTGTTGTTCAAGCTATTATTTACTTGGTTTAATAAAATCTATGATTTCATGCCTAAAACTTATTTCAGTTATTTTTTTAAAGGATATAAGTCTAGTGAGTCATCTTAGTAATAGAGATAAGTATTTTTGAGAATTGAAGTTAATGCAGTTTAGTTCAAGATGTCATCATGAAAAAGGATCAAGGTGATTATGTGACCTCTTCCAAAGAAGTTATATCTTTTGTTTTTATATTTGCCTAAAATGTTTAGCCTTTTTAGTGGGTTACTTGAACTTTTTTTCAATTGAACTACAGTGTACAAAAGTTTGACTTTATAAGCACTATATCTTAGATTACATGATAGAGCTTCATTTAAGGGTTGCTTAATAGTGATAGAAAACTAAAAAAAAATACTGTAAAATTTATGGGTTATAAAAAAGTTCTTAATTATGGTATTAAATGGAAATCTTAGAGTCTGTTGACAAGGATTTATCTCATTGTGTTATATTTCTATTAGTCATTAACATTTTAAGTGGTTTACTGATTCGAGGTAGACAGAATTTATGACAAAATTTGTTGAGGGGGGTAATATAGTAACTCTAGACCACTTATCCAAGATAACTACCAAGATTCTACTTGTAAGGAAACATAAATTGAGTATGGTTTATGTTGAGAATTAAAGGATAGGGTGGGATGAAGTTCTACATTGACCCAATGTTTTCATGCCTATTTGCTTCTTTTTAAGGGGGTGGGGTCTAGAAATAGATGAGGAGGGAAACACTGCTGCCCAGGGAATTTTGCTCATGTTTCATACCCTTGGCATAATTACAGGAGATTGTCCTATGTATCCTGCCACATACATTTCTTAATTATAAAAAGTAATTTGGATCATTGACCATATTCTTATGTGCTTTAGAAATAGACCTCCAGAAGATGGCACTTTCACATAAATAGGGAATGTAATCTCCTAGGAATCTGGGGAGGGTTATAAATTATATTTCCATGCTAATTCTCAAAAATTAAACTTAACTTCCCTGTGTGGTTAAATATGATTTCAATAAAGTAATGCTTGTTAATTTATTTTGCAAGTGACATTCTGAAAAGTGTTCTTCATTTTTGGAATATAATAGGATAGATGAATTAAATGAACATTTTCCAACAAAGCAATGTAGGTTTTATCACCTCATTCAAATGGCTGCTTATGATTACAGATCCCCCAAGCTGCAGACGCCCAAGAGCTATGCTAAATTTAAAAAATATAGACAAAACTTTCAATTGGCTATAGTGTCCTAAGTAAAATGCATGGTTTTCAATTGTGGCAAATAAAATAAATTACCAGATATAGCCAATCTTTATTTTTTTAAAGGATAATCTACATGTAGATAACATAATTAATATATGATAATTTTCCCTCCTTTTGTTATTTTCATGTAATTATCTTTACAGTAAGATAGCCAAGGAAATAAAAAAATAAAAAGTTACCTACACTGCCTTCCACCTTTTTTATGGTAATTTGAATACAGGAATAACTACTGTTAATTGTACACCTGCCATCCTACTAATTTATTGAGGCCCAAAATATATTATATTGATCAGCTTTTCTATAAACTTTCTATTATTTTTATAGAACTTTTTAATATCTAGAAATTAGGTTCCCTTGATACTTTTTCAAAATGATAGAAAGAGCTATATATATTGTCGATTTAATCTTCAATTTCCTAAAGTATAAAGCTGTGACATTCAATGAAACTGAGAGTGATAGAATCTCTTGTCATCCTTCCCTGACAGGCCTCCACTTGATTGCATGTCAGAATTTTCCAGTCTGAAAAACCACCTCATTAAACATATCACATTACTGAAACATTTCTCTGAACAGGTAAGACATGGTTTTGTTGTGCTGTTCTCCATACATCCTCATATGCATTTACCCATCAACTCTGTAAATTTCTCTTCAATAATGCCCAAACAACCTGTATCTTCTTTGTAATTTTCAGTGCCAATACTAAACTCATGTCTATATTTGTCATATATAAATATAACAAATATAAATATATAAATATATAAATGTAAATACATACATATCTACCTAACAAATTTGCCAACGCAAATCTATTATTTATTCAATCAGTATTTGTCATATTGCTGCATTATTCTAAAATTACTATTAGGCTGATCAGAAACCTTCAAGTGCTCACCATTATCCAGCAAACAGAGTCTAAATTTGTTAAACTATCATTCACATCCCTCCTTAGTTTGCAATAATCTATTATACTATTCTTCTGTTTTATGTTATCCCTTACTACAGTTAAGAGATTTTACTCATTCATTCTTTAGTGTTTCGTGTATGATTCCATCTCTTTTTATCATACTATTTTCTCCACCTACAATTTACTACCATGACTTCTTTTTTAATCTAATTAACAACATACTTCCTTTAAGGACTGGTTAATACACTGTTTATTTGTTCATACTTCCATTCATCAATCAAAAAAGATGACTTCTTATTAGTTACTGTTTTCAAGAATTTAGCACATTATACTTTGTAAGCATTTATTAATTCCATAATCATTTCAGGGTTTGCTATATGCACAAATATGATCTAGGCTTCATAGATGAGATATGGATGAATAAGACAGAATTATTTTTCTCAAAGTTTAGTAGAATAATTAGATACTTAAACAAGGAACATGTAATTTTTAACATATATATCATGTCTTAATAACTAGATTGTAAGTTTTTTGAGGTCAGGAATTATTTTATATCATTTTATATTAAGAGTTCAATATAACTTTTTGTACATATGAGTGTCTAATAAATATTTTATAATGATTAAACATATAAATAAATCCTGAAACAATATTCATTATAATAAGAGTGGTGTCCATGTGAATTGTATCTGTTTTATCAGGAATTAGTTCAAAAACTGGTTATGTGGGAATATGCAATAATAATAGCTAACACTTATATAGCAATTACTACATGTCAGTCACTGTCCTAAGTGCTAGGTATAATGCTTCTAATTTTCAAATCTTCATTTTAAGACTTGACTGGCTGAAATTTCTTCAGGTCAAGATGCATTTAATGAGAAGGCCAGGAAGAATACAAGTCACTGTGATACAACTATTATCTATATTAATCTGCAGATGGGGTTTTGGTTCAAGTGTCCTGTTCTCAAATCTGTCCCTACTGTTTCTTATTTTGCTATGGCAGAAGGAATAATAGGTACTTTTATATCTTATGAAAAGCCTCAAAATTAGACGGCTGATTTCAACAAAGTCACTGCAGATTCTTATTAGACCAACTATCCCACTGAGAAAAAATTGGAAAATATAGATAAAATAAAATAAACTCCTTTGTTTCAGGCAATCAAAGAGATTAAGGTAAAGTGGACACATAAATACAAAGTTACAAGAATACTTAAAGCAAAGGGATGGAATACTACTCTGCTATAAAAAGGAAGAAAATTTTAGCCTTTGTGACAGCATGGATGGACCTGGAGAACATGATGCTAAGTGAAATAAGCCAGTCAGAGAAAGACAAATACTATATGATTTCACTCATATGTGGAATTTAATGAACACATTGGACTACCAAGCAAAATAGACAAACTTATAAATAGAGAGCAGGCAGGCGGCTCGGGGTTGGGGGAATGGGAGAGGTGGAGGGATTGAGCAAATATAAAGAAAGAGAACTGATAGACATGAACAACAGTGTGGTGATTGCAGGGGTGGGTGGAGGTGGTAGAGGGCATAGTGGGGATATAAAATGATGGGAAAAAAGTAAATTAAATTTAAAAAATAAAAATAAAAATATTTTTGAGATTAAAATTTTAAAAAAGAAAACAAAGTGATGGAAAAAGATACAGCATACAAACAGAGAAATAAAAACACCTGGCCTAGTTTTATATATATATATATATATATATAGATTTTAAGGCAAGAAGAAACATAAACTAATACTGTATTGTATAATTAAAATTTAAAATTTGCTAAGAGAGATCTTAGGTGTCCTCACACACAAAAGAGAGAACTATGTGAAATGATGGATGTGTGAATTAACTTGATTATGTGAATCCTTTTACATATATATATATATATATATATATATATATATATATGATCATCACATTCATGATTTAAATATATTATAATTTTATTTGTCAGTTATACCTCAATAAAGCTAAGGTAAAAAAAAGGCAAGAATAAATCACAACAATAATTTGAAAGTATTTTGAACTGAATGATGATGAAAATGTGACATAACAAACTTGTGTCATGCAGTCTAACTTTTACTTTGGGAGGATTCATAACTATCAATCTATTTAATAGAAAAGAAGAAGGCTTCTCCTAGTGCATGGCGCCCATTTAGCAAATTTAAAATTATGTGGAATTGTTTCTATATCTGGTAACACAATCAATTTTCTCCTCTCCTTGTTTTATTTATTTTATATTATTTTAAGTGTGCAGAAACTTCTGTTTTATAAGAATATAAGATCATAATAATAAACAGATGATGCTAAAAAAGGGACTGAAAATTAAAGATCTAAGCATTCATCTCAAGAAGCTACTAAAAGAACAGCAAACTAAATCCAAAATAAATATAAAAAATAGAAAGCAAATAAAAGGATAAAACACCAAATTGTATTATTTGAAGGTAAAGTGATAAACTTTGATCAAATACTTTAAGACCCACAAATACAATATCATAAATGAAAAGGGGGCCCTGGCTGGTTTGGCTCAGCGGTTAGAGCGTCGGCCTGCAGTCCAGAGAGACCCAGGTTCGGTTCCCGCTAAGGGCATGTACCTCGGTTGCAGTTTGTCCCCGGCCCTGGTTGGTTGTGCGGGTGGCAGCCACTCGATGTGTCCCTTTCATGTCGATGTTTCTCTCTCTCTCTCTCTTCCCCTCTCTCCCTCCCACTCTATCTGAACAAAAAATGAAAAAATGTCCTTGGGTGAGGATAAAAAATAAATAAATAAATAAATAAATAAATAAATAAATAAATAAATGAAAAGGGGGACTTACTAGAAATTATGCATACATAAAGTAGTTCATCATACTCTTTTTTACCCTTTGTGCCCCAAATATCGCAGTGTACGTGAAATGGAAATATTCCTTTAAAAACATAACAAAAATGAACTCAAGAAGAAACAGAAAACCTAGATTTTCATATACAATAAAAACTTATTAATTGTCATCCTTGCACCAGTAACACTGATATCATGGGGATATTGTTAGAAAGGCAGTCTAAGGTCTCATCCCAACCTACTGAATCAGTATCTGCATTTTAACAAAATCCCCACATCATATATATATATAAATGTTTGGGAGGCATTGAATTAAATAAATTGAATCTATAATTATAAACACTCTTTTCTGGATAACTTCATTTCTGCATTCTTCAAAACATTTAAGAGAGACATACAAACTGCCAGATCAAAAAAGGGAGAGCACGTTTCAACTAATGTTATCAGGTCATTGTAACCTTGTTACCAAATTCTATAAGGACATCACAAGAAAGGACATTTATAAGGCAGTCTCTCCCATGAAGAAAGAAGCTAAAAATCTCAAAAAATAGCGAGCTGAGTCCAGTGCTAAACAAAGATTATAGTATATAGAATTATTCCAGAAATTCAAGGCCAGTTTAACCAGTCAGTGTAATGAACCAGAGTAAAACATAACAGTGAAATATTATATAGCCATCTGAAAATATGTATAGAAAGTATTGAGTAAAATTCATCATCTATTTATGATACAAACTCTTAGCAAACTGAGGATAGAAATTTCCTTAACTTGATAAAAGTTGTCTAAAAATAAAGTACATCAAATATTATACTTAATGGTGAAATGTTGTAAACCTTCTTTCATGAAATTAGTAATGAGCCAGTATGTCAACTATCATTACTTCTATTCCACATAGCTTTCAAAGTCCAAGAATGTGCAATAGGGCCTGAAAAAAGGGAAAGTGTAAATGTCGGAAAGGAAGAAGCAAATCCATCATTGTTCTCACATAACATTATTGTGTACATAGAAAATTCAAATTATACTACAGATTAAATATTACAGTTGAAAATTGAATTCAGCAAGATTGCTGTACATAGGTCAAATACTAAAATTAATTGCACTTCTACATATTAACTTCAAATAGTTAAAGAATGGAATGAAAAACAATATGTTGTTTTCAATAACATAGAAAACATCAAATGCCTAGGAAAAGTATGCAAAATATATGGAATTTCTCTTTATAGAAAACTATAAAATATTTTGAGAGAAATTAAAGAAGGCCTTGATGAATGGAGAAATATCTCACATACATGTATTGTAAAATTCAGTATTTTAGAGATATTGATTCTATTCAGATTGATTTATAGTTTAAATGCAATTCAAAATCCAATAAGATTTTTCTTTTTTCTCTATTGATTTTGGAGAGAGAGAGACAGAAATATCAATGAGAGAGAACATCGATTGGCCTCCTCCTGCATGTCCCCTGCTGGGTATTTGGCCCACAACCTAGGCATATACCATGACCAGGAATTGAACTGGCAACTTCTTGGTGCATGGGTCGATGCTCAGCCACTCAGGCACACTGGCCGGGCCCAATAGGATTTTTCTATGGAGATTGATAATGTAAAATTTTATAGAAATTTAAGAAACCAAGAATAGCTAAGTAAGTTAATGTTGAAGAAGAAGAAAAAGTTGGTGAACTTATACTACTGGATATCAAGATATTATAAATCTACATTTAAACAGAGCCATATTGGCAAAAGACAGGCATATAGACCAATGTAGCTGAATAGCGGATATACAAACACCTGACACTTGCATGGATACTTGATTTATCATTAAAAAGCACTGAGAAGCAGTGGGCTGAGAATGGTCTCTTGATTTTTACTTCACACCATAGCAAAAAATCAGTACTAAGTGGTTTGCAAATCTTAATGTTAAAGGTAAAAATATTATGATAGGTAAATTTCTCTTAAAGAATATACAGAAAGCACTAAACAAAAAAGAAAAGATTGATAAACTGGACTTCTGTTGGTAAAAAGAACTTATGTTTATAAAAGATATCACTGAGAGAGTAAAAACACTTGATACAAAATGTGAAATGATATTCACAATAGATATAACTGATAAAAGGTTTAAAACTAGAATTTACTAAGGGCTCTCACAAAGCAATTAGAAAAAGACAACTTGATGAGAAAATAGAAAAGCCCGAACAAACACTTTAGAAAAGAATACATTGAAGTAGCCAAAAATATATTTGAAAACGTCTTCAACTCATCATCAGGGAAACTGCAAATCAAAACTATGTAGATGCCACCTGGCACTTACAAGAACGGCTAAGGTTACAAACACCGACAATATTGTTATGGAGGATGTGGAGCAATTAAAATTCTTATACATAGTTTGAAGGAGTATAATTTTTATAACCATATAGGAAACCAATTACACATTATCTCTTAAAGGTGAATATACACATGCCATATTATTCCCAGGAATATACCCAACTTACCTATATACTTTTTTTTTTTTAATCCTCGCCCAAGGATATTTTTACGTTTATCTTCAGACAGAGTGAGAGGGAGAGAGAGAGAAAGAGAGAAACATCGATGTGAGAGAGACACATCAACTGGTTGCCACTTGCACGACCCCAACCGGGACCGGGGATGAACCGCAACTGAGATACGTACCCTTGGCTGGAATTGAACCTGGGACTCTTTGGTCCGCAGGCTGATGCTCTAACCACTGAGCAAAACCGGCCAGGGCATGTGCACCAAAATTTATGTTCATAGCAGCATTATTTATTATACCTCCAAACTGGAAACAACCCAAATGTACCTCAACAGTAGCATGGATAAATAAATTGTAGTATACAGAGTGGGCAAAAGTAGGTGTGCAGTTGTAAGTACGTGAAACGCAGTTTATTCTTCTATTATTCTTGTTTTATTTATTATTGTATTGTTTTCCATATGAACAACTATAAACTTACTTTTGTACACCCCTGTATTCATACAATGGAATACTAGACAGAAACGAAAAGGAACAGATTATAAATCTCAAAAGCAAATTATTGAATGAAAGTGCTAGACACAGATGAGCATGTACTATATTAATTCAGTTATATAAAGTTCAAAACAACAAATCTAATCCATGGTGTTAGAAGTCAGAATAGTGCTTACCTTTGGAAAAGGGAGGGTGGTAGTGAGTGAAAATAACACAAGATGGTTTTCTGCAGTGCAAATCATTTTCTATTTCTAGGTGGTGGTAATATGTGTGTTCTCACTTTGTGATAATTCATTTTTCAGTACAATTAGGATTTGAGTACTTCTCTGCATGTAGCTTGTATTTTAGTTAAAATCTTATTTTTATGTGTGTTTAGCAAAACACTCCATTTCTCCTTTTATCTGTAATTGATCCTTGTATTACCTCTATGAAGGATACCCCTATAAAGAACTTCACTGTTTATCAGAGTAGATGAAATACCAATATCTGTGTTCATTTTCTAGGTTAAGGCATTATCTTTCTCATTGTCTCACAAGTGAGTACATGTTATTGGGGACTCTAGTCCCCAATTTTGCCTGGATTTCATGGTATGCAGATTAGAAACTTTACTTAAACATTGTGACCTTGATTTTGGATGGAAATTGTCTTTTATATTCATGAAAGTATTTGACTATGTTGTCTAAAGCTTTGGCATAGTCATGCTATTTTTTAAAAATATATAATTTGTAGTATCTTTTCACCTAGGAGATATCCTAGGAGACAAGGCTTCTGCATAGATAAGAGTCTAAGTTTTTCAAAGATCAGCCATTTCTACAAAAATAAAAGTACTGATATTTTCTCTCTAAAACTTCTGAATTTAATTTTAGATTTTCCTTCTTAATACTAATGAATGACATTCAATACTTAATTGAGGTAATGGTACTTTTCCAGACAGTTTTGTCCTTTTATTCTTTAGGGAATATTATTCTATATATCATAACTTCTGTCATAAATATAGCTACATACAGCTGTCTTTTCTTACACGTATGCACTAGGATTTATTATGCTTTCAATTCACCTTTTGTAGTTGAAGGGATGGTAGAGGTAGAGGAGAATAGGTTAATTAAATAACCTTTTTTGAGTATCATTTTAAGCTCAGACTGACAGATTTTATATCATCCATAATGAATTACATTATAGTACAATGTTTACTCTTAGATTGTGTTCTTCTATTATAATAAGCAGACTGAATTATCTTTTATTGTATTAGAAAGCAGGAAAAACCACAAATTTCCAGATGTTTTGAAAGTCATTGTTATAATAGCATGTTCAGGGTTACCTAGTTGATGGAGAATCAGGATCCCTCACCAAAAATTACTTTAAACTATTTCCTAATATTGTTTTATTTTATTTATTTATTTTTAAAAATTTAATACATTTTATTAAGATGAATTTTGAATGGAAAAACATAGCTAAAATAGCGCCTTTGGTATCTTATTTGCAGCCTTCTATTTCCTCATCTCCCTTTTCATTTTATGTCAGGTTTCAAAATTGGTTTCATGGTAATAAAATCAAAGTTGTAGGCTTCTGGCATGCCCTCATAGAGAGTTTTGTTGAACTGCTTCCACTGAAAAACAGGAAGGCCACCTTGTACCATGGGACCACTAATGGCATGTGCTATGTAGTCTAATGCTAGGTACATATCTGCCACCTTGTATCATAGCAACCTCTGGGACTTGAGTCAAGTGAGTTCAGGTCTTCACAGCAGCAGATGGTATTGCATGGATCTCCCTACTGTAAGGATCCTTCTTATAATCTTTCCATAGAACATTGGTTTGTTCATAATATTCTACATATGAATAAGGAATTTTCTCCACAATGTGCAGAGTGCCTGTGTCAAGGCTGTGCCTCAGCTTTACCTTCTTCAGGTCTGGGACCATGTACTAATTATTATAGGTGCCAAAGTTGTGTTTTGAAAATATCTCTGCCCACTGCTTGCCATCATTGGCCATCATATTGGCCACATGAACTCTCTGCTAGGCCAGGAGAGACTGGGGTATCACAAGCTTTAGTAGGGTTTTATTACACATGCTGTTTGTGGTCTGCAGCAATACCAAACCACTGCTAAGAATGTAAAAGTTGTCCAGAGGCTCCAAAAACCCTGCGTAACGGCTGAAAAAGAGGCAACTACTGCTGGTATCCTGATCCTTTATGTTTAAGTACCAGTGTTTGTATGTCCTGAGCATGGCTGCATTCGTGTACCAGTTTGAGTGAGCAAAGTAGATGTTCTCAAATCCAGGAAGAACCTTCATAAGAGCAGAGCAGTGTCCCTTGTGCCATCACTTTAAAAACTTCAGGCTGAAGTGTTTTTGTTGGAGAAAGTGAGGGAATCAGATCCAACAGATCTCCAACAGCATTCAGGAACTCAATCTAGAACAAGGTCAGGGGCTCCTCCCCTTTTCATATAGCCTTCTTCGTTGCTCCCAGATACAGCCATAGCTTGTATGTCTCCAAAATGGGTCACCCTGACAAGCTTTGATGCTATTGTGTGTCCACTGTTCTTGGTTCTCCATGAACTTCTGCACTTTATCCACGATGGAAGGTTTCTTAATCAGCTATGGGTAGAGGTTTATGAAGTGGTCATTTATGTGTGAGGCAGTGAGATAACCCTCCAAAAAGCCAGCCACAAACATGATGATCTCATTGCTCAGGGACTGAGAACCATACTCTGCTCTGATCTCCAGGATACCCCAGCCTGTGGTGTTTACAGAGTTATTATAAAAGCCATAGGCATCCCCATGCTTGTCCAGTATGTCTTTGACTTCTACTGTCTTTTCAGTAGGCATCCAGTACGCAATTGCATAGTTGACTCCAGTCTCAATGTGGCTTCTTCTTTAATTTCGTAGTTGTAGGACTTCCATTCAGCTCGATTTCAGGTGGTTCTGAATGGTGGTTGTTTTGTAGTTTAGTTGTAATTTTGATGTGGTTGTGGGAGGAGGCGATACCACGTTTACCTATGCCACCATCTTGACCAGAAGTCCCTAATATTGTTTTAATATGGGACATTCTTTAAAAAACAACAACAGCCTTATCAAGATATAATTTACATACCATATGATTTACCAATTTAGATAGAGCAATTTAATGCCTTTTAGTATATTTAGAGTCCTGCGGTAATCACTACAATCAATTTTAGAACATTTTTACCACCCCTTAAAATTCTCCATCCCCATTGTCACTCCCTATTTCACCAAATACCACCACCATCATACCCACCCCAGTGCTGGGCAACCACTATGTGGTCTTTTTGACTGGCTATTTTCACTTAGGATAATGTCTTCAAAGTTTGTCTATTGTATTATGCATCAATTCTTCATTCTTTTTTTTTTTTAATCCTCACCCGAGGACATTTTTACATTTATCCTCAGATAGAGCGGGAAGGAGAGCGGGAGAAAGAGAGAGAGAGAAACATTGATGTGAGAGAGACACACCAAGTGGTTGCCACCCACGTGACCCCAACCAGGGTGGGGACAAACTACAACCGAGGTACGTGCCCTTAGCAGGAAATGAACCCAGGACTCTCCAGTCCACAGGCTGACGCTCTAACTGCTGAGCCAAACCAGCCAAGGCCTTCATTCTTTTTTTTTTATTGATAAATACTGTTCCATTGTATTTAAAAGTACATTTATTATCTATTCAAAAGTTGGTAGACATATAGTTTATTTTTACTGCTTGGCTATTATGAATAATGCTTCTGTGAACATTCATCTACAAGTTTGCGTGGACATATACATATTTTCCCCCTTGGGTATATACCTAAGAGAATAATTGTTAGGTTAAATGATAACTCCGTATTTAACTTTTGAGAAAGTGTTATATTGTTTTGTAATGTGCCTGCACAATTTTGCATTCCCACCAATAGTGTGTCTGGGTTCCAGTTTCTTCATATCCTGGCCAACATTTGTTATTATATGATGTTTTGGTTATAGCTATCATTATGAGTATGAAGGACAATATCATTGTGTTTTTTGCTTTGCATTTCCCTGTAGCCTAATGATAATGGCACTTTTAGCTATTTTTAAATCTTATTTAAATAAATAAATAAACATCCGATCACATCTTTTGCCCATTTTATTATATAATGGACTTGTCTTTACATTAATTGAGTTGTGAGGATAATTGATATAGTCTGAATAAAAGCCCCTTATTAGATATATGATTTGCAAAAGTTTTCTGTCATTCTGTGGGTTTTCTTTTCACTCTTGATGGTGCTCTTTGAAGCACAGAGAATTTTAATTTTGAATAAGTCTATGTTTTTCTTTTGCAACTTGTGTTTTGGTTTTGTGTTTATGGTTCTTCATATTATAGAACTATTTCCTAACCCAAGGTCATAAAGACTTATGCTTATGTTTTATACTAACAGTTTTAAAGCTATAGCTCTTATATTTAAATTTATGATCAATTTTGTATTAATTTCTTCTCTGGTGTTAGATAAAAGTCCAACTTCATTCATTTGCATGAGTATAGCCAGTTGTGCTAGTAACATTTGTTGAAAAGACTGTTATTTCTTTATTGAATTATCTAGTCCTCTTGTTGAAAAGTAATTGACCTTAAATGTTGGGTGTACTTCTGAACTTGAAATTATGGTGTATTAATCCATATGTATACCTGTATTCTAATAACACAATATCTTGGCTACTGTAGCTTTGTAGTAAATTTTGAAATTGGTTAAGTGTGAGCCCACCAACTTTGTTATTCTTCTTAAAGGTTGATTTGACTATTCTATATTTTTCTATTCCCATATGATTTTTGTGATTATTTATGCAAAAAGGTAGCTGGGATTTTGAAAGAGATTGTATTAAATGTATAGGTTAATTTGGACAGTACTGCTGTCTTAACATTATTAAGGCTTTGGCTACATGAACATAAGATAACTTTTTATTTATTTAGAGCTTATCTAATTTCTTTCACCAATTTTTTTGGTTTTGGTTATACAAGTCTAACAATTCTTTGTTAAATTTGTTCCTAAGTATTTTATTCACTTTGATGTTATATTAATGTAATTGTTTTCTTAATTTCATTTTCAGATTCTTCATTACTAGTGTATAAAAATATAATTTTGTATCAATTTTTATATATTGATCTTGTATACTGCAACTTTGCTGAAGTCATTTATTAGTTCTAATAGTTTTTAGCAGATTCCTTAGTATTTTTGATATATAAGATTATGTCCTCTGTAAACATAGTTTTTCTTCTTCCTTCTTCCTTTCCAATCTCAATCTCTTGTATTTCTTTTTCTTGTTTAATTGCTCTGGCTAGAACTCCAGAAAAATGTTGAATAAAAGTGTTGAGAGGGGACATCCTTGCTTTTTTCCAGATCTTAGGCAGGAAGCACTCATTTTGATTTATGTATTTATTTTACTTTTTAGATAACATTTTTATTTTATTAAATTTATTGGGGTGATACTCTGGTTTCTCTTCAGATAGTAAATTTATTGGGGTGACATAGGTTAATAAAATTATATAGGGTTTAAGTGTACAATTCCATGAACATCATCTGTATATTGCATTGTGTGCATACCACCCAAATTCAGATTTTCTTCAGTCACCATATATTTCACCCCTTTACACTTTACTGCCCCTTCACCCCCTTCCCTCAGGTAACCACCATAAGATTCTGCTTGTTTTATGTGTTCACTTGTTGCTTTCAGTTTTATATCATACATATGAGTGAAATCATATGGTTCTTGACTTTTTCTTTCTGACTTATTTACTCACTTTTATATTAGCTCTGTCTTTGGTAGATTCCATTGATCAGCTAAAGAAAGTTCCCTTCTACTCCTAGCTTTTTGAGTGTTGCTTATCTTAAAAGGGTATTGGATTTTGGTCAAATGCTTTCTCTATCTATTGTGATGATCTTGTGGTTTTTGTCCTTTATTCTAGTAATATTTTGTATTGTCTTAATTGATTTTAAGATGTGAAACCAACTCTGTATTCTTGGGATAAATCCCACTCATGCATGATGTATAATCTCTTTAAATGTTAGAAGATTTGGTTTGCTAGTATTTCATTGAAAAATTTTATGTCTATATCCACAAGAAATTCTGGTCTTCAGTTTTCTTGTTATATCTTTGCCTGATTTTGCTAACAGGATAATTCTTGCCTCATAAAATGATTTGGGAAGTGTTCCCCTCTTTTATTTTTGGGGCAATTTGTGAAAGATTGTTATTAATTTTTCTTTGAACATTTGGTACAGTTTACCAGTGATACATCTGGTCCAAGATTTTTATTTTAGGGAAGTTTTAAAATTAATAATTAGATGTCTTTACATGTTGTAGGTGTGCTTATATTTTCTATTTTTTCTTGAACTAGTTTCTGTAGGTTTTTTCTTTCTCAAATATGTCCATTATATTTTATTTATCTAATTCATTGTTATCCAGTTCTTAATATTTCCTAAATAATGCCATTTATTTCTGTAAGGTCAGTAGTGATGTCCTCTTGTTATTTTTGATTTATCAATCTGAGTCTTCTCTATTTTTTCTGATAGTTTAGATTAAGATATGTACATTTCTATGATCTTTTCAAATATCCCAGTTTCAGTTTGTTCATTGTTTTCGTATTAGTTTTCTGTTCTGTGTTTCATTAATTTCTGCTCTGACATTTATTAGTTATGGGACATTCTTATCTTCTTTAAATAAATAAATAAATTTGCTTCTTAAATGCAACATGCTCCTGTATGACCATTTTAGTCCTTATGAATTCAGATTCATCAGACTTCCTTATTTCAGGAATTTTGAAACACGAAAGAGGAATTCAAAGGAATTTAGTGATATTGGCATTTTGGTGGGGAGACAGGAAGGGCTTACAATTAAATATTAGATTTCTATAAGAGTACCTGTTATAGTAATTGTGCCAAAACTTCAGGATGTTTGTATTTATGTATTAATTTATATATTAATTACCATCTCTTCTATGCTATGTATTTGAGGATGTCAGTGAACAGACAGTAAATGCCATGTGACACAACCACAGTCTGTGCTTGTTTCATTTTTTTTCAAAACCATCCAACTGCTGAAAACATTGGAGAGAAAACTAGAATGTCTTCAGCTGAGCTTGAGTGATATTATAAAGCTATTGATGCTAGAAAATACAAGAAGAACATAAATTTAAGCGTGTGCTTAAATATCATTGGAATGTTGTTTTTACAGAACCCAGAGTATAATGGAAAAAGATGTCATATTTGTTATATGTAACCTACTATAGAAAACTGTGAAATGGGCAGAGAAGGAGAGAGATAGGGATAGATTATATTTTATTCTGAATCCTATGAGTAGCAGAAGACAAGAAGGGATTATACATGCAATAAATTTCTTGGGGATAATTCATGTAAAAGAAAATAGAGAGGGAGACTAAGAAGGCTGGGAAAGCCATCAGACCATGATAATGATCTGACCCTGGTAATCTAGAGAAGAATGGAGGGCAGGGGAGGAAGGAAGGAAGGTCTAAAGGTAACTTGCAATGTTTTAGTCTGAAGTACAGACCTCAATAAATTTTGTCAAGTCCAGTGGGGAGTCTTCAAGTCAGACACTTGTCAGAGATGTCCTGCATCTTCTAGGAATGAAACTACATTAGTACCATTCTCAGTTGTTGGCTGGGAGAAGCCCATGGGAAGAATGAACTCAACTTTAACAGGATGATGGATATCAGAGTGTAGCAGCTGAGGCTGTTTGTCTGTTATGCTCCCTGAAGTATGAGCTCTGAGAGTGATGTTTTCATGGCTGCCATAGAGTGGCTTCAGACAAAAATGTATTCTTCTGAGACTAATCACTTCACTTGGCAACTACCAAAGTGAACCATCATAGTAAAACTTTTTCATGTAAAGTATGAATTTGAACTATCTTTCATGATAGCAGATATGATCTCTGGAATGGTCCATTAACGCTTACTTATCTCAAACCCTGATTCCTCAGAAATCTTTGGTTTCAGCAATTCAAGTTAACTGATAGGATCATGAGCTGCAAATTAGTGTAATGTCCCTCGTACACATACACTAGCATGATCTTGCTGTATCATCCTTGGGTTGGAAAAGAGGAGGGGGATCAGAATTGAACCTCTTGTTGAAATAAACTACAATAATTCCCAGGTTCATTAGTGTGACTGACCACCAAACAGAGAGGGAACCAGAGTGAAAAATGACCTAGGATATAGCTACCTCTTCCTGCCATGTTTTTGTTCTTCTCCACTCATATTGTGGAGGATTTGTGTTCAGTTTAAGTAAGTGTGCTTTCTTTTCATTGTCTAAACCTGGGTTTATCATGCCTTGGTTCTTTAAACAGTGTCCCAAACAAAGCCAAGGACAGATTCATTGGGTCAGGGCCCATAGGATCATGAAATATTTTATCTTGATCTGTGGACAAAAATTATTGGAAAGGGAGACCAAATGACTAGTACCAGTTATGGTTGAACCCAATGTAGAATCTTTTTTTTTTTTTCCCTTGGCTGCATATTGATGATTTCTCTATGTAAGATATATGTGCATAAGTAAGCATTAAAAATAAGAATTTATCTTATAAATCAGAAAAAAATAGAATTGTAGAAATACTTGAAAAGTGCAAAATTGACAGTTGTCCCTCATTTTGAGAGGAATACCTGATATCTGCCAATAACATCAGAAAGGTTTGAATTGGTCCTCATATCTTTTTT
Organism: Tadarida brasiliensis; assembly: GCA_030848825.1. Taxonomy (NCBI): domain Eukaryota; kingdom Metazoa; phylum Chordata; class Mammalia; order Chiroptera; family Molossidae; genus Tadarida; species Tadarida brasiliensis. The sequence continues at coordinate 11,725,370 of CM061280.1, forward strand.
GACCATTGTACAACTAATGGACTATAAAGACTTTGCTTCCATCAGTATTAACAGCAACAGTATACCTTAGGAGTGTTGGCAATTAAACCTTACTAACTCAATTTATTACGGTCTACAGTATTGTATGTCAAAGTTGGAAAAAAACGAGATTCAGTAATAATTGGAAATATGATTTAGCCTGGTAAAACTTTATGTCTGTACAGGATTTAATACTTGAATGGGAAGAAGAAAGTCAGAGGCTAGAGCTCATCCCATTTTTAATTTTACATGCATAATTAAATCACCTCTTAACTTTTATGCCTCTCTGCTTATTTGGAAACTAAAATATTATTATCTATAGTGAAGGCTTGAGGAAAGATTGTGAAGTAGAAGTACGTACTGTTGCCTAGAAGGGATTTATGAAATTAACAGTTTCTCAGATGAAGAAATTGCATTTCAAGAAGGTGAAGTTATACCTGTAGAGTATTATGCTAAGCAAAATAAGCCAGTCAGAGAAAGACAAATACCATGTGATATCACTAATATGTGGAATCTAATGAACAAAATAAACTGAAGAGCAAAATGGAACCAGAAGCATGGATACATGGAACCAGACTAGCTGTTGCCCAAGGGGAGGGACATGGGGGTGACTGGATAAAGAAGTTGAAGAGATAAGCTAAAGAACATATATGCATGTCTCATGAACACTGACAATAGTTTGGTGAAGGCCAAGAGAGTGGGAGGTGGAGGTGGGTAGAGGTGAACATGGGGGGGGGAACACATGCAATAATGTACCCCTATGTTTATAGCAGCACTATCTACAATTGCTAAGATCTGGAAACAGCTTTAGTGTCCATCAGTAGATGAGTGGATAAAAAAAGCTCTGCTACGTATACACAATGGAATACTATGCACGTGTAAGAAAGAAAGATCTCTTATTTTTTAAGACGACATGGAGGAACCTGGAGAGTATTATGCTAAGTGAAATAAGCCAATCAGAGAAAGACAAATATCACATGATCTCACTTATTTGTGGAATATAATGAACAAAATAAGCTGATAAACAAAATGATTTCAGTCTTCTTGAACTTGTAGAGACTTAGTTTGTGTCCTAACATGTGGTCTATCTTTGAGAATTTCTCATGTGCACTTGAGAAGAATGTGAATTCTGCAGTTTTGGGGTTAATTCTCTGTAGACATCTATTAAGTCCATTTGATCTAGTGCATCATTTAAAGTCTCTATATTCTTGTTAATTTTTTTCTAGAGGATATATCCAGTGATGTCAGCAGAGTGTTGAAGTCCCCTGCTATTGGTTGTATTGTTGTCGATTTCTCCTTTGAAGTCCTCCAGAAGTTTTTAAATATATTTTGGTGCTCCAATATTAGGTGCATATATGTTTACCAAGGTTATATCTTCCTGTTGGATAGATCCTTCCAATATTAGGTAGTGGCCTTCTTTTTCTCTTGTCATGGCCTTCATTTTGAAGTTTATTTTATCGGATGTGAGTATTGCTACCCCAGCTTTTTTTTCCTTTCCATTTGCTTGGAAGATTTCTTTTCCATCCCTTCACTTTCAACCTATGTGAGTCTTTTGTTGTGAGGTGGGTCTCTTGTAAACAACATATATATGAGTCATGCTTTCTTATCCAATCAGCTACTCTGTGTCTTTATTGGAGCGTTCAATCCATTTACATTTAAGATTATTTTTGATATGTACTTATTTATTGCCATTTTTGTTTATTGTGGTTTATATTTTTCTTCCTATTTTTTCTATTAATTACACAAGTCCTTTTAACATTTCTTGCAGTGCTGGTTTGGTACTATATTTTTTTTTGTCTGGGAAGCTCTTTACTTCACCTTCTATTTTGAATGATAGCCTTGCTGGATAGAGTAGTCTTGGATTCAGATCCTTGTTTTGCATTACCTTCATGCCATTCCCTTCTAGCCTGTAATGTTTCTGTTGAGAAGTCAGCTGATAGCCTTATGGGGGTTCCTTTGTAGGTAACCTGTTGCTTATCTCTTGCTACCTTTAGGATTCTGTCTTTGTCTTTAATTTTTGGCATTTTAATTATTATGTGTCTTGGTGTGGGCCTGTTTGTGTTCTTCTTACTTGGAGCTCTCTGTGCTTCTTGAACTTGAATGCCTTTTTCCTTCACCAAGTTAGAGAAGTTTTCTGTCACTATTTCTTCAAATATATTCTCTAGCTCTTACTCATTTTCTTCTTCTTCTGGAACTCCCATGTTGTGGATGTTGTTATGTGCTATGTTGTTCCACAGTTCTCTTAAGCTGTCTTTCTGTTTTTTAATTGTTTTTTTTTTCTTTTTTGTTTTCTGATTGGATGTTTTTTTCTACCCTTTCTTCTAATTCACTGATCCGGTCCTCGGCTTCCTCTACTCTGCTGGTTATTCTTTTCAATGTGTTCTTTATTTCTGCTATGTCATTCTTCATTTCCAGTTGGTTGGTTTTCAATTTTTCTATATCTTTACTCATGCTATTGAGCTCTTTACTCATGCTGTTGAGCTTCCTCATTATCATCACTCTGAACTCTACCTCTGATAACTTCCTTAACTGCATTTCATTTATCTCTTCTTCAGTAGAATTCTCTTGTTCTTTCATTTGGGATTTGTTTCACCATTTTGGCTGTCTCAGTGGGTTTTGGAGCCTGCCAAATTTTCTCTGTGGGTGTTCGTGTTCTGCTGATTGTGGCTCCCTCTGCTGGGTTTGGATGAGTATGGGAGGACACACGTTAAACAACACTGTCAAGTCTTACTTTCCTGGATAGATTTGCAAACCCAGGAAAGGTTTAGTTATCCGCTAGTTTTTTGCCTGGAGGCTGTTAGTCTCAGTTACTCCATGAGCCTTGGGTTGTAGCCATCAACTGAATGAAAAAATCCCTCAGGTGTTCAGGGTAGGAGGATTTCCAGAGTGTGGGGCAGATGCTTGCTGGCTGTTAATGAGCCTCAATTTGCATTTCTCTGGCCTGGCCCCATGGTGTTAAATTCCTGAGGGAGAGGCTGTTGCTTCTCCCCAGGGCTCTGGGAGGAGGCTCTTTGAGTAAGATGGCTACTGTCTTGTGAGGGAGTGATTCAGCCCAAAACTCCCAATGCCCTCCCAGTTCTCCAAGCTCCCAAGTCTCCACACAGTACCAGTCCAGTCCACCCTCCCTCTGCCAGAGCCCAAGGTGAGTGGCTGTAGCTAAATTAGTGCTCTGTCCTGGCCCTCTGTGCTGTGGAGCCAGCTTGGGATGTTAACCCCGAGGGAGCTGCTCACAGCTAAAACAGCTGCTGGCGGTGGGCTCCCATCCCACCCTCTCGTGCCTCCACAGTTCCTACCAGGCTTGATTTAGTGTTCTTTTTCTGTCCCTGGTTATATGGGTCCTCTCCAGCTGTCTTTCAGTTGCTTTTTCCTGATGATTTGTCTTTATTTTAGTTGTAATTCCAGTTTGGTCCTGGGAGATGGTCTGTGTAGCTTCCATTCACTCCATTGCCATTTTGGAATCCTTTAATAGTCTTTTATAACCGAAATCTAACACATAGGAATTACTTTAAATAAAAAAAAGTACCCAAGTAAACCTCTATGACAGATATTTTAGAGTAGGTGGGTTTTGTGGAACTCCATTAATCACTGTATATTGTATGGCATTTAATGTATTCAATCCATATTTTCCTGCCTGTCTTGATGAAAATATTATTATTTTAAATTCTTCATTCTTATTTCTTTTGTTCCAGTAGTTTTTTAGTAAATTTAATGGAGTGACATTGCTTAATAAAATTATATAGCTCTTAAGTTTACAGTTCTGCAGTACCACATCTGAATATTGTACTGTGTGTTCACCACTCAAAGTCAAGTCTCCTTCAGCCACAGTTTTTACCCCTGTACTCTCTTCTACCACCCTCCACCATCTTTTCCCTCTGGTAATCACCATACGGTTGCCTACATCTAAGAGGTTTTTTTTTTTTTTTTTTTTTTTGCTTAATACCTTCAGTTTTTTCAACCAGCCCCATAACTACCCTTTAAGAGGGCACCTGTGTCTCTACCAGAGTTCTGTCTCTACCTGGCAGACAGAAACCCCACTCATTTTCACCACCAAATATTATGTGGGCACTTCTTCCTGGCTCTGATGCTTTGGGCTGGTGAGCCTGGTATAGCATTGAGACCCCAGGCTCCTCAGAGGGAACTGTTGCAGCTGAGATATCGCTCCAGCATTTCAGCCACCACCCCTGGGATTGGGGCCAGCCCTTTTAATGTCTCTACCCTTCCTACCAGTCTGGATGTGTCTTTTTCTGTAAATCCTTGGTTATAAGACTTCTGTTCATCTACTTTTCAGTTGGTTATTCAGGTTGATTGTTCTATATTTTAGTTATAAATTAAGTTTGGTTGTGGGAGGAGGTGTGTACTTTCCAACCACTCTGCCACCATCTTGGATGAATTGTTTTCTTAATTTCTCCTTCAGATCATTTGTTATTGATGTATAGAGATGCAACAGATTTTTGTATATTGATTATGTGTCCTACAAATTTATAGAATTCATTTATTATTCTAATCGTTCTTTAGTGCAGTCTTTGGGGTTATTTATAGATAGTATCATTTCATCTGCATATAGTGAGAGTTGTACTACCTTCTTTCCTATTTGGATGACTTTTATATATTTTTCTTGCTGTGGCTAAGACTTCTAATACTCTGTTGACTAGAAATGGTGATAGTGGGTATCCTTCTATTGTTCCTGATCTTAGAAGAGAAACTTTTTACTTTTTACCATTGAGTATGATATTAAATATGTTTTTCATATATAGCCTTAATTAGGTTGAGGTATGTTACTTGAATACTGATTATTTTCATAAAAGCTTTTATCATAAAAGGATGTTGAATTTTGTCAATTTCTTTTTTTGCATCTATTTAGATGGTTATGTTTTTTATCTTAACTTTGTTAATGTAATATATTACAGTGATTGATTTACAGATGTTGAACTATCTTTGCATCCCTGGGATGCAAATCACACTTAATCATGTATAATCCATTTAATGTAGTGTTGAATCCTCTTTGCTAATATTTTGTTGACAATTTGACTACGTTTATCAAGGATATTGGCCTTTAATTTCCTTTTCTTGTAATTTGTTTAATTTTGGTATCAGGGTAATGCTGATCTCATAAATGTGTTTGAAAGTACATCTTCCTTTAAAATTTTTTAAAATAGTTTAAGCAGGAAAGGTATTAATTATTATTTTAATGTTTAGTAGAATTTACATGTGAAGCTTCCTGGTCTTGGATATTTATTTGTTGGCAGTTTTTAAATTACTGCTTCTGTTTCTTTTCTAGTAATTGCTCTTTTTACATTTTCCGTTTCTTCCTGGATCAGTCTTGGAAGGTTATATGCTTCTAGAAATGTATCTATTTCTTCTAGATTGTCAAATTTTGGGCAAATAATTGTTCATAGTATTCTTTAATGATTCATTTTTCTATAGTGTCAGTTGTAAGTTCTCTCTTAGGGGGAACCATTGCAGCTGAGCTATCCCTCCAGAATCTCAACCTGGGAGTAAGGCCAGCCCTTTTCACGTATTGTCTCTTCCTACCAGTCTCATTGTGGCTTCTTCTGTAAATCCTTGGTTATAAGATTTCTGTTCAGCTAGTCTTCAGTTGGCTATTCAGGTTGATCTATATTTTACTTGTATTTCCAGTTTGGTCCTACTGTGCCGATATCTTGGATCCTCCCTCCTTATTCCTTTTCTCTATTCCATTTTTCTTGTTGGAAATATATTAATTGTCTATATAACAGTTATGGGTGGCTTATTTAAAAGTTCTAATAACTTTGGTGAGTTCTATATGAGGAGACTTGGCTTATAATTTTCCAACAGTGAGTTGATACTACCAAAGGAATAGTCATTGTTGTGTTTTATTATATTTTAAATGCAAATTTATTTATAGCAATTCACCTTTTAGAAGGGTTCATCTGTCTTTTAAACAGTGTGAAAAAACATTTTCTATGCCTGATAAGCCTTTTCTTATTTTCCTCCACCCTTAAATTCTCATTTTGGAACAGTGCATTTGAGAACTCTGTGAAAGCCAAAAGCAGTTTGGATGATGCCAAGAATGGAACCATTTTTCCCTAAACACTATCTCTACCACATAGCTTACTACAAGTCAAAGTGTGACATATTTGTTTAGTGTTCTAAAGCATTGAATGAAAAGAACAGATGTGATTCCTGCTTTTATTGGCATATAAATTCTCCTAAGGTTTTGAGTATATTTGTGTTTTGATTATGATAAAATTCTCAGAGGGCAGAAAGTTAAAAGCATTTCTCTGTTTACTACACTAACTTGAAATAAGATGTGAGTTTCTTTTAAAGCCTGCTAATGCAATCATTGAGATTAATATCTATGAACAACAAATTTGCTGATTTTAGGTGGACATTTTCTGAATAAAGTTGCTGTAAAGAAACATTACAAAACCAGACAGTATGTTTTGCTAAATAAGATTCTGTAGTGCTGAGGATGACAGTGAAAAAATACCTACATGTAGTGTGAAGTAAATATAAAAGTTGTTCAGTATAAAAATAATATCATGAATATGTTCTATGTGTACACACCCTAGGCATCCTAATAAACAACAGAGGCTGTTCTAAGAGGCAGACACAGAAATATGTTATATTTGGATGTCCAAGTTCTTATTGTTCATTAAATTAATGAACAATAAGAATGAGTAAATTTATTAGTTGCCTTTGTTTGTTCAGTCAACAAATACCAGGTTGTGTATTGTGAGCAAATATTGTGAAATACATAAATGTAAATCAGATTTGGATTTTTCTTTCAAGGAACTTACTGTGTAGTAGAGGTTATTTTAGATGTCATTCACCTAACCTTTTAAAAATATTACTGTAATCCTTTACTTTAAATATTTTTATGTTTTATTTCTCTAATTTACTTTTAGACCAACTGCTTCACATAAAAAATGAGTTTGAAAGTGTACTTTTTACTCTAAGTCAATTTTATTTTAATTTATAAGAGTGGTGGCAGTGTTGTCAATTAAGAAAATACTCATTAAATATACTTTACTGTGTGTGAGTCTTTCATATGGTTACACTATCAGCATCTTAACATTAACATTTCCAAAATGAATTGGAAAATAACTGTTCCACTAAATTTTTTTATTTCTTTTCATGTCAACCTCTTTATACTCACCTCTTAGACTATAATAAATTGAATGACTCTTTTCTTATATCTTATATGTTTAATGAAATTTTAATTCATATGTATTTTTCTTCTGCATTATCTTTCATCTCTTCCTATCTCTTTTGTACTCTAGTTAGGATGTAACTAGATTATGCTGCAGTAATAAAAGAACACCAAAATCTCAGTGGCTTAATGTAAGGGTCGGCAAACTCTTTTTGTAAATCGCCAGATAATAAGTATTTTAAGATTTATGAGACAAAAGACAAAATTGAGGATATTATGTAGGTACTTCTATAAGCAAAGAGAAAACAAATTTTCACAATCTTATTAACAAAATTCAATATATATTGATAATTGAGTACAATGTTTTATGATACAGGTCTAGTAATGAGAATGATGTAATTTGTAAGGGGATAGCATTTCAGTGTTCTCTACCATCAGAATTAATTGCAAATGTTCATCTGTTAATGTTGATGTGTAATGAGATTTTACATATTTAATCTAGGAAATGTGTTTTTACACAGATAGGTATTCCAAATACTGATTATTAATCCAAAGGTATATGATTTTAATTGAACATAATATATACTAAAAAGGTATTTGTAGAATTCCATTAGATTTTTCTCTTGAATTTTGTTTTAGCATAAAATTACATTGCAGACTAATCACTTCCAATTAAAGATTAGATGGAAGCTCATTAGTTGTACAGTTAAATAGATTTTGAAATGCTAAAATTTCCACTGCACAGGGAGTGAATGAAATAGCTTGACATTTCTTGTCATTCAAACAATATGACTTGTCTTTTAAGTGACTTTATCATACTATATATTTCTCATATAAATGCTATTTTGTCTTGTAATTCTGTGTTGAATATATTAAGAAATATTATGACTTATACAGCAAAAATCAATTACCAAAATCATTTAATGTAAATAGTGGTTGGGTGCAATTCTTCTCTTTCAGAAAAACTTCAGTCTTGGCCCAGATTTTAAAAAATCACAATAAAATTCACCACTGCTGATTCATCAAACTTCTGTGTAATAGGCAAGTCTAGATATTCAGCATGTATTTCTAACAAAAAATTCACAAAGCTGATAATGGTTAAATCCATTAAAGTGAATGAAATTTACTGTTGACATTATTGGTTCAGTAATACATGATTTTTTTTCCCTATAAAGTTCCTTCTAATGAATAATGCAATAAATAAGCATAGGCTTTACATACCTTACATTTTCACAATCTTCATACATTTATTCAATTAGCCTTTTTCTACCACACACATATTTTTTTTCCCACATCAACTCTAAAGTATATATTTTGCCTTAAATTTATTGGGGTGATATTGGTTAATAAGATTATATAGGTTTCAAGTGTACAATTCTGTGATACATCATCTGTGTATTGCATTGTGTGCCTACCACCCAAAGTCAAATATACTTCCATATCCATACATTTGACCCCCTTTACCCTTTACAACCCCTGGTAAACACCATATATTTTTACTACAATCAGTTCTAGCACATCTTACCAGATTCCACTTAAAGGTATATTGAATTAATGTTTCCTTTACTTGATTGGAAATATTCTTGCCTGTAGTTGTTGCATGCATACTACTCATAGAGACTATTTATTCATTCTCTTCAAACTCAGCTTTGACTGCTTAAATAAACAATAACAACTGAGCAGTATTGGTAACATTTGTCAACTCATCAAGAACCAAGGAAAAGTACTTTAAATCATTTCCCTTCTTATTTAATTTACTATTGGTATTGCTCTCAATCGTTTTCTTTTGCATGTGTGTGAAGAAATTCTGTTGTGATAAAATATCCTGCTTAAAATTTTCTGATTTTTGACCATTGTTTTCCTGTGAATTGGAAACATTGTAATAAATGCTGTTTGATAGTGTCAAAATATATTGTATTATTTTAGCACAACTATAGTGTTATTGCTTAATAAACACAATGCTTTTTCATATAATTTGATAACAGAATAAGCCATAACTCCACTGTGCCTTAAATGCATATCTTTCAAAGTTTATTTTTCTCTTCATTTCGTGTTTTTAACATGCTTGGTATACACGAGTAACAAAAAAATGAAATGAAATGTCATGGTAAAATAATACATATTACAGTTAAACGCAGTCAGTTTATAACTAGATCACTGTGATGTGTACTATGCCAAGCAGGAGTGTAGAACAATGAAAATGCCACATAAGGTCTCCATTTGCAAATATTCAGCTGTGCAGTTATAGAGTGAAAACAAACATAAGTAATTCGTGAATGATTGAGCTTGGCTGACTTCCAATAAAATTTTATGGACATTGAAATTTGAATTTTATATAATTTTCACTTGCCATGAAATACTTAGTTTTATTGTTTTCAAACCTTTACAAATGTAAAAAAAAACATTTCTAACTTTTTCTGTCTGACTTATTTTGCTTAGCATGACATTCTCAAGGTCCATCCATGTTGTCACAAATGGCAATATCTCATCTTTTCTTATGGCTGAGTAGTATTCCATTGTATATGTACCACATCTTCTTTATCCAATCATCTATTAATCAATGTTACCCAATACATGTAATTTAAAAAAGAAAAGAAAAATATTATTAACTCCTGGGGTATACAAAAATAAGCATTGGGCCAGATTTGGCTCACAGGATTTAGTTTGCTGATACCTGACTTAAAGCATCAAAGGTTTTTTCTTGTTCTTATTATACATGTGAAACACTGGTTGGCAGAGGGGTTCTGCTCATTGTAGTTACTTAGAAATCTATGCTTATGGAAGATCTTTTCGACACATGCATGAAGCTAAGAAAAGGAAATATGTTAAATTGTACACTAAAACTTCCAACCTGAGAGGATACTCACTGCTTTCATTCACATTTTATTAGCCAAAGCATGCCATATAGCAGTGGTTCTCAACCATTTGAAAACACATGTTTCCGATGGTCTTAGGAACCGAGACACCGCTCCTCTATCCGTCTCCAGGCGGGTCCGCCCACATGCAGATACACCCACATACAACACTAGGAACTGTATTAAAGGGTCACAGCATTAGGAAGGTTGAGAACCACTGCCATATAGCTTCTCTTAACTTCAAATGGAACAAGTATATGTGGAAGTGCAGCCTTACTGTTTGCTTGGAAGAGTAAGAAACTACCACAATAGGTCATGTTTTTGTTTCTGTCTGTTTGTTTTTAGTCTTAGGCCACTGAAATAGCATTTTATCTCATCTACCATCCTTGATTCCCATCTTACTCTATCCCAATTTCTCCATCACACTCTGTCCCATTGATTTTCTTAAGGCGCAGTTTTAATTATATCATTAGTTTCCTAGTACCTCCAAATAAAAGTTCTGATTATAGCATTTAGGGTCTTCCCTTAAACTGAGTCTAAGAGATATTTGAAGCTGCAGTATGCATTTTCCCCCTAAACACATCTTGTTTAGGGAAAATTCCATTTGGCCATTAAGCAAATTAATCGCTTTGTGGTTCATTAAACTATGCTCTCTACCTGGAATTTCTAATGGAAGTGGGTACCGTATGCAAAAATAGAAACCCACAGTCTGTAATTCCACTGAAAGTCAAGAAGTCTGAAAAAAAGTAAAATGAATTATCATTCATACTTTGGCCAAAAGTGATAAATGGAAAACTCAGTGAGAAATAAGCAACTAAGAAATAAATAAGCAACTTTTACCAAATAATCATCTCCCACTATTGCTCCACCTTCTTTCTCCAGGAATTATCAGAAGTAGTACTTGAGACATTGCTTGTAGTATGTACATGTTTCTTCTTAGTAGCCACAACTTTACACATCACAGCCCTGTGCTTATAGTAGGAATCTCAAAGACTCACAAACACTACAAGAGTGTAAGAAGTGAATACAGTTGACCAAAGCCACAGTTCTTTATCAATGAATGTCAATCTTGAAGAAAAACAACCAAGAGAGCTTGATTAAATATGTTATTTCATGTGATCACCAGAAAGTTGCATCTACAACTGAAAGACCATGACCTTACTCAGTATCTGTATTGAACAATGAAGATGAAAATTAGGTTAACATTTGAAAGCCATCTTCACAGAAAAAGTCAGGATGTTCTACAGCAATGGTCCTCAAACCATAAAGTGTGAAAGAATCACCTCGGGAATTAATACAGCCTACTTTTAAGGTCTTTTCCCAGAGGTTCTGATTCACTATCATTGGTTTTTAACCCTAACTGCATATTATAGTTACCTGAGGAGCTTTTTAAAAACACCGATGCCCAGCCCCAACACCAGATATTTAAGATTCAATTGGTATGAGATGAAGCCTGGCTATCGTTATTTTCCAAAAACTCCCCAAGTAATTATAATGTGTAGCCAGGGATGGGAACCAAGCTCTTAGATGAGGCCTATAATTCTACTTTTAAAATGTCCTCTAGGTGAATAAGATGTGATTGACTACACTTTGTATATTGCTAGGCAAAATTGTGTACTCAACATATCACAAACCTGCTCATGTATGAGGTGTTCTGTGGTTTGTGGCTTTCAAATAAGCCTTTCCTATTCATCCTAATATCTAGTTGTCATAATACTGAAAAGCAGCACAGATGATCCCAATCATCTATCCAGACATATTTTACTTTTAGGAGTCATACCTTCCTTTCTACCTCACATTAGTGTACAGATGCAATTTATATGACATTCTCTGAAGTACAAATAATAACCTTGCGGGTTAAAGACTTATTTTAATATTAGCAGTGGATTTGTATTGTAGAAGAGCACACTTGTTTGGGCCCTCTTGCTGCTGTGCAATGGTAAAGTAACTAGTGACATAACAGCTGCTTTGCAGGTGGAAGTTGTTCCATGGACACAGTCATGAACAAGGAAAACACCTGCAAATTTCAAGATGTGTTCTGAAGAGGTGTATTTTTTTAAGATTATTATTTTATTTTTTATTAAAGTATAGTTGGAATACAATGTTATATTCATTTCAGGTATACCACATAGTAATTTGACATTTATATATCTTATGCTGTACTCTTTTAATTGCACATAGTTAATTTTGAAAACTACCATGGCAGCAGAAATGTTCCAGAATGGAGAGTTTATCTCATAACATATATTTTGTAATATAATTGTCTTCTTTGTGCCACATTCTTTCTTGCATTTCTGAGTGCACATATTTTTTGCTTCAGGGATTCTTTTTTACTAATTATATAAGACTTGAATTTCCTCCAGAATTACAGTCTTAACGAAATTTGATATTTATTTAATCTTTATTAAAGGCTGAAATTTGTCTTGACATAAAACAGAAAGTGGTAGCCTTTTTGAAAGCTCCATCTGATATTGGAGGAGAATTGATTCTCTTTCACTTTGGACTGTATATTCTTGCATTTGGACCCATAATAAATATCCCATAGTGATGCAATTGGAATTTGTGACTGTGATATCTCTGGTATGAGTGTTTTGTATTATATACATCCTGGGTTTCAGACCTGTATGCTTGTCTTCACTCTTTTACCGTTTCAATTCTAAGACCTTCGCAGTCAGCTTTAAACTTGGCAAAATTTTTAGAATATCATACAGGCTCACCATCTACTAGTTTAGCTTCCAGACATACTTCTCCTTAGCCATACAAGATGAATGACTGCAGATCCTGGTTCTGCTAGTTTCCCTTTACAACCCATCTATGCCTGGAGGAAATAATTTATTATGTGCATTATTGATGTCAGAAATCTCTTTTCTTGGATCTCATTTAGTAAGCTGTGTGTTTCAATGCAGCCAGTGCTGATATCTGGAAGACAGTTGCAGCTTTTAGTGAAGAAATACAGTCATCATAATATTGCCAACATTACCTACTTTCCCCCTCTTAAATTATCATATCACATTAATTGCTTTATTTTTTTAAACTTTAATTTCTGTGCTGCCCTGTATAATATATTTCCTATCGTGATGCTGTGTATCATCTAGTAGCATAAAATTTTAATACACAGAAATGCTGCAGTGGGAATTCCAACTCAAATCTACATGCCAGTCAATTCAGCTTCAGGGTAAGTTACTATAGAAATTCATTTAATATATATCATTTTCATAATACCTAGAGAATTGTGTAGTCCTAAGCTTCAGAAATGTGGTGTAACAAAATATAAGGTTGAAAATAGCTTTTTCCTGAAACAGAAATTCAAAACATTTTACAGTAATTACAAGAACATTAGTAAACATAATTTAAAACATGGAAGAGACTGCTTTCTGTGAAAATTGCTTGTTTGAGTGTGTTGTTTGTGCTATATGTAGAAGAAATACTGATCTTTCTTTCACAAATCCAGTTTTTGTTCTTGTTCTTCTTTACATTTTAAGCTATCATCAAAAAGCTACCAAAAGGAAAACTAGTGCTTGATGTGACTGACTTAGCATAGAAGATTATGTACAATAATGTTTTAGGGGATAATTACATTTTTGAGTAACAACTTCAGTAAATTGGTTTATTAAAGATCAAAGTAGTTAAGAGAACACCTTGAGCAAACTAAAGTATGAGTGCAACAAATTACGTGAATCAGTTCTTCTTATTAACAATATGTGGAAACATTATTCAGCACTTACATAATTTTACCATACATGATATGCCTGTTTTCATGATTATGGTCTGAAATGTGAAATTTTAACAATGATGACCTAAGACACTGGTTCTCATCAGCATCACCTGGGAACTCTTTAGAAATGCAAGTTGTCTAGCCTTGCTGGAGACTAAATGAATCAACAACTCTGAGGATAGAGCCCAGAAACCCTCCAGATAATTCTGACATAGACAAAAGTTTGAAAACCACTCTGTTAAGATCTTTTCCCCCATCTAATTTAATGTTGGTTGAGAGAAAGTTTTATTTGTATTTAAAATAATTTTTTTTAATCATCAGATAGAGTGGGAGGGAGGGAAGAGAAAAAGACAAGAGAGAAGCATCGACGTGATAGAGCCACATCGACTGGGTGCCTCCCGCACAACCCTGACCAGGGCCAGGGACAAACCACAATCGAGATACATGCTCTTGACCGGGAATTGAACCCACAACTCATTGGTCCACGGGCCAACGCTCTAACCACTGAGCCAAACCGACCCGGATGAGAGAAAGTTTTAAATAAATAGTATAATGAGCTTAAAATGGTAACAATTGGTCAGGAGTCCTTTATTCACTCTGAAACTAGTTTGATACAAGGTTTATATTTAAGTTATGAATTCATTTGCTGATGAATGAACTACTCTAGGTTGAAAAATAATAAATATTTTGCTCATTTAAACAATATATTGTCAATAAAATTTGGACCCTGTGTTTTAAGTATTGGAAGATAGAGGTCATTAAATGATATATTACTTCATCCAAACATATGAGAAAATGGACTTAATAAAATAATAATGATGCACTGTGCTAATTACTTTCCATGCTTAACACTAATTTTCACAATAACCCTGCAAAGCAGAAATTAACATCCACTTTTAATAGATGATTAAATTGGAATTGAAGCAGCATAACATTGTTAGCCACCATATTTCTCTAATATCAAATGCCTTTGCACATAAGATGATTATTTTCCAGATTCCAGCAGCTCACTGCTTTGAATGTCAACACATTTGAGATGATTTAAACATACTGACCATTGTAGTTTATAGAAACTTGTCTTTAAATAGGCCAGTTGAAGATACCTCACCTAAAAGAATCCTTACTTTCCTTTTTTTTATTTTTTAATTGAGGTAAAATTTACATAACATAAAGTCAACCATTTTTTAAATGTATAATTCAGTTTCATTTAGTATATTCATAATGTTGTGCAAACATCACTTCTAATTCCAAAACATTTTCACTACACGAAAAGGAGACCCTGTACCCATTAAGTAGTTACTACCCTTTTCTCCCCTCTCCCCAGCCCCTGGTAACCACTAATCTGCTTTCTGTCTCTATGGATTTTCCTATTCTGGATATTTCATATAAATAGTTTCATAAAATATACGATCTCTTGTGTCTGGCTTCTTTCACTTATCATGATACTTTTGAGGATTATTCATGTAGCAGTATTTTATTCCCTTTTATGGCTGGGTAAAATTGCATTATGTGGACATGCTGTTTTGTTTATCCATTCATTCATCAACAGATACTTAATTATTTCCACTTTTAGGCTATTGTGAATACTGCTGCTATAAACAATCATGTACAAAAAATTTCAAATTTTTGGTGTGTATACCTAGAAGTAGAATTGCTGGCTCATATAGCAATACTATATGTAACTTTTTGAGTAACAGACAAACTATTTTCCACAATGGCTATAACATGTTTTTCTTTCCTCTTTTTAAATTATAGGCTCCATTTTTTAAAGCAGTGTTAGGTTCACAGAAAAATCTAACAGAAAGTAAAGACAGGTCATATATACAGTCTCCCTTCCAAAGTTTCCCTGATTATTAATAACTTGCTTTGTTGTGACTCATTTGTTGTAATTCATGAATCAATATAGAAAACATTATTATTAACTGAAGTCCACAGTTTATGTTAAGGTTCACTCTTTGTGTTGTACATTTCTATGACTTTTGCCAAATGTGTAATGTCATGTGTCCATCATTACAAATTTACAGGGTGGGGCTAAAGTAAGTTTACAGTTGTAAGTACATGAAACACAGTTTATTCTTGTATTATTATTAATTATTGTATTATTTTCCATACGAACAACTATAGATCTACTTTTGCCCCACTCTTTATATTAATAGTTTTTCTTCCCTAAAATCTCCTTTACTCCATCTAAAAATCATTCCCTCCTTTTCCCTCCCCCAGTTAGCTCCTAGTAACAGCAAAACATTTTCCTGTCTCTATTGCATTGCCTTGTCCAGAATGCCTTATAATTGCAATCATAACTGTATATACACTTTTAGACTGACTTCTTTAACTTAAAAAATGCGCATTTAATGTTCATCCATGTCTATTTGAGACTTGATAGCTGAATTCTTCTGTTACTAAGTAATATTTCATTGTACATATATGTGACTCAGTTTTTTTATCCATTCACCTACTGAAAGACATTTTTGTTGCTTTCAATTTTGACAATTATGAACAAAGCTGCTATAAACATCTGTGTACAGGTTTTTGTGTGAATCTAAGTTCTCAACTTATTTGAGTAAATGCCAACGAGTGTGATTGCTGGATTGTATGGTAAGATTAAGTTTAGTTTCTATCAGAAACTTACAAACTGTCTCCCAATGTAACTATATTATTTTGCATTTCCACCAGCAATGAATGAGAGTCCTTATTGCTAAATATCCTTGTCATTATATGGTGGTGTCAGATTTATGAGTTTAAACCATTCTAATAGATGTTATATTGATGTTATAATTTGTAATTCCTCAATGAGATATAATATTGAGAATTTTTTCAGATTCTTATTTTTTATCACTATATATTTTAGCTGAGGCGTCTTTTCATATCTTTTCTTCACATTTAAAAAAATACGTTTTTATTGACTTTTTAGAGAGAGAGGAAGGGAGAGAGAGAAAGAAATATAGATGTGAGAAACATCAATCGGCTGCCTCCTGCATGCCCCCTACTGGGGATCAAGCCCACAATCTGGGCATGTGTCCTGATCAGGACTCCACCCAGACCTGTCAGTCCATGAGACATGCTCAATACACTGAACCACACTGGCCAGGCTCTTTTCTTCACATTTTGATTGAGTTCCTTGTTTGATTTTTGAATTTTGAGTTCTTTGTGTCAGATATGTGTTTTGTAAATACTTTCTTCACAGTCTATGGCTTCTCTTTCCATCCTTTTAACAGTGTCTTTTAAAAAAAAAAAAAAGTATTTTTATTATTGATTTTAGAGAGAGAAGAAAGGAGAGGGAGAGAGAGAGAAAAAAAACATCGATGTGAGAGGGTAACATCCATCTGCAGCCTCCTGCAGACCCCCTACTGAGGATTGAGCTTATAACCGGGCATGTGCCCTGACTGGGAATCCAACCAGTGACCTCTTGGTGCACGGAACGATGCTCAACCGAGTCACACCAGCCAGTCCATTAACAGTGTCTTTTGCACATCACATGTTTGAAACTTAAATGAAGTCTAATTTTTCAAATGTTTTTTGCACTGATTGTGCATTTGATATTGTATCTATAAACTCATTGCCAAATGCAAGGTAACCTAGATTTACTCCTGTTCCAAATGTTTTATAGTTTTGGGTTTTACACTGAGATCTGTAATTCATTTTGAGGTAATGTTTGTGAAAGATATAAGGTTAGTGTCTAGATTAATTTTTTTGAATGGGGATGTCCAGTTGCTTTAGCACCATTTGTTGAAAAGACTATTCTTTCTCTGCTGAATCGCCTTGTTTCTTTGTCAAAGATCAGTTGACTTTAATTGTGTAAGTCTATTTCTTACCTCTCTATTCTGTTTCATTGATATATTTGTCTGTTATTTCACCTATACCACACTATGTTGATTACTATAGCTTTATTGTAAGTCTTGAAGTTGAATAATGTCAGTCCTTCAACTTTGTTCTTCAGTATTGTGTTGGCTATTCTGGACCACTTTTGCCTTTTCATATGAACTTTAGCATTAGTTTGTTTTTTATCCACAAAGTACCTTGCTGGGATTTTTATTGTGATTGTCTTGAATCAAAAGATCAAGTAGGGAAGAACTGATATTATAATAATATCAAATCTTCTTATCCATGACCAGTCATTTAGAACTCTTTGGTTTCTTTCACCATCATTTTGTAGTTTTTCTCATATAGATATTGTATTTGTTGGTTTATTTATTTTTATGTCTTTTTTGTTTGTGAGTTATATCTTTTTTTACTTTATTTTTGTTATTGACACTATTACAGATATCCCCATTCCCCGCCCCTCCCCCCCCCAGCCTTTGCCCACCTCCACCCAGTCCCTGTTCTCCCTTCCCTCCGGCCATCACCAAGCTATTGTCTGTGTCTATGTGTTACACATATATATTCTTTGACTATCCCTTCACCTTTTTTAATCCGGTGCCCCACTATGCCTCCCCTCTGACAGCTGTCAGTCTATTGCATGTATACTTACCTCTGTTTCTGTTTATTTTGTCAGATCACTTTGTTAATTAGATTCCACATATAAGTGAGGTCATATAGTATTTGTCTTTCTCTGACTGGCTTATTTCACTTAGCATGATAATCTCCAGGTCCATCCATGCTATCACAAAAGGTAAGATTTC
Organism: Tadarida brasiliensis; assembly: GCA_030848825.1. Taxonomy (NCBI): domain Eukaryota; kingdom Metazoa; phylum Chordata; class Mammalia; order Chiroptera; family Molossidae; genus Tadarida; species Tadarida brasiliensis. The sequence goes on from CM061280.1 coordinate 11,743,709, forward strand.
CTTCTTTTTTATGTGTTAATGTAAATGGTGTTGCCTTTTGTTTTTTAAATATGTTTTTATTGATTTTAGAGAGAGAGGAAAGGAGAAGGAGGGAAGGAGAGAGAGAGAGAGAGAGAGAGAGAGAGAGAGAGACTGATCGGCTGCCTCCTGCATGCCCCTACTAAGGATTGAGCCCACAACCCAAGCATGTGCTGTAACTGGGAATCCAAGCGGCAACCTCTAGGTGCATGGGACAGGGACAATGCTCAACCAACTGAACCGCATTGGCCAGGGCAATGTTATTGCCTTTTAAAAATTTATTTACTAATTTTTTAAAATTTATCTTTGTTGTTGAAAGTATTACAGATGTCCCTCCTTCTTTCACCCATTGATACCATCCTCCCTGCTCCCATGACCCCCTTCACCTCACTATTGTCTGTGTCCATTGGTTATGCACATATGCATGTAAGTTCTTTGGTTTATCTCCTCCCGCCCTTCTATCCCCGCTCCGTTCTGAGGTTTGCCAGTCTGTTCTCTACCTCTGTGTCTCTGGATCTATTTTGTTCGTCAGCTTATTTTGTTCATTATATTCCACAAATAAGTGAGATCATGTGATACTTGGTCTTTCTCTGACTTTCAGTATAAAGTTGAATAGGAGTGGTGAGAGAAGATATCCTCACCTTATTCCTGATCTTAAGGAGAAATCATCTACTTTCTTGCCATTAGTAGATGTTAGCTATAGGATTTTTGTAGATTTTTGAAAATCAAGCTGAAATAAAAAACTATTCCTAGCTGTCTGAGAGTTTTTATCATAAATAAATGGGTTTGGGATCGTATCAAGTGCTTTTTCCGTATCTATTGATATAATCATATTATTTTTCTTCTCTGGCCTGATGATGTGATGGATTACATTAACTGATTTTCAAATATTAAACCAGCCTTACTTAGCAGGAGTAAATGCAACTTGGTCATGGCATACAGTATTTTAATTCAATTTGCTAATATTTTGTTGATGATGTTTACATCTATATTCATAAAAATAATGATCTGTAATTTTTCCTTTATTGTCATGTATCTGCCTACTTTTAGCACTAGGGTAATGCAGGAGTTATACAATTAGATCAGAAATATTTCCTATGCTTCTGTATTCTAGAGGACATTGTAGAGAATTCATATATTTTATTCCCTAAATGTTTGGTATAATTCATCAATAAAACTATCTGGACCAAGTACTTTGTGTCAATAATTATTGATTCAATTTATTTTATAGACATGCCTCTATTCAGATTATCTATTTTTTCATCTGTGAGTTTTGGTAGATTTTTTTCGTATAAGGAATTATTTCATTTCATTCCATTTATCAAACTTGTGGGTATAGACTTGTTCATAGTGTTCCTTTATTATCCTTTTAAGATCCATGGCATCTGTAGTGATATTGTCTCTTTCATTTATTGTGTTAAATGTGTCATTTCTTGCTTGTTTGTTTGTTTGGCCTGGCTAGAAGTTTATAAATATAATTGACCTTTTCAAAGAATCAGCTTTTGGTTTCACTGATTGTCTTTATTGACTTTATGTTTTCAATTGTATTGGTTTCTGTTCTGATTTTATTATTTAATGTGCATATTTAAAAATTGTTACTTTTCTCCTCTCCAAAGCACAAGGGGGTTTTTCTTAGATCTTCACATTGAGAAACTGTTGGGGCTTCTGGAGGTAAACTCACAAAAATGGGGTCTCTTAACACTGGGCCAAATCAGATTTTTTACTTTTAGGCTATTCTAGACTGAGCCTCTAGCATTTTGTCAATTACAGCTTAAAATGTAGCTACTGATACTGACTACTGCTGGGGCTTCTGCTCCCAGTAGGCTGTGATGGTAAGCTGTGGTTCTCTGTAATTTTCTGTCTGTCTTCCAGTTTGGGGGGAAACACTTTTGCCATGTGACCTCAATTATTTGATTAACATAAGAAAAGTTATTGATTTTCAATTTGTTGAACTTTTTCCTTGTTGTGAGCATGGGAATGATGACTTTGAAACTCTACACGTTAGAACAAAAACCAAAAATGTCCCAGCTGCACCATTTTACATCCCCACCAGCAATCTATGAGGGTTTCAGTTTCTCTAAATTTCCACCATTATCTGTTATTTTCCATGTTTTGATTATATTAATTTTACTGAGTATGAAGCAGTATCTTATTGTGGTTTTCTTTTTTTTATTTCTCTAATGAAAACCATGTTTAGCATTTTTTTCATGTGCTTCTGGGCCCTTTGTATATATTTTTTAAGAAATATATATTGAATTCTTTTTTTTTTCTTTTTTAATAGAGCTGTTTGTCTTTTTGTTGTTGAGTGTTATACTTTTCATACAGAGTCCTCTAAGATGGGATTAGCAATTTGATCATTTAAATTGATCAGTCCCAAAATGGGTTGAGTAGAGATCCTTCATGGATGTGATGATCATAGTTTACTTTTGCTACCATTCAATACCTAAAGATGGGAAACATATGAATATTAATGTTCTTTTTATTATAACATCTTTGGTCAACTGAACATCTGGGATGCTCTGAAATGAAAATGAAATTTGAGCAAAGTTTTTTATGAACTTGAACTTTAAATTTACACAATCCATATAATTATTATGAGATTAAAGACTTAAATGTAGACTTGAAACCATAAAAATCCTAGAAGACAACACAGGCAATAAAATCTCAGACATTACTTGTAGCAATATTTTTTCTGGTATATCTCCTCAGACAGCGGAAACAAAAGAAAAAATAAACAAATGGGACTACATCAAACTAAAGAATTTTTGCATAGCAAAGGAAACCATCAACAAAATGGAAAGACAACCCACTGAATGGGAGAACATATTTGCCAGTTATACATTTGATATGGAGTTAATATCCAAAATTTATGAGGAACTTATAAAACTCAGCACAAAAAAACACAAATAATCCAATTTAAAAATGGGTAAAAGACCTGAATAGACATAAAAGGACATAGGGATGGCCAATAGGCATATGTAAAGATGCTCAGCATCAGTCACCATCAGAGAAATGCAAATTAAAACCACAATGAGATATCACATCACACCAGTCAGAGTGGCTATCATCAATAAATCAATCAACAACAAATGTTGGCAAGGATGTGGAGAAAAGGGAACCCTCATGCACTGTTGGTGGGAATGCAGATTGGTGTGGCCACTATGGAAAGCAGTTTGGAGTTACCTCAAAAAATTAAAAATGGAACTGCCTTATGACCCAGAGATTCCACTTCTGGGAATTTACCCAAAGAAACCTGAAACACTAATTTGAAAGAATATATGCACCCCTATGTTCATTGCAGTGTTATTTATAATAGCCAAGGTTTGGAAGCAGCCCAAGTGTCCATCAGTAGATGAGTGGATAAAAAAGCTGTAGTACATTTACGCAATGCAATACTACTCCGCCATAAAAAGGAAGAATATTTTACCCTTTGCAACAGCATGGATGAACCTGGAGAGCTTATGCCAAGTGAAATAAGCCAGTCAGAGAAAGATAAATACCATATGATTTCACTCATATATGGCATTTAATGAACAAAGTGAACTACCGAGCAAAATACAGACAGACTCATAGAGAGCAGGCAGACAGCTCTGGTGGGGAAGAAGGGTGTTAGGGGGTGGATGGAGGGATTGAACAAAAAAGAGAACTCATGGACATGGACGACAGTGAGGGGATAGTCGGGGTGGGGAGGGAGTGGGTGGAGGTGGAAGAGGGCATAGAGGGGATAAATGGTAATGGAAAAAATAAAATTAAAGTTAAAAAAGAAAATTAGTTATAGCACACTACCAAAAATATTCTACTTTAAATTCCATTTCACTGCTATCTAGCAATCATTCACTCTTAAGACCAAATATGTTTTTCGATAACTTGTATTGCCTTATATTAGTGGTACATAAGTACTTATACAGCATTAATTATTATTTATTGTAGCAATCCCTTACCTACCAACACCCATACAGATTTCTCGTTTGTTCAATTCATCTGCTAAACATTTTTGTGTTTGCCTTATAATTTTATTTTTAGACAATCTCAGCATTCTTTTCTCAAAAAATCTAGATGTTTATTAAACATATAACTGTTTCTCTCTGAATTCCTGTATACTTTCCACCAAACATTCTAGTATTCATCAGGAACTTGTTGTTTGGTCAACTCATGCATATGGCAACTTTCTACAAGACTACCTCACAATATATTTCCTTACTTTATCAGTTAGGTGACCATTATAAATATGAGTTATTGTCTGCACTACTGAGATGATATCACAATATTTTACTTTATTCTAAATAACTCAATGTTGCCGTTATTTTGTATTTTCTATCTGTGGTTGCTTATCATATATTGTTGACTAATTATTGTGACTTTTATTCTACTGCCATGTTTGATACATAGTGTATGGCTTGAGTGCTTAAGTGCGCCACTGTTTCTCAGATTGGATAACGTGTATGAGTTTATAATAACTTTCAAATGACAAGAACATTCTTTAAATACTACTGATGCCACTAGCTTTAATTTTGCTAGCTGCAAATGACATATTTCCCAGGACTTCCAATTTTCTAGCAAGTTAAAATTGTTGGGAGCAATTTTATGGTTACAGAGGCCAGAGAGAGGGCCTAAAACAGTGTCCCTAGAAAGGTTATTCCCAGTATATATCTATAAGGAAATATAAACACTCTGATTTGTGTTCTGAGATCATGAAGGACAATGCATTATTTCACTTTCTATATTTAACACAGAATAAGGAAACTGAAGCCCAATCAAGTAGAAAAGTGGAAAACACTTTTTGTTTTGTTATAATTTTATATGTGATGATCAAGGACTGCATAAAACAAAAGAAATGATGTATTCAGTAATGCTATTAAGTGAATATTAATTACAAGAGTATTTATGCACATATGATAGGGGTAACATAAAGGAATAATAGCATATTTTTAAAAACAGAGTTTGAACTCAGACTGCTATTATGAGACCTTTATTGATTAAGCATTCAGGCAATGCTTGGTATATATATATTAGTGGACACTTTATAATAATTCCATGGTTCATAAGTGGAGCTCTGCTGTAATAGAGCATTCAGTTTGACATATTTCTAAAAGACGGTGCTGTGCTTTTCTTATTTAACTCTTATGAGCTAGCAACTAGTAATTCAGGAAAAACTTTTTTATGAATCCTTATGCGAACAAAAATAGTTCTTCTGCATGACACATTTAAGTCATCATGAGCACTTGCATGGTTCCTTTGTTTCTTTGTATGGTGATAAGAACTTTTAACATATGATTTACTCTGAACAAATTTTTAAGTGTAAAATATATTATTTTTATTTTAATTAAATTCATTTGTGTGATATTGTTTAATAAAATTATATAGGTTTCAAGTGTACAATTCTATAATACATCATCTGTATATTGCATTTTGTGTTTACCACCCAAAGTCAAATCTCCTCTTTACCATTTACTATCTCACCTCCCAATATTTCTCTCTGGTAACCACCATATTATTTGTGTCTACAAGTTTTCATTTGTATGTTTGTCTTGTTTGTTCATTTGTTGCTTTCAGTTTTATATCCTAGATATGAGTGAAATCCTCTGGTTTTTTACTTTTTCTGTCTGACTTATTTCGCTTAGCATGGTATCTTCAAGATCCAACCATGCTGTCGCAAATGGCAGCATCTCATTTTTTCATGTGTGTCTGTGTGCTCTGTGTGTGTGCTTGTATCCATAGGACAAATGAAACTTTCATACCTTTTTAATCTCTCCAATAAAAAGGGTGGTGATCAGAACCTTGAATGTAAATCCAGCCATTTGTTCACCCATAGCAGCTAAACACTTAAGTCACTAAAACTAGAATATATCCCATGATTTTACTGATGAGGAAACTGAGACCAGAGAAACTACCTGTAATACTAGTTGGAGATAAAGCTAGGGTTCTGCCTTTTGTCCTGAGACTTTAGGCAGCTAGTCAGGCCTAGTTAATAAATCCTAAGGTGTTCAGGAAAATTCTTTGAGGATTGAGCTCTGCTTATCACTCTGGCTAAGAAATATACTTTTAGTTTTTTCCAGTTACAATTAACTTTTTAATTTTAGCTTTCAATTACAAATTGCATTCAATATTATTTAGTATTAGTTTCAGGTGTTCAGCATAGTGTTTAGATAATTATATTCTTTACAAAGTGATCCTCCCAATATTTCAAGTACCCATCTGGCACCATGCATAGTTATTACAATATTATTGACTATATTTCCTATGCTATGCTTTACACCTCCATGACTATTTTGTAACTACCAATTTGTACTTCTGAATCTCTCACCTTTTTCAGCCAGTCCCTCAACCTCTCTACCCTCTGGCAAACATCAGTCTGTTCCCTGTACCCATGAGTCTGTTTCTATTATATTTGTTCATTTATTTTGTTCTTTAGATGCCACATATAAGTGGAAACATATAGTATTTGTCTTTCTCTGACAGACTTGTTTCACTTAGCATCTAATACCCTCTAGGTCCATCCATGCTGTCACAAATGCTAAGATTTTATTTATGTTAATGGCCGAGTAACATTCCATTGTTATATGTAATTTTTTATCCACTCATCAGATGACTGGCACTTGTTTTGCTTCCATATCTTGCCTATTGCAAATAATGCCACAATGAACATATATTCTTTCAAATTAGCTTTTTGGGTTCCTTTAGATATATACGCAGGGGAATCTCCATACTGTTTTCCACGGTGGCAGCACTGCATTCCCACCAACAGTGCATGAGGGATCCCTCTTCTCCACATCTTCGCCAATACTTGTTGTTTGTTGATTAATTTGTATGAAGTTTAAAGTGAACAAAAATAATTGTTTATGAGACAGAAAATTGGTTACCACTTGGAATATAGACTGTGAAGGAGCATGAAAGAACCATATGGGGTGCTGGAAACTTTTCATATTCTTACTTGTGTTGTGATCATGCAAATATATGTACCCAACTATACATATATTCATCAAGCTATATATTTGTGATTAGAGCACTTGTATTTTATTTATTATAAAATAAATAAATAAATTTCTTAAAAAGAACCTGTGCTGGGTAGAAAAATCATTAAACCTGCCATTTATCTTTATAAGCTTTGGCAGTTAAATAATATTAATTTTGTCAATAGAAGAAAAGATGGACTAAGTTATTGGACAGTGATAACACAAAATGTGAAAGAGAGGAGATTGAAGTATAGAATTTTAAGGTCATTGTGTTGATCAGAAGATAAGGTATTGATTAAACAGATTAGTTCTGCTATATATGTTAAAATTTTTAGGTTAAAAGTGTATAAACATAATGTGTAATATCTTTACCAATAGAGTGGGAAACAAGGATAACAAAGAAAATGTGTTCTAATAGAATACAAGGAAGACAGAGAATGAGCCAAAAGAAATGATACATAGAAGACAAAATAAGATGGAAGAATAAGTCCAAATGTATCATAATCACAATAACTATAAAAGGATAAAAGCTTGTGTTAAAAGACAGAAACTCTCAGATTGGTGGTATTCCCACCAATGCTGAAGGATTCCTTTCTATAATTTAGAAATGATTAGATTATTTGAAACACACTAGTATTTTTATTTAATGTATATTCTGGGACCTAAGTAAATAACAGATTTTATAGCAACAATTATATTTTCTTCTCTTGTAGTCTGATCTCAACAATGAAATGGAATCTGATATAATAGATGTGGTAAGTAGCCTTTAAGATCTTGTTTTATAAAATATTTCACATATACAATTTACTTTTTGATGTTAGAATACTAAATAATTATATATATTTTAGTACTCTGTATAAAAATATAGAGACATATAAATATATAGTGAATGTTTAAAGCATAGAATAGTTCTTTTTTTCTGTCACACAAATGAAATAGTTTGAAAAAAGGGAAAAAATTAAATGTTTCTTACAGAAGATATTCTAAAATGTGAGACAGAAATAAACCATAAATTCATTGAAAAGGTATAATTTACAATGAGCAAATATGAGCAGTATCTTTTTAGTGTATTCTAAAACAAAAACAAAAATAGTTCCTTTATTCACATTACTGATTCAGAACACTGTTCCCCTGAGAAATAATTTGCTTGTGTGTAGCTTTCTCTGGGCAGACTATAACTGCACTTTGGAGTTTTTAATTACTCAAGAGACAGACCTTGATACACTTAATAAGACAAAGTTTTTTTTTAAATGTATATCAAATATTGGTGTAGAGAAATTTATCTTCATAAAATAGCACTGTTGGGGAATATTTTTTCTCAATAATTTCCAACAAAAGAAACCTCGAACCCATACCATTTTTCTTGGGTACTTCTGTTTGTTCTTCCTTTCAAAAAAAATCTGATAGCACTCTTTAGAATTACAGAGCGCCTAAAGTATTTTAGATGTGGCTGAAACAATTAGAATTAATTAAATATATTTCATCCTTTCTAGATAAATCTAGTATTTATTTGAGGAAGTTTAAGAAGCTCAAACACTCTTATAACTGTAATTGGTTTAAGAGTAGTTTTTTAGCTTCCTTTTGTTTTGTTTTGTCCATTGTCTAGCAATTGTTTCATGCCAAAAGAAAGTGTCTAATACTAATTTCATTTTTCATATATCTGGAACCAAAGAGAAAATCCCTCTGTCTTAGAAACTACCTTCTTTTACAATTTGCTAATGTTTCAATGTCTTTTTTTTTTCTTACGTTAAGACTTATTCCTTCTCAGAATGAAAATTTTCCTGTAGGACATTCAGTGTTAAGCAAGTTCATGCTTTCTTTTTCTTTTTCTTTTAAATTTTAAAGTAGAGTTTACATTCAATATTATTTACATTCATATTATTTACGTTCAATAATATAACTTGGCCATAGAAAAGAAGGCAATCTTACCATGTGGGAAAGCATGGTTGAACCTACAGGGTATTATTATGCTAAGTGAAATAAGTCAGTTAGAGAAAGACCAATACCATATGATTTCTCTTAGATATGGAATCTAAAGAACAAATCAAATGAACAAACAAAACAGAAACAGACTCATAGATATAGACAAGGGACTGATGGTTTCCACAGGGGAGAGGGGTTGGAAGACTGGGTGGAAAAGGTGAAGGGCTTGAGAAGTACAGATTGGTAGTTACAAAATAGCCATGGGGATGTAAAGTACAGATAGGGAATATAGTTCATGCTTTCTTTTTAAGTGCAAGAATGTTTTTTTAGTTCTTTCTGGAAAAAAAAAAAGATTTTGGTAAGGGCAAGTTGAAATAAAGCCTGAGGACATTCAGTTCATATATGGAGAACTGGAGAAGAAAGAAACAGGAGGAAAATAGGCTACTTGACAATTTTCCTAGGGGGTAGGAGACTTTGTTGTTGAAGCATTTGTTTTAGTTAAATATAAACGAGTTAACTTCAGTAGCCAACTAGGAACCATCAAAAGTATAGTTAAAAATGAAGTGGCTCTGCATTCTGCATCTGCCATAAATCATCACCTCTCTCTCATTAGCAACTTAGAGGTCTTGTGTTTGAGATTATCCTATTTTAGAAATCATGGAAAAAGACTATTTCATCACATTCTTTATTCTTTTGTAGACTGAAAGGTTGTAATTACTATATGTTATATAAATTGAACACATTTTGAGATTTCTGATATATATTGCTTTTTAAGTATAGATAAATAAATTTTAAATGTTTTTTCTTAATAATAATTTAATAAGCATACATGATCTGTTAACTAATATTTTATTTTCACCCTTTTTTCTCCAAACATTCCTTGCCCTCCCCTTCCATTTTTCTTTGTTCTTAAAATTTTCTCTTCGTAACTATTTCTATTTTCTTTTACTGCTTTTCTCTCTCACTGCTCCATATGGGACCTGAAAGTAAAGTACTGATGTGAAATACAGGAAATGTTCATAGAGTTTGAGAATGTATATAATATTAAAATAATTCAATCTTTAGAAACTAATTAAAAAAACACCTAATAGCTAAAGAATGTTTATGTGTCTCTGTCCACACTGCTTAGGATTAAGTTATAGCTGTATCTTCTTTCTGAGACATGCTTCTTCATCAGAAATTATATTGACATTAAAATGATATATGGACATGCTGAAGAAAGGAAAATGTATTCTTGTTTTTCTCTATAGGGTAATCTGTTTTAAGACTTCCTAACCACCTGATACTTGATACTAATATTAGATTCTCCTCAGAATATCAAAAATTACTTATATATTGGCTCAGATGTCAGCTCTGGGATCCATGTTTTGGTATACCTCAAGTAAAATGAATATCATCCTCCTCATCATATATTCTTAAACTTGGAAGACACTTTAGTTTTGGTCCAACCATCTATTCTAGTATTTGAATAACCTCTTATATATTAAACTAGACCTAACATATGCCAAATATTGTGTTTGTTGCTTAACATTCATTTAATTTCATTTTATTCTCATAATCCCTGTGATGTGAAGTACATTTTACAGATAAGGAAACTGAGGCTGATAGACTCTAAGTCACTTGCTCAAGATCACACAACTAATTAGTTGCACATATAGGATTTGGATTCAGGTTATTGTGATACCAAAACCCATGTTATTTTTTATACTACCTATCTGTACAGCATATGCTTATATACCTGCAGTTCTGTTTACCTGGGAAGCTTATAGACAGCTGTCAGTTTTGAAAGGTCCTCTCTTAGAATGACATAAAACCTGCCATTGTATAGTGTCCCCCCATCATTCTTAGTTCAGCTCCCAGATGTTGACAGAACTAATTGAATTATTCTTACACATAACTGCTTTTCATATATTTCAATACAGAGATATTATCTTTCTCAGATAAACATTCTCAGTTACCTTTACCATTATGGTTGCTGTGTTGTGAATATGGTACAAGGTATCCATGACCCTCTTTCATGAAGTACTCAGAACTATAACAGCCAGTAGAGGGCATTAGTCTGTCACTTCTTTTGTTCCAAATGCTATACTTTTTTAATGCTGCTTAAGATGGAATTCATTGTTTTATTGTTTTGTTTTGACATCCCTCATCACAAGCTGACAAAGATTGTGTTGCTTCCTCAAATAATAAAATAGAATATATTTTCATAACATTTACTAAATGCAGACACTTTTCTGTTTTGCATATGTGAACATTTAATTTAACTAAAATTCTTTAGTCATTTCCCCACAGCCACTGTAAATTCTCCCTGTCACATACTTTCATATTGTTTTTGAAAAGGTTTACATTTGGCCCTATTAAGTTTCATTGTCACCACTTATCCAGCACCTTTATAACTCTAATTCATTCACTCAGTTGATATTTACTGAACACACATTTGTGCTATGTACTGTTCAATATACTAAGAACAAAATAGGCACATATCCCTGTCCTCATTAAATTTGAATCAACAAGTAAATAAATGAAATACATAATATATCAGACGGTTATAAGTCTTATAGAGAAAAATAAAGTGAGGAGATAGGATCAAGTACTGACAAGCAAGGTTAAATGTTAGGGAAGGCCTCAATGAAAAGGTGAATTGAGCAAGGACCTGAAGAACATGAGGGATCAGGCCTTGAACCATGTAGTTATCTGGAGAAGTGTGTTTCCAGTGGAGGGCATAAAAAGTAAAGGATACGAGGGAGGTGCATGTCTGATGTACAGTATTCCAAGAATAACCAGAAGGCTAATGTGGCTGGAGTGAGATGTCAAGGGGAGGTGGAATGGGGAGTAGAATAACTAAAGCTGAGGTCTAAGAGCAAATGATTGTGTGGCAGATTATATAGGTAGTGGGCCACTGTACAGACTTAAGTTTTCTCCCCTTAACATTTGATTGTTTAAATTTTCAAACATACAGGAAAGTTGAAAGAATTATACAGTTAAACACCCATCTCCATACATCCTAGATTCGACATATAACATTTTACTCTATTCGCTTTGTCAAACATTCATCATCTATCCATCCCTCTAGCTGCCCACCAATTCATCTTATTTTTTGTGATGCACTGCCAGGTAAGTTGCAGAAATCAGTACACTTCGCCCCAAATGCTTCAACATACATATTGTTATTATTAATGGAACTTCAATACTGGTTTTCAGTTCAGTTTTACAGATAAAATTTACAAAAATGAAATATACAAATCTTAAGTATGTCCTTCTGTGAGTTTTGACAAATACAAATACCTATTTAACCCAAACCCTGATAAAGATATAGACCATTACCCTCACCCAGGAATTTCACTCCTGTTCGTTCTGCATCATATCTGATGTCTCTCACCTGCTTTCCCACCACCCACTAGGAGGTCACCACAGTTCTGATTTTCTTCTGCCTCACATTCATTATGAGAATTCTGAAAATTTATATAAATGTAATTATATACTATGTGCTGTTTTATGTAAGGACTTTCTCACTCAGCATATTTTATATCAATTTTATATCAGTTGATTTTTTCTTTTTATATTGTTATGTAGTAGTCTATTATATAAATATACCACAATTTATCTTTTCTGCTGTTGATGGAGGTTCCTATTATTTCCAGTTTAAGGTTATTATGAATAAAGTTTCTATGAGTATATTTCATGGAAGGATTTTTTTAGAAACTATTTTTAGAGCAGTTTTAGGTTTGCAGCAAAATTGAGAGGAAGATACCGAAATTTCCCATATACTTCATACCCCCACACATGCATAGCCTACCCCATTATCAGTGAACCCCACCACAGTGGTACATTTCTTATCATTGATGAACCTACAGTGACACATCTGAATCATCTAAAGTCCATAGTTTATATTATGGGCTTGTACTTGCTGTTCTGCGTTCTATGGGTATGAACAAATGTACAATGACATATATCCACTATTATAGTATTATAGAGTATTTTCACTGCCCTAAAAATCCATTGTTTTCTATGAATATTTTTTAGCCGTTTTGTAGACATGTGTTTTTATTTCTCCCTGCAAATACCTAGGAATGAGATTCCTAGGGGAGATGCATGTTTAGCTTTATAGGAAACTTCCAGAACTTCTCCCAAAGTAATTACATAATTTTATACTACAATAAAAATGTACAGCCCTAGCCAGTTTGGCTCAGTAGTTAGAGCGTCGGCCTGTGGACCAGAGAGTCCCAGGTTTGGTTCCCACTAGGCGCAGGTACCTCGGTTGCAGTTTGTCCCCACCCTGGTTGGGGTCGTGTGGGTGGCAACCAGTCGAGGTGTCTCTCTCATATCGATGTTTCTCTTTCGCTCTTCTTCCCCCTCTCTCTCCCTCCCGCTCTATCTGCAAAAATGTCCTTGGGTGAGGATAAAAAAAAAAATGTACAAAATTTTCAGTTTCTCCACATCCTCAAAAAACATTGGTATTCTCAGACTTTTCAATTTTAGCCATTCTGGTGGATGTACAGTGGTATCTCATTGTACCTTTTATTTTCATTTTGGTGTTAACAAATTCTGTTAAGTACTTTCAAACATGCTTTTTTTTTTTTTGTAATTTCATATATCACTTTTGTGTGTATAGTATCTGCTCAAAACTTTTGCCCATTTTCTAAAAAAATAGTTTATGTTTTTGTTATTGAGTTATTGGAGTTCTTTATGTAACCTGGATACCAGTCTTTTGTCAGACATTTAATTTAGGAGTATATTCTCCCAGTGTAGGTTTGCATATTCATTGTCTCAATGGAGTCTTTTGTTGAGCAATAGTTTTTAATTTTGATGAAGTCTAATGTATTGATTCTTTTTGTGTTATGTCTAGAAAAACTGCCTACCCCAAGTTGTAAAGATACTCTTTTATGTTTTTTTCCTAGATGCGTTGTCATTTTTGTTCTTACATTTAGATTCATGATCCATTTCAAAATAATTTTCCTGTATGGTTTAATGTAGGGGTTACAGATTATTGTATGTTCCATGGATATTAAGTTGCTCTAGTACCATTATGGAAAAGAGTTTGCTGTTTTAATTGGATTGTTTTGGCATCTTTATGAAACATTTAATGACGGTATAAATGAATGTCTGTTTCTGGACAGTATATTATTTCATTACCTATTAGTAAGTTTTTATGCCAGTACCACACTATTTTTATTACTGAAGATTTATATTAAGTCCTGAAGTCAGATAGTGAACAAAATTTCTACCCCTAAAATTACATACTTGAATTCAAATATTAAATCTTTAGAAGGACCCAGTTGAAACCATACATGTTAAGCCATTGTACAGTGCATGGTGATGCATTAACACACTATTTCCTGCAGACATATCAGTACCATTTAGACAACACTTTTCCTTATTTTGTATGTGTGTTTGGACTTCAAGTAGAATGGAGCAGAGCAGGAGGCAGGAGGCAGGTGTAGCCTGAAGGCAATCCTGTGGTTCTAGTCTATTTTGTAATAGTGCCTAGTTTGAAAACAACCATTCTGGAACAAAACAAAAAACCATGAGGTGAGGTTTCTACCAAAACTGGAAAGTCCTTTCCCCCCTTGACTCTATAATTTCCCAGGTTCTTTTCTCTGAAGTGCATTAGCGGGCGTGGTAGGTGAGGAAGGAGCTTATTGCTCTTTAATCATCATCAAAGTATACTACCTGTATTATTTGCAGGGTAAATAAACTATGAATTCCCAAAGAACTTCTATGTATGCATCAACATTTCTAAAAGCTAAAAACCTAGTGATTATATGACTGGCATTTTGTAGGTGGTGTCTGGTATTTTTTAAATTTATGTAATTCATGTTATCCAATCTCCTTAATGCTGTATGGCCTATGTAAATGCTAAGCTTTGATTATATTTAATCAGTAACAATATTTCTTTTTCCAAAGTCTTGCTCGAGAGTAAACAAATAATCTATCTTTCTTATTGGAAGAGGTAGTAGCCACATCTGCACCATGAACCAGGTGAAAATGCAGCTGAACAATAACTTCTCTGAGAAAATTATTGTGACTTGGAACAAGAAAGAGGCAAGAACAAAAAGGATAATCAATGTTCACTTTTTGTTTGAGAATAATTTGTTTGAGTAATTCCAAGTAAAGGTCAGATTCTAATGAAAAGCAGAATAACAGCAAATGTACATATTAGTTCTCAAAAGCTGTATTGATAATGCCTTACTCAGAGATAATAACAGCTCATCATTATATAGCTCTTACCATATGACCCACACTATTCTAATCACTGTCCACATACATTTACTTATTTAATCCTGACAATACTTCTGTGAGATTCATGCTTATGATTATTTCCATTTTACAGATGGAGGTTGTGAGGTACAGAGAGATTAATTAACTTGTCCAAAGTCACACTGCCAGTTATTTGGGAACTGTGTCTATCTTCAGAGTCTATGCTTTTAGCCACTATGTTCTACTTTCCTCTTTATTTATAGCATTCTTACTCATTAGATTCATTTACATTTTAAAGATTAGTCTGATTGTTAGTTTGGCATTTGTTTTACCTCGTAACCCAAAGTGATGTGATATCTTTTATTTAAATCAGAAAATGTTAGATTTGAGAGAATCCATATGAATGTGGAGGAACAATTAGAGTGAAACATAAAAGGGAAAAATATTGCTACAGTGGGTAGAGATTTTTAGCAATTAGGAGATGATATCAAAGTGTGTCTTCCCAGGTTTTTGAAAATATTTATACTTCAGCAGATGCTAACTTATTAAAGTATTTTAGTTCATGAAAGCTTTAAGAGAATAAAACACTGGAAAATTGATTTTTACTTAGAATGAGCAATGTGCTATTTCATGGAATTTTGCAATAAAGTACTCTTTTAAGTTAATTAGTTTTTTAGTTTAAAGTGTACTTTTATGTTTGAATAAAAGTATATGTTAAAATTGTACCTTGAGAATTATGTTAAAAGTAACAAAAGGCAGTACACTATTTTCAATGCTCAATAGGTACTATTAGCACATAATGTTATTCAGTGATTTTTCAGATGTTTGCAAGAAGATTGGAATGAAACTGATTTCCTTGTGCATCTAATTGACTTAATGATCAGATTAATTTAAAACCACTGAAGATTTTAATGTCAGTAATGTGACACGTTTGTGGCACATAATAAGTGGTGATACCTTTAGAAATTAAGATGCCATCTAAGTGACAAGTTTAATAAATCAGGATCACCATAGAAGGAAATATAATTGTGCCAGTAGCATCTTATATCTGAAATTAATAGATTTTATGTAATGGAGAAATTAAATATTCTTGTGCAATATTTATTTAATTTTTTTTCTTTATTGATTTTTAGAGAGAGAGGAAGGGAGAGGGAGAGATAGAAAAATCGATGAGAGAGAACATTAATTGGCCACCTCCTGCATGCCCCCCACTGGGGATTGGGCCCACAACCTGGGCATGTGCCCTGACCAGGAATCAAACAGGCAACCTCTTGGTGCATGGGTCGATGCTCAACCACTGAGCCACACTGGCTGAGCAGTGCAATATTTAAAGGTTGTTGTTATGAGAGGCAATGTATAGATTCGTTTTCATTCATCTTTTCTTTTATATTTTTCTTTTTACACATGAACAAAAATGATCTTTTATTATTTTTTAATTTTTGTTTTAACAGTTTTATTGAGATATACAACACATAAAATTTAACTATTTGAAGTGTAACATTTAATGGAATTTAGTATATTCACAGAACTATGCAACAATATAGTTTTAAAACATTATCACCCCAAAATGAAACACCATAACTAATATGTGGCAACATGGCACATACTGTTTTGTGACATTTTGTGAGTCGCTTCCTTTATTCAGCATAGTGTTTCCAAGGTTCATTCATGTTGTAGTATGAATTAGTTCTTTCTTTTTATTGCTAAATAGTACTCCATTGTATGAAGTACAGCCATGCCTCATTTTCTTTTTTCATCCATCCGTTGATGGATATTCTGATTAATTTTTTTAGCTATTAAGAATAATGTTGCTATCAACATTTATATACAAAATTTTGTGTGTACATATGTTTTCATTTCTCTTGGGTAACTACCTAGGAATGAATCAATATGTCATATGGAGAATCTATATTTAATATTCTGAGGAGCTAATAAACTGTTACTTTCCCACCAGAAGTGTATGAGGGCTCCAATCAGTCTCTGTATATCCTTGTTAACAATTGTGATTGTGCATCTTTTGTTATAGTCATCCTGGTAATATGAAGTGATATCGTATTGTGATTTTGATTTGTATTTCCTTAGTGACTAATGATGTTGGGCATTGTTCACATGTTTGATATTTTATTATGTTTCTTGAAGAAATATCCATTCAAATCCTTTGGCCATTTTTAAATTAACATTTTAAAATATGTTTTTATTGATTATTTAGAGAGAGGAAGGAAGAGAGAGAAACATTGTTGTGAGAAACATTGATCAGATGCCTCCTGCACGCCCCCTGCTGGGGATCGGGACTGCAACTCCCGGGCTGTGCCCTGACTGGGAATCGAACCAGGACCTTGGAGTCCACAGGGCAATGCTCAATCCACTGAGCCACATCGGCCAGGCTTGATGTTTTATTATTTATTTGCTATAGTCTTTTTATATTTCGGATACAAGTTATTTATTTTAGATATAATTTGCAAATATTTTCTTCATTGTGTGAGATGTCTTTTAACTTTCTTAAAATGTCCTTTGAAACAGAAAACTTTTATTTTTCAGATTTGTTTTATTTTATTTTTCAGATATAATTGACATACAACATTGTATGAGTTCAAGGTATACAATGTGATCATTTGATATAGGTATATATTGCAAAGCATTTACAATAAGGTTATTTAACAGATATTAATTTCATGTAATTATTTTGTTGTTATGGTGAGAATATTTAAGATCTAACCTCTCAGTAACTTTCAAGTATACAATACATTAAGTATACAATAAATCCCAGAATTTATTTTTCGTATAACTGGAACTTTGTTCTCTTTGACCAACATCACCTCGTTTCCCTTATCCCTCAGCCCTGACAACTGCTAATCTACGCTCTGTTTTTATGAGTTTAGCTTTTTTAGATTCCACATAAGAGTGAGATTATACAGTTTTTGTATTGCTCTTTCTGACTTATTTCACTTATTATAAAATGCCCTCATGGTGTTGCAAATGACAGGATTTTGCTCTCTTTATGACTGAATAACATTCTACTACAGATGATAAATAGATACAGACACAGATATAGATATAGATCAAATATTTTCTTCATTCATCTCTCAGTGAGCATTTAGGGTTTTTCCATATTTTGGCTATTGTGAATAATGCTGCAATAAACAAGGGTTGCAGATATCCCTAAAAGATAGTGATTTCATTTCCTTTGCATAGATACTTGGGAGTGGGATTGCTGGATCATATCATAGTTCTATTTTACATTTTTAAAGGAAACCTCCATATTGTTTTCCATTGTGGCTGTACTAATTTACATTCCCACTAATAATGCACAAGGGTTCCATTTTATCCATTTTCTTGCCAGCATTTGTTATCTATTCTTATTTTGACAATAGCCATTCTAACAAGTGTGAGGTGATATCTCCTTTTGATTTGCATGTCACTGATGGTTAGTGATACTGAGAACCTTTCCATGTACCTGTTGGCCATTTGTAGGTCTTCTCTAGAAAATATCTATTCAGGTCCTTTGTTAATTTTTAAATCTTTTTTTTATTTTTTATTTTTGTAGGCCATTGAGTTGTATGGGCTTTTTATATATTTTGGATATTAACCTCTTATCATATACATGGTGTTTGTTTATATATATATATATATATATATATATATATATATATATATATATATTTCCAAATATTCCCCTCATTCCATAGGTTGCCTTTTAATTTTGTTGTTTCTTTTGCTTTGCAGCTTTTTAGTTTGATGTCGTGCAACTTGTTGATTTTTCTTTTTGTGCTTGTGCTTTTGATGTCATATCCGAAATTTCAATGCCAAGACCAATGGCAAGGAGCTTTTTCTCTGTATATTTTTCTAGGAAATTATAGTTTCAGACCTTACATTTAAGTTCTCAATCCATTTTGAGTTAATTTCTGTGAGTTAAGATAGGAGTCCAATTTTATTCTTTTGCATGTAAATACCCAGTTTTATCAAAACATTTATAAATAAATTATTCTTTTCTCATTGCGTATTCTTTTCTTCTTTGTCAAAGATTAGTTGATCATATATGTGTGGATTTATTTCTCGGCTCTTGATTCTGTTACATTGGTTTATATGTCTGTTTTCATGCCAGTACCATACTCTTTCTATTACTATAAATATAAATATGTAATATAGTTTGAAATCAGGAATTTTCATGCCTCCAGCTTTGGTCTTTCTTGGGATTGCCATGGCTATTCAAGGTCTTTTTTGGTCCCATATGAATTTTAGAATTTTTTTCTTTTTTTGTGAAAAATGACACTGAACTTTTATAGGTATTACATTGAATCTATAGATGGCTTTGGGTAGTAAGATCATTTGAATATTAACTATTCCAATTAGTGAACAAGGGATATTTTTCCATTTATTTGTACCTTTTTCAGTGTCTTTCCTCAGTCTTTTACTTTCTGGTGTACATTTCTTTTAAATCCCTGGATACATTTCTTCCTATGCCATTTTTATTGTTTTGATTCTATTGTAATTAGGACTGTTTGCCTTATTTTTTTCAGAAAGGTCATTGTTCGTGTAGAGAAGTACAACTGATTTTTTATTTTTATATACTGCAACTTTACAGAATTCATTTATTGTTTTAACAGTGTTTTGGTGGAGTCTGTGGGTTTTTATATGTACGAAATCATGTCATCTGGAAACAGACAATTTTATTTCCTTTCTTATTGGCATGCATTTTATTTTTCTTACATAATTTCTGTGTCTATAATTTCCAATGCTACGTTGATTAAGAGTGGGTACCCTTGTTGCCTTCATATTAGAGGGAAACCTTTCAGCTTTTCATTGTTGAGTATGACATTACATGTTGATTTGTCATTTATGATATCTATTGTGTTGAAGTATGTTCCTTGTATACACACTTTGTTGAAAGTTTTTATCATGAAAGGGTGTTGAATTTTATGTCAAATGCTTTTTCTGCATCTATTAAGATGATTATATGATTTTTACCCTTCATTTTGTAATGTTGTGTATCACATTTATTGATCTGTACATTTTGAATCACCCTTGCATCCTGGGGATAAATATCACTTGATCAAGGTGTTTGACCCTTGCCATGTGCTATTAAATTTGGTTTGCTAGTATTTTGTTGAGAATTTTTGCATTTATAATCATCAGGGATATTGTCCTGAAGGTTTTCTTGTTTGTTTGTTTGTTTGTTTGTTTTTCTTGTAGTATTCTTACCAGGTTTTGGTAAGATGGTAATGCTGGCCTCGTAAAATAATGTTGGAAGTGTTCTCTCTCCTACAGTTCTTTGAAATTGTTTGAGAAGGATTGTTGATAGTTCTCCTTTAAATGTTTGGTGGAATACATCCATGAAGTCATATGGCTTTTTATCAGACAGTTCCCTTGAGAGGGATTGTTGATAGTTCTCCTTTAAATGTTTGGTGGAATACATCCATGAAGTCATAGACTTTTTATCATACAGTTCCCTCAAAGAACTGTTTTTGCTGCATCCCATTAGTTTTGGTATGTTGTGTTCACCTTTTTTATTTATTTCAAAAATTTTTTTCAGTATCTTCTTTGTCCCATTGGTTCTTTAGGAATGTGTTATTGAATTTCAACATATTTGTGAATTTTCCAGTTTCCTCTGTCATTGATTTCTTGTTTCTTTCCATTGTGGTTGGATGAGATTTTTTATGATTTCATTTTTTTCAAATTTGCTGAGCCTTGTTTTGTGACCTAACATATAATGTATCCTGGAGAATGAGTTGTGTGTGCTTGAAAAGAATGTGTATTCTGATGCTGTTGGATGCAATGTTCTGTATATGTCTGTTAGACCTATTTGCTCTAGATTATAGTTCAAGTATGTTTCTTTAATGGGTTTTCTATCCAAATGATCTATCCTTTATTGAAAGTGGGGTATTAAGTTCCAGGTAGCATTCCAGGCCACATGCTGTGGGTCATAGATGAAGTCAAACAGTAAAGAATACAAACTTTGCCCTTATGTCTTTATCAAAAAACAAGGAGATAGTTGGGTTAAGGAAATAATTCATTCTACATTATAATCAAATCACATAGACAAACAGATGCCTATACACATCTAGCTAAAGACTGCCAGAGCTTAAAAGAGCCATTTCACCCAGTCCAATGTTTCTACTCCATCATCTCCAGTGTATAGACAAGCAGTATTTTTATGTATCTGAGAGTTAAATATAATAATGATACTACCTTATAATGGTATAGGTTATTATAGTTCTAAGTGCACTTTTTTTTTACATCAAGATAGACAGTATCATGCAATGTCCAAGGTATAATCTTTGAAGTCCTGCAGATATAGGAACAAATCCTGCCTCTACCTCTTATATATATGACTTGAATAAATCATTTGACATCACTTGTTTTCCTCATGTGCTAATTGGGAATAATAATACCAAATTCATAGGGTTATTATTAATTCAAATTAGAGCACAATCACACACACACACACACACACACACAAATATTGCCTGTCATAAAATCGACTCTCAATGAATCATGTTTTGTGAGGTATGGTGGACAGCTATTGTTCTTCTTGTTTTACAGGTTAGTAAACCAATTGTTAGAAAGATTAAGTTATTTACCTAAGATTATATAATAAATTGAATTTACTGTGCTGCTACTGGATTGCAAATGTTCCATCTCCTTACAAAATTTTATATTAAGACAATGGTAAGCTGATATTTTAATTGTTTTGTGTGAGGTATTTTGTTTTTATAATTCTTATGTTTTACAAATGTGTTTAGGGGTCTTTTGAGGGTCATTGTCCATGTCTCACTTAGCTTCTGAATGATCCATAAAGTATATTCTAATGAGCATTCTTCAGTATTATCAAGTCTTCTGTCCTTTTAAGTTATGACAGAGGATAATTATTTTGGCTTGGGAATTCTTTGATGCCTCCAAATATGTGCCTCTAAACTGATAATGGCATTTGAATATTTAATTTGAAGCAGATCTCTCATGTCCCATGATGAGGGTTTGGGATATTTAATTCACTCTCCATAAAATAGTGAATCTATTCATAGGCCTATGGTGAGTGGTGTTTTACCTTTGAGAACTCTGATATGGAAAGGATAAAGAGAGAAAAGAATGCCAAGATGAATGAAAAATTGTTTCAGGTGATATTTTGCTGTTTCAATATTGATCCATATCACTGGTCTTATACTTGAAAAATACATTTTGTTTTGGTTTCAATTTGATAAACTGTTTGGTGTAAGGAAATGTATCTCAAATTAGAATTTATTTTAAAAGTCTAGCATTTCACTTCAGCTGAGGATTCATCAAATGATCATTGTCCATTCCTGTCCTTAGCTCTTGTTTCAATTATATTCATATGCTTGAGACAATAAAACTTTCCTGTATTTTGAAAGATTACAGAATACTAGTATTTTATTGGATCCTAAAGTAGTACATTCCCTTGATCATAAAGCTGCCTAGCCATATCATTGGCCAAAGAATGGACACCACTACTTTTAAGATTAACATAATTTACATATATTGGAAACATGGAATTTCCTTGAATTTAGATAATTTATAATAAAAAATATATGAAATTACTAAATCAATAATAAAACAAATAATTTGAAAACAACTGACAGCATAAAAATGGTGGAATCTTATCATTTGCAATAACGTAGATGGACCAAGAGGGTATTATGCTAAGTGAAATAATTCAGATAGAGAAAGACAAATACCATACGATTCCATTTATATGTGGAATCTAAAAAACAAAATGAATGAACAAACACAACAAACAGACTCACAGATATAGGGAACAAACTGATGGTTGCCAGGTTAAGGGGGGTACTGTTGGGAGCTGGGTGAAAAAGGTGAAGGTATTAAGTATAAATTGGTAGTTGCAGAGTAGTCATGGGGGTGTAAATTACAACATAGGCAATATAATCACTAATGCTATTGTAATAACTGTGTATGAAGTCATATGGGTACTAGACTTATTGGGGAGAGTTACTTTATAAGTTATATAAATGTTTAACCACTATGCTGTGCATTTGAAAGTAATACAATACTGAATATCAAATGTAATTTAAAAAAACTTTAAAAAGTAAAAATAAAAATATCTGTTTAGATAGAAAAATAAAATAACTGACAACATGTTTCTTCTTCTCCTTTCCCTATAACTTCTCTAAAAGATAGTGATTTGATATGTAATGAGCTCCTGCCACATGTATTGTATCTACATCTCATTTGCAAAAGAAACATCATTGAAATAATAAATTTTCCCTCCGTTTACCGAAGGCTTGTGTTAATATTCTCATTTTGTTTCTTAGCTATGACCTTAGGGGCATGGTCTTAGGTATAGAAAATGTTTTGTGTGCTTTTCCCCACACGTTCCACTCAGCATTCCCTGCCTTTGTCTCTACTGTCATTCTGTCCTTATCTGTATATTTGCTGCATTAGTCAGGCCTTGAAAGTTACATTTTTCATTTTTATCGCTGACTTTTAACACTTTCATAAGCAACATAGCAACATACACTCCTCTTAGTTGTGCCAAGAGGAAATGTGATTTACATGGCAAATAATATTCTTGTGCTCTTGTTGGTCCCTTCCTTTAAAGTGTGGGTAGATATGTAGGCCTTGGGCTTTAAGGTGTGGCTGATTTTTAATCCTTAGCTGAAATAAATAGGTTTGATTAACTCTTCATGTGCCTGCTACTAGTTCCTAAATGCAATAATTAATTTACATGAACCACAGAAAAAGATTACAGGCCCACAGGAGCTGGAGTGGGGGACCTGACATTGTGGATACATTATGAAAGTTCTGTACCTCAGTGTATACAGGATGCAGTGGAATAATTTGAGATATCTCCTTCTGTTTAACAATTTTTTCTGAAGCTTACATTGGATCACTCTACAATCACTACCCTCTGGAGGCATTGGCATATATTTTTAAAGGAACTAATGCCTCATTCTTAGAGTGATTGAGAAAGTAAGTTAAATAAATAACCTTATTAATGAAAATAATGCTACTTAGAAATTCGTCACATATATTTTCAGGTTTAAACTGTGTCACATACTTTTAAACATTTATTTTTATACTTTATCTTTGCAAACAAATGATGGCATTGCATTAAAGAACAGATCATATGGAATATATTTTATTGCTAATCTCTTACTACCTTATATGTATATTGTAAATTATAATTTGCAAAGCACTATAAAACACACACACATATACATA
The DNA here is from genome assembly GCA_030848825.1 of Tadarida brasiliensis. Lineage (NCBI taxonomy): Eukaryota > Metazoa > Chordata > Mammalia > Chiroptera > Molossidae > Tadarida > Tadarida brasiliensis. The sequence continues at coordinate 11,767,993 of CM061280.1, forward strand.
TGGTCTTATTTAATCATCATAATAACCCTGGTCAATATTATTCTAATCACATAAGTTGAGTGATTTGACAGAGGTACAACTTTATTTTAATTTCTAAAATTTTTGAAAGAAGTGAATATATATATATATTTTTAATTTTTATTGTTGAAAGTATTATAGATGCCCCCCCCTTTTTTTCCCATTGACCCTTCTCCTCCCACTCTCACCGTGCTCCTGCTTTCCCCAAACCATTGTCTGTGTCCATTGGTTATGCATATATACATATAAGTTCTTTGGTTTATCTTTATTCTTTAAAGTATTTTTAAGTTACATTTTACATTCACTATTATTTTTTATTAGTTTCAGCTGTACAGCGTAGTGGTTAGACAATTATATACTTTAAAATGTGTTCTTCCTGATATTTCCATTGCCCAGCTGGCACCATACATAGTTATTATAATATTACGGACTATATTTACTATGCTGTATGTTACATGCCCATGACTATATTGTAACTACAATCTGTACTTCTCATTCCCTTCACCTCTTTCATACAGCCCCCCAACCCACCTCCCCTCTGGCAATCATCAGTCCCCTATCTGTATCTATAAGTCTGTTTCTGTTTTGTTTGTTTATATTGTTATTTAGATTCCACTGAGCATAATACTCTCTAGGTCAATCTATGCTGTCACAAATGGTAAGATTTCATTCTTTTATATCACCCAATAATATTCTATTGTACATTTGTACCACCACTTTTTTATCCTCTAATCTATTGATGGGTACTTACACTGCTTCTATACCTTGGCTATTGTAAATAACACTGCAAAGAACATAGGGGTGCATATATTCTTTTGAATTAGTGTTTTGGGTTCCTTTGGATATATACCCAGAAGTCGAATCACAAGGTCAAAAGGCAGTTCTATTTTTATTTTTTTTATTATTATTTTTTTTTACTAATTTATTTTTGTTACAGATGTTTCTCCTTTTCCCCCCATTGTCACCCTCCTACCCCTCCCTCCCTGCCCCATCCCCAGTTCTGTTGTCCATGTCCATTGGTTATGAGTACATACGTACAAGTTCTGTGGTTCATCGCTCCCCTCCCCCACCCCCTCTTCTGGCAATTGTCAGTCTGTACCCTACTTCCACATCTCTGGGACTACCCTGTTCCTCAGACTGTTATGTTTATTATATTCCAGAAATAAATGAGATCATATGATATTTGTCTTTCTCTGCTTGGCTGGTTTCACTTAGGATAATAGTTTCTAGGTCCTCCCATGTCGTCGCAAAGGATAAGATATCTTTCTTTCTTACAGCTGCATAGTACTCCATTGTGTATATGTACCACAGCTTTTTTATCCATTCATCTACTGATGGACACTTGGGCTGTTTCCAGATCTTAGCTATTGTAAATAGTGCTGCTATGAACATGGGGGTACATATATTCTTTCTGTTTAGTGTTTCAGGCTTCTTAGGGTATATTCCTAGGAGTGGGATCACTGGGTCAAATGGTAATTCAATTTTTAATTTTTTGAGGTAACACCATAGTGTTTTCCATAGTGGCTGTACCAGTCTGCATTCCCACCAGCAGTGTACTAGAGTCCCCTTTTCTCCACACCCTCACCAACACTTGTTGTTTGTTGATTTGTTGATGGCGGCTATTCTGACAGGTGTGAGGTGATACCTCATTGTTGTTTTAATTTGCATCTCTCTGATGATTAGTGATGCTGAGCATTTCTTCATATGTCCCTTAGCCATTTGTATGTCCTGTCTGGAGAGGTGTCTATTTAGTTCCTCTGCCCATTTTTTAATTGGGTTCTTTGTTTTCCTTTTGTTGAGTTGTATGAGCACTCTATATATTTTGGAGATTAACCCCTTATCTGATGTATCATTGGCAATTATGCTCTCCCATAGAGTGGGTTCCCTATCTGTTTTGATGGTTGTTTCTTTTGCTGTGCAGAAGCTTTTGAGTTTTATGTAGTCCCATGTGTTCATTTTTCCCTTTGTTTCTGTTGCCTTAGGTGATGTATCAGTGAAGATTCTGCTGCCTATGATGTCTGAAATTTTGTTGCCTACATTTTCTTCTCGGATTTTTATGGATTCACGAGTCACATTTAAGTCTTTTATCCATTTTGAGTTTATTCTTGTGTATGGTGTACGTTGTTGGTCTAGTTTCCTTTTTTTGCATGTAGCTGTCCAATTTTCCCAACACCATTTATTAAAGGGGCTGTCTTTACTCCATTGTATGCTCTTGCTGCCTTTGTCCAATATTAATTGAGCATAATGTCTTGGGTCAATTTTCGGATTCTCTGTTCTGTTCCACTGCTCTATATGCCTATTCTTATGCCAGTACCAGGCTGTTTTGATTACAGTAGCTTTGTAGTATAATCTGATATCCGGTATTGTGATCCCACCTATTTTGTCCTTCTTTTTCAAGATTGCTATGGCTATTCGGGGTGTTTTTTGGTTCCATATGAACTTTTGAAGTATTTGTTCTAGTTCTGTGAAATATGTCCCTGGTACTTTGATGGGGATTGCATTGAATATATAGATTGCTTTGGGTAATATGGACATTTTAATGATGTTAATTCTTCCAATCCATGAACAAGGTATGTGCTTCCACTTTTTTATATCTTCCTCTATTTCTTTTTTCAATGTCCTGTAGTTTTCTGCAAATAGGTCCTTTACTTCTTTGGTTAAGTTTATTCCTAGGTATCTTAATTTTTTTGCTGCGATGGTAAATGGAATTGTTTTTTTAGTTTCTCTTTCTGTGAGTTCATCATTGGTGTATAAGAATGCCGTTGATTTCTTGATGTTAATTTTGTATCCTGCTACTTTTCCAAATTCATTTATTAAGTCTAGTAGATTTTTGATGGAGTCTTTAGGGTTTTCTATATATAATATCATGTCGTCTGCGAATAATGACAGTTTCACTTCCTCCTTTCCAATTTGGATTCCTTTTATTTTTTCTTCACGTCTGATTGCTGTGGCTAAGACTTCCAGTACTATGTTAAATAAGAGTGGCGAAAGTGGGCATCCCTGTCTTGTTCCTGTTCTTAAGGGAAATGCTTTTAGTTTTTGTCCATTGAGTATGATGTTGGCTGTAGGTCTTTCATATATCGCTTTTATAATGTTGAGATATGATCCATCTATTCCCAAATTTCTGAGCGTTTTTATCAGAAATGGGTGCTGCATTTTGTCAAATGCTTTTTCAGCGTCTATTGATATGATCATATGGTTTTTATCTTTCATTTTGTTTATGTGATGTATCACATTTATTGATTTGCGAATATTGTACCAGCCTTGCATCCCTGGGATGAATCCCACTTGGTCATGGTGAATAATTTGTTTGATGTATTGCTGGATCCGATTTGCTAGTATTTTGTTAAGGATTTTGGCATCTATGTTCATCAGGGATATTGGCCTGTAGTTTTCTTTCTTTGTAGTGTCTTTTTCTGGTTTTGGAATTAGAATTATGCTGGCCTCATAAAACAAGTTTGGAAGTCTTCCTTCTTCTTGAATTTTTTGGAATAGTTTGAGGAGAATGGGTGTTGTTCTTCTTTGAATGTTCGGTAAAACTCCCCCGTGAAGCCGTCAGGGCCTGGGCTTTTGTTTGCTGGGAGGATCTTGATTACATCTTCAATTTCCTTCATTTTTATTGGCCTGTTCAAGTTTTCTATCTCTTCCCGGTTCAGTTTTGGGAGACTATGTTTTTCTAGAAATGTGTCCATTTCACTTAGATTGTCGAATTTGTTGCCATATAAATGTTCATAGTATTTGTTAACGATCCTTTGTATTTCTGTGGTGTCAGTTGTTACTTCTCCTCTTTCATTTCTGATTTTGTGTATTTGGGTTCTGTCTCTTTGTTTCTTGGTGAGTCTAGCTAAGGGTCCATCAATCTTGTTTATCTTTTCAAAAAACCAGCTCTTTGTTTCATTGATCCTTTGAATTGTTTTTTTGGTCTCCATGTCGTTTATTTCTGCTCTGATCTTTACTATTTCCTTCCTTCTACTTGCTCTAAGGTTTTCTTTTTGTTTGCTTTCTAGTTCTTTAAGTTGTGAGGTTAGATAGTCAATTAGAAATTTTTCTTCTTTCTTGAGGTGGGCCTGTAGTGCTGTGAACTTCCCTCTCAGAACTGCTTTTGCTGCATCCCATAGATTTTGTGTTGTTGTGTGTTCATTTTCATTAGTTTCCAGAAAGTTTTTAATTTCTTCCTTGATCTCCATGTTAACCGATTCATTGTTCAATAACATGCTATTTAGCCTCCATGTCTTCAAATGTCTTTGCATGTTCTTGTGTCAATTGATTTCTAGTTTCATGCCATTGTGATCTGAGAAGATGCTTGATATGATTTCAATCTTCTTGAACTTGTAGAGACTTAGTTTGTGTCCTATCATGTGGTCTATCTTTGAGAATGTCCCATGTGCACTTGAGAAGAATGTGAATTCTGTAGTTTTGGGGTGTAATTCTCTGTAGATATCTATTAAATCCATTTGATCTAGTGCTTCATTTAGAATTTCTGTTTCCTTGTGAATTTTTTGTCTAGATGATCTATCCAGTGATGTCAGTGGGGTGTTGAAGTCTCCTGCTATGATTGTATTGCTGTCGATTTCTCCTTTGAAGTCCTCCAGAAGATTTTTAATATATTTTGGTGCTCCTATATTGGGTGCATATATGTTTACCAAGGTTATATCTTCCTGTTGGATAGACCCTTTCAATATTATGTAGTGACCTTCTTTGTCTCTGGTTATGGTCTTCAATTTGAAATCTAATTCATCAGATATGAGTATTGCTACCCCAGTTTTTTTTTTCCTTTCTGTTTGCTTAGAAGATTTTTTTCCATCCCTTTACTTTCAACCTATGTGAGTCTTTTGTTGTGAGGTGGGTCTACTGTAAACAACATATATGTGACTCATGCTTTCTTATCCAATCAGCTACTCTGTGCCTTTTTATCAGAGCATTCAATCCATTTACATTTAAGGTGATTATTGATATGTACTTATTTATTAGCATTTTTGTTCAGTGTGGTTATATTTTTCTTCCTATTTCTTCTACTAATTACAGCAGTCCTTTTAACATTTCTTGCAGTGCTGGTTTGGTGCTAATATATTACCTTAGTCCTTTTTTGTCTGGGAAGCTCTTTATTTGACCTTCTATTTTGAATGATAGCCTTGCTGGATAGAGTAGTCTTGGATTCAGATCCTTGTTTTTCATGACCTTGATTACTCCATGCCATTCCCTTCTGGCCTGTAGTGTTTCTGTTGAGAAGTCAGATGAGAGCCTTATTTGGGTTCCTTTGTAGGTAACCTGTTGCTTATTTCTTGCTGCCTTTAGGATTCTCTCTTTGTCTTTAATTTTTGGCATTTTAATTATTATGTGTCTTGGTGTGGGCCTGTTTGGGTTGTTCTTACTTGGGGCTCTCTGTGCTTCTTGAACTTGAATGCCTTCTTCCTTCACCAGGTTAGGAAAGTTTTCTATCACTATTTCTTCAAATATATTCTCTAGCCCTTGCTCATTTTCTTCTTCTTCGGGGAGTCCTATAATGCGAATGTTATTACGTTTCCAGTTGTCCCACAGTTCTCTTAAGCTATCTTCCTGTGTTTTCATTGTTTTTTCCTTTTGGTTTTCTGATTCATTGATTTTTTCTACTCTGTCTTCTAATTCACTGATCTGTTCCTCAGCTTCCTCTACTCTGCTTGTCAGTCCTTCCAATGTGTTCTTTATTTCTGCTATGTCATTCTTCATTTCCACTTGGTTGGTTTTCATGGTGTCAATGTCCTTACCCATGCTGTTTAGTTTCCTCAAGATCATGGCTCTGAACTCTACCTCTGATAATTTGCTTAACTGCATTTCATTTATCTCATCTTCGGTAGAGTTCTCTTGTTCTTTTATTTGGGATCTGTTTCTTTGTTTCACCGTTTTTGCTATCTCAGTGGGTTTTGGAGCCTGCCAAATTTTCCCTGTGGGTGTTGGTGTTCTGCTATTTGTGGCTCCCTCTACTGGGTTTGGATGAGCGTGGAGGGCCCTCCTTAAACACCACTGTCAAGTCTCACTTTCCTGGGGTGATTTCCAAGCTCAGGAAAGGTTCAGTTATGCTCTAGCTTTTTGCCTGGAGGCTATTAGCCTTAGTTACTTGAAAAGCCTTGGGATCTCAGTTGAATGAGAAACTCCCTCAGGTGTTTGTAGTGTGAGAGGATTTCCCGAGGGTGGGGCCGCTCCTGGTTGTTAATGAGCCTCAATTTGCATTTCTTTGCCTCTTTTCCTCACCTGGGAATCTCCGAGGGAGGGACTTCCACAGCTCTGGGAAGGACTAAACTTGGCTGCTGTTCTGTGTAACCGGGAAGGAGCGGCTGGCCACCACCGTCCTTTGTGGCCACAGCTCAGCACAAACTCTGAGCACCCTCCAAATCCCAGGCCTCCCCACAGATTTCCAGTCCAGTCCGCCCTCCCTCTGCCGGAGCCCCAGGTGAGTGTCTGTGGCTATTTAGCGCTCTGTCCCGGCCCTCTGCGCTGTGGAGCAGCTGGGGCTCTTAACCCCGAGGGCGGGCGCCGCCGCTGCTCACAGCTAAGGCTGCTGCTCACAGACAAGGCCGCTGCTGTCTGTGGGCTCCCAGCCAGCCACCCTCACGTGCCTCCGCAGATCCTACCAGGCTCATTCAGTGTCCCTGGTTGTATGATCCTCTCTCGCTGCTTTTCTGTTGCTTTTTCCCGACGATTTGTCTTTATGTTAGTTGTAATTCCCGTTTGGTCCTGGGAGATCGTCAGTGTAGCTTCCATTCACTCCGCCGCCATTTCCCTGAGCTCCGTCAGTTCTATTTTTAATTTTTTGAGGAAACTATACTGTTTTCCACAGTGACTCCACCAATCTACATTCCTACCAACAGTGCAGGAAGATTTCTTTTCCTTCACATCCTCACCAACACTTATTGTTTGTTGATTTTTTGATGATAGCCGTTCTGATATTTGTGAGGTGATATCTCATTGATTTTAATTTTCATTTAGCATATAATTAGATACATTGAGCATCTTCTCATATGTTTATTGTCCATCTGTAGGTCCTCTTTGGAGAACTACTAATTGGGTTCTCTGCCCAATTTAATTGGATTGTTTGTTTCTTTTGGGGAGGTGTTGAGTTGTATGAGTTCTTTATATATTTTAGATAATAACCCCTTATCAGATATATCATTGGCAAATATGTTCTACTGTTCAGTGGGGCATCTTTCATTTTGTTCATGATTTCCTTTGCTGTGCAAAAACTTTTTTTAGTTTGATGTAGTCCATTTGTTTGTTTCTTTTCCTTGCCCAAGGAGATATATAAAAAAATATTACTAAGGGAGATGTCCAAGTATTTACTGCCTATGTTTTCTTGTATGATTTTTATGGTATCCAGTCTTACATTTAGTCTTTAATCCATTTTGTGTTTATTCCTGTATGGATTATAAGAAGGTGGTCTAGTTTCAATTTTTTTTTTTTTTTGCACAGATCTGCCAAAATTTTCCAACACTATTTATTAAATAGACTGTCTTTATTCCTTTGTATGTTCTTGCCTCTTTGTCAAATATTAATTGGCCATATCAGCATGGGTTTATTTTTGGGTTCTCTCCTATTCCACTAATCTATATGTCAGGTGTTTTTAAAAATATATTTCTTTTTATTTTATATTATTTTATTTTTCCTATCACCATGTATCCCCTCTATGCCCTCTTCCACATCCACCCACCCTCTCCCCCCTGCCAGGACCTTGCTTTTTTACTACAGTTGCCACGTAGTATAGTTGGATATCAAATAGCGTGATTCCTTGAACTTTGTTCATCTTTCCCAAGTTTGCTATGGCTATTCGGAGTCTTTCGGAGTTACATGTAATTTTTTTTTTTTATCCTCACCTGAGGACATTTTTGCATTTATCTTCAGATAGAGTGGGAGGGAGCGAAGGAGGAAGAGAGAGAGAAACATCGATGTGAGAGAGACACACCAACTGGTTGCCACCCACAGGACCCCAGCTGGGGTGGGGACAAACTGCAACCAAGGTACGTGCCCTTAGCGGGAACCGAACCCGGGATTCTCTGGTCTGCAGGCTGACGCTCTAACCCCTGAGCCAAACTGGCCAGGGCTAAAATTTTTGATTATTTGTTTTAGTTCTGTGAAATACGCCATTGGTATTTTTATAGGAATTGCATTGAATTTATACATTGCTTTGGGTAGTATGGACATTTTAACAATGTTAATTCTTCCTATCCATGAGAGCATGATATATACTTCCATTTATATGCATCGTCTTCAGTTTCATTCTTCAGTGTCTTATAGTTTTCCAAACAATGTCTTTTACCTCCTTGGTTAAATTTATTCCTAGGTATTTTTTTTTTTTGGATGATTTATAAATGTGATTATCTTTTTAGTTTCCCTTCCTCATAGTTCATTATTGGTGAATAAAAATACAACCAATTTCTGGAGATTAATTTTGTATCCTGCTACTTTACTGAATTTATTTGTTTCAGTAGTTCTTTGATGAAATAATTAGTGTTCTCTATATGCGGTCTTTTCATATGCAAATAATGACAGGTTTACTTCCTCCTTTCCAATTGGGATGCCTTTTATTTCTTCTTCTTTTTTGATTACTGTGGCTGGGGCTTCCAGTACTATATTTAATAAGAGTGGTGAAGAGGACATACCTGACTTGTTCCTGAACTTAAGGGAAATGCTTTTAGTTTTTCCCCATTGATTATGATGTTGGCTGTAGGTTTGTCATATATGGCCTTTATTATGGTGAGGTATGTTCCCTCTATTCCCTGAAAGTTTTTATCATAAATGGATACCTGATTTTGTCAGAAGCTTTTTTTGCTGCATCTATTGATATGAACATATGATTTTTATCCTTCATTTTGTTTATGTAGTGTATCACATTAACTGATTTGCAGATATTGTACCAACCTTGCACCCCTGGAATAAATCCCAGTTGATCATGGTTTATAACATTTTTAATGTATTGCTGGATTTGGTGTGATACTATTTTGTTTTGGATTTTAGCATCTATGTTCATCAGGGATACCGGCCTATAATGTTCTTTCTTTGTGGTGTCTTTATCTGGTTTTGGAATTAGGATAATGCTGGCCTCATAAAATGAGCTTAGGGGTCTTCCTGCCTCTTTGAATTTTTTGCAATAGTTTGAGAAAACTAGGTGTTAGTTCCTCTTTGAATGTTTGGTAAAATTCACCTGAGAAGCCATCAAGTCCAGGACTTGTTTGTTGAGAGTTGTTTTTTTTTTTTTTAATTACTGCTTCAATTTAATTAGTTGTAATCACTCTATTAAGATTGTGTTATTCTTCCTGATTCAATTTTAAAAGATTATATCTTTCAAGGAATTTATCCATTTGTCCAGACTATCAAATTTGCTGGCATATAGTTGTTTGTAAAATTTTCTTACAATCCGTTGTATTTCTGTGGTGTCAGTTGTTACTTCTCTTTCATTTCTGATTTTATTTATTTGGGTCCTTTCTCTTTGTTTCTTGGTGAGTCTGGTTAAATGTTTATCAATCTTGTTTATCATTTCAAAGAATCACCTCTTGGTTTCATTAATCTTGTAATCTTGTTTTAGACTCTATTTTGTTTATTTCTCCTCTGATCTTTAGTATTTCTTTTTTTCTACTTACTTTGGGCTTTGCTTATTGTTATTTTTCTGGTGCCTTTAGCTGTAAGTTTAGATTGTTTGATATTTTTCTTGTTTCTTGAGGTAGGCCTGAAATGCTATGAATTTCCCTCTTAGGACTGCTATTGCTGTGTATCATAAATCTTGAGTTGTTGTACTCTCATTTTCAGTTTTTTCAAGGTATCTTTAGATATATTCCCTGATTTCATTGTTACCCCATTCACTGTTTAGTAACGTGTTATTTAGCCTCTATGTGTTTGTGTTTGTGTTTTTGTTTTTGTTTTTCCTTGTGATTGGTTTCTAGTTCATACCATTATGGTCAGAGAAGATGCTTGATATGATTTCAATATTTTTAAATTTATTGAAACATGTTTTCTATCCTAACATGTGGTTAATCCTAGAAAATGTTCCATGTGCACTTGAATAAAATGTATATTCTGCTTCTTTGGGGTGAAATGCTCTAAAGATATCAATTAAATTAATCTGATATAGTGTGTCATTTAATGCTGCTGTTTTCTTATTGATTTTCGTATCTGGAAGATCTATCCATTGACGACAGTGGGGTGTGAAAATCCCCTACTATGAATGTATTACTGTCAATCTTTTTCCATGTCCATCAACATTTGATTTTTATATTTAAGTTTTCCTATGTTGGGTGCATAAAAGTTTGCAAGTGTTACATCCTTTAGTTGGATCACTTCCTTTATCATTATGTAGTGTCCTTCTTTGTCTCTTATTATAGGCTTTGTTTTAATGTCTGTTTTGTCAAATATAAATATTGCTATCCGAGCTTTAAAAAATTTTTTATTTGCATGAAATATCTTTTTCTATACCTTTACTTTAAGTCTTTTTCAGTCTTTTGTTCTAAGGTGAGTCTCTTGTAGACAACATTATATATATATGGGTCTCGTTTTCTTATCCATTCAGCCACCCTGTGCCTTTTGATTGGAGTATTTAAGCTATTTACATTTAAAATGATTATTGATATGTTCATATTTTCTGCCATTTTATACTCTATAACTATGTTTCTTTCTTCTTCTTCAAGAAAATTGTTTAACATTTATTGTAATACTGCTTGGTTGGTACTGTACTCCTTTATCTTTTTCTTGTTTGGAAAACTTTTTATTTCTCCTTCAATTTTAAATAGTAGCCTTATTGGGTAAAGTAGTCTTGGTTGTAAGTCCTTGCATCCCATCACTTTGAATATTTCATGCCAATCCCTTCTGATCTGAAATGTTTCTGTTGAGAAATCAATTTACAGTCTTTTGGGAGCTCCCTTGTAAGTAAGTAACTGTCTTTCTCTTGCTTCTTTTAATATTCTCTCTTTGTCTTTAATCTTTTCCGTTTTAATTATGATATTTCTTGGTATGAGCCTCTTTGGGTTCATTTTTTTTGGAATTCTCCATGTTCCTGGTCTTGTGTGTCTTTTTCCTTCACAAGATTAGGGACATTTTAGTTACTAAGGTACAAATTTTTAAAAGGATCAAAGCCGACCCTTAAACCTATGACTTCTGTCTCTTATCCTTTGAGACAACTTGGAGGGACCTTGAGAGTATTATGCTAAGTGAAATAAGCCAATCAGAGAAAGACAAATACCGCATGATCTCACTTATTTGTGGAATATAATGAACCAGGTGGACTGATGAACGAAATAGACCCAGAGACATAGAAAGGAGTATGGTTCAGACTGACAAACCTCAGAGTAGAGGGGCGGGGGGGTATGGATGAGATGAACCAAAGAACTTATATGCATAACCAATGGACATAGACAACAATGTTGGGGGGGGGGGCGGTGCAGGGCAGGATGGGAAGGAGGATATCTGGGGGGGGAGGAGAAACATCTGTAACAGAAATAAATTAATAAAAATTGGGCGGGGGGAAACCTATGACTTCTGACTCACATTTCAATTCTCTTTTTAGTAATTGACATTTACCTCCTGCCAATCCTTACTTATGAAATAAGAAAGTTGGGATAGATAATTAGATTCATAAATGAGAGGCACTCAGTATATAAATTATGGAACCCAGCCTAGTTCTAAACTGGTCTGATTTGTAACCTGCAATATGCTCATAATTTAGGTTCACATTCCTATAATCTAGGAAACTAGTGGGAAAGCAGGAGGAGGTCATTCTCAATGAAAATATTTATTTTTCTAAGAATAGAAGATAAATTTTTGAAATTGATAGATGAATGGATTTGATGAATATACAGTTAATTGCAAAAGGGTTAAATCATTATCTAAGTAAATCCAGGTCTACCAGTAAGCTGTTTTCTTAGCATAAGCCATCATACAAAGACAAAATAGTTTTTATCATTGTTGGTCCAAATAATATATATACAGGAATGATTATCTTATTAGCACCTTCAGCTTCTCAAGTAAGAAAGAAAAGTGACATTTTGTCCTGGCTGATATGGTTCAGTTTGTTGGAGCATTGTTCCATACACTGAATGTTGGGGGTTTGATTCCCAATCAGGGTGCATACCTAGGTTGTGGGTTTGATCCCTGGTTGGGATGCATATGGGAGGCAACTGATTAATATTGCTCTCTCACATCAATGTTTCTCTCTCTCCCTCTCCTTCTCTCTCTCTCTCTCTCTCTCTCTCTCTCTAAAACATCAATAAAAACATATCCTCAGGTGAGTATTTAAAAAAAAAGAAAAATGACATTTTCTAAATGATAAATAGTAGAAGATTCAAAGTAGGTTTGGTCCAAATATTTTCTTGCTGACTATGTTTTCTTTCCTTATAGAGCAGTGGTTCTCAACCTGTGGGTCGCAACCACTTTGGGGGTGAAATGACCCTTTCACAGGGGTTGCCTAAGACATAACAGTAGCAAAATTACAGTTATGAAGTAGCAACAAAGATCATTTTATGTTTGAGGGTCGCCACAACATGAGGAACTGTATTAAACGGTCGCGGCATTAGGAAGGTTGAGAACCGCTGTTATAGGGTATCCAAAATCATCAATTGTTGTCCAAATTCTTTTCAATTCCCAGGGTGAAAGGGTGGAAAGTTGTAAATTTGAAATTTAAGTTCAGCTCAATATTAAGCAGATGCACTCTATCCATTACTGTTTCTCATCTCCCAATTAAATAAAGGGGGGATAAGAATGACATATTATAGCAAAAGCCAGGTTTAGTGCTTTTCTAATCACATTATTAGCTTCACTATCAGGAGCATACAAAGGCCATATTGTAAAATACATGTTGGTGATTACTGAAGTTATTAAATGTCATAAATTACGGCTTGACTAAAAAGCATGAAACAATATACAAATCACAATCTGAGTAGAATTTGTGTTATTTTAATTGATTTATCTGGAGTATGTCTCAATTGTTTAGTTTAGTGTTTGAAGAAAATGAATGGACGGTTTAACCATGACAAATGCCAGGATAATAATGCATATTTTTCCCCTTCTTCTTCTTCTTCTTCTTCTTCTTCTTCTTCTTGTCTTTTCCTTTGTTATGCACAAAGTACTATCATTGAGAGAGAAACAGTCTGACAGAGTTCTAATAGTGCTAGTGCTAGGTAGAACAGCTTTTTAGACTTTCCCTCTCTGGTGTATCTTTGGAGGTCAACCTGACATTCTTCACCCCTGATGATGGGATATTTAAGGAATAATACTACTTATCACTAACTTATTCCTCCATTACTTTCTTTATCACCCTTTACAGTAAACCATTAACTTTTAATCAGAGGCTTTTTCTTCTTTGTTTACCAAGAAGAAAATTGTGCACTGAGGGAAAAACGACATTTATAAAATTTGTACACTATAAATTTCAAGCTAATTCAAATCCATTTTTACTTAGGACAAAAAACATAACAAGTAATTTTGTATTTTTGAGACTTTATTAACAATTAGCCAGTGTTCATAGTGCTTTTCTGCATCTCTTAGAAAACAGGGAATGGAACTAGTGTTTTTGGTAAGATGGAAAGGGTGCTAGAGATGGCTCATGCCTTGGTTATCTTTACTTATCACTAGGCCATTGTTCTCCAGCAAATGCCAACATGTACAGTAACCCTTATGTTGGTAAAAAATAAAAATAAAAATAAAAATAGTGGGAAAGAGAATGTGAGATCAAAGTACACCATTTCAAAATTCACTTGAAAAGAAGTGAGGAAATATGTCCTAACACTTATCATTAACAGCAACAGCAACAATCCTTTTTTATGTTTCTTTACCCCATTTCCCAAGTTCAGCAACCACATAGTCATTTGTCTTACAAAAAGGCAATGGATAAACCCAGTCCCATGATAATCCTTGCTGCAATGACTACTTATAATGTTAGAATGTTGTCAAGCAAGATTTGTTTGATATTATCATTAACGCATATTCATCCCCCCCCCCAGTGTTTCTTTAAATTTCGATGGAAGATTAATAATTAGGCAGTTCTGAGACATTTCTGTTCACTCTTAAGTGATAGAAATCCCTGAAGTTACTTAGAATGTCTAATTCCTGTAGAAATCAGAGCTTCAACTTCATTCAAAATTGTACCTAATCCCCTCCTAACTATGGCCTTCTATAAATGAGAACTTGCAGTTTGGTAAGGAAGATTTGTTTCTTTCTTCACTCCTGACCTCTAAGTTTTCTGCCTAGTTTCTGATCTCTCCAGAGTCAAAAAGGAGGTAGGAGAATGAGTAGCCAGGTCTGGAAAGCAAAAGAAGCCAGGAATGTTCTTAATTAATAGCCTTGTTGGTTGTCTTTGTGCTTTCTGGGCTTGCCTGATATTTTATTAAAGATATTCTTTACACACTATATTAGGGGGATTTACATAATGCAGAATATTTTCCATGCTCTTAAAATATTGATAACCCAATTTGTAAAAAAGAAAGCCTGATAGCCTAATTGAGACAATAAGGCATCAGATGAGGCTATGTTGTGTGGTATTTACCAACATTGCCCAACTGTAGGTTTATGAAATAAACCTTACAGTGAAGCAACTTAACACTGTCTCATTATTGCTCCTTGCCCTATTCTCAATAAATTCATGAAAGCTCTGTTTCACTCTCCCCCCACCTATCCCTACCCTTTTCTTCTTACCCATGTGGTCCAAGTTAATAATTTAGATAGTAGATTGCTCCACGATAGAATTTGAATAGAAAGATAGTCATTGTGTGCAAAGAAGACTAAAAGAACCAATGTCACCCCAATAAGTTCAATAAAAAAGATTTCAAAGAAAAAATTGGAACTCAGCTGGGTTCTAAAAGCTGGAAAAACTTGGTTAGCCAGAGGTGAAGGTAGAGACTTTTCAATCAAAGTAACAGTATGGAGACAGGAACGAGCACTGTACATTGATATGAAAATTAAGAAAGTGACTGGTTGGTACACGAAGTTCAGTTGGGGAAGAATTTAATTCACTCAGTACAGATTAAATGAACATACACTATGTTCGTTCTGGGCATCGGGTTTAGGTGAAAGGGATACAAAGAGTATAAAGACATGATCCTTGCCCCTTAGATCTCAAATGTTATGCTGTAACAACCTCACTTTCTTCATCTCAAAATGAAAAGATTGGACTAGATATTTTTTAAGACAATATCCAACCTAAATATTTTCAGACTTGAGGTTAAATAAAAAAGATCAACCTATGCATTTATGTAAAACCTATTGCCATATTTACAACTTTACACTTCAAGTGTACATATCAAATTAAATATTTACTAGGGATAAAATATGCATGTGATACTAGCATGGATATGTATTTTTATCTATAGATTATTTCAAGTCATTAAGATTATAAGCTATTTTGCCCTTTAACAATTTATTTATTTTTATTTGCATTTCATATAAATTGTCAAAATATGATGGGATACCTTATTTAAAAAAAAATATATAGTTTATTTCCAATGTTATTTTGTGTTGGTTTCAGGTGTACTTCAGAATGGTTGCTCTTCAACTATTTAAATCACTGTGTTTTCCTGTGATCCCCTTACCTGAAGCCAATCTTAGACTTAATACTTTTACATATTGCTTGAAAAAATTTGAATTGCTTTTCTTCCCTTATACTCATTAAAATATAAACATTTATGTATTTATTTGAAATTGAGGTAAGTGATAGGGATTTAGAAGTAGTATGTATAAGTTACAGTCCCCCCCATGAGCTTTTCTAGATAAGTAGATTGTTTATTGGTCCATTATTTATAACTCTTTCTTTTTATTTAATGTTTTAATTTCCTTTCCTAAACTCTTCCTGACATCTTAAAATCAAGTTCTGTTTTATCAAAATACTAAACCCTGGCCGGTTTGGCTCAGCTGTGTTAGAGCATCAGCCAATGAACTGAAGGGTCGTAGGTTTGATTCCTGGTCAGGGACATGTACCTAGGTTGCAGGTTTGATCCCCAGCCCCAGTCTGGGTCCTCTGGGAGGCAACCAATCCATGTGTCTCTCCCACATCGATGTTTCTCTCTGTCTCTCTCTCCCTCCCTCCCTTCTACTCTATCTAAAAATCAATGGAATAATATCCTTGAGTGAGGATTAACAAAAAAACATTTAAATTCACACGGTTCAAATTTCCTTTAGAGAGTTTGCCATATTTAATGAAAATGACAGTATGTTCCTTGACTGCATATACACAGGGATATACAAAATTTCCTGTCAAAAGTGCACTTTGAAATAAATCCACAGTAAATATATAGTCATGGAGATGGAAACACATACAAATTAGAAACATGCAACCATCATCTTCCACAGTCAAGTTAAAATGTTATATATTTTTCCTGTTTTCATAACTGAAAACTTCAGATCTTAGAGCTAACTCACTCACCCTGAATATTTTATTCATTCCTCCTGAAAGTATCCAGGGCAGCACATAACCAAAATGCAAACTATCGTATAAAGAAAGTGCAAAGTTAAAAAAGAAAATGTGTAGAGAATAGCCCTTCCCACCCCCCAAGTAATTTTAATATTTGACTTCTTTCCCTATGGCTGATATTCTGGGAAATAGTTAAATTCTTAGGCCCTTCTGACTCTCCTGAAGTTGCATGAATATACATGTATACAAATGAACATTCAAAATTTATTACTTGTTTTCAATCATCTGCATGTTGCCTACACCACAATTGAGACTAACTAAAAAATTTCACAGTTTTGTACTTTGATACTGAACACTTGACTCACTCTGCAAACTCCCCATTTTTCCCCACTCTGCAAACAAAAAATATATATATTTCATCTTGTTGGTGAATTACATATATCTTTAGTATCTTTCTCTGATTATAAATATGAATACAAGTACATGAAAATTCTGGAAATTATATATTAGAACTGGGTTCATGATATTGATATGAATTTCATGACTCTTTTATCTTTGTTTCATTCTTTTCTAGTGCAAGGATGTGACTAAAATGTGTCATTACATAATTGATCTGCCACCTGAACTTACAGGACCAGAAGAGATGCCACCTAGGGTGCAAGTGGTAAGAAATTTTTAAAAAAGATTTCTTATTAATATAAAGCATTTAGAAAAGATTTGTAAATATCAATCAAATCCTCTCTAATTTAACACACTAATTATTTATGAGTTCTGGGGGGAGTTTCCTTCCAATGTTTTCTAATGTATATAGTATATAAGATGATGTAATCATATCTTTCTGTTCCATATAATCATTCTGTTGAGTTTAAGTAACTACATTATATACCACTGAATTTATAAACCATAATTTATTTAATCATTTAATTATTGTTGAATTATTTAGATAGTCACCAGTGTTCAGGTGTTAAAAGTAAAGTTGATATTAATAACTATAATTTTTTAACCATTCAAATAATTTCCTTGAATATATTCCTGTGATTCTGAAAATTATAGGGGAAGAATATATAATTATTTTAAGATTCTTTGTATTATCAAATTAACTACCAGAAGAATTCTACTAAATTAAACTTGTATTTTCACCAGTATTAGGTTTTATCTCTTTTTTTAATTGCTGCTAGAATTGTAAAATCAAACCTAATTTTTCTTTTAGTATGTATTTAATTGCTTGGACATTTTTCTTATATGCTATGTATGTTTCTACATTTTTCCCCATTTCTTTATCTTTATTATTAAAATTAATTTTTCTAATTTGAAAGTAAAACTGCTTATTATATAAAATGTGGAAAATACAGAAATGCATTTGGATTGTTTTAACCATTAACAATATTTATGTATTTTCTTCCAGTGATTCTTCTCTTCATATTTTACTTATATAATTGTGACATACATATAGTATATATAATTTTATCATATGAACATAATTTATTCTATATCTTCTTTATTGTTGGCATTCAAATTATTTCAAGTTCTTACTGTTACTATTATATATGCTACTTTGATATACGGAATTGTGCATCTTCATGCATAAAATTTTTTTCAGGCTTAGTTGCTTAGAAATGGAATTACTGGTCCGATGGTTATTAACATTTTTAATATAATGAAAAATTCCTGTCATAAAGGGTTGTATCAGTTTATACTAGAGATACTAAAGATACTACAACAATAGCATGCATGCATAAACATTTCATTATTCCTTTACTATTTAATTATATAGGTGAAAAAATAGTCATAATCATAATCCTAGTCATGTTTTCTTTCTCTTACCATTAATGAGATCAAATTTTTCCCTTGTATTTATTAGCCATTTTTATTTTTATATTTGGCTGAATTGCCTGTTCATTATCCTTGTCCATTTAGTCACTGGGGTCCTAGTGATAACTTATGTGCATTTTATATTACTTATATGTGTATGTTCCAAATTTATTGTAAAGGTTTTCACAATGCATCGAATTTTCAAATTCAGAAATGAGCCTAGAGATTAATTACCAGTGAAGTCAGTTACATAGTTTAGGTGCATTATTTTAGCCCAATCACGACATGATTGCATTTATCTCAGTATTTATGTGAGTTTCCAGTACTTTTAAAAAGTAATGTAGTTATGACTTACATCTGCTTAAACAGAGGGAAAATAACCTTCACATTTGCTCCAAGAAAAAAAATGATTCAGTGTAAAAAATTTTAAATTATTATATAAATAACCCTTCAAATGTCATGCTGGTATTTTCAAAATCATTTTATCTATTGCCCAGTTTTACTTTATTGTTATCTATAAAAATATAAAAAAATAGTTTTTTACAGAAGCATAGAAAACCTAATCTTAGAATAACAATTTAATGAAAGAAAGAGGGTAGATATTTTTAATACAGAATTATTTGTGTTGAAATAGTCAGTTAATGACCTGAAGAAAAAATGGATAGGGTATTATGTTAATTGCATTAAAGGTGGGATGTCATTACACTGTAAACTGCATGCAAAAAGAATGTGACATTATATACTAATGATGAAATTCACAAAGTAGTTATTTAAAATATTGAATAATAATTTGGCTCTCAGTTGTAGAGTCAGATAGAATATTAACCTTCTTAGGAAAAATGCATACATGTTAGGAAATAAATTTTATAAAAGCAGGAGCAAATAAATTGGAGTAATATTAGAAATTAGTATAGAATTAAATACTTTTCTTGAAATCTCGACTTTACCACTAATAAACCTACATGTAAACTTGAACAAGTCATAATTCCTCTCTGAACCTCAGTTTCTCCTATGTAAAATGCAAGGCTAGAGTGAATGACAACTGAGGGCACTTATAGCTGTATGAATCTAATATGGTTTCACAGGCCCACTATTTTATTTCTTCCCATAGTGGCCTCTCAAAGAAATCATTAACTAGTGCTTATATTCTGTCTCGTGATGAATTCCTAACATGGAAATTAAGTATTATTGGTTTTCTCAAAATGTTTGTTTTATAGCTATAGATTTTTATGTATTGGGAGAGGGGGGTGTTAAGAGTTTGAAGGATATGAAATAAAATTCTCCCAATCTACTATTGCTGAAGCACACTTAATGACGTCCCGGTTTTAAAGCCTGAATCTTATATAGTTTGAGGGGCCCTCTTTTATGAACATATAAAATTATATACAAATTGAAATTTGGAATGAGAAAAACCACAACAATGTATACATTTTTAAAATATGACAAATATTACAAATATAAAATATTCTTGGGGCTTTGGAAGGGTCTTGTATAAGCGAGAGGCTCTAAAACTTAAGCTTCATTGGCTTCATGGTAAATTTGTCTCTGGGATTAGGCACGTTTTTTTTTGTTTTGTTTTGTTTTTTTGTTTGTTTTTTCCTTTGCATACTTCTCTCTGGCTCCACTCCTTATCTTTAACAGTTCTTTTAACTCCATGGACACAAGTGATGTGAAAGAAGAAAACTACATTGGTGGTCAAACAGTAAATACTATATTGGTATGACTTTTGTGTCAGCAAGGAATGTACCAAGCCAGTATCCTTCCCTCTATGAGAGCTGCCTGAATTTTTCTTGCTATATTATTGTAAACACTGAACACAAAGTTGCAACCATTTTGGTATGAGTGAAAAGTTTGAGATGCTTTCATTCAGATGGCTAAAGAAACCTACCGAAAAATGTGAACCTATACCAACCACAATTAGAATAACTAATAAGTTTCCCATCTGGGACCATTATTTCATGTCCAGGGAAATGTACTGGCACATCAGCATCATCTCCACCAACATCTTGTCACACTCATTTTTCATCTCAGGTGCCTGGCTCCATATGCTTTTTGTGCACTTGGTGTGTGGATATTTATAATCATTGACCAGATCCAGGATTGTGAATACCAAATAAGTTTTCATTGTAACAGCCTATAATTTCTTTACAATCTAAGATTTGTATTATATGCTCTGATTTTTTATTCACAGTTTCCTCTGTTTTTGGCAACCGCCTAAAATACAGTCTTTGCAACATTGCTATGCTCTGAGTAGTCAATGATAACATAGTTGATTTTGAGATCTATCATGTTTCAGGCAATTGTGACATCTATGCCAACTCTTGGTTATCAGCATGAGCAATCCAAAACAAAAATGAAAGACAGAATTTAATTTGCTTTTGAAATATAATATACAATATTGTAATTAATAAATGTAGGTATAAAACAATATGTCTTGTTGAGGAAACTGATTAACAATAGAAGAAAGGTGTACAGAATGATCAGATGTCAGGAAAAATCAACCTTAATTCTCTATAAAAGGATAAATCTAAGAAGTAAAGGCATTTATCTAAATCAATGGAAAGTTTATCTAGGATTTTTTTTAACATTTAAAAAATCCAGTAGGCTACTTTATGGGCTTTCAGTTTTAAAATAAATCGAGAGTAGAATTATTTCTAAGGGTAAGAAAAGTTAGAACAGAATTTAAAAATACATGCCTGTATGTTGACATATTGCATGGCTACAAAGTATTTTCATTGTAAAGCTGCATCGTCTAAAAGGAGTGTTTTGTGTTCCCAAAATGTGTCATTACAGTACATTCTGAAAATCTACCATTTAGCTCAAAAAAGTGGTTCTGCCCTTCTACCTTGAGAAGCCAAGTTTCAGATTCTGTCTATTCACATGTGACAATGGAAAATAATGAAATATGTTATAAAATTGCCCAGCTTAAACGGTTCATCTCTGCTCAGGAGGGAGAAGCCTAGAACTACTTGACTGACATCTTGTTTCCATTCAAGTGGCAGGACCTAGGGGATAAAACCAAAGCTAGCAATCAGACACTAGGCGTGCTGTGTGTACTTAATGTACCTTTATGCAGTAACCCTTTGACTAATGACCCTGATAGCCTTCTCAGTAGTAGTAGCTAGACTGGGTGAGATAGCTGTGCTAAATTTTCTTCATCAGGAAAGTGCTTTGCAATAGCTCAGGTTTAAAGTAGTAAGTATAGATTTGAAACTCACAAAGTGCTTGCCTGTCTATTTGATCCCCTTCTTTCTCCTATTCCATCTCACTTCTTTACTCTGCCCTCTCTCTCACATGTTCTAAGTGTGATATGATCACTTACTTGCCTACTCTCAGCTTTCCTCCATGAATATATATCCCCCAGTCACGTGGAAAGTGGCAGTAAATGCCAATTCTATGAATGAAAATGTAAACAATGTCCATGATACTAAAAACAAACCTTAGAAGATACAACTTCATACACTTTGTTCTTTTGAATAAGAAAAGATCATTTCAAATTTAGTATGTATTATTCAATTTTTAGAAATCTGCTTGTTTATAAATAGCCAATATTTATACCACCTCATAGTATACTTTTACATATATTGTTTCTTTTGAAATACATACCATCATCTCATTTGATCCTTAAATGGACTCTGTGATAGATAGGATAGGAATTATTATCATACCCATTTTTGAAATTAGAAATTGAGGCCCAGATACATTATACCACTCTCTACTCCACTTGTCACTGCCATCAAGTTCAGCTGGATTGTCAATATCACTTATTTAATCATCTATGGTCAGCTGTCTTTTCTCAGAAGCAAATTCAAAATTCCTCACTTCCAATAAAGGTCCCCCATGCAACTCCAGCCTCCTTTGAATCTCAGCTTTGGCCTCCTCACCTCTTTCAGCAAAAATACTGGGCCAATCATTTATGAACTTCCTGGGAATAGCTCCAGTATTGGTATTTTGTGTGGACTTGCTATTTTGTGTGGACTTGTTATTTTAACCTACCTGGATGAAAACAACCAGAAAATCTTGACAAATTTTAAAATCATTTAAAGGTATTAAAGAAAAAACAATCATTGAATAATATGGGGCCAGGATCTGGGAGAAGAAAGAAACCTAGACTGTAAAGCAATGCAAGCCAGAAGACAATGGAATACTATTTTCAAAAAGTGAACTGAACATGCTGAAAGAAAATAAATGCCAACTTAGACTTCAATTTCCCATAAAACTATCCTTCAAAAATGAGAGTGAAATTAAAACTTGTGGACAAACAGAGCTGAAAATGTGTTACCAGCACACCCAACTCAAAGGTGCTCTTCAGCAGAAGAAAGATAATCCCAGATGGAAGCTCGAGGAAGGAATGAAGAGCAACAAAAATGGTAAATATGTATGTAAATATGAATAATTATTGACTGGGTGAAATGATAATAATAGCAATAATAATATCGGATTTTAAATATATAGAATCGAAACTCA
Source organism: Tadarida brasiliensis (assembly GCA_030848825.1). Lineage (NCBI taxonomy): Eukaryota > Metazoa > Chordata > Mammalia > Chiroptera > Molossidae > Tadarida > Tadarida brasiliensis. Next base: position 11,790,647 of record CM061280.1, read on the forward strand.
TTACAATGGTAACAGGTAAGGAGGGAGGAGGGTAAATAGGGTTCAAGTATTCTAAAATCCTTGCATTATCCAAGAGGTGAAAAAGTACTTTGTTAAGCCATGAGTGCTTGTAGTAACCACTAAAAGAATAACAAATTAATCTATAACTACCCAGCAATAGAGGGGGAATTGGAAATGACAGCCCAAATGAAAACAAGAAAGGAGAAGAAAAAGTAAGAAAAAAATAGGCACAAATAGTGGAAATCAAGTAGCAAGGTGGTCGACTTAAACTCAAATATATCAGAAATAACATTTAAGTAAACAAACTAAATGCTCAAAGTAAAAGAAAAAAGAATGTTATACGAGGTAGAAAAATTCCAACTATAGGCTGCTTACAAAAGGCATGCCCACAGTGTAAAGAAAATATGGAATATTTGAGAGTAAAATAATCAGAAAAGATATATCATGAAATTACCAAAAGAAATTTGAATATCAGACTAAGTAGACTTTAAGGCAAAAACAAACAAACAAACAAAAACATGACTAGAGATAAAGATGGCTATTTTTGGTTTGGCTCAGCAGTAAGAGTGTCGGCCCACAGACCAAAGATGGTATTTCATAAGTTAAAAGTTTAGTTTCACAGAGAGGTAAAACATTTTAAATTTGTATGCATATAATTATACTGTAGCCTCAAAACAAATAAAGCAAAAGATGAGAACCTCTTCAGCTTCCTGCACTCCCACCTTCAAAGTGATTCTTATCTTCAGGCAACCTTATTTCCACCCCTCCAAGTGCAGAGGAGGACATGTTTCTTCTAAATGTGGTCATCTTATCTTCTCATTTCTTTTAACACCTTGTTTCTTTTCATTTCAGTTACCTCTTAACTTTCCTTCTCACCTGCTTATTTCATTCTATATGTATTTATACCTAAATCTCTCCCATCCCCTCAAATAAAATAATCCTAGATTCTGTATCATCCTTTAACTATTGAATTGACTTTTTCCTTTACTGCTAAACAAAGATTCCTAAAAAGACAATTTACTCAACCCACAGAAACCATGCTTCTGTTCTCATTACTGAAACTTCAATCTTCATCTAACTTTATTTATATGCAACATTTCACTGAGTTAATCACTGCTTCTCTTTCTTCCATTGGCTTTTGTGACACCAAACTCTCTGGATTCTTCTGCAAAATATCTGGACATTTTTCTCAGTGTCCTTGATTGGATTCAGATTTTTTTGTTCCAATTCTTCCATACCTTGTCCTGAGGGTTTATTTTCTCTCAGCTCCCTCTGCCTCAGTGTTTCTCAAGGTATGGTCTTTTAACTGTATACATCACAATTACTTAGAGACACTTGTTAAAAATGAAAATTCCTGAACTATACCCCCACACCTTCTGAATTGGAATCTGTAGGGAAGGGTTCAAGAATGTACAATTTTTTACAAACTCTCAGTAATTCTGATGCAGACCAATGTTTGAGAAGCACTCTCTTTCCTTTTACCTAAAAAAAACTATGGTTTTTAATATGCTGATAACTTCTAATCTATATTTCCACCAAGACTTCTCACCCTAGTCAAAACTCAACTATGATTAAACATTTGTATAGTAAAAGAAGGCAGAGAAGTGATTTAGCTAAAGTCTGTAAGTTCTACAATAGCTGAATAATGTAAAATATGATTATTCAAACTGCAAAGAGTACTGCACTAGGAGTCATGAAACTTAGGTTGAAGTCTTGGTTCTGTCATCGCTAGCTATGCGACCTTTCAATTAACTGAACCCCATACAACTTCAAATACTCATTTGTAAAAATAAGAAAGAATCATAGATAATTTTTAAGCCATGTAACATTGCACAAATTATTTAACTGTTCTTAGTTTATTCAGATGTATAAAGGAGTTAATAATACCAAGTAAGGTATTTGTGAAGATAAATTAAAATATGTTTGACATGTATGAAGTGTTCAATAAAAGTGAGAGATACCACTATTAGTTATTACAAAAAGAACCCTAGTAAACATTATATTGCTTCATCTCTTAATAGGCTATTCTTTACAGTGCATTTCAACAAATTATTTACCTACTTACTTCCCCTTAAAAAGTAGAAATATAGCCCTGGCCGGTTTGGCTCAGTGATTAGAGCGTTGGCTTGCAGACCAGAGAGTCCCAGGTTCGGTTCCCGCTAAGGGCACGTACCTCAGTTGCAGTTCGTCTCCGGCCCCATGGAGTCGTGTGGGTGGCAGCCAGTCGATGTGTCTCTCTCACATCGATGTTTCTCTCTCTCTTCCTCCTTCTCTCCTTCCCGCTCTATCTGAAGATAAATGCAAAAATGTCTTCGAGTGAGGATAAAAAAACCCAAAAAAGTAGAAATATAAATGAAATTACACAAGTATCAATTTTAAAAATAATTTTTAAATGTACACATATTCTAGAGGAATAATTATTTTTCTGAAGAAAAACATAAGTGTGATTTGACAGCCTTCAAAACAGAAATTTATTGTAAATCTATAAATATTTAGATTCAACAAGCATGATGAGCTTGTACAGAAGTAAAAATAATTTGATATAAAATTTAAAAGAAAGTAATATTTTGCCTCAAATAAGTGTACACCAGAGTAGGAATAGAGCAACGTTTTTACTCATGGACTGATTCAGTGATTCATTCAGAAATCCAGTTTTGAATTTCTACTATGTACCAGGCACTCTGCTTAATAATGAGAATATGCCCCATCTCTCAAGGAGTTCACAGTCTAACAAAAATCTGTGAAGTAAAAGAGTTGTTATTTTAACTGGAGAAAATGTCAGCCTTTAATTCCTTAATCATGTGCTCATTCTAAATGAATCCCTTCATGAATCTCTTTTGGATGGTAAAAAATCATAACAAGCCTGGCCAGTGTGGCTCAGTGGTTGAGCATCGACCCATGCACCAAGAGGTCACCGGTTCGATTCCCAGTCAGGGCACATGCCCAGGTTGTGGGTCTGATCTCCGGTGGGGAACATGCAGGAGGTGGCCAATCGATGTTCTCTCTCATCAGTGTTTCTCTCTCTCCCACTCCCTTCCTCTCTCTATAAAATCAATAAAGAAAATAAAATTTTTTAAATCATAACAGGCAATGAAAGTATTATTTTCGAGGGTGGATGAACCAAATGAGTACCCAGTAATTCATCTCAAAATGGGCAATTGGTACTAGTTTGTGGAAGATAACATTCTATGTGGTTATGATAGTTTATCTGACTTATGATATGATGATGTGGTAGCTTCATCATTTTTTCAGCATTAACAAATGTTTACCAACAGCAACCAATAAATTTCAGTAAATATTAATAAAGAAGTTTTGTTCCTGTATCCTAAGATAACTTTTTCACAAATGCTTCTTGTGCTAATAAGAAACATTTAGTTGACTCCAAAACAGTTATTTTTTTGTCTGATAATTTAATTTTAAATAAAATCAACAAATGTGTTAATGATTCTGAGCCTTTTTTAAAAATTTTTTTATTTTTATTTTTTTAATTTATTTTATTTTATTTTATTTTTTTAACTTATCTTTATTGTTGAATGTATTACAGATGTTCCTCATTTTTCCCCCATTGACCCCTTCCTCCCCATTCCTGCCCCCCTCCTGCTTTTCCCCACACTGTTGTCAGTGTCCATTGGTTATGCATATATACATATAAGTTCTTTGGTTTATTTCTTCCCACCCCCGACCCCCCCTTCCCTTTGAGATTTGTCATTCTAACAACCAATTTGTACTTCTTAATCCCTTCACCTTTTTCACCCATCCCCCCAGCCCCCACCCATCTGGTACCCAACAAAAGTTCTCTGTATCTATGAGAATGTTTCTGTTCTGCTTGCTCATTTTGTTTGTAGATTCAATTGTTGATAGATATGTACTTATTGCCATTTTCTTTGTTCATATTTTTTTTATTTTTTTCTTCAAGAAGACCCTTCAACATTTCATATAATAATGGTTTGGTGGTGATGAACTCCTTTAGCTTTTCCTTGTCTGGGAAACTCTTTATATGGCCATCAATTCTAAATGACAGCTTTGCAGGATAGAATAATCTTGGTTGTAGGTTCTTGCTTTTCATCACTCTGAATATTTCTTGCCACTCCCTTCTGGCCTGCAAAGTTTCTTTTGAGAAATCAGCTGATAGTCTGATGGGAACTCCCTTGTAGGTAACTAACTGCTTTTCTCTTGCTGCTTTTAAGATTCTCTCTTTGTCTTGAACCTTTTGCATTTTTATGATGATGTGTCTTGGTGTGGGCCTCTTGGGGTTCATCTTGTTTGGCACTCTGTGTGCTTCCTGGACTTGTATGTCTGTTTCCTTCACCAAGTTAGGGAATTTTTCTGCCATTATTGTTTCAAATAGGTTTTCGATTTCTTGTTCTCTCTCTTCTCCTTCTGGCACCCCCAAGATGCGAATGTTGGCACGCTTGAAGTTGTCCCAGAGGCTCCTTACACTATCTTCATTTTTTTGGATTCTTTTTTCGTTTTGCTTCTGATTGGGTATTTTTTGCTTCCTTATATTCCAAATCGATGGTTTGCTTCTTGGTTTTGCCTACTCTACTATTGAATCTGTGTAAACTATTCTTTATTTCAGTTAGTGCCTCCTTCATTTCTGACTGTGATTCCATCATTTCTGACTGGTCCTTTTTTATGCCCTTGATGCCCTCTCTAAGTTCACTGAGGTTCTCACTAAGTCCATTGAGCAACCTTATAAGCAGTGTTTTGAACTCAGCATCTGTTAGGTTGCTTAACTCCATTTCACTTAGTTCTTTTCCTGGAGTTTTGTTCTGTTCTTTCATTTGGGACCTGTTTCTTTGTCTCCTCATTTTGGCTGCCTCCCTCTGTTTGTTTCTATGTATTACTTAGCGAGAGGTTTGGGGCTAGCTGAGACCAGATGCTGCTTGTTTGAAAGAATTTAGGAAAAGCTGAAGCAGGATCCAAGGCAGGCCAATCCTATGGTAAAGCAACTGGCAACAGCTTGGGTGGGCCTGGAAGTTGCGTGGGGCAGGGCCTCAGGGAATCACTAGGGCGGGGAAAACAGGTTGCTGGAGTCCCAGATATGGCCGCATCTGCTGTCCCAGGGAAGGGCTCACCAAAGGAACAATGGCCTCTGATAGCACGTCTGTCCAGGAGAAAGCTGCCTCTCCAGCCCTCGCTCCAATGCCAAACAGCTCAGTTCTTCCCCATATGACTCTGGTGCCTTTCAGGCTCCCTCCCGCACGCTGGAGCCTGGAGGGTGCGAGTCCGAGTAAGTCCGTGTGCGGGCCCTTTAAGAGGAGCTGCCGGGGGCTCCAGCAGCCTCAGCCTCAGTTCCCACTGGTTTTTCCAGCCAGAAGTGATGGGGACTTCTCTTCCTGGCACTGGAACCCTGAGCTGGGCACCTGGTGTGGGACGGGGAGCCCTCAGTCCTCAGGGAGGACCTTCCCAGCCGAGGTATCCTCCTGATTTTTATCCGCCACACATGGATGTGGGACCAGCCCGTCGCGCCTCCGCCCCTCCTACCAGTCTCGATGCGGCTTCTTCTTTAATTTCGTAGTTGTAGGACTTCCGTTCAGCTTGATTTCAGGTGGTTTTGAATGATGGTTGTTCTGTAGTTTAGTTGTAACTTTGATGTGGTTGTGGGAGGACGCGATACCACGTTTACCTACACCACCATCTTGACCGGAAGTCTCCGATTCTGAGCCTTTTTAAACAGGAGGTTGTAAGCAGGAACTTTCTGTTGCAAGAATCTTGGTTTTATATATTTTGAACAATAGTGAACTAGGAGAAATCATATTGTTGTCTTAGAACTAACAATGAACACTTTTATTGTTTTTACATTTTAGAAAAACAAACAAAACATACACACAAGCATATGCAGTTTTCTTTCTTTCTTCATGAATATAAAACAAAGATTGAGAGTTTTTTCCAGTTTTACTTTTTCTGCATACATTGAAATCTAATCAAATAATGTTTTAAAACACCATATGCTGCTAACTTTTCCTTCCAAAACCTACTTTTCCTTAGGGTTTTCAGTCAGATGAAAGTCAGTTAAAGTGTAAGTAACCCATGCTATCAAGAAGTTTTTTACAAACAGTGTAATGACCAAACACTTCAGATGGCATTTCAAAGTAAATGAACTTTTCATTTTGATTTTAATAGTATTTATATTTATAACCTTTATTATATAAACACAGCACACTATCTTGTTCTAAAGCCCATCAAGCCACCCAACATTTATTTTCTTAAAAATGTTTATCTTAGAATTTACCAACCTGTTAAGTACACTTATAATTTTGAGGCAATCTGCATATCTCCAGTTTTTCAGCTATCAAAGGCTTTGGACAAATAATAATAATATATGTTACTAAGCATCCTCCATAATCTAATAATATGGAGAATGCTAATAGACTGTGCCTGGTTTTTATAGGGAATTATCAGAAATAATAAATCACAAGATTTATTGTTGCAGCAGAATTTATGGTTATATTATTTGGGGCTTCACTTCTGTTGAGTATAATTGAAGTTTTCAGAACAAATCTTTGTCAGTGAGTGAGTTTTAACTTAAGAACTTGTCAGTGTTTACTGACAATAATAGTGATTCCAAAGATAATGATAATATAAATGGTTTCCTGAAATATTCTTCAAAATACAAAATTCAGAAATAGGCCTTTAGCTGCTATTTTCCAAGAAAAAGTATTTATAGTGTCAAAGATAAACAAAGCCGGACATCTGTTAAATGTGGTAAAGACAGACTTTATTCAGTAATAATTATTGTGATAGGGGAGAAACATCAATGTAATCTGAGCTCAACTTCACCAAAACAAAAGACGAGATTTTCTTTAATCCTCACAAGAGGATATTTTTACATTTTTATCTTCAGATAGAGTGAGAGGGAAAGAGAGAGAGAGAAAAAAACATCGACTGATTGCCACCTGCAGGACCCCAACCAGGGCTGGGGACTGAACCCCAGCCAAGGTACATGCCCTTGACCAGAATCAAACCAGAGACACTCTGGTCCACAGGCTGGCGCTCTAACCACTGAGCCTAACGAGCCAGGGCGACAAGAGATTTTTTTTTTTAATGTTGAGGATATGCTAAAGTAAAGGCACTGAAGGACATTAAATGGGCTTTGGTCCATGTGACTAGACCATCTAGGTTTACTAATTACCACTTATCCTGAATAGAAGCAAACTTCTCATCTCTTTTTTTTTTAACTTTTTATTATTCAACAAGTATTTATTAAGTGCTTATTGTGTGTTAGGCACTCTGCATTGTTTCTGAAGATAAATTACAAAAAAAAGTTTGCTCTTGTCTTCATAGACTTCACATTCTAACATTACAAATAGACACTGAGTAACAAATCACACAGATAAACCTAAAATTGAATCTATATTAAGTGCTATGGAAGAAAAGGCCAGGGTCTGTGAACACATAGTGCAGCATCTAACCTAAATTTGAGGAGGTCAGAGAACACTTTCCTGGGTTAGTGACTTTTAAATGTAAAATAGAAATTGAGAAGGAGGGAAGGAGAGGGGGAGGGGGAGAGAGTGACAGAGAGAAAGAGAGAGAGAACATACAGATATTTTGTAATAACAGAGAAAATCTTAAATTTCATACTGTAATTTTCACCTTGAGAAATTGGAGGTTTCCTTAACAGAAATATGAAAATCATGCTAAAGAACAGGTATTAATGAATGGAAATTAATTCAATTTTTAACAATTTGTCAAGAGGTCATGTGATATCCAGACAGATGGAATAAGAGAATAAATTTTGGATGAGGAAACTGGATGAAAATTTTTGATAGATATACCTGTACCAGAGAATCCTTAGCTTGGGAATCAAAAGGGGATTCTTGCTGAATGTACTCTTAACTTCCTTTACACTATGTGTCCTTTATACCTATAACTTTCCTTTAAGGTGGTGGTTCACAGCCCTAACTACAGTTTGAGTCATCATGCAACTTTAAAGAAACATTGACACTCAGACTCTACTCCACGAAGTTTTAATTTAATTTTTGGGTTTTAGTATTTTTTATTTTGTTTTATTTATTTATTTATTTTTACTTTTTATGGAATTTATTGGGGTGACATTGGTTAATAAAATTGTATAGGTTTCAGGTGTACAACTCTATAATACATCATCTGTATATTGTATTGTGTCAATACAAGCCCAAGTCAAGCCTCCTTCCACTAACATTTATCCCCCCTCTACCCTTTTCTACCGCCCCCCACACCACTTTCCCTCTGGTAATCACCATACAGTTGTCTCTGTCTATGAGATTTTTGTTTGATCATTTGTTAGTTTTATTGTTGTTGTTGTTGTTTTGCTTAATCCCTTCACCTTTTTCACCCAGCCCAGAAACCCCGTCCCCTCTGATAGCTATATATTTTTTAAAAAATTTTTTCCTTATTGATTTTAGAAAGAGAGGAAGGGAGAGGGAGATAGAAACATCGATGAGAGAGAACATGGATTGGCCACCTCCTGCATGCCCCCTACTGGAGACCTGGCCCACAACCCAGGCATGTGCCCTGACAGGGAATCGAACCAGAAACCTCTTGGTGCATGGGTCCACGCTCAACCACTGAGCCACACCGGCCGGGCTGATAGCTGCATATTTTAAAGGCCCTCAATTGATTCTACTATATAGCCAGGGTTGAGAGCCACAGCCTTTAAACATTTCTTAGTTAACATTAGGATAATTTATCTGCTACAGAAATCTTAATATTTAAATTGGGAATTTCTTAGAGCAGCTATTTAGAATATAATAAATTATTGCCCTGGGAAATCATATAATTCAACTCCTACATTTTATAAATGAGTCTGAAAGCTCATCTTCTCTAAATGACTTATCTATAGTGAAAAAGTAGCCTTGTTTCTTTTCAGTTAAACCTATTTTGAGCACAGTCCACATATAAAATTCTGTACTGAGCAACTAAAACTCATTTTTCAAACAGTATGTCAATGTCCACTGTGACTCAGATTGTGCTAAGTCAATTAAGTCAGTGACTAATCCTATAAGGGAATTGTTATCACTTACATTTTAGAGATTCAAAGACATTAAGTAAATTCCATAAATCACGGAGACAATAAATGGTGCAGTCAGAATTCAAACCCAATTCTACCAATTTTGAAAGCCATTATGACTGCTCCCATTAGTTCATTAAGTACCTCCTCATATGCCTGTAATTACGTATTGGTTAAGTTAGCTGATTCCTTCAGTCTTTCCTGAAAGTCCTATTTTGTAAACTTTTTATTATTTTAATAGCTTCAAACCTCAACATCTTTTGGCAGAATTTTCATATCTTTATGACAAGAGGTAGTGGTGCAAGTTGGAGCAAGACTCGCCGCAAAGTTAAGTTCTTTCCCTCCTACAGGGCCTGGAAGTGAGAACCATCTCCTTGAATGTTTGTATTTCAATGAGTTGGCTCCCAGGCCTTTGAGGTGAGAGTGCTAAGTGGTAGGAGATTTACATCTCAAAGGACATAGAAAGAATATATATTTGCTAGTTTTTTTTAAGTAACTGCTCTAACAGTGGGATCAGGTTCAGGTCCTAACAGCCTATCACTGGGTTTTAGCTAGAACATATCACAAATTCTTCCAGTAGTGTTAAGCTTTTTCAGACAGGCATTTTAAAGGAGATGGGATCATCCTAGGTAATGGACTTGAAACTGCAAATCCCAGTGCAGGGGTTGGATGAAGTTGTTTTGTGCTGAGTTTTTTGCATTTCCATTTGTCACTCAAGGTGATTTAGAGCTCTAACGACAGAATTTTTCTATTTTTATCAAGTAGCATTCACTTGTACTATATATAAAAAACATATGAAATATACTATTTTAAAAAATATGCTTTCATTGATTTTTTTTTTTTAGAGAGAGAGGAAGGGAGAGAGATAGAAACATCGATGTGAGAGAGAAACATCGATTGGCTGCCTCCTGCACGCCCCCTACTGGGGATCGAGCCCAAAATCCTGGCATGTGCCCTGACCAGGAATTGAACCGGGACCTCTCAGTTCATGGGACAACGCTCCATCCATTGAGCCACAAAGGCTGGGCTGAAATTTACTATTAATAAATTTAAAATTATTAGACTGTCTTGTTTGACAACTTAAAAATACACAGATTAATCTTATAATGGAGATCCATAATCAACAGGGTTTATATACATATTGTCCATTACAGATTAGTAGATCATGAAGGTGGAGAGTAGCAACAAAGATTTAATCTGTGTTTATGTGGCACAAAATACTAGTTTGGCAGAGTTTGAGTCTAAATTGATAGGTTGCTCTGGTATTATTTAGGATCAATAGCTCAATTATAATATATCAGGAGAAGAAGTTCATGAAATTCAAATATTTGTGTGTCCCTGATGTAGGAAAAATGTTATGTGATGGAAAAGCAAAAAAATTGATCCAGAGTGTTTGATATTCCAAGCAGAAAACTGCATTTCAGATTTTTACTTCTGAACAATCACCTTGTTGAGTCTGAGTGAACTTCTGAACAATATATTCATAAATTTTTCTGACTCCTTTTTAAATATTACAGTAATCTTCAAGGTTGATCAGTGTCCTAAATGGGAAAAGTCAGTTCTAAAATGTCAGATTAAATAAGCTGCACATATATTGTCCAAATTTGGAACTTTTCACAACTTTAATGAGTTATTGTGGGTGTTTGGATTTCATCCTTTATTACAATTTAATCTCATAATCTAATTAAATTACACAAATTGTCATTCATTCTGACAATGGATTTCTAAAGAGAGACCAAATTTGTGTTTTCCTTTGGGATCGAACATTGCTTTTGCTATAGAAGAAAGGCATATTAGAATATTATTTTTTAATTTTAAGTAGCAATGCCCTTTGCAGATAATCTTCAGATCATTTTTTGCCTTCTGACTGCACTAGTTGTTTTTGCAACAAAATCAAATAAAAAGGGAAATCAATAGAACACTATTTCTGTTTACAGGATTAGCCATTTTGTCTCGCAAAAGCTGTTTATACTTGTGAGAAAACACAGATCTGACATTTATTAATTGAGTTTGAGAAAAAATATTAGTCCTAACTCAAAAAAAATTTAGAGATGGTAGGAGGCTGTTAATTTATTAATATAGATAATATAATTAGATAATCAACACTCATAAAATGGGAGTAAAAAGCTTGTAGTATTTTCCTCTTTTAAATATTAGAACTAATTACCTTTTCATATATGACAAAATTATACTCATTATACATAATCATTTCTCTGTTAACAAATTTTTTTATACCTCCACCACCAATTTCATTTGTTTCAATTATTTCCCAGCATTAAGTTGGACCTACTAAAATAAGTATTTTGATTTTTTTGTTACACGTAAAGGTATGACTAATTTTCCTTGGAGAAAGACAGCAATTATGAAAGCCCTTACTAAAAATATTGTCTTTAATACTTCATAGTTGATTGAAATGTCTTGAAATCTGTGTAACAACAACATAGCCAGTTAGCAATGTTGTTCTGTCTTGTTAGTCTCTTGGATCTGTATGATATTAAACATCCATTAATTAAACAGTTATTATATGTATTTGGTTTGGATATTACCAAATCTGTGAGATTGATTTTCAAATGTGCCCATTTACCCTGTTTTCATCTACAGAAATCCTTCTAATAAGTTTTGTATATAAGGTGAATATTTAATATGATACAATATTTTTACACTATTTTCAAAGACTGAGTCTTACAAAATATTTCTTTGAAATGAATCTTGCTGGTAACTTGTGAGTAGCAGTCTGAGTCAGTGCATAATCTGTTGTATCTAATTTTGTACATAATCCCTGGAAGAGGTTAGCCAAAGGGATTGTGAATCCATATGACCTAGTACAGTAATTTTAAACCACTTATATTTTATAAGTGGTTGGCTATAGAAGCCTACAGAGTTGGCTTCTATTATAATAGAAATTTTAACTAACTCTCTAGAATTTAAATATTTAAATAGCCCCACTCCAATAATTTAGTGGAATTCCCCAACTAGAAGAATCATTTGAATATGCTTTTGCATATGCTTTGGTTCAATAAAAGCCAATAATTGTTTGCTTTTAATAATAAAACTGTTCCTTTTAAGTAGAATTGAGCATGTTTACAGAACCTTGTTCTTATCAATTATTCACAGATATTGATTAATCTAACATTTTACCTAGACTGTAGATTTATTGAGAGAGTAAAAAGCAAATGTGTTATTGAACCAAATTGCCCAACTCATAGTAGATGCTCAATAAGTCCTATAGCATCCAGTGTCTGGAAATGTATATATATACCACCTTAGAAAGTAATCCCCTTCTAATATGAATGAGAATCCGGGTTGTGGCTCAGAAAGGTGAAGTACCTCATGACATATAATTAGTTCCTGGCTGAGAGCAGATGTTGGCTGCTCATTAATAACAAGAGACATTTTAAAAGTGTCAAAATCACTTTCTGAAGCTTTTCTAGGAATGGGTGGGTACTAGTAGGTAATGTGACTGTCTCAGAAGAATGTATCAATATGAAGATAAAATCATAATAGATACTATATCTAATGTGTAAATACCTAACTAGGAGATTAACCCTTTCCCAAAATGTTTACTTCTAGTTATAAAAGTATATTTCCTGGACACTGCTATTTTTAATCTTCAAATTGTAGCAACCTTTATTTTGACAAAATATCACCTTTTGCTGTCTGTCACTTGTTGTGTTTTCCCAAGAAATTCAGGTTTAATTAACAAACTATTTGTTTCTCTGGAGTGAAATTTTACTTAAATTCCATTGGAAGTCCCAATAACCTAGAGTGGATTAAGTGGGCATATGACCCATCTGCTTCGACCCTGATGAATCAGTATTCCAAATGTCCTCTGATTTCTTTCCCTTCTCAGCTCATGGGACATTAGTACGAGTGTTTATTTTTTCAAGCTGTTACCCAGGAAAGATAAAATGGAGGCAGGACCCAAGTGGGAAATAGTGATTCACTTCTGTGTGATCAGAGAGTTTGAAATCTCCCAGTGTGAAGAGGGATACTGACCCCTATCAATAGACTACTGTCTACAGATGAAAGGTCAGAAGTTAGTCAGCACATTTATATAATGCCATACAAATGGTGTTACAGAGACACCTGTTTCCACCAGGGCACTGCTTCTCAATTATACAAATAGATTATAGTTACTACTCACATATTTGTGCTCAGGCAAGTGTGGCCTTGGATAGCAAAACAGCTATGCCACTTCCAAAGGAAGAGTCAATAATATACCTTCTCTGACTAACTCTTCTGGAAAGTTAAAGTAAGCTTTAGAAATTTCAGACATTAATAAGGGCTAAATAGTTCCATATTTGAGTTCCTTTCTTTTCCAAATATAGTGTGTATTGCAAAAGCTCTACTGCAAATAAGAAATGTTTATGTAATGAAAATTATAAGTAAAACAATAATTAGAAGAGCATTAAGGTTTAGATTTTTCCTATTGATACGATTTTTTAGAACCTTTTCTGATTAATATATTTGCTAGTAAATAGGTTTCATTTCTCCCTTTTCCCATCTGCCAGAAAAATATCCATGTCTTGGAGAGATATATTGCTAAGGTGAGTTCCTCAAGTTTAGTACAATTGGCATTTTTTTATGTGTGCAAGGAGATGTGCTCTGTCTGTTATTGTAGGATGCTTGGCAGCACCCACAAGATGATAGTAGCATATCCCCAGCTGTGACAATCATAGATATCTCCAGACATTACCAAATACCCCCTGTGGTGATGTGGTGGGAGTCAAAATCACAGCAGTTTGAAAACCACTGCTGTAGAGGAAAAGAGGATTTTTAAACAAAAAAATATTCTGAGAATCACAAAGAGGCTTGTAGAGATGGCTTGTAAGATACTAGCTTTAATGTATCAAAATTCAGTGATTCTTTTTGTAAAACGATTTATACTTTTAAAAAATGAAACCACTGATTTCAGCTGAGAGATTTTAATATACTGAATGTTTTGAGACTCCTAATAACTGCACATCAAAGCCAAGTTTACTCATTAGATATCGTACTCATTAAGTGATCAGTTTCCTGGGCTTTTAAGGATACTAATTGAGAATTAACTATATGATTTTAATCTCTCTATATCAAAGAGTAGAGTTGGAAAGACCAAAATCAGGGATTTTAAGTCACAGTATCTCTCTCTTTTTTTTTTTTAGTATCTTCATGATCATTTTTTAACTTTATTTTTACTGTTTTTATAATGAGACTAGTTGGTATTTAGCTCTTGAATAAGTGTTAAAATTTGAACACACCAGAGTGGGAAGAGGTTATTCAAAACCAAGAAATCATTATGAGGAAACACCTTAGTCATTTGTGTTGATTTTGTGTTTTGATTTGTATATCAGCATGGATAAAAAAGTAATTTGTGTTTGAAAATATTTAGAATTCCAGCTGAAAGTGTAGATTATAAGGAGGCTATGGAATTTACTAGTATAAAATATATTTGTATCGTGTTAGGCAGTTAGATTATTTAAGATTTTCTAGCCGGCAAATTACATGATAAAAGTGATTATTTGAGGAAGATATAACCACATGGAGGAGAAAAAGACTAAGTGTAACCAAAAAGGAGGCCTTTTTCTATTTTATAATCCTCACCCCAGGATATTTTTCCATTGAATTTTAGATAGAATGGAAAGGGGGAGGGGAGAGAAACATCAATAGGACAGAGACACATAGATTGGTTGCCTCCCGCTCCACCGCGAGAGGATCAAACCTCCAAACCCAGGTATGTGCCCTTGACCAGAAATCAAACCCAAGACCATTTGGTCCACCCGGCTGACGCTCTAACCTCTGAGCCAAATCGGCCAGGGCAGGAGGCCTTTTCCTTGATTCAATGTAAGAGGAAGGGAGAGAACAGCTAACATTTAAGGTGTCCACTGTGTATCAGGACGTGTACTGTTTTAATTTGTTACCTAATTGAATCCCATTGAATTTCCATAGCAGTGCCCATTTCACAGATGAAAATGAAATTAGAAGAGATTAAGTACTTTGCCAAAATTCACTCTGCTAGCCAGGTGCCTGACATAAGATTAAATTTTTTTTTTAAATTTTAAATTGATTTAGAGAGAGTTAGGGAGAGAGGGAGAGAAACGTTAATGTGTGAGAGAGAGAAACATCGATCAGTTGCCTCCACACCTGTGCCCCGACCAGGAATCAAATCCCCCACCTTTTTGTGTACAGACCATGCTCCAGCGAACTGAGCCACACCAGCTAGGACAAGGTTAAATTTTAGTTCTGCCATATTTACAGATAGCAAGGGAACAAGACAGGGAGGAATGAATGGAAGAGACATTACAATGGTTAAATCAAGAAGACTTGATACATTTTAAGGTTAGGTTTGGGGTTTTTCAAGGTGGGAAATGAAAGTTAGACTTTGTTTTTATTAATAACTATCCAGCCCAATTGTACCTGGTAGTTTCAAATAAAGGTGGAGAAAATGGCTTTCCTACTTGCAGAACTGCCTTATTTCTCAGCCATTCTAGAATATTAGATGTAGAAGGGTGGTATGCTTTAGAGCCACTCTACAGCTAGCCAAGCCCCAAATCATTTACAATCTGAGGGAATCTAAGCAAATAATTTTGCTGTGGGATGGCATGATTTTGGAAGCTATCGGGCAAACAAATGGTCCAAAATTCTGAATCAGGGTTTCTTAGTCTACTATAAGTAAATTTAATGGAAGCACAATGACACTATTGCCCTATATCCTCTCAGTATTTAGAAGCACTTTAAGGATTTTATCCAGGCTTGTAGAAATTGTGCTAGCAGTAAATACAAACACCTATTACATCCAGAAATATGCCTTATCACTAGCTTGTTCATTGCATATAATTTTCAGATAGAGGAAATAGTTCTAGAATCTATACCTATATATAGTTTTAGCATAAATATAATCATTGTCCAAGGATGGAAGATCATTAATTTACCCAAGAAACTGTCCTTGATGATAAGATGCTCAATTTGAAAGACCAACGGGAAGTATAAATGATATATTGAAATACTAAAGGGAATAATTCTTTAGCTAGACACAATGGATTTAGTTATTTGAGACCAGCATTCATATTCGTTGTATTACCCATTTGCACCAAAAAGAACAAGTAGTCCTGGAAGGTTTGGCTCAGAGGTTAGAGTGTCTGCCCACAGACCAAAGGGTAGTGAGTTGGATTCCCAGTCAAGGGCACATACCTGGGTTGCAGGTTCATAGTTCTGGTTAGGGTTGTGCGGGAGGCAACCAATCGATGTGTCTTTCTCACATCGATGTTTCTCTCTCTCTCTCTCCCTCCCCATCTTCCACTCTATCTAAAAATTAATGGGAAAATATCCTTGGGTGAAAAAGAACAAGTGAAAGGTCTGGCTTTGGGAATATTTCATAGACATTCCTGGAAGTCAAACCCTGGAAATCAAAAATAAAAATGAAATTTTAAGCAGTCACCACATGAGAGGTAATCCTTTTCAGCCTTTTCATCTACATTTAGGAAAAAACCTTGGTGCTAAATCATTAAATCTGAAACTTGTTACTAAAACCCATTAATATATTTTTCTGAACATTTAATTTGGCCTTTTGAAAATTAAGTATATAACTTTCATGTACTGGATATTTGTTAGTAAAGTGAGGAAAAGCTTGTTTGAAAAACTCCAGAAGAATCACATTAGAGTTTAGACTGCATGTGCATACTTTACATCGGCACTGTTTGTGATATTTTCCTGGACCCAGCACTTAGTGTGTTTTCTTCTTCATTTTGTAGGTAAAAGACAGCTGTTAAAGGGAGGGGGATTTGCGGGCTGAGAGAAAAAAGGTGAAGGGATTAAGCAAAAAAAAAAAAAAACTCATAGACACAGACAACAGTATAGTGATCATCAGAGGGGAAGTTCTTGACTTGGGGTGGTGAACACACAATACAATATACAGATGATGTATTATAGAATTGTACAGCTGAAACCTATATAATTATATTTACCAATGTCACCCCAAAAAATTCGATAAAATTTGAATTTTATCACACACACACACACACACACACACACACACAAAGACAAGAATGTGAACTAGCAATAGATACCTAGCAGTAGATACCTAGATAACTTTTCCAGTATTAATGTTCTGTTCAAACAATCTTCTTAGTTTGAACACATTGGTTCGAAGATTTGTTCCACAGCAATAATTAGAAAACTTGTTTGATTTGGTTTCTAGTAAAATAATTACTTTTATAATAAGGTTGAGAATTCAGATTATTTCCAAATATATTTTTCTTTAAAATATATTTATCATTGACTTTCTATTTGAATTTATCTCTTGGAAAAGCCTTATGGTAATCTATCCATTTAAAACAACATAAAGCTCAAATTGCAAAAAAATTTGGAATTTGATTATGTAGTATATATGATATTAAATATTAAATTAGCAGGACTTGGATGTAACAGTGCGTCAACATTTGAAGATATTGGTACTTGGTGCTCTATTAAGGAAAATTAGCCTCCAGATTTTAAGCTGGAAAGTCACTGGAATAACTGTTTAGAAAAGAATCGAAACTAAGTGATTTTATATTTTTGATACATATGTTAAGAATTGTGTACAGCCCAACCAGTATGGCTCAGTGGTTGAGCATCGACCCATGCACCAAGATGTCACCGGTTTGATTCCTGGTCATGGCACATGCCCAGGTTGTGGGCCAAATCCCCAGTGTGGGGCATGCAGGAGGCGGCCAGTAGATGCGATGTTCTCTCTCACTGATGTTTCTATCTCTCTCTCTCCCTCTCCCTTCCTCTCTCTCTAAAATCAATAAAGAAAAAAAAATAATTGTGTACAAATTGAAATGTCTGAGTACTTACCCTCAAAACACCCAATAAAATCTCAATTATGAAAGAAAAAATAACAAAAGAGATTTAGCCATCTGAATAGTTTTGTAAAAGTGTGATGTCTACTGCATTTCCTATAGTGTTATACTAAACATTTAGTATGTAGAGAATTATAAAAGGAACTTTGGCAAAACAAATGCATTATAAAAAAATATCTATGAATATTTCCAAATTTTTATATGCAATAATTTCTTGAGAGTAGTTAATCTATTGATGGGGTACTTGTTTAAATATTTTCAGTTATAGTATTCGTGTTATGGGAATTGATGTGCTCTTTATTTAACAAAAACATTACTCTTTAGACATTTTTATTTTTGTTTTCTTAATTTTCAAAATGATTAAGTTTCATTTAAAGACTAAATTTAACATTGGTTTAATGTTGGTTGGTAACTATATAAGTTTCAGGTGTACAATTCTACAATATATCATCTGTATATTGTATTATGTGCTGACCACCCAGAATCTAGTCGTCTTCTTTCACCATATATTTGACACCCTTTACCCTCTTCATTCTACCCCCCAACCCCCTTCCTCTCTGGTAACCACCATTGTCTATGTCTATGAGTTTGTTTGTTTTGTTTGTTGCTTTCTGTTTTATATACCATGTGTGAGTGAAATCATATGGCTTTTGTCCTGTTCTGACTTATTTAACTTAGTGTGATTCTCTCAAGATCCATCTATGTTGTTACAAATGACAATAATTCATCCGAAATTGTGATTTTAAAATTTTATATTTTGCTCTCATAACACACCACCTCAAATTCACAATATGCAAGTTTCATGTAGACCTGAAAACACAAATTAATAATTTAGTACTACAATCAAATTGACTTATTCACTTGATGTTTTATGTGAAATTAATTTAGAAAAAATATTGAAAATCAAGTCCTGTGCCATCCTTTGTCAACTAATTTATTTTATGGATGTTTGAAACTTAGTTTTCTTAATTTATATTCCTTTCCCAATCAGAGGTGGGGAACCTTTTTTCTGCCAAGGGCCATTTGGATATTTATAACATCATTCTCAGGCCATAGAGAATTATCAGCTTAAAAATTAGCCTGCTAGTCCGGCTGGTGAGGCTCAGTGGATTGAGCATCATCCCATGGACTGAGAGGTCCCGGTTTGATTCCCGGTCAGGGCACATGCCTGAGTTGTGGGCTCGATCCCCAGTAGGGGGTGTGCAGGAGGCAGCTGATCAATGTTTCTCTCTTACATTGATGTTTCTATCTCTCTCCCTTCTGCTCTCCCTCTCTAAAAAAAAAAATAGAAAAAAAATTAGCCTGCTATATTTGGTCAGGCTAATTTGGTAAGAAGTGTGATGTTAGCTGGTATTGATTTCGCCACCCCTGGATGTTCCCCACCCCTGGAAGCTATTTGATAGCTGTGTGCTCTTTGAAAGTACCGATCATTTTTTTTTCCAAATATTTTATAACAAAACAAAGATGATAGTCTTTTTTTACTTTGGTGAAATTTCTATTTTTTTTCTGACATTGAAATCTAATTACATATCCAGGGTAGATAAAATAATTATACAAAATTAGAAATCTCTCAGACTGCATTACCACTCTAAAAATCTTTTCCCATCTAGTTTTTCATTTGATCCTCACTACAACAGGATAAGATAACCTGAATCAGAAATATTATTCTATTTACCAATGTGCCAAGCAGCAATAATTATATGTAATATTTGAAGAATACTATACACACTTCATATACATTATTTCATTTAATTATCACAATGAGTGAAATGTAAGTGGCATTACCGATAAGGGAGCCAAACTTTATAAAGGTTGTATTTGATTTTTAAGGCTGTCATAACAAATTGTAACAAATTAAAGGTTTAAAACAACACAGATATGTTCTCTCTCAGTTCTGGAGGCTAGTAGTTCAAAATTAGGGTTTTGGTAAGGTCATACTCTTTCTGAAGGCTCTAGAGAAGAATCTTTCCTTGCCTCTTCCAGCTTCTGGTGATTGCCACCAATCCTTAGTGTTCCTTGGTTATAGCAGCATCACTCCATTCTCAGCCTCTATTGTCATATGGCCTTCTCCCTGTATATATGTCTGTCTCCAACTGTTTTTCTTCTTGTAAGGACACCAGTCATTGAATTTAGGGCCCATCTTAATCAAGTATCACCTGATCTTAATTTGATCACATCCTCAAAGACCTTCTTTCCAAATAAGGTCATGTTTACAGGTACCAGGGTTAGAACCTTAACTGGGCTTTTGGAGAGAAATAACTCAATTGACAACAGATGGTGATGAACCTACCCAAGGTCACAGAGCTAGTAAGTTGCAAAATCAAGAATTGAACTCAATCTGACTCCAGAACCGGTGTTCTTGAATACTATGTCCCACTTTCTTTAAACATCAAACTAATTAAAAAGCTTGTCTGAAGTCCTACAGAGAGTAACATTTCAAGACAATGACCAAGGTAAAAATTTTACTGATTTTTAACCCAGATAATCAGAGTTCATGTAGAGTGTCCTTTCCATTGCATGATACCTCTTTAAATAACCTGGAAAATCCTCTTAGATAATGGTTTATTGTTATGATATTTTCAAAACATTGTATTTTCACATTGGAAAATCAGGCATTGAATTTAGTATAGTGTTTCTGCTTATTTGCAAAGGCTGAAGGGACTTTTCCTGACTTAGTGCTTCTCACATTTCCCCCAAAAAAATACCTTTAGGAAGATAGAAGTAAATGTATCTTCTCTACCCCAAGTCTTGGGATATTATGAAAATTTTCCAGGAATTAGATTTTACTATAGTTTTATTTTTAATACATGCCAATTATATTTCCAAGTATAGTTTCATATAAAAATAATAGAGAAAAAGACCTCAGCTAAACCCAATGACAAGTATCACTTTGGGGATGTTAAGGCAGGAGAAGGGAAAGGGGGAAAGAAGGGAGAGTTTTATCTCACACACTAAACAGAGAAGTCAGCAGTCTTGGGACTTGCCAAGATAAAATCACCAGATGTTTTCATAAATTCTGGGAAAAGTCACAACATAGTAAAATGGAGACCTTGAAATTGAATCTATTGCCCAAGATATCTGACAGAGGAAGCTTAAAACCTGTAGACAGAAAAGTTTAAAACCCATAAACTTCCACCAGTTGTGGTGCTCGGATTAGCTGGATTGCCCTCTTGGGCTCTATACCAAACGTATTTTTAATAAATTTTCTTGCTTTGCTTCCTTAATAAATACACTTGATTTGTTTTAAAGAAAAATAATAATATTGTAACTTACATGGAATAACATTCACTCTCCACGAGAAAGGAATATTTCAGTCCTGTGGCTACAACTATCCCCAGGCAAACCACCATCTACACCAAAGGGTCTAGGAGTTTTCTGTTAAAAAAAAAATTCAAAGAATGGTAGTAATTTTAAATTCTAGGCCTAGAGAACACCAAAAATATGTACAGTTCTTGGGTGTGTCTGATCCTTGCCTCTATTCTTTTTTATTTATTTTTTATTTTTGTCATAACAATGTTCCAAAATTATTATTTTTTTTAATTTATTTTTGTTGCAGATGCTTCTCCTTTTTTCCCCATTGACACCCTCCTCTCCATCCCCCCACCCTGTCCCCAGCTTTGTTGTCCATGTCCATTGGTTATGCGTACATGCGTATAAGCCCTGTGGTTTATCTCCTCCCTCTACGCCCCCACTCCCTCTTCTTAGGGTTGTCAGTCTGTACCCTACTTCCATGTCTCTGGGTCTACCCTGTTCCTCAGACTGTTATGTTCATTATATTCCACAAATAAGTGAGATCATAAGATATTTGTCTTTACCTGCTTGGCTGGTTTCACTTAGGATAATAGTTTCCAGGTCCTCCCATGTCGTCGCAAAGGATAAGAGATCTTTCTTTCTTACAGCTGCATACTACTCCATTGTGTATATGTACCAAAGCTTTTTTATCCATTTGTCTACTGATGGACACTTGGGCTGTTTCCAGATCTTAGCTATTGTAAATAGTGCTGCTATGAACATGGGGGTACATGTATTCTTTCTGATTGGTGTTTCAGGCTTCTTAGGGTATATTCCTAGAAGTGGGATAACTGGGTCAAATGGCAATTCAATTTTTAATTTTTTGAGGTAGCACCATAGTATTTTCCATAGTGGCTGCACCAGTCTGCATTCCCACCAGCAGTGTACTAGAGTCCCCTTTTCTCCACACCCTTGCCAACACTTGTTGTTTGATGATTTGTTGATGGCAGCCATTCTGACAGGTGTGAGGTGATACTTCATTTTTGTTTTAATTTGCATCTCTCTGATAATTAGTGATGTTGAGCATTTCTTCATATGTCTCTTGGCTATTTGTATGTCCTGTTTGGAGAGGTGTCTATTTAGTTCCTCTGCCCATTTCTTAATTGGGTTGTTTGTCTTCCTTTTGTTGAGTTGTATGAGCACTCTATATATTTTGATGTATCATTGGCAATTATGCTCTCCCATACAGTGGTTTCCCTTTCCATTTTGATGTTTGTTTCTTTTGCTGTGCAGAAGCTTTTGAGTTTGATGTAGTCCCATGTGTTCATTTTTTCTTTTGTTTCTGTGGCCTTAGGTGATGTATCAGTGAAGATTCTGCTGCGTATGATGTGTGAAATTTAGTTGCCTACATTTTCTTCTAGGAATTTTATGGATTTACGAGTCACATTAAAGTTTTTTATCCATTTTGAATTTATTCTTGTGGATGGTATAAGTTGATGGTCTAGTTTCCTTTTTTTGCATGTAGCTGTCCAATTTTCCCAACACCATATATAAAAGAGGCTGTCTTTACTCCATTGTATGCTCTTGCCACCTTTGTCAAATATTAATTGAGCATAATGTCTTGGGTCAATTTCTGGGTTCTCTGTTCTGTTCCACTGATCTATATGCCTGTTCTTGTGCCAGTGCCAGGCTGTTTTGATTACAGTAGCTTTGTAGTATAATCTGATATCCGGTATTGTGATCCCATCTACTTTGTCCTTCTTTTTCAAGATTGCTGTGGCTATTCGGGGTCTTTTTTTGGTTCCATATGAACTTTTGAAGTACTTGTTCTAGTTCTGTGAAATATGTTGTTGGTATTTTGATAAGGATTGCATTGAATCTATAGTTTGCTTTGGGTAATATGGACATTTTAATGATGTTAATTCTTCCAATCCATGTGCTTCCACTTTTTTATATCTTCCTCTATTTCTTTCTTCAATTTCCTGTAGTTTTCTGCAAATAGGTCATTTACTTCTTTGGTTATGTTTATTCCTAGGTGTCTTAATTTTTTTGCCATGATGGTAAATGGGATTGTTTTTTTAGTTTCTCTTTCTGTGAGTTCATCATTGGTGTATAAGAATGCCATTGATTTCTTGACGTTAATTTTGTATTCTGCTACTTTGCCAAATTCATTTATTAGGTCTAGTAGATTTTTGATGGAGTCTTTAGGGTTTTCTATGTATAATATCATGTCATCTGCAAATAATGACAGTTTCACTTCCTCCTTTCCAATTTGGAATCCTTTTATTTTTTTCTTTGTGTCTGATTGCTGTGGCTAAGACTTCCAGTACTATGTTAAATAAGAGTGGTGAAAGTGGGCATCCCTGTCTTGTTCCTGTTCTTAAGAGAAATGCTTTTAGTTTTTGTCCATTGTGTATGATGTTGGCTGTAGGTCTTTCATATATGGCCTTTATTATGTCGAGATATGATCCCTCTATTCCCACACTGCTGAGCATTTTTATCAGAAATGGGTACTGGATTTTGTCAAATGTTTTTTCAGCATCTATTGATATGATCACGTGATTTTTATCTTTCATTTTGTTTGTGGAGTATCACATTTATTGATTTGTAAATATTGTATTAGTTTTGTATCCCTGGGATGAATCCCACTTGGTCAAGATGAATAATTTTTTTGATGTATTGCTGGATCTGATTTGTTAGTATTTTGTTAAGGATTTTGGCATCTATGTTCATCAGGGATATTGGCCTGTAGTTTTCTTTCTTTGTAGTGTCTTTTTCTGGTTTTGGAATTAGAATTATGCTGGCCTCATAAATCGAGTTTGGAAGTCTTCCTTCTTCTTGAATTTTTTGAAATATTTAATAGTTTGAGGAGAATGGGTGTCAGTTCTTTTTTGAATGTTTGGTAAAAGTCCCCCGTGAAGCCGTCCGGGCCTGGGGTGCTGTTTGCTGGGACAGTCTTGATTACATCTTCAATTTTCTTAGTTGTTATTGGTCTGTTCAAGTTTTCTATCTCTTCCTGGTGCAGTTTTGGGGGACTGTGTGTTTCTAGAAATTTGTCCATTTTGCTTAGATTGTGAAATTTGTTGCCGTATAATTTTTCACAGTATTTGTTAATGATCCTTTGTATTTCTGTGTTGTCAGTTGTTACTTCTCCTCTTTCATTTCTGATTTTGTGTATCTGGGTTCTCTCTCTTTGTTTCTTGGTGAGTCTAGCTAAGGGTCCATCAATCTTGTTTATCTTTTCGAAAAACTAGCTCTTTGTTTCATTGATCCTTTGAATTTATTTTTGGTCTCTATGTCATTTATTTCTGCTCTGATCTTTATTATTTCCTTCCCTCTACTTGCTCTGGGGTTTCTTTTTGTTTGCTTTCTAGTTCTTTAAGTTGTGAGGTTAGATAATCAATTAGAAATTTTTCTTGTTTCTTGAGGTAGACTTGTAGTGCTATGAACTTCTCTCTCAGAACTGCTTTCACTACATCCCATAGATTTTGTGTTGTTGTGTATTCATTTTCATTGGTTTCCATGAAGTTTTTAATTTCTTCCTTGATCTCCTCGGTAACTCATTAATTGTTTAATAACATGCTATTTAGCCTCCATGTATTCAAATGTCTTTGCCTATTCTTGTGTCAATTGATTTCTAGTTTCATGCCATTGTGATCTGAGAAGATGCTTGATATGATTTCAATCTTCTCAAACTTGTAGAGACTTAGTTTGTGTCCTAACATGTGGTCTATCTTTGAGAATGTCCCATGTGCACTTGAGAAGAATGTGAATTCTGTAGTTTTGGGGTGTAATTCTCTGTAGATATCTATTAAATCCATTTGGTCTAGTGCTTCATTTAGAGTCTCTGTTTCCTTGTTAATTTTTTGTCTCAGGATCTATCCAGTGATGTCAGCGGGGTGTTGAAGTCCCCTGCTATGATTGCATTGCTGTCGATTTCTCCTTTGAAGTCCTCCAGAAGATTTTTAATATATTTTGGTGCTCCTATATTGGGTGCATATATGTTTACCAAGGTTATAGCTTCCTGTTGGATAGATCTTTTCAATATTATGTAGTGACCTTCTTTGTCTCTAGTTATGGCCTTCATTTTGAAATCTATTTTATCAGAAATGAGTATTGCTACCCCAGCTTATTTTTCTGTTCCATTTGCTTGAAAGATTTTTCTCCATCCCTTCACTTTCAACCTATGTGAGTCTTTTGTTGTGAGGTGGGTCTCTTGTAAACAACATATATATGGGTCATGCTTTCTTATCCAATCAGCTACTCTGTGTCTTTTTATCGGAGCATTCAATCCATTTACATTTATGGTGATTATTGATATGCACTTATTTATTGCCATTTTTGTTTAGTGTGGTTATATTTTTCTTCCTATTTATTCTACTGATTACTGCAGTCCTTTTAACATTTCTTGCAGTGCTGGTTTGGTGCTAATGTATTCCCTTAGCCTTTTTTTTCTCTGGGAAGCTCTTTATTTGACCTTCTCTTTTGAATGATAGCCTTGCTGGATAGAGTAGTCTTGGATTCAGATCCTTGTTTTTCATGACCTTGATTACTTCATGCCATTCCCTTCTGGCCTGTAGTGTTTCTGGTGAGAAGTCAGCTGATAGCCTTATCGGGGTTCCTTTGTAGGTAACCTGTTGCTTATCTCTTGCTGCCTTTAGGATTCTCTCTTTGTCTTTAATTTTTGGCACTTTAATTATTATGTGTCTTGGTGTGGGCCTGTTTGGGTTCTTCTTACTTGGGGCTCTCTGTGCTTCTTGAACTTGAATGCCTTCTTCCTTCACCAAATTAGGGAAGTTTTCTGTCACTATTTCTTCAAATATATTCTCTAACCCTTGCTCATTTTCTTCTTCTTCAGGGACTCCTATGATGCGAATATTATTACGTTTCCAGTTGTCCCACAGTTCTCTTAAGCTGTCTTCCTGTTTTTTCATTGTTTTTTCCTTTTGGTTTTCTGATTGGTTGATTTTTTCTACCCTGTCTTCTAATTCACTGATCCGGTCCTCCTCTTCCTCTACTCTGCTGTTTAGTCCTTCCAATGTGTTCTTTATTTCTGCTATGTCATTCTTCATTTTTTCTTGGTGGTTTTTCATTTCCAATTGGTTGATTTTCAATGTTTCTATGTCTTTATGCATGGTGTTGATGTCCTTACTCATGCTGTTGAGCTTCCTCAAGATCATGGCTCTGAATTCTACCTCTGATAATTTGCTTAACTGCATTTCATTTATCTCATCTTCAGTAGAGGTCTCTTGTTCTTTCATTTGGGATTTGTTTCTTTGTTTTACCATTTTGGCTATCTCAGTGGGTTTTGGAGCCTGCCATATTTTCCCTGTGGGTGTTGGTGTTCTGCTGTTTGTGGCTCCCTCTACTGGGTTTGGATGAGTGTGGGAGGACCCATGTTAAATACCACTGTTAAGTCTTACTTTCCTGGGTAGATTTGCAAGCCCAGGAGTGGCTCAGTTATGCTCTAGCTTTTTGCCTGGAGGCTATTAGTCACATTTACTTGAAGAGCCTTGGGTTCTCAGTTGAATGAAATACTCCCTCAGGTGTTCAGCATAAGAGGATTTCCCGAGGGTGGTGCAGATGCTGGTTGTTAATGACCTCAATTTCCATTTCAACGGCCCACCTGGGTGGGGTTGAATTTCTGAGGGAGGGGCCACTGCCTCTCCCCAGAGCCCTGGGAAGGAGTAAGATGGTCACCATCCTGCATGGCCGCAACTCAGCAAAAGCTCTTAGCGCCCTCCCAATCCCGAGTGTCTCTGCACAGATCCAGTCCAGTCCACCCTCCCTCTCCTGGAGCCCAAGGTGAGTGGCTGTGACTATTTTAGCGCTGTGTCCCGGCCCTCTGAGCTGTAGAGTGAGCTTGGAACTTTAACCCTGAGGGTGCTGCTCACAGCTAAGACCACGGCAGTCTGTGGGCTCCCAGCCCCCCTCTTGCATCTCCACAATCGTACCAGGATCGATTCAGTGTCCCTGGTTATATGGTCCTCACAAGGTGCTTTTCTGTTGCTTTTTCCCGACAATTTGTCTTTATTGTAGTTGTAATTCCAGTTTGGTCCTGGGAGATGGTTTGTGTAGCTTCCTTTCACTCTGTCGCCATTTTGGAATTCCTTGCCTCTATTCTTGGCAATTCTTTATTTGAGGCAAAATGGGGAAGAAACTATCTAATCACAAAGCTTGATGAGACTACCAAGAATACAACTACTTTTACTGAGTCTTTCAGTTATTCTAATAGTTTGAGAACTTGTTCTTCCAGATGGGAGGCCTGGTTTGAAATCTCAAGTGTTTAAATCAGTTGCTTAGAATAGATAGCATGATATTACTTAATGAGTACAGTGTCAGCTTAATATCCTGTATGTTTTTTTAGTATTTCTCTGCTATGGAATTCTATTTTCGAATCCTATTTAAAAAAAAAAGTCTTTAAAAGTCGTCCCCCATCTTTTGCCCCATTGACTACCTCCACCTCCCCGACACCCCCATCCCAGGCCTTCACCGTGCTATTGTCTGTGTCCATTGGTTATGCCATCTAAAACCTGATTCCTCCCCTCTCCAGGCTGATCCCTGCAGTGAACTCTGGGCTGCAGGGCTGTGTCTTTGGCTCCTTTGAGCTCTTCTCCCTTCTTGCCTTCTCAGTTTGCTCCCACATACCCTTTATATATATATATATATATATATATATATATATATATATATATATATTTCAATATGTGGATCTCTCAGACATGTTTTTACATTGAGTATGTATTCTTTTTTGAATTTTAGCTGTTCAAATTCTTGAAACTTCAATGATATCATGGGTAAATATAATTATTGAAAAGATAGGATTTAAAATTGCCATTAGGTATTTGTTTATTTTATGATTCATATTTTTAAATTACCCTTTTATATTCCATTACTGCCTTGATTTGTATTAAATATGTTTTCTAGTTTATTATTTTAATATCCTTGTTCTTATCTATATATTTTTAAGTTATTTTTATGGCAGTTTCTCTGGGGTTACATTTAACATCTTAATTTATAATAATATAGTTGAAATTAATAATCAATTTAATTTTGAGTATACAAAAACTTGTCTTTTGTATAATTCCATTCCCTCCTGTCTCATCTTTGCTGTTATTATGACAGTTGCATCTTACACATTATGTGCCCATTGACTTAGATTTACAATTAATGCTTTATGCAATTTTCTTAAAAAGACAGGAAAAGGAGTTAAGAACAAAAAATGCATCACTACCTAATATTTATGTTTACCTATATAGTTACTATGAAATGTGCCTTTTTTCTTCATGTCAATGTAAGTTACTGTCTAGTGTCCTTATATTTCAACCTGAGGATTCCCACTAGTATTTATTGTAGTGTAGGTATGCCGGTGAAGAATTCTATCACTTTTTGTTTATCTTATAAATCTTATTTCTTCATTTTTACAAGTAAATCTTATTAAATACAGCATTCTTGGCTACTGTCTTTTCTCATTCAGCACTTTGAATATGTCATTCTACTGTCTGCTGGCCTCCATGGTTTTGATGAGTAATAGGTTAACCTTATTGAGTCCCTTGTACATATAAGTCACTTCTCTCTTGCAGCTTTTTTAAAAAAGTATGAATATGTTTAATTTTTAATTCTTGTTAAAATTATTAAGGTAACATTGTTTAATAAGGTTATATGGGATTCAAGTGTAAATTTATATGATACGTGATATGTATATTGCATTGTATGTCCACCCTCCAAAGTCAAATCATCTTCCATCACGATATATTTAGGCTGCTTTACGCTTTACAATGCCCCCACCTCCCTTCCATGTGGGAGCCACTATACTGTTGTCTGTGTCTATGAGTTTCAGTTTTTTATTCTACATATGAGTGAAATCATATGGATCTTAACTTTTTCTGACTGACTTATTTTGCTTAGTATGATATCACCAGGGTCCATTCATGTTGCAAATGGCAGTATTCCATCTTTTCTTATGGCTATTATTCCAACAGATATATGAAAAATGCTCAACTTCACTAGCTATTAGGGATATGCAAATAAAAAATACAGTGAGATACCAACCCATACCTGTTAGAATGGCTATTATCAACAAGAGAAGTAATAACAAATGTTGGAGAGGCCATTGAGAAAAAGAAATGCTCAGTCACTGCTGATGGGAATGTAAACTGGTATACCCACTATGGAAAACAGTATTGAGATGTCTCAAAAAATTAAGAGTAGAGTTATATAACACAGCAATCCCTCTTCTGGGTATCTACCCCAAATTTTGAAAACATTTATTTTTAAAGATTTATGCACCCCTATGTTCATTGATGCATTATTCACAGTGACTAAGACATGGAAATAACCAAAGTGTCTTTCGATAAATTATTGGATATTAAAGATGTGGTACATATATGTTATGGAATACTACTCTTGTCCCTTTTCTACATTCTCTCTTTCTTTTGGATTTTAAAAGTTTAATTATGATGTGTCTTGCTGTGTATCTCTTTGAGTATATATTCTTAGGAGTTTACTGAGCTTCTTAGATGTGTTCATTAATATTTTTCATCAAATTTGGAAGTTTTTATACCATTATTTCCTCAAATATACTTTCTGCTCTTTACTTTCTCCTCTCTAATTCTGTAGCTCCTATTATGTGCATATTGGTAGACTTAACATTGTTTCACCAGTCAACAAAGCTTTCATCATTTTAAAAATTGTTTTATTTATTATTTATTGAATTTATTGGAGTGACATTGATTCATGAAATCATACAGGTTTCAATTATACAACTCAACAAAACATCATCTGCAGACTGCATTATGCACCCACCACCCTAAGCAAAGTGTTTCCATCCCCATTTTTACCTATTTGCCTACCTCTACCTACCTTCTACACCCCTTTTCCTCTAGCTATCAACAACATACTATTGTCTGTCTCTTTGTGATATGGTTTTTTGCTTAATCCCTTAACCTTCTTTCATCCAGCCCCCGCAAGGCCCCTCTCACAGTGTGAGTCTGTTCCATATATCCATGCCTCTGTTTCTATTTTGTCTATCAGTTTACTTTGTTCATTAGATTCTGCATGTAAGTGAGATCATATGGTATTTGTCTTTCTCTGACTAGTTTATTTCACTTAGCATGATAATGTCCCAGTCCATATGCTGTCACAAAAGGAATTTTTTTCTGTTTTTGTTTTGTTTTGTTTTTTGTACAGCTGAATAGTATTCCACTGTGTAGATGTACCACAACTTTTTTATACACTCATTTACTGGCAGGCACTTGGGCTGTTTCCAGATTTTGGCTATTATAAATACAGCAATGAACATAGGGGTGCATATAGTCTTCCAAAATAATATTTCCTGTTTTTTTTGTTTTTGTTTTTGTTTCTGTTGTTGTTGTTTTAAAATATTCCTAGAAGTGGGATTGATGGTTCAAAAGGCATTTCCATTTTTTAATTTTTTGAGAAAAGTCCACACTGCTTTCCATAGTGGCTGCATCAGTCTGCATTTCCACCAACAGTGCACAAAGGTTCCTTTTTATCCACATACTCACTAGCACTTGTTGTTTGTTGATTAATTGATGATAGCCATTCTCACAGGTGTGAGGTGACATCTCATTGTGTTTTTAATTTGCATCTCTCTGATGATTAATGACGTTGAGCATTTTTTCATATGTCTGTTGGCCATCTGTATATCTTCTTTGGAGAAATGTCTATTCTGATCCTTTGCCCATTTTTTAAATTGCGTTGTTTATCTTCTTGATGTTAAATAGTATAAGTTGTTTATATATTTTGGAATTTAACCCCTTATCAGATGTGTCATTGGGAAATATGTTCTCCCATTCAGTGGGTTCTATTTTCATTTTTTATTTTGATGTAGTCCCACACTCTTATTCAACATAGTACTGGAAGTCCTAGCCACAGAAATTAGACAAGAAGAACAAATAAAAGGCATCCAAATTGGGAAGGAAGAAGTAAAACTGTCGTTATTCACAGATGACATAATATTGTACATAGAGAACCAAACAACTACTAGATTTAATATGTGAATTTAGCAAAGTAGCAGGACACAAAATTAATATTCTGAAATTAGTGGCATTTTTATGCACCAATAATGAACTATCAGAAAGAGAAATGAAGAAAACAAGTCTATTTACCATTACAACAACAAAAAATAAGGTACCTAGGAATAAATTTAACCAAGGAGGTGAGAGACCTATACTTGGAAAATTATAAGATACTGAAGAAAGAATTTGAGAAAGATACAAATAAGTAGGAACATATACCGTGTTCATGGATAGGAATATTATCATTAAAATATCCATACTTCTCAAAGCAATCTACAGATTCAAAGCCATCCCTGTTAAAATACCAATGGCATATCTCACATATCTAGAACAAATATTCCAAAAATTTATAAAGAAGCACAAAAGACCTCGAATAACCTCAGCCATCTTGAGAAAGAAAAACAAAGTTGAAGGGACTCACTTCTTCTGAAATCTATACTACAAGGCCATAGTAATTAAAACGGCATTATATTAGCACAAGAACAGACATGTAGAATAGTGGAATAGAATAAGGAGCACAGAAATAAACCCACACCTTTATGGTCAAATAATAATTGACAAAGGAGGCAAGAACATACAATGGCATAAAGACAATCTTTTCAATAAATGGTGTTGGGAAAATTGGACAGATACAAGTGAAAAAGTACAGCTAGACCGCCAACTTACATCATACACAAGAATGAGCTCCAAATGGATTAAGACTGAAATGTAAGTCACGAAACCATATTTTAAATTATTTAAAATTTTTTTTCCCAGAATTGAAAACCTCAATGGACATCAAGTTCACTGATTCTTTATTCTGCCTATTCAAACATGTTCTTGAGTCACTCTAATGATTTTTTATTTTTTTTATTTCAGTTGTTATACTTTGCAACTCCATAGTTTCTATTTGGCTCTTTTAAAATAATTTCCATTTCTGTATAGATATTCTCTATTTGGTGATACCTTATTTTGATCTTTTCACATAGTTCTTTAGAAATAGTTTATTTTGCTTTATTGAACATATTTAAAAGAGCTGATTTGAAATCTTTGTCATGTAAGTCCACTATCTGGGCTTCCCCAAGAAGAGTTTCTGCTAACCACATTTTCTCCTGTGTGTCATGCATATTATCTTGTTTGTTTACATTTCTCATAATCTTTTTTAAAACTGGACATTTTACATATTATAATGCAACTTCTCTGGAAATGAAATTCTCCTCCCTCCTTACGGTTCATTATTTTTGCTATTTGTTATTATTGTTTAGTGACTTTTCTAAAACAACTTTGTAAATTTTATACATTTTTCATGTGTAATAAGCAAACTCTTTGCTCAGTTTGTTTAATAGTCAGCTTATGATTGCACAAACACTTTGTTAAAGGCTTGGAAACACTTCATCTTCTAGTCTTTGCTGAGAGCATCTGTGTATGTTGGGTATGCCTTCAGCATACAGCCATGCAGTTGAAAACTGCCTTAGCAGTCATTAAATGCTTTCCTAGAAACCTCAATGTCAGCCACAAGTGAAAGTTTAGGGCCTTATTTTTTTACTTTTTAAATTAAATTTATTGGGATGACATTGGTTAATAAGATCATATAGGTTTCAACTGTACAATTCTTTTTTTTATAATTGTTTTTTCTTTATTGACTTTTTTTTTTTTTAGAGAGAGAGAGAGGAAAGAAGAGAGAGATAGAAACATTGATGAGAGAGAACATCGATTGGCCACCTCCTGCATGCCCCCCACTGTGGATTTGGCCCACAACCTGGGCATGTGCCCTGACTGGGAATTGAACCAGCGACCTCTTGGTGCATGGGTCAATGCTCAACCACTGAGCAACACCAGCCAGGCTCCACTATACAATTCTATGATATATGATCTGTATATTGCATTGTAGGCCCACCACCCAATATCAAATCTTCTGTCACCATATATTTGACCCTCTTTACCCTTTATTCACCCCCCACCTCCCTTCTCTCTGTTAACCATCATACTGTTGTCTGTTTCTATGAGTTTTTGTTTGCTTTTCTTGTTTGTTCATTTGTTTCTTTCAGTTTTATATCCCACATATGCGTTAAATCATATGGTTCTTAACTTTTTCTGTCTGACTTAATTTGCTTAGCATGATATTCACAAGATATATCCATGTTCTCACAAATGGCTATATTTCAGCTTTACTTATGGTTGGCTAAGGGCCTTCTAAAGTTCTTCTCAAACATATTGACAGTCATTGGCATGTACATAACTCTATGTCTGACATGACCTTTTAGGTTCCTCATAAATATGTTTTAACTTATCAAAGTTTTTATGAACATATCATTCCCAAGTTTTTTCTTAAAGCATTTTCTTAAAGCAGTTTATCATTTGCCCCAACTATAATCTACCATCTTGGACAGATAATGTTAAATATGGCCTGTAATTGTTTTCAACAAGTACTCCAGGGAAAAGATTTCACAGAGTGTATTTTGATCCAGTAATATCAAATAAAGGTTGCCTTGTGAGTGGGGTCTTCCATGAAATCATCAGGTCAAATAGTGACAGTTCTCTGTGAATGGGGCATTGAAGGAGCTCCAACCCTGTTTTGCCTCCTCTGAAGACTTCTGGCATATTGATTTCACCACGATGTCAGGCTGTTGGTTTACCACACACAGGGCAATGAGGATAGGACAAGTGAAAACGCCACAGAGTTTCTGTTCTTAGTGAGATTCTACCACTTTTCTTGAATAAATTCTTCGTAATTGTTGCATACCTTTGGTTACTATCCAGAATTCTGAAAACAAAATTGATTCTTATCTTTTTCCAGTTTTCTCATTGCTTTTAAGGAGACAATAATTTTTGTAGGTCTCTACTATGCCAGTTTTACTTATATTACTCCCATCCACACTCACTAAATGAATACAGCATTACAACACAAAGTTATTAACTAATTAACTTAGTAAAAGTTCAGAAACAAATCAACCTATGAAGCCAAGTTTGATATATATTTTAAACAATCAATTGCCTATTTGAGATTTTGAAATAACAGTAAACTATAGTGTCTAATATCCTACCTCTTTAAAGTAAAAAGTATCTTTATTGTAAATATAGGGTTTTGGGCAAAGTATAGTGCTGATATTTGAAGATTTTAAAAAATTTATATCAGATTTATTAGCCATAAGTATTATCAACCAGCTGTCTTCTTTTTATTGTATTTGAATGCTTTTGGTTACAATTGTAAAGCTCTTGGAAATATTAGATTTTAAAATGAGATTAAAATTATGGGGAAAATTAGAGAGATTTATATTTTTCAGTATGATGGGAATCAGACCATCCAGTTAACAGATTGGATGTGGAATTTGAAAAACCTAGAAGGGAAGAAGATATGTGCATATAGTTCAAGGATTTTCATGTTTCTTTATAAGATAGGTCTATTCGCTTTCAACTTAATTTTTATGTAATGTAATAACCAAAGTAGACTTCCCAATTGCATTCTTATGCAATATGGTTATTAAATAGAATATGGATGTTTATTCATTCATATTGTTGCACAGGAACATATATTGATGAATCAGCAAAGATTATGTCAGTATATCTTCATAAAGCATGATCACGTTCTGAGATTGAGGGTGTTGAGAGTGGTGTGGATGGCTTGAAAAATAAGTAAAGGTTTGGAATGGCTTTTGAGGGAACGAGAATTAGGAGTAAAAAATATGGACTGGTAGCACTGTAGGTCCAGTTGAAATTCAAAAGGAAAAGTTAGCTAGCAATTAAAAGTTGAATAAGGAGCTAGAAAGCTGGTGGATATGTAATGGAGCAGGAAAAGAGTGGTATTTAAATTCTTCTGTGACCAGAATCAGGGGGATAGAACTTTGTTGATTTGTTTTTTTTCTCTCTTTTCATTCCAGTCAGTTCTATGCATTTAAATACCCGATATTTCTCATTGGATCCCACTTAATTTGTATATTTTAGATTTAGGCAAATTGGGAAAAGTTTAATGACTTGCACATTTGCAAAAATATTTAAAGCAAATAGTTCATCTTCATTATGAAAATTTGAAGTCACAGAAAGTCTTAATATGTCAAAAAACGGTATCAGTGTTAACAGAATAGTAATTTTACCTGGGTCTAGAGTAGACCAATAAATACCTTGAAAAATAAACAAGTCAAATGCTTGATTTTTCTTCAGAGACTAAAATCAGGTTTATTATTTTCCACCATACAGTTCAGGGTTGACCTACATTTCTAATATTATTTTCCATAATTGTGTTCCCCACCAAGGAAATACAATAAACTTATCATCCTTAGTATATTACTGCCTTTTACATCTATGCAATTTTTCATGTTTTTTCCTCTTGAAATCATTCTCAGCAATTTTTAATTCTTTAATTTCTGACCACCCTTTTATCCCAGTTGTTAATATCCTTTATGAAGCCTTTACTAATTATACCTTATGAAACGTAACAGTTACTAACATTTATTGAATAACTGCATTATTGCTATAAAACATGTAAGTGTTGATTTAAAAAACTTTTAATAAACTTCATTTTCTACATAAATGCTCACAAAAATAATAGAAATATAGTAAACATAAGGATGGTATAGATCATTCAAAACCTATAGAACTTTGTGGCCATAGCTCAACAATAAGAAAAACAATTATAATAAAAATATTAGTATGCTTAAGTTTTCATTTGCATATACAATTTAAAGTTGTCCATCATTCACAGCCTTTTATACCTTGGTGCTCATACTACCTTTTTCAAAATATTGGACCTTGCAGAAATTTGCATTTAATAAGTATTGATTTTGTGTATGTTAAAAATAAGACCCAAGAGGAACCTACTACCCAAAAAAATCAGTTAACTTCCAGATCCCTAGATACCTTAACATATAGTAAAATGTACTGGTTTTTGAAGGCCCTACTGGCAGGAAAGGAAGGTACTTCTATGAGATATTTAGCACCTTCTTAATGTCTTCATATAATACTAAAGCTTTATCTTTAATTCCAATAAAGTTTGCTTCTGTTGTCTTCAAAAAACTAACATGCTGAATAAAATTGTGTAACACAATTTCATATTTATTCTGATAGCGTTACCTTTTTACCAATTTCATATGAGCTAATTTGTAGTAAATAAATATGCCTTGTAGCAGAACAGGGTATATTTAGCATAGACCAAGAACAGTTCTATATTCCGTACCTATATTAACTAATTTAATTCACATCAACATCTGCTATTACGATCCCTATTTTATAGATAAGAAACTTGATACACAGACGTGGAATAACTTGCTCAAAGTTAACACAGCAAAAAGTAGCCGACCGAGATTTGGACTTCTGTGGTATGGTTCTAGGTTCCTTATTCTTAATTACTATGGTATATCACTACTCTGAAAAGAACTTGCTTTTGATTTGATTCCTGTAACACTGTATTAGTACCTTTTTTGGTACTTATCACATTCTGTCTTTTGTGTAGTACTCATGCATCCTTTGTCAAACCACATATTATATTTGGTTCAGAAAATGTAGTAACTGAAGTTTTGAACTCTCACCCTGGCTGGGTATCTCATTTGGTTAGAGCGTCGTCCTAATATGCCAAGGTTGAAGGTTCAATCTCTGGTCAGGGCACATACAAGAAGCAACCAATGATTGCAGAAATAAGTGGAACAACAAATAAATGTTTCTCTCTCTCTCTCTCTCTCTCTCGCTCTCGCTCCATCCCTCTCTGTCTAAAAAAAATCAATGAATAAAAAAATTTCAAAATACAGTTTATATCGCTGTAATGTAATTTGCTGTGTGACCTTCAGTGATTTGCAAGCAATATCTGTGTGTTAATGCTTTTATCTGCAAAGAGAAAAATTTAGTTTGTCATCTCCAGGGCCTCTCAGCTCTTAAATTTTGTTTGGATCTCATACTTCTATTCATATACATTAACATTTGGCACTTTTTTGGGCCCATATGGCATCAGTGTCCTGTTCCAAATTCCACTGCAAGGTTATTTCTTTTTATGATTCCATTATTAAAAGTTCCTACAGTATTCCTGAAACTTAGGATGCATTTCTTTTATATCAGTGCATCTTCAGTTATTTTATTTTATTATTTGGTTTAGTTCAACAAACATTTCTTGAGTCCCTACTATGTGCTAGGAATAAGGAGCAAAAATAAATACCATATAGTTTCTGCCCTTGAGATGCTGGCAATCTAATTAGTGGTTGATTTGTGAAAACTTGGCTAGTGCCTGGTCTCAAGAAATAGCTTTTTCTTTTAAAAATGTTCTCTATGTCTCTTCACTTATGATAAATATCATCAGATGCACATTAATTTCCAAACGTCTCTTTTTTTTCTTTATTGATTTTAGAGAGAGGAAGGGAGAGGGAGAGAGAGAGCTAGAAACATTGATGAGAGAGAACATCGATTGGCCACCTCCTGCATGTCCCCCACTAGGGATTTGGCCCACAACCTAAACGGGAATCAAGCTGGCGACCTCTTGGTGCATGGGTCAATGCTCAATCTCTGAGCCACACAGGCTGGGTATCAAGTGACTCTTTTAAGTATGTTTTTGGCGACTGATTATATTAAATGTCTGTCAGAAACTAACCTTGTAACAAAGTTCTAAGAAAAAATTATTTTCCTCTTTTGTAGTATAGTGTATTTGTTAGTTAATGTAATACATTTAAAGCAAACAGGAAAGCAAGGGGTGCCTGGATAAAAGTGAAAGGATTAGCTAAAAAAAAAAAACATATATGCACATCCCACGGACACAGACAATAGTGTGGTGAAGGCCAAAAGAGGGAGAGGTGGGGGTAGGTGGAGGTGGGCAAAGGAGGGGGATGGGGAAGTCTGCAATAATGTCAACATTCAAAATTTTTATTTAAAAAATAAAGCAAAAAGGAAAAAAGAGCTTTCTTTAAAATTCTTACACATTTTTAAAAGGAAAAATTTGTTACTGAAATTTTTGTCACGAATGAAATTCATAACCTGTAGTCTTGAAATTGTGTTGCTAATATAAGGGAAAAACATATATAATCTATGCTATATATTATATGACATAGTATACATTGTAAATATATAATATGCAACTATATTATAAAATATGTGATTAATGTGTAATATATGTTATATATCATAATATATATATAACAGCATACATTTTTATATGGTGCACTAAACAGGATTCACATAGCACTTTATTTCTAGCCTGAATATGAATTAATTTTTAATCAAATAAAATTAGACTTCAGAGTTTGTTTTCAAATGTTTTATTGATTATGTTGGTTTACCATCACATTTTTTTGAATTGCATAAAATAAGAAGTGACAGTCCCTTCCCCAGAGGTAGTCACTGTTAACCATTTAATACATGGCCTTCCTTTTTCCAATTCATACACAGACCTTACATTTAATTTCAAACCATGCCATTTAGTTCAACATGGGGTAACTTAGAACAAGAATGAAACAGCAAAAATATTCCATTGTATTGAGCTGAAAGAATATAAAATATAGCTCAGCCAACTCTAAACATTAAGAAGTGTTATTCGTCTCTTGCATTCACCTGTATTGTTTTCTGTACCCAGCCTTAGAGTAGTAAAGACCTTGTGTTGCTGTTTTCAATTCTCCCACTATCTTTTAATGAGGTAATTAGTACATGGCTTCACTTTTATCAAAAGTGATTAAATAATGGGTGAAATACCCCCTTCTGATACTTCTTTGTCAAAGCTATAATCCATCAATTGTAATTTCTGCTGA
This sequence comes from Tadarida brasiliensis, assembly GCA_030848825.1. NCBI lineage: Eukaryota > Metazoa > Chordata > Mammalia > Chiroptera > Molossidae > Tadarida > Tadarida brasiliensis. The sequence goes on from CM061280.1 coordinate 11,829,423, forward strand.
TTAAAGGGTATTTTACCTATCAAATTATATCTAATCAGTTAACACTTGGAATTTCTTTAGAGAAACCCTACCAAGAACATAAAATATATGATTAGATCACTGTAACTATCAATGTCAACAAGTATAATTAAATTTAACTGTCATTATGCTAAATAGGTGAGGATAGTTTTAACAACTGAGTTGAAAGATAGTACTGTACTAGCTAATGTCAATAGCAGGAAAGAATCAACAAACCTGTGAATTATTTTTTACACATATGTTAAGTTTGTGTAAGTCTTAATTGAAATACTCTAATGAATGACATGGGTACTCACTCATCAAGGAAAGTGGACTTGCACTCCTAAGAGTATCTTTGCATTTTATCCTTCAGTTTTCACAGTAGAGACCCACCAACATATGGTGTGAGCTGTCACAATTTTTAAAGCCTTTCCTAAGATCTGGAAACAGCCTAAGTGTCCATCAGTAGATGAGTGGCTATAAAAGCTGTGGTACATATACACAATGGAATGCTATACAGCTGTAAGAAAGAAAGATCTCTTACCCTTTAAGATGACATGGAGGGACCTGGAGAGTATTATGCTAAGCAAAATAAGCCAGTCAGAGAAAGACAAGTACCATATGATCTTACTTATTTATGGAATATAATGAAAATAAGCTGACGATCAAAATAGAGCCAGAGACATGAAAGCAGGGAACAGACTGACAAACTTCAGAGGGAAGGTGAATGGGAGGGTGGGAAGAGATAAACCAAAGAACTTATATGCATATATGCACAACCAATGGACACACACAATAATGTGTGAAAGGTAGGAGGTAGGTGGGAGCAGGGAGGAGGGAGTCAATGGGGGAAAAATGTGGAACATCTGTAATACTTTCAACAATAAAAATAATTTTAAAAAAGAATGAATAGCTTTCACAAATAATATGTAGATTCATTAACTTTGTGATAATTTTCATATTCTGAAGAAAAATACTGACAAGTATTAGTGTGTGGTTCCTATGTATAAAACACTTTATTCACATTATTTAACTCAATTTGCATAATGACCCTGTGAGGAAGGTATTAATAGTATCCCTATTTTACAAATGAGCAAACAGGCTTAAAAAGCTTAACTTGCCAAAGGTAAACAACTTATAAATGTCAGAGTTAGGATTCAAAACCACTGGGTCCAAATGTTCTACTATTGATCTTTACACTTAACTGCTGCTCAGATAGTAAAATAGTTGATCACAAAATGTAACTCAGAGCAACTGTTGCTCTCTGACTGACCTTATTCCTAAGTGAAGTAGGTTCACCAACTGAATTGTCTTCTCTAATACATAATAAGGATGTATTCATTTACATAATCAGCACACTTTTTTTGTTAAATCCTTCTTTTAAAATGTTCTTAGAATATGTAACACTATGATAAATGTATCAGATCATATTTGTGACATGAAAGAAATCACAGCTGTGATAGAATTGGCATTAAAGAAGACTAAGGGAAATAGGAAGTTAATATTGGAAAAAATGAATAGAAAAAGTCATCAGAAATTACTTGAGACAAATATTATCTATTTCATAATATTGTCATTGACTAGTTTTCATGCTGTTAATTTAGATATGAACTGACCTACTTAGACTGTGTTAAGTTCAATACTTTCCATATAATCTTAGATGTTAATATCTTAAGCTCAGCTTTGAAGTGGTACTAGGAATAATCTAATCTAACTCTGTACCCTCTAGTTGAATTTCCACACACACAAATGTCCCATTTTTGACAAGTCCTCTTTCCATTTATATCTTATTTTTAAAGTGTACTAATATTTCATTTTCCAGGAATAGAAGAGAATTTAAGATGATCCAATATATTTATACATAGTATATTTCCAAAAATTGTCCATATTAAGTGAGTCAATATTAATAGGGCACTAAGCCATAAAGTATGTGAGTAAATATTTCTAAAGCACTAAAAACAGAGCCTGGCACATATAAGTGCTATGTAAGGATTACTAAGTAACTGCATTCGTATCATTATAATACAAATTTAGACTTCTATATTTATTAGACTGGTTTAGTTATTAAAAGTGTGGGCTACAGCAGCAGACTGCTTGAGTCTAAATCCCAATTAGATTACTTACTAACTGTGTGACATTGGCCAAGTCAATTTAATTCTCCAGGCCTTGATTTCTTCATCTGTTTGTTAAATATACATAGAAATAGTACCTAATTTATAAGATTGTTGTGAGAATGAGAATAATGACAGACATTACAGGAAGTACTCAGTAAATGTTAACTGTTTATGTAATCCCATTGTACATATGCATAGTTTATGATCTGATGTTTTTTCATAAGATATTAAGAGGCTAATTAGGATGCCTTACCCTTTTATAAACAACTATGGTTTCCTTTTTATAGCACATTAGGCTCAATATTTAATGGTCTTTTTACTTTTGCTTTTAGCCATTTGCCATTGAACATGAAGCAGTGAGTTTCTCAGTGGAACATGGACCTGATGATGTGCCTCCAACTCGACATCTGTCAATGGTGAGTGGGTTGAATTGTCCATTGTGAGCATTGAAAAGTTATCTATTGAGGGAACAGATACAAAAACTTCACCGCTAAAATGATATTCCCCATATATCTTGAATACAGGGACCTAGATAGTATTTGTTTCATTACAATATTATTTGGACTCAAAGAGAATTATGCTTCCATGGATTAGAGTTAAGATTCCCTTTCAGTGATCTTATAAGAATAAAGATTCATTCATTCATTCATTCATTCAATAATTTATTGAACAAACAGTCTAAATGCCATTGATGAATATCTGGGCTCTACTTTTTTCCCAAGGCAGCATTGTCTAATAGTCCACATTTGACTCTGGTTGACTCTTCCTTCTATGGAACTTTATGTAACAATGACTTTTTAAATACCCTTCTATTTTTTCTAATTTCTCTGATTTTCAGTTGCCTTTACCAGCTCTTAGTCCTTAGAATGGTATTCACAGCTCTTTAAAATATGATTCCAACCAAATTCCCAACCTCATCTCCTGCAACTCCCTATCCTGGATTCTACTAGCCATGCTAGACTACATCTGCAAATACTCCATATGCTCTCACTCTAGGTGCCTTTTGTTTATATTTTTCTCAGTGCTCAGATTTCCTTCCATCTCTGACTGAGTAATTCTTATTCCTTCTTCTACACTCAGTTCAAACATTACTTCTCTTGTGATATCTTACCTGAAACCCTCAGGTAGAATTAATCAATTTATCCTTTGTAGCCATGTGGCACTTTGCAAATAATACTGTCAAACAAAATCATCACACTCTTCTAGTCATTCTGTGCCATGTTTTCTTACTGATTTTTGTTATTACAAAAAATACCATAGTGCATTGAACATAGAATGCATTTAATGTTTGTTGAATGAATGAATGTGTGATTAAATGTATTCAATGATGTATGAATGGGTAGATGAATGGATGGATGGATAAATTGGATGATCTAGATCCCAGCGGGAAGACAGGTCAGAAAACCATGAACAACTGTGAGTAAACCAAAGGTACTGTTTCATACACTAGGTTCAGAGAATAGGAAAACAAAAGTCCAAGCAAATACTGAAAGATATAGTGGGTTCTGATGTTTTTTGTCAGCTATATCCATTCCTTGTGCCCAAGGAAAGGAACCTCAGAATCCAGCCCTAATGTAATAGTATCATTTACCCTTCTGGGGCACAAATGCACAAAGACTATATTTTAGAATATTACTTGCCCCTCTGACAAGATTGAACCAATGTCACCCCAATAAATTCAATAAAGAAAATGAAAAAAAAAAAGCATAAAGTGATTAGATTCTCCAACCTCCACTCTCTCATTCGCAAAGTGAGTTTCTCACACTGACATACTTATTCACTTACCAGGAACCTTTTATGTTTATCAAACAATATATAAGTACAGAAAAAATAAAATTGTTTAGCTACTCTAATAGAAGCAGCTACACAGGTGATATTCAGAAATTACTCATTTTCACACCCACGAAACATGAATTGAAATATAACATGTTTAGCAAGAATAAATCATTCTGTCTAACAAACTCAATCTTTAATTAAGAGTCACATAAACATATTTCGGCAATTTTCTCATTATATAATTTATAATATTGATTTATAATGTAAAATGCACAGTTGACTATAGTTACATAGCAACCACATATTATCAACATTTAAATAAAATATTTTAAAAGGTAGAAATAAATCTTAAGTTCTTCTTCGTAAAAGGGGATTATGCAGTGCCAAGTAGCCACCTCTAAGGGGAAAATGTGAATAAGGTAGACTTCATTTGGTTTACTAATCTTGAAAAGCCAAGTGATGGAGGAGATTAAAAGTGTTGCTAATTAATATATAATTCAGAATGTATTATCATCAGTCATTTTGTTTATGCCAAGTCCTCCTCAGTGTTTCACACATTATATAAATGCTTTTTGCTTGGAAGCTGATAGTATATGTGTCTAAATGTATGAAAGTAAAAGCCCATACACATGTGATAATAATGACTCAATTGTCTGTCTTTTTACAGTCTCTCCGTAAGAGATGTAAGCCTAAGGATATATGAAGTGAAATACTTGATCTAATCACTGAGACTATCACTAGAACAATGAAAGAAACTTTTACTTTTAAGAAACACTTAAAGTCCCTATTCCATATGCTTTTCAGTGTAGTTAAATGGATGGTCACCTGTTGCCAAAGAATTAGTCAATGAAGTGTATATCTAAGTAATAATAATAGCTATCATTCATGGAGTGTTTACTAAGTACTGAATACTATAACAATAACTTTATAAGAGATGATTTATTTAATCTTTGGCAAACTGATAAATTAGATATTATAATTTTCCCCATTTTACAGATGAAACTGAACCATATAGTCTAAATAACATGCCCAAAGTCAATTATCTATCAAATGACGGGCAATCTCACTCCAGAGCTCATGCTGTTTTTCAATATGCTATACTGTTTCTGCAGTGCCTATCATTTGCCTAGAATTGCTACAATGAGCTCACTCCAAAACATGGTTCTGTTTGGTTTTCCTACTCTCCTGCCAGAAAGGCTTATAGGAATTGACCTATCTTAAATCAAGACAGGACCATGGGATAATTAGTGATATTACAGTTAGCCTGATTTCTGAATAGCCAAAGTGTAGTGGTAAAATATTAAATACCTCCTTTTAAGAGTCCATTTACACTGAGAAAGATTGTGTAGTATCTTCACTGAAAAATAACAACCTTTAAAATTCTACTTTTACATTTTGTGCTTCTTCCTGATGAAAACAGAATTTTCATTATTTTTTATTAAGCTATATTGTAATTGACCCCTGTGGTACTAATTGAAAAGGCTGTTTTACCTGCATCTGCCTTTTAATATGCATAAATTTTCAATTAAATAGAAAAATGCCAACCAACAATAAACTAGTGATGAGAAACAGCTTGAGAGATATCAAAAGGTGTCTTTCACATTCAGTCGGTGCAGTCTCAAGTGTAAAATAAGTAAGTAAGTAAATAAATAAATAAGACATCTACCACATTTTGACATATTTCTTCTGTCCGTATGTTGGTTGTATGCCTATATACTCTGACTATATACATACTTTTCCTCTCAAGACAGGCTTACATAATCTGTTATGGCTTATTTGAGCCTTCAAAATATACTCCTCCTTGAACATGAATCATCCTTTGTTAGGAAATCAAGTTTCGTTGTTGTTGCATTACTCAAAACATTGAACATAATTAATTTTTTGGGTTATTAGGAATTGGTACACTGACAAAACCATGTTGTGGGTTATAAAATTAAAGTTCCACAGACATTCTCTACATATTTTTATATTATTCTTTTTTATTCATATTGATTATTGATTATTTTCAGGTCCATCTAATTTCCAAATTGATGTTCCATTCTATTCACTGCAAAGAGGTGATTTTTTTCTATAAACACTACTTTGTAATATAGGGCCATTCTCCTATTCAAAACCTTTCATGTCTCTCTATTACCTGTAAATTAATTTCAAATGCCTTCTCTTATAAATCAAAAAACATCCACTAAAATGACAACACTTGCCCTAACTGGTTGTGGCTCAGTTGGTTGGAGCACCATCCCTTACACCAAAAGGTAGCAGTTCTATTCCAGGTCAGGGCATGTACCTAGGTTTCAGATTGATCCCTGGTCAGGGCGCTTGTGGAAGGCAACCCATCAATGTTTCTCTCTCAGACTGATGCTTCTCTCTGTCTCTCTCCCCCTCCTCTTTCTAATATCAATTTTTAAAATTTTATAAAAATAAAATGGCAACACTTTTCTCTCAGTATCCTTTTAGTGACTTATCTAGCTTGTTTTGTTTTCTCCTCCTGCCATAATGGGTTTCTTACTCTCCTTGGAATTCACCATACGCATTCCTAGATGTTTGCCTTTGCTGAAAAAAATCTTATCTCTCTGAAAATATCAAATTCTCTTCTCTTTGATTATCTGAATGCTCTGTCTCCAAAATGGATGTCTACCTTCTCTATGAAGTCATTTCTACTATAGAATATCATAAAACTGTCTTTATATACTACTGTGTATTGTTATTTCTCTTTTATCTGCTTTGTTAACGAGATGTAACTTAACTTCCTTCAGAGAATAGACTTGGTTTATCCTTCACCAACCTAAGATAATGCCTAGAACATACTAAACATATGTATTTCAATATATTCACTAGTCCAGTAGATTTTTATCAACAATTTCAGGCATTATAGTGGAAAAAGCAGTCAGTTAGGAGTTTAGAGACCAGGATCATGGTTTTACTTAGTCATAAATTAACACACTATTTTACATAAGACAGATCATTCAGTTAAATTTTATTTTTCCCTCTCAAGCACCTCATCACTGAGATGGTGATAATGATTACTGTTCTACTGACTTCATGGTGTTGGGGCCATGGTTGGATGTGATTATTTATGTGAACATTTAAAAAAATACATAAAATGTTATACAAACATAACAAATAGTGGTAGATAAGTATAAGACATCCTTGCTGAAAATCATCTTAGTTGACCAAAATATTTGGGGAAAACTTTTACTTATTATGTGTATGTTCTGCTACATAACAAATCTGAGTTTTCTCAGAGTAGCATTACTGAAGGGGAACCACAAGGACTTTGGAAAACCTCTACACAAGGCTTTTCTTACCTACTAGTGACCAGAAAGCAAAATAGGCATAAGCTTATAGCAGATTTCCATGTAGAGAGTTATAAAATTTTATCTCCAGTACAATTCAACCCATAACTTAATTTTATGTAATTTGAGAATTAAAGTCTTAAGGAAGTAGAGTCTACAAGAGTTTGTAATGTTGTAAGGACAGGGTTTGGCAGAATCTGTATTAAGGGAATTTTCCTACAGTGCAAACAGAATATCAATATTTTGTTTTCCATTTTTTGCAATTGAATTAAGGGACATTCTGGAAGTCTATAGTAAATAAAGGAATGATTATCCAATTAAAGGACCAGAAAAGATTTAGTGAAATTTTATAGAAGGAACTCAGAGTAAATTATATTTAACCAATAAATACTGGGGGAAAACGTGGTAATAGTTTAACTGTCAGAGATAGTATTCTCTGTGAATATATCACTCCATAGACACTCGCTTTAGCTACATAGTAGTAGAATTAGAGATAATTATTTTATGATTTTCCTATATTGCTTTGGACCCCAAACTGTTCTTGAATTTGTCTATTATCAGTATGGACTGACTATACCATAATGTGAAGGGCAGATGTGGTTTAATAATCTGACAGTTCTAATTACTTGAGGTGTTTATCAAAGAAGGAAAAGTAGGAGTCACATGTATAGGGGTCTTTATTTATGAAAATCTATACATTAATCAAACCTTAATAGAACATCTGAGACAGGTCAAAGATGCAAACCCAAGCCTATTTTCAAATGGGTTTGGAATATTTTGATCAGTCTTAGTGAATCTGTGTTGAATGCCTACATCAAAATTTGTGGTTTGGCAATCTGCTGGCCACACTCATCCATAATTTTTCATTTGAATCAGTTGTCAACATTTTTCATGAATAAAATTTTTATTAAATTCTGGGTTTATAACTTCTTTTAAAAATCAATACCTGGCAATACTAGGCTCTCATTTATGCACTGTAGCAATCTTTTGAAATACTGCCTGCATCCTTAAGAATGGAGCATGAATTCTGTAGTTTGGCACAGTCCCTACTGTTCCCTGTTTCATTATACCAAGTTTGTATTTCTTGCATAGGTTATTCCCTTGGGCCCTGGGCATGGGACTACTTAGGACAATACTGTGGTAGCCACTTTACATATCCTATCTCATGTAATCCACATAATAACACTAAACTGTGTATACTAATACCCCTATTTACAGGTAAAGAAACTGAAAGAGAGATGATAAGTTTTAAAGTCACCATTTTAAGGCCAGTTTTTCTCGGCATCATTATTCGATGAATGACTGAATCATTCCAGAAGCTGTATTCTTTTTACCACACTACACTGTCCTTTATGATCTGGAAACCAATAAATCACCCCTCAGCCCTTCCACAGATAAATAACCAGTTATTGTAAACAAACTTTCACCATAACTCCTTGGTTCCTTTTATGGTTTCCTTTTTAATGTTTTAACCTCTACTTGTGCTGTCCATAATTAGTTTCAGAACTTTAGTACAACTCTCCCAATTTCTGATCTTATGGGAAATGTTCCCTGATAAAATTTCTATATGTTCCACTCCAGTGTATGGAATTAAGCATACTTAGTTTTCTTTATCACCTTCTTGTATTCATTGTGACCCTTGGGTCTTATTACTTATGTATACATGGGTCATTTTTTATCTTGCATCTGCATATTTGGTTAATCTGCTCCATTATCTCTGTATGTATTCCAAAACTTATCTTTCCTACATGTAATTCTTTGTTTTAAATACAACTTATGTACCACAATTATTTTTATGCTCATCCTGCTTTAAAGTACATCCTTCCAACACATTGTGTCATGTGATTTTTTCAATAATATTTGTAAGATTTTTCAGTAATCCTTTTGCTAGAACACAGATAAAAGTTTTAACACTGAATCCGGGAGTGACTCTGAAAGGGAGTACTTATGTCTTCCTAGACTAACTGATTCATTGAAAACCATTTTTCTTATCTATTCTTCAGCCAGCTGTATACTCACCTCATAAACCCCATTATAGTTTATTATATTTTCCTAATTTGTTGGTGAGTCTTTCACAAAATACAGCATCAAGTAATGATCTAGGCAAAATTAGCTGTCTCTTCAGTCTACAAGACATGACACTCAATAGAAGACGTCTTGCTCTTGCATTTAAAACTCTGATGGGTCTGGCCGGTGTGGTTCAGTGGTTGAGAGTCGACCCATGCACCAAGAGGTCGCCGGTTCAATTCCTGGTCAGGACACATCCCCAGTGGCAGGCTTGCAGAAGGCAGCCAATCGATTTTCTCTCTCATCGATGTTTCTACCTCTCTCTCCATCTCCCTTCCTCTCTGTCTATAATCAATAAAGGAAAATAAATAAATAAATAAATAAAACTCTGATGGAAGTAGGAATATTGTAATACCACTCTGCTATATATATACTAGGCTATAAAGAAGGCTCAATGTAGAAGAGATATAAAGTTTAAAACCTCACTAAGAAAAATAAAGGCATAAATGAAGGTAATTAAGCACACAATACTAAGTAGTCCATAACATATATGTTTCAAAATACATAGGTTGTGGTGGTCAGGAAGTTTCACAGGGGAGGTTGAGTTTGTGACAGGGCTAGAGGTACAGGTGGAGGAAGGTAACAAGACATGTTAAGAACAGGCAGAGGCATAGAGCTGGAACATAAAGGCATGTTTGTGGGTCAATGAGTGTATCCATACTGCAAGAAAGTATTCATAGGGCAAGGCAATAGAATAGTAGATAGGAAATGCTGAGTAGATTATATTTTGGTGTTAGATTTAGTGATTATTTCTGCATTTTTTTTTGATATATAAAACTTAAGCCAACAATTCTAAATTTGTTGTTCTAGAATACTGGGATTACTCTTATTTTGTTCTTCATTCAATATACACCATTGGAATTTTGTTAAGGATTGTATTGTACCTGTAAATCACTTTTGGTTGTATAGACATTTTAACAATGCTACTTCTCCCAATCAATGAGTATGGAATATCTTAATATATATTTGTGTTTTCCTCAATTTTATTTATTAGTATTTTATAGTTTTTCAGCATACAGATCTTTTACCTCCTTAGTTAAATTTATTCCTTAGTAGTTTTAAAAAATGTTTTAATAAGTCATTCTTTTTTTCTATCCTCACCCGAGGATATTTTTTCATTTATCTTCAGATAGAATGGGAGGGAGAAAGGGGGAAAGAGAGAGAGAGAAACATCGATATGAGAGAGACACATCAACTGGTTGCCACCCATATGACCCCAACCGGAGCCGGGGACAAACTGCAACCGATACGTGCCCTTAGCGGGAACCGAACCTGGGACTCTCTCGTCCGCGGGTTGACACTCTAACCACTGAGCAAAACCGGACAGGGCTAATAGTCATTCTTATTTTTATGCAGCAGATGATAGCTTGTTTTTATCTACTTTGCACAATACATCTCCAACACTATAACAGTAAGTTTAATCATGATTAATAAGAAAAGATCAAAATGAAGAACTGGCCTATTATCTAGGACTTTTCTACATTTATAAGTTATATATATTTCCCTATTACTGTTGCCAGAGTTTGTGAGTTGCCATAAATCAATGTGATACTTGTAATTACTAACATTTTCATTAGCAAAGAAAAATAATTTGTTTGTTGCAGCTCAGCATCTTATGTAATCAGTAGTCAACAAGGCTGCAAGGAAACATTGCACACTAGGTTTTACAAACTAATAACTTAAAGGTTCATATAGATTCATTAATTGATTTATAGAAAACATTTTTTTCTCATTCTTCTGAATTACATTAATGACTTGGGAATTTGTCAGCAAATCAATAACTAGAAACAAAAATAATACAGATATAATCATTGTTATTTCCTTATCTTTGTTTTAATATATTAATCTAATTATTCATACAGGAACTATATATATTCAGAACTATAACTATATAACTACTTAGTTTTAGCTATTATTTGAAGGCATTGATTTTTAAAAACTGAGAGTTGAAATTATGGGTTCTTCCTTCCTGGTTACTTACATTATGGGTAGAAATAAAAACTTGAATTCAAGGATGATCAGAAAACTTCAGTGTCCCTTTCAGTGTCCAGGAAGGTATCTTAAATGGTTGGAGCGGCCAGATATTTAAAAATCAGAAGTGGTTTGGAAAGATATTGACCAGGAAGCATAGGTTTGCCTAATGGATTCAAATTCAAATAGTTTTAAAAGATTGCGGCAGCCAAACATAACAAATTTTAGAATCCGATTAGATTCACAGGCTATTTATGTAAGGTAGTAGATAATCAGGTTTAAAAAAACGAATAGAGACAAAAATGCAAAGTGTTGTAGACATTCAAAAAAAGAGAAAACAGTTAACCTGAGAGCTCTTCATGTAGTAAGATTGAAGCTGGAGTTAAAAGATTCAGATGAAGAGAATAGGGTAAGCCTTACAGGCAGGAGGAACTCTGTCTTGTTTCTTGCCTTAATATATGATACTTTAAAAAAAAACCTGTCTTCTTGTTAATTTATGAAAATAATATCCTCAGTGCAAATTAAAAACTTGTTGTTATACATGACATTCAAAAATCTGTCCCCCTAATTGCATCCAATTGCCCTCAAAACTTGTTTCCATTAAATAATTGAATTTATATTATATTAGTTGAAGTTAAATTAATAATTTTAGAAAAATAATTTGAATTAGATTATTTTATCTGAAATTAACTCTCAAATGAAGACATTTTTAAATTTAAGCAAGTTATATGAAAAGTTAATCTTTAGATGAAGTTACAATGCCCTTATATTTTACCCTGATCCTTGTATGCAGTAAACTTCTGGTTTAATGAATTAAAGAGGTTATTAAAATAGGTTCTCAAATTATTAAGCATGATTTATACAAATGCATATCATAATAAATGCTAGAGGCAGAGTTTAATACAAAAAATAAAAATTGTCTAATGTGATTCAACTTTTTAATTGATTAAATTTTTATCAAAAACAAACAGCACGGCCAGTGTGGCTAAGTGGTTGAGCATCAACCCATGTACCAAGAGGTCGCTGGCTCAATTCCCAGTCAGGGCACATGCCCAGGTTGTGGGCCCGATCCCCAGTGGGGGGAATGCAGGAAGCGGCCAATCGATGTTCTCTCTCATCGATGTTTCTATATCTCTCTCCCTCTCCCTTCCTCTCTCTCTGAAATCAATAAAGAAGCAAAATTAACAAACAAACAAAAATACCACTTTGAAAGAAATTTGCATTTGGGGGCAGGGCAAATATAACCGGGATACATATTGGTAATAAGCTATTATTAACATATTTCATTACTTCAGTTACTTGCCCTAAATAATCTAAGTCTACACTTAGAGCCAACTTAAACAAACAGATAAAAGAAACTAACATTTATTGAGTGCCTAATATGAGCAAGATGCTATTTTCATTAGAATCCTGTGAGATGGAGTTATTATTAACCCTAGTTTACAAATAAAGAAATTGAAGCTAAAAGATGTATAATTACTTAGCTAAGATCGAATAGCTTATAAGTAGTTCAAATTGGATGCTAACTCAGATCTCAATGGTTCCACAGTCCACATTCCTCCCACTACACAATACTTCTTAGTTAGAAATTGTTTATATGAAACATCATTTGAGTCTCTACAATATCCCTTAACAGATTGCCTTAATGCTTGGAATTTTTATTTATTTTGAGTCTCTTAAGGGATTGGATATTTTAATTATGTTAAAGTCACTACATTAAATCAAGGTGGGGCATATCAGCATAAGCATTCTCACAGATTTAGATACAGAACTTCAAGGAAACAATACATAAAATAGTTATGTGTTCAAGAGGAATGTTACTCTCATGAGTCTGGTCATTGGACAATGTGGAAAGGGTCATGCGAACAAGACTCCCTTAGCGTCAGTGGAACATTAGACAGAGAGGCTATGAAAGGAATATTGATGGGACTCTGATAATTATCTTCACATTTGTTTATTTTTTAATTAATACCTGTCTCTCCTATTAAACTAACTATAAGCTGCTCAAAGGCAGGAGCTACATCTGTTTTTATGTACTATTATAATCCCAATGCTTATAACAGTGTAAATAATACAACCAATGATCAAGAAACAGTTATTGAGTGAATGAGTGAATGACCATTGTTGCTACTGCATATGTGTGTATACCCAACACAATATGCAGCCAGATACCAACCAGACAAGTTTGAGCTTATCGGTACTCAGTTGTACACACAGTCCTAAGCACTCCAGTTTTAATATTAAAGTATTTCCTCCTGCTTACATACAGACCTTCATAGTTATAACCCTCTTACCATTTACTGAAAACTCTGCCTCAAAATATATTTAGTAAGAATCATCAATACATATCCATAAAATGTATGATAGTTACTTAAAAGCAATTGAGTGTTCCACATTAGGCATATAACTTTCTGAAGCTTTATATTTATTATTCAGCTAGAAATGTGCTGAACATTAAAATGTAGCATTTTATCCTGACCATCTGGCACCTAATTACCATTTGACACACACAAACGGCTGATGTGGTACAGTGTAATACAGCATAAGTGAATAAAGCAATAACATGAAGAGTGAATTCTAAAAATGGACTGTTCTTCTAATTGGGGATAGTTTTCTGAGTGTTAGTCATGGACATTTAGTTCTGAAAAATGAAGTTATCTTCTAATAGTTACTGATGAAATCCACATGGATCAATTTGTGAAATGCTCATTTGATAGTCCAAAAAAATCATTGAAAACGCAGCATTTATCAGGACTCTGAAATTTATTAAACCAAAAAAGAAAAATTAAAGAAAAGAGCATTTTGATTTTACCAGGATTAGGATTGAAATAATTTTTGCTGTTTTTTTAATAATATCAGATTGTTCTGTTATCTGATAATTTTCTGTCTGTTTCTAGAATTTTAATATACTCCCAAAATAATTTGTATTGTTTTATGGATTCATATTTGCTAAGAACTTGAGCTACTTAAAGTCTTTGCTGAGAATGACCTATTTTTACTAGTTTTTGATAACATTCCACCATTTCTAGAAAGTTTATTTTGGCTAGTGTAGAATCTCTCTCTTTTTTTTGTTGTTGTTGTTGAAAGTATTACAGATGTCCCCCTTTTTTTTGTGTGTAGAATCTTAAGTTAGTGTTTCTCTACAGCTTTCTAATTGCTCTGTTTCTTTGTCTGTGAAAGGTTGATAGTTTATTTAACATTCACTTATATTGTGTTTACTATGTGCCAGACACTGTTCTAAGCATTTTACAAATAGTTACTTGATAGTCCTCATAATAACTTTAAGAGATAGATACTGTTAGTATCCCAGTTTTACAGATGAGAAATCAAGGTACAGAGAGGTTAAGTGAGTGGCCTGAGTTCACACAGCTAGTTGGAGGTATTAAGGCAATCTGGCTCCAGAATATTTTACTCTTAGCCACTCATTACATTATCCTGGAAAATATCAAGCTTTGATTCATAGGATAGTAAGTATGAAATAAATGATAGCTATTTTTGTTACATGTTTTATTTTCCTGTTTCTGTATAGTAACTAATGTAGTTTTCAGTTTGAAGGTTTTAAGTAACCATCCAACCTTTTGCAATTCCTAGTTTAAAGAAAAACATTGAAGATGGGATGTGAAACTTTTAGTTTTTTACTATAACTAGGGGGTCAGAAATTGTTTCCCAAGAAAGGTGACAGCCAGAGACTGGTATTGAAGTATAGAAAGGAGTGTGCCAGACAGCATGTGTAATGGGAGAGAAGTGTGTGTGTGTCCTCTGAGAAGCTAAGTACTTCAGTATGACTGAAAGTTTTATTCATTAATTTACAAAATATTTATTGAGCATCTATTAGTTCCAAGCATGAGGCTACATACTTAGGGTAATTCAGTGAAAAAAAATATCCCTACCACCATGGAATACTCCTTATGGGGGTGACATACAATAAACAATTGTAATATAAGGAGGAGTTATGAAAGAAAACTATAGGCTTATATTAGAGAGTGTAAAGAGAGAATTCGATCTAGTCTGAGGGTGTCAGAGGCAAAGACCTACAGGAAGTGATCTTTAAGAATATATCTGAAGGATAAGTATGAGTTATCCAGGCAAATATTGTTTGGAGGTGGGACTGAGTGGAGGAGGGATATTGGTGTAAAGAAGTGACATTAAAGAGTAGGCAGGAAGGAGCTAGATGATCAAAAGCCTCATATTTCATGTTTTAAGAAGTTTGGTCTTGATATTAAAGGGAGTGGGATGTCACTGAAGAATTTTAATCAGGGAAATGTCTGATTTGCACTCTAGAAATGTTATTTGGGTTATGATGTGGAAAACAAATAATAGGGCAATAATGGAGTCAGAGAAAGCAAGTGTGACTCCTAGATTTTTAATGCCTTTATGATAGCCCTTCTTGTATCAATTAATAATTACCTAGCTTCAGTTGAGTTTCTCTCCTACCACTTTTTAGTCATTCAGATTTTTAAAATAAGGTTGGATATATTAAGGCATTTCCCCCTTGAGAATTTTGATAAATTATTTATAGAGGTTTCCTGTGAAAATCCATGAATATTTAATAGTTGGCTGTCATATTTCAGTATGCTACTCAGAGACCTAAGGAACCTATTGGACATATTTAAATATGCATGTATAACACAGGACTTTATGAATAGAGGGGGAAATAAATACATGAAAATATTCAATAAAGATAATAAAAAGTGTAATATTGAGCTGTATTTGTTCAAAATTTAAACTTGATATGTTTTGTGTTATAAGATAATCAAGGCTAAAAGGTTAATTTTCATATAGTAGTTGTTTAGAATATATCATAATTCTACTTAACTTCATATTTCTGGACTCAAGATCCCTGAAACTGGGGGGGCACGGAAACAACACAATAAATTTTATTGATACCCTGGCTGGTGTGGCTCAGTTAGTTGGGCATCATCCAGTGCATGGAAGGTTGCCAGTTGGATATCCGGTTAGGGCTCATGCCCAGATTGCTGGCACATATTTCTATATATTTCTTCAATATGCTGTTTTCATTTCCTTTGCATATTTACCCAAGGGTGGAATTTCTGGATCACATGGTAATTCTATTTTTAATTTTTTGAGGAACCTTCATACCATTGTTTATAGTATCTGAACTAGGTTGCATTCCCACCAACAGGGTACAAGTTTCTCTTTTCTCCACATCCTCACCAACGCTCATTATCTCTTACTGTCTTGATAGCCAGTCTAACAAGTGTAAAATGATACCTCATTCCGGTTTTTATTTGCATTTCCCTGATGATTAGTGATGTTGAGCACCTTTTCATGTACCTGTTGGCCATTTAAATGTCTTCTTTGAAAAATGTCCACTCGGTTTCTTTACTGGTTTTTCCTTGGATTGTTTATTTGCTTTGAGTTATGTGAGTTATTTATATATTTTAGATATTAATCTATATCCAGTGCAAGGTTTGCAAATGTTTTCTCCTATTCCATAGGTTGCATTTTTATTTTTTGATCATTTCTTCTGCTGTACAGAAGCATTTACACTTGATGTAGTCCCACTTTCTGACTTCTGCTTTTGTTTCTTGTGCTTTTGTTGTTATATCTAAAAAATCATTGCCAAGACCAATGTCAGTGAGTTTTCTCCCTATGTTTTCTTTTAGCAGTTTTACAGTTTTGGGTCTTACACTTAAGTCATTAACCCACTTTTAGTTAATTTTTGTGAGAGGTGTAAGATAATGTTCCAACTTTATTTTTCTGAATGTAGTTATCCAGTGTTCCCTGTATCATTTGTTAAAGAGACTGTCATTTCTGCATTGACTGTTCTTGGCTCCTTTGTGAAATATTAGTTGAATGTAAATGCTGGGGTTTATTTCTGGGCTCTTTATTCTGTTTCATTGGCCTATGTGTTTATTTTTATGCCAGAACCATACTGTTTTAATTACTGTAGCTTTGCTGTATAGCTTTTCAGTATAGTAAGTATAGCTTTGCAGTATAGTTTGAAATTAGGAAGTATGATGCCTTCAGCTTCTTTCTTTCTCATGATTGCTTTGGCTATTTGAGGTCTTTTGTGGTTCTATACAAATTTTAGGATTTTTTTTTCTATTTCTGTGAAAAATACCTTTGGAATTTTGATAGATATTGAGTTGAATTGTAGTTATTTGTAAATATATAAAAAATGATGAAATTTCTTCCATTTATATCCCATCGGTGTCTCTCAGTTTGTTTTCCCTCACTTTTCTTTCTTTTTTTTTTTTAGCCTCCCTGAGGACATTTTTCCATTTTTGTTCAGATAGAGTGGGAGAAAGAGAGGAAGAGAAAGAGAGAGAGAAACATCGACGTGAAAGGGACACACCAAGTGGCTGCCTCCCGCACAACCCCAGCCAGGGCCAGGGATGAATCGAAACCAAGGTACGTGCCCTTGGCCAGAACTGAACCCGCGACTTATTGGTCCATGGGCTGACGCTCTAACCACTGAGCAAAACCAGCCAGGGCTTCCCTCACTTTTCTATAAAACAATGATCAGCAGCATTCTCATGCTTTGTAGATTCTGTTTAAGAGGAAGCAATTGGAACTGATGAGAACCTAGAGAGAAAACCATTTTAATGACCTATGTTGAGTCTTAAAACTCTCAGGCTTGCTATTTTGAGAAATGATTTTATCAATAACTAAAAGGCCTGGTGAAAGATTAGAATTCAGACAGGCCATTATTAATTTAATAAAGCTTTTGATCCCTAAAGAGAGGTTAGAATAGTATACTGAAACATTTATAAACTCTGACATTTATAAACTGTATAACCTTAAAAAAGGTAAATTGAAAAATATTAGTGGCAATGTTTTTTATTGTGTCTGGCACATAATAGGTGCTTGATAAACATTAACCTTCTTGTTTTCATTTAGGAGTCCAACATATGCTCATTCAATGCTCATAGCTTGCCACATTCATTTAATATTTAGGAAATTTCTTTCCAAAATATTATGAAACTCCTATTTTCTTTTCTCTATAGCTACTGATTATTGTATGTAAAATTTATATAAATATACTAATTTATGGAATTGATAAATAAATGAAGTCATTTCAAAGTATATAACCATCAAGTTAAGGGTTTTTGTTTTTTGTTTTTTTCATGTTTGACTACAGGTTAGGCAGCATCGCCTCATCTCCCATTGGTCAGGTAGAGTAGTATAGCCCAGCTGAATCTAATGCAGCAGATACAAAAAAAAATTAAGAAAAAAGGAGAGCTCAATTCTGACAATTGTACATGAAGAATAAGATAATCCCTACAAATAGAAAAAAAGAATTCTTATTCATGGTAGTCCCACTAATGGTAAGGAGAGATTCTGAAGTCAAAAGAATCCTTCAAAGTGCTACAATGAAAATTAAGTGTCTGGTGAGAACTGTAATGCACAGAAGACATTACTTAGGCTATCTTAACCCTCTTTTTGCCAAAAGTTTCTAACTCAATATTTTAGGACACTGTCAATCAGATAAATACCTCATTCTATAGCATGAGAGTCAATGGGAAAGCAAGATCTGTTTTACCAAAATATATTACTCCATCTAACTTTGTTAGGATTTTTGGTTCCCTAAAGCAGAGGAAAATTATATAGACAATATTTTAGTGACACCTAATTCCACACCAAGAAAATAAGTTTTATATCTTACTTCTTCTATTCCTTTCCTATTAATATCATTCTTAAATAATTTTCTATCAATAGATGTTTGAATAATTTCTACCCTAATTATGAACTCAAAAATGGAAGTGAATACAGTGATAACACTAACTTCATGAACTAAATACTATTTAAATATAACTCCTTACCTAAATTCTTGAATAACTTATTACTCTTCTCCCAAAATGCTATGTTGTTCATGTTGTTTCCTTAGTCTGTAATACCTTCCTGGTTGTTTTTCTATTTCTCCAATTCTGCCCATCTTTCATGACTATGTCTCAGTAATTTTGCTACCTATGCTCTTATCCATAAAGCACTCCTATGAGGGTTATTCCCTGTAATAAAATGTTAAAGCTAACTACAAAAATGTATAGTACATTGTTTTAAACATAGGCTACTATGTGTAAATTCTCAATTTTTCTACATGTGTTATCTTTTTCATGCAATTAAATTGTTGGTCCCTTGCCCTGGCCGGTTTGGCTCAGCGGTTAGAGCGTCGGCCTGCAGACCAGAGAGTCCTGGGTTCGGTTTCCACTAAGGGCGTGTACCTCGGTTGCAGTTTGTCCCCAGGCCCGATTGGGGTCATGTGGGTGGCAGCCACTCGATGTGTCTCTCTCACATCGATGTTTCTTTCTCTCTCTTCCCCCCTCTCTCCCTCCTGCTCTATCTGAAGATAAATGCAAAAATGTCCTCGGGTGAGGATAAAAAATAAAATAAAATAAAATAAATTGTTGGTCCCTCAACGTCATATATTATTTCTTAATCAGTGTCTTAGTACAGTTGGGCTGCTATAACAAAATACCAAACACTGGATAGCTTATAAAAAACTGAAATTTATTTCTCACAGTTATGGAAGCTGAAGTCCAAAATCAGAGTGCCACGTGGTTCCATGAGGTCCCTCTTCTAGATTGCAGACTACTGACTTCTTTCTGTGTCCTCACATAGTGTAAGGGGCAAGGGATTTCTCTGGAACCTCTTTTATAAAGGCACTAATCTCATTTGTAAGGGCTCTACTCTCATGACCTGATCACCTCCTAAAGGCCCCACATCTTAATATCATTACATCAGGCATTTGGATTTCAACATATGAGTTTGTGGGGACACAAACATTTAAACCATATCAATCAGTAACCTGTTATTTCTCCAGCATTGTTAAGAAATGAAATGTTCTATTTATGTAAATATTTCTGGAGGTGCACTTTACACATTCCAGTACCTAAATTTTTTATTTTAATCATGTCTAATGGAAACCTGTGTAAAATACATAATGCAAAGTTCCCTGACTATTGAACTCCTTGTTGAATATAATGTAATCTTTGCCTGGTGAATCATATTTAAATTTTGGAAATCCATTGTTTTACTTCCATATAATACAGTGACACCTAGAGATAACAAACGTTTAAAACCACTAAACTTATTTCACACATAATACATCAGAATTTGGATAAAAGACCTGAGGGTGACTCAACATTAACAGAATAATTTGCATGACACTAGTTGTTTTCCTTGTCTACTTAAAAGTAGACCATTTTAGAGCTGGAAAGGTACTGAGAAATGAATCAAAAATTGTACTGGACTAAACTGAACCACAGAGTTAGTTGGGTGTTTAAACAAGACAAAACATAAATCTACTGTGCTGTATAATATTTAACACTCTGTGGCTATTTTGTCAATCTGACTTCTAGACTAATAGAGAATCACTATATTTCTGTTGTGTGCCCACAGAATCTAGCATATTTCTAGACATTTAGAAGGTTGTTGATTATAATGAGAGATATACAGCGGTGGGCAAAAAGAGGTTTACAGTTGTCAGTACACAAAACAGTTTATTTTTGTATTATTATTTATTAATTTTTGTATTATTTTCTATACGAACAACTGTAAACCTACTTTTGCCCACCCCACCCATATAATAGATAACAAAAGATGAGTAACATTATAATAAAAGCTCTTACATATGAACTAAAAGTGTTATTCCTTAGTACATAGTATGTATAGCCAGCTTTTTTTTTTCTTTATTGATTTTAGAGACAGAGGAATGGAGAGGGAGAGAGAGATCGAAACATCGATGAGAGAACATTGATTGGCCGCCTCCTGCATGCTCCCCATTGGGATTTGGCCCACAACCTGAGCATGTGCCCTGACCGGTAATCGAACTGGCAACCTCTTGGTATATGGGTCGATGCTCAACCACTGAGCTACACTGGCTGGGCTGTATAGCCAGCTTTTTATTCTGCCTAATCTTCTATTCATCTCCCCCACCTCCCATACATGAAATTGTGCAGTGATTTCTGTATTTTTATGCATTGATTACTCTAATAATTGATAGGCTATTCTGTGATTATAGTTTATAGAAATCATGTGGTTACCTTTTTTGTGGAATATGTAAAATAAAATGAATTAAAGACTTGGTTTTCATGGAGTGCCATGTGCCCTTTAAACACACTTGCTTTACATGTAAGAAATAGGTGAGTTACCTCGGAACAGGAAGGGAAGTGAAAGTGATCTGGGAAAAGTACACAGAGTGCTTCATCTATCCTGGAATTTTTTATTGAGTGATGCATACACTCATTTTTATGACATATTTCATACATCTTGGTTTATCTGAATTATTTTATCATTTTTAAAAGATAAATGAGAAGACATTTCCATGCTAGGTATTCTTTATTGAATCTCTGAAATAAAATATAATACAATTTTTACAAGTTTTTAACATTTTCCTTGTTAGTTCTAAAATAGAATTGTTTGATTTATTTTCAATTCATGTAGGAGCCCACTTCTTAGCTTGATAGGGTTCTCTTTTAACTTCCTTTTAATACAGCTCATTTAGTCTCAAATGTTAAAGCTGTGCTTCAGTAATTGCTGATTGTGAGTTAACAATTACTGGTATTCTAGACATTTATCAAATCATAGCAGGTTTAATTAAAACATTGGGTTTTTTTAGTATTTCATAGTCCATAAAAATAATGTGACTATAACTAATACTAAAAATGTCACTCTAATTTTAAAATAGCATATGACTAATTTATACCAGTGATGACAAAATAATCACTAAAGAGAAATAGCCTCTTTTGGGGGGGAGGCAATGATTTACTGATCTATATTAAGTGACTTTCGTCTAACTTAGCATTTCTTTTTGTTGTTTTTTTATTGAAAATTCCCCAAACCATTCATTAATTCTTAGGGGAAAAATCATATATTTAAACTAAAAGTAAAAATACAAAGTATTTTATAGTCAAATAAAAATAATATCTGTTGCCTGGCAAGTATTGCTCAGTGGAATGAGCGTCATCCCATGGACTGAGAAGTCCCGGTTCGATTCCCAGTCAGGACACATGCCCAGGTTGCCGGCTCGATCCCCAGTAGGGGGTGTGCAGGAGGCAGTCTCTCACATCGATGTTTCTATCTCTCCCTTCCTCTCTCTCTAAAAAAATAAATAAAAAACATATAAAAAATAATATCTGAAAGCTATTGCAGCACCGGTTCAACCAGCCTAGATTTTTAAAGACAGAAAGACAAAAGGAGATAGCCTTTTAAATTTATTCCCTAGCTGAGAAAACTGTATATCCATATGAAAAATAATAAAGTTTGACCATACCTCACACAGTACATAAAGTTAACTGAAAATATTATTAAAGTCCTAATTGTAAGGACTAAAGTATAAAGCATTTAGAACTAAACATAGATGTAAATCTTCATGAACTTGTATCAGCCAGTGTTTTTTTTATATGTCCCCTAAAACACAAAGGAAAATAGCTTAATTGAACTTTAGCAAAATGAAAAATATTTTTTAAAGGATACTATCAGGAAGGAGAAAAAAACAAGCTAAAAATAGAACAGTTACAAATCATATATTTGATAAAGATTTAATATCTAGAATATGTAAAGAACTCTTACAATTCAGCATTAAAATACAAATAGCACAAATTAAAAATAAGCTAAGGATTTAGATAAACATTTTCCAAAGAAAATATACAGATGTCCAAAAATGTACCTGAAATGCTCAATATTATTAGTCATAGGGAAATGTAAATCAAAACCATAAGATACCTTCTTTTTACCCACTAGAATGGCTATTCTTTAAAATAAAGTTGTGGCATCCGGCTGGTGTGGCTCAGTGGTTGAGCATCAACCCATGCACCAAGAGGTCGCCGGTTCGATTCCTGGTCAGGACACATGCCCAGGTTGTGGGCCCGATCCCCAGTGAAGGGCATGCAGGAGGCGGCCAATCAGTGTTCTCTCTCATTGATGTTTCTCTCTCTCTCTCCTTCTCACTTCCTCTCTCTCTGAAATCAATAAAGAAAAAAAATTAAATAAATAAATAAAGTTGTGGCAATGTTTAGAGAAATTGGAACCCTCACACATTACAGGAGGTAATATACAATGGTATGATTTTTGTAAATACAATTTGGTGATTTCTCAAAAAGTTAAACAGAATTATCACATGATACAGAAATTCCACTCATAGGTATATACCCAAGAAGATTGAAACCATGACTACATAAAAACTTGTTCACCAATGTTTGTAGCAGTATTAATCATAATAGCCAAAATGTGGAACAACCCAAGTATCCATCACCTGATAAATAAACAAATGTGGTATATCCTTGCAATGGGATATTACTCTGCCATAAAAAGGAATGATTTTTCTTTGCTTAATCCCTTTACCATTTTCACTCAACTCTCCAACCCCGTCCCCTCTAACAGCTGTCAGTCTGTTCTCTGTATTTATGACTCTGTTTCTATTTGTTGGTTAATTTATTTTGTTCATTATATTCCACAGATAAGTGAAATCATATGGTATACTTGTCTTTCTCTGACAGGCTTATTTCACTTAGCATAATACTCATAGACACAGACAACAGTATGGTGGTTACCAGAGGAAAAGGTGGGTGGGGGAGCTAGATGAGGGTAAAGAGGTGATAAATGATGATAGAAGGAAACTTGGCTTGGGGTGGTGAACACACAATACGATATACAGATGATGTATTATAGAATTGTACACCTGAAACCTATATAATTTTATTAACTAATTTCACCCCAATAAATTCAATAAAAATTTTAAAAAGGAAAGAAGGAATGAAGTACTGATACATGCAGCAACATCAGTGAACCTTGAAACCATTGTGTTAAATAAAAGAAGCTTGTCACAAAAGTCTAAATATTGTATGATTCAATTTATACAAAGTGTCTACATTAGGCATGTCTACAAAGATTGAGAGTAGATTATTGATTGTCCAGGGTTAGGGGCCGAATTGAAAGTGACTGCTAATGGATATGAAGTATCTTTTTGGAGTGATAGAAATATTCTGGAATTAGATAGTGGTGATGGTTGTACAACCTTATGACAATACTAAAAAGCATAGACTTGTACATTATTTTATTTTTATTGAATTTATTGGGTGACATTGATTAGTAAAATTATATAGGTTTCATGTGCATAATTCTATAATACATCATCTGTATATTGTGTTTAATGGGTAAGTTGTGTGTAGGGAAATTACATCTCAATAAAAATATTTCCTTTGTAGCGCCCAGTAATTATGGGCTTAACTTGAAAAGTAATTATAATAGTTGCCTTTAGCTTAAGTAGTGCTATGACTGTTAACACATGGTCTATAAACAACCTGGAAGATTTGGTGGTGTGTTAGAGCTAGTCCAAACTTGTTCACTGTAACCTGTTGCTTGAAACTCTTCTCAACCATGCTGAGAATGTTTATACCACCAAAATCAGCAACCACTAGAAATCAGGGCTCCTTTTTTATCCCAAAAAGCCAGCTGTCAAACATTTACCAGCACACCACTGATGGAAGTCTATACCACATTTCCAAGGAGGCTTCAGAGTGATGGGAGTCCAGGAAAGGGAAGGGCTTGAAGGACACTTAGTGATTGTTGTGTATTGTATATGACAGGAGTCCAGTTTCATTATTTTGCATGTGGCTCTCCCCTTTCCAGCATCATTTATTAAAGAGACTATCCCTCCTCAATTATTTATGATTGATTCCATTACAGTTTAACTGACCATATACGCATGGATCCATATCTGAACTCTATTCTGTTCCATGAATCTGTGTCTGTTTTTATGCCAGTACCATGCTGTTATGATTACTATAGTTTTGTAATATAGTTTCAAATGAGGAAGTGTTGTGCCTTCAGCTTTGTTCTTTTTTGTTGTTGTTATTTTTTATTAATTTACTTTTGTTACAGATGTTTCTCCTTTTTTCCCCCATTGACACCCTCCTCCCCCTCCCTCCCTGCCCCGTCCCCAGTTTTGTTGTCCATGTCCATTGGTCATGAGTACATGCATACAAGTTCTGTGTTCATCGCTCCCCTCCCCCACCCCCTCTTCTGGCAAATGTCAGTCTGTACCCTACTTCCACGTCTCTGGGACTACCCTGTTCCTCAGACTGTTATGTTCATTATATTCCACAAATAAGTGAGATCATGTGATATTTGTCTTTCTCTGCTTGGCTTGTTTCACTTAGGATAATAGTTTCCAGGTCCTCCCATGTCGTCGCAAAGGATAAGAGATCTTTCTTTCTTACAGCTGCATAGTACTCCATTGTGTATATGTACCACAGCTTTTTTATCCATTCGTCTACTGATGGACCCTTGGGCTGTTTCCAGATCTTAGCTATTGTAAATAGCACTGCTATGAACATGGGGGTACATGTATTCTTTCTGATTGGTGTTTCAGGCTTCTTAGGGTATATTCCTAGGCGTGGGATCACTGGGTCAAATGGTAATTCAATTTTTAATTTTTTGAGGTAACACCATAGTGTTTTCCATAGTGGCTGCACCAGTCTGCACTCCCACCAGCAGTGTGCTAGAGTCCCCTTTTCTCCACACCCTTGCCAGCACTTGTTGTTTGATGCTTTGTTGATGGCGGCTATTCTGACAGGTGTGAGGTGATACCTCATTGTTGTTTTAATTTGCATCTCTCTGATGATTAGTGAAGTTGAGCATTTCTTCATATGTCTCTTGGCCATTTGTATGTCCTGTTTGGAGAGGTGTCTATTTAGTTCCTCTGCCCATTTTTTAATTGGGTTCTTTGTCTTCCTTTTGTTGAGATGTATGAGCACTCTATATATTTTGGAAATTAATCCCTTATCTGACATATCATAGGCAATTATTCTCTCCCATAGAGTGGGTTGCCTTTCCACTTTGATGCTTGTTTCTTTTGCTGTGCAGAAGCTTTTGAGTTTGATGTAGTCCCATGTGTTCATTTTTTCCTTTGTTTCTGTTGCCTTAGGTGATATATCAGTGAAAATTCTGCTGCGTATGATGTCTGAAATTTTGTTGCCTACATTTTCTTCTAGGATTTTTATGGATTCATGAGTCACATTTAAGTCTTTTATCCATTTTGAATTTATTCTTGTGTATGGTGTAAGCTGATGATCTAGTTTCATTTTTTTGCATGTAGCTGTCCAATTTTCCCAACACCATTTATTAAAGAGGCTGTCTTTACTCCATTGTATGCTCTTGCCACCTTTGTCAAATATTAATTGAGCATAATGTTTTGGGTCAATTTCTGGGTTCTCTGTTCTATTCCATTGATCTATGTGCCTGTTCTTGTGCCAGTACCAGGCTGTTTTGATTACAGTAGCTTTGTAGTATAACCTGATGTCCAATACTGTGATCCCGCCTACTTTGTCCTTCTTTTTCAAGATTGCTGTAGCTATTCGGGGTCTTTTTTGGTTCCATATGAACTTCTGAAGTATTTGTTCTAGTTCTGTGAAATATGTCGTTGGTATTTTGATGGGGATTGTGTTAAATCTATAGATTGCTTTGGGTAATATGGACATTTTAATGATGTTAATTCTTCCAATCCATGAACAAGGTATGTGCTTCCACTTTTTTATATCTTCCTCTATTTCTTTTTTCAATGTCCTGTAGTTTTCTGCAAATAGGTCCTTTACTTCTTTGGTTAAGTTTATTCCTAGGTATCTTAATTTTTTTGCCACGATGGTAAATGGGATTGTTTTTTTAGTTTCTCTTTCTGTGAGTTCATCATTGGTGTATAAGAATGCTGTCGATTTCTTGACGTTAATTTTGTATCCTGCTACTTTGCCAAATTCATTAATTAAGTCTAGTAGATTTCTGATGGAGTCTTTAGGGTTTTCTATGTATAATATCATGTCATCTGCGAATAATGACCGTTTCACTTCCTCCATTCCAATTTGGATTCCTTTTATTTTTTCTTCACGTCTGATTGCTGTGGCTAAGACTTCCAGTACTATGTTAAATAAGAGTGGTGAAAGTGGGCATCCTTGTCTTGTTCCTGTTCTTAAGGGAAATGCTTTTAGTTTTTGTCCATTGAGTATGATGTTGGCTGTAGGTCTTTCATATATGGCGTTTATAATGTTGAGATATGATCCCTCTATTCCCAAATTGCTGAGCGTTTTTATCAGAAATGGGTACTGGATTTTGTCAAATGCTTTTTCAGCATTTGTCAAATGCTATTGATATGATCACATGGTTTTTATCTTTCATTTTGTTTATGTGATGTATCACATTTATTGATTTGCGAATATTGTACCAGCCTTGCATCCCTGAGATGAATCCCACTTGGTTATGGTGAATAATTTTTTTTATGTATTGCTGGATCCGATTTGCTAGTATTTTGTTAAGGATTTTGGCATCTATGTTCATCAGGGATATTGGCCTGTAGTTTTCTTTCTTTGTAGTGTCTTTTTCTGGTTTTGGAATTAGAATTATGCTGGCTTCATAAAACGAGTTTGGAAGTCTTCCTTCTTCTTGAATTTTTTGGAATAGTTTGCGGAGAATGGGTGTTAGTTCTTCTTTGAATGTTCGGTAAAACTCTCCCTTGAAGCCGTCAGGGCCTGGGCTTTTGTTTGCTGGGAGGGTCTTGATTACATCTTCAGTTTCCTTCGTTGTTATTGGCCTGTTCAAGTTTTCTATCTCTTCCCGATTCAGTTTTGGGAGACTATGTGTTTCTAGAAATGTGTCCATTTCACTTAGATTGTCGAATTTGTTGCCATATAAATGTTCATAGTATTTGTTAACTATCCTTTGTATTTCTGTGGTGTCAGTTGTTACTTCTCCTCTTTCATTTCTGATTTTGTGTATTTGGGTTCTGTCTCTTTGTTTCTTGGTGAGTCTAGCTACGGGTCCATCAATCTTGTTTATCTTTTCAAAAAACCAGCTCTTTGTTTCATTGATCCTTTGAATTGTTTTTTTGGTCTCCATGTCATTTATTTCTGCTCTGATCTTTACTATTTCCTTCCTTCTATTTGCTCTAGGGTTTTCTTTTTGTTTGCTTTCCAGTTCTTTAAGTTGTGAGGTTAGGTAGTCAATTAGAAATTTTTCTTCTTTCTTGAGGTGGGCCTGTAGTGCTATGAACTTCCTTCTAAGAACTGCTTTCGCTGTATCGCATAGATTTTGTTTTGTTGTGTGTTCATTTTCATTGGTTTCCAGGAATTTTTAAAATTCTTCCTTGATCCCCATGGTAACCCATTCATTGTTCAGTAACATGCTATTTAGCCTCCATGTGTTCATATGTTTTTGCATGTTCTTGTTGCAATTGATTTCTAGTTTCATGCCATTGTGGTCTGAGAAGATGCTTGATATGATTTCAATCTTCTTGAACTTGTAGAGACTTAGTTTGTGCCCTAACATATGGTCTATCTTTGAGAATGTCCCATGTGCCCTTGAGAAGAATGTGAATTCTGTAGTTTTGGGGTGTAATTCTCTGTATGTATCTATTAAATCCATTTGATCTAATGCTTCATTTAGAGTCTCTGTTTCCTTGTGAATTTTTTGTCTAGATGATCTATCCAGTGATGTCAGTGGGGTGTTGAAGTCTCCTGCTATGATTGTATTGCTGTCGATTTCTCCTTTGAAGTCCTCCAGAAGATTTTTAATATATTTTGGTGCTCCTATATTGGGTGCATATATGTTTACCAAGGTTATATCTTCCTGTTGGATAGACCCTTTCAATATTATGTCGTGACCTTCTTTGTCTCTAGTTATGGTCTTCAATTTGAAATCTAATTCATCAGATATGAGTATTGCTACCCCAGTTTTTTTTTTCCTTTCTGTTTGCTTAGAAGATTTTTTTTCATCTCTTTACTTTCAACCTATGTGAGTCTTTTGTTGTGAGGTGGGTCTCTTGTAAACAACATATATGTGAATCATGCTTTCTCATCCAGTCAGCTACTCTGTGTCTTTTTATCGGAGCATTCAGTCCATTTACATTTAAGGTGATTATTGATATGTACTTATTTATTGCCATTTTTGTACAGTTTGGTTCTAATTTTCTTTCTATTTCTTCTATTAATTACAGCAGTCCTTTTAACATTTCTTGCAGTGCTGGTTTGGTGCTAATATATTCCCTTAGCCTTTTTTTTTTCTGGGAAGCTCTTTATTTGACCTTCTATTTTGAATGATAGCCTTGCTGGATAGAGTAGTCTTGGATTCAGATCCTTGTTTTTCATGACCTTGATTACTTCATGCCATTCCCTTCTGGCCTGTAGTGTTTCTGTTGAGAAGTCAGATCATAGCCTTATGGGGGTTCCTTTGTAGGTAACCTGTTGCTTATCTCTTGCTGCCTTTAGGATTCTCTCTTTGTCTTTAATTTTTGGCATTTTATTATTATGTGTCTTGGTGTGAGCCTGTTTGGGTTCTTCTTACTTGGGGCTTTCTGTGCTTCTTGAACTTGAATGCTTTCTTCCTTCACCAGGTTAGGAAAGTTTTCTGTCACTATTTCTTCAAATATATTCTCTAACCCTTGCTCATTTTCTTCTTCTTCGGGGACTCCTATGATGCAAATGTTATTACGTTTGCAATTGCCCCACAGTTCTCTTAAGCTATCTTCCTGTTTTTTCATTGTTTTTTCCTTTTGGTTTTCTGATTGATTGATTTTTTTCTACTTTGTCTTCTAATTCACTGATCTGTTCCTCAGCTTCCTCTACTCTGCTTGTCAGTCCTTCCAATGTGTTCTTTATTTCTGCTATGTCATTCTTTATTTCCACTTGGTTGGTTTTCATGGTGTCAATGTCCTTACCCATGCTGTTTAGTTTCCTCAAGATCATGGCTCTGAACTCTACCTCTGATAATTTGCTTAACTGCATTTCATTTATCTCATCTTCGGTAGAGTTCTCTTGTTCTTTCATTTGGGATCTGTTTCTTTGTTTCACCATTTTTGCTATCTCAGTGGGTTTTGGAGCCTGCCAAATTTTCCCTGTGGGTGTTGGTGTTCTGCTATTTGTGGCTCCCTCTACTGGGTTTGGATGAGCGTGGAGGGCCCTCCTTAAACACCACTGTCAAGTCTCACTTTCCTGGGTAGATTTGCAAGTTCAGGAAAGGTTCAGTTATGCTCTATCTTTTTGCCTGGAGGCTATTAGCCTTAGTTACTTGAAAAGCCTTGGGATCTCAGTTGAATGAGAAACTCCCTCAGGTGTTTGTAGTGTGAGAGGATTTCCCGAGGGTGGGGCCGCTCCTGGTTGTTAATGAGCCTCAATTTGCATTTCTTTGCCTCTTTTCCTCACCTGGGAATCTCCGAGGGAGGGGCTTCCACAGCTCCGGGAAGGACTAAACTTGGCTGCTGTTCTGTGTAACGGGGAAGGAGCGGCTGGCCACCACCGTCCTTTGTGGCCACAGCTCAGCACAAACTCAGAGCGCCCTCCAAATCCCAGCCCTCCCCACAGAGTTCCAGTCCAGTCCACCCTCCCTCTGCCGGAGCCCCAGGTGAGTGGCTGTGGCTATTTAGCGCTCTGTCCCGGCCCTCTACGCTGTGGAGCAGCTGGGGCTCTTAACCCCGAGGGCGGGCGCCACAGCTGCTCACAGCTAAGGCCGCTGCTCACAGACAAGGCCGCTGCTGTCCGTGGGCTCCCAGCCAGCCACCCTCACGTGCCTCCGCAGATCCTACCAGGCTCATTCAGTGTCCCTGGTTGTATGGTCCTCTCCCGCTGCTTTTCTGTTGCTTTTTCCCTACGATTTGTCTTTATGTTAGTTGTAATTCCCGTTTGGTCCTGGGAGATTGTCTGTGTAGCTTCCAATCACTCCACTGCCATTTTCACCCTTCTCCTTCAGCTTTGTTCTTATTTCTTATGATTACTTGGGCTATTTAGGATCCTTTGTAGTTCCATATATAGTTTAGGACTGTTGTTTTCTATTCCTATGGAAAATTCTATTAGACTCTAAATCTATCTATAGATTGCTTTTGGGTAATATGGAAATTTTAACAATAATACTTTTTCTAATCCATGATCAAAGAATATCTTTCCATTTATTTGCATTTTCTTTGGTGTCTTTTATAAAAGTCCTATGGTTTTCAGTGTACAGATCATTCGCATTCTTGGTTTAATTTATTCCAAAGTATTTTTAATACTATTATTTACAATTACATACTGTGATTGTTTTCTTAATTTCTCTTTCTAATATTTCATTTTTAGTATATAGAAGTGCAACTGATGTATGTATATTGATTTTGGATCCTGCATCATTACTGAATGTATTTATTAGTTCTAACAGTTTTTGGAAGAGTCTTCAGGATTTTCTATATATAATATCATGGCATATGCAAATAGAGACAAATTGTATTTTCTGTTCTGATTTGGATGTCTTTATTTCTTTTCTTGCCTAATTGTTCAGGCTATGACTTCCAGTATTATGTTCAATAAAAATAATGAGAGTGGGCATTCTTATCTTATTGATGATCTTAAAGTAAAAGCTTTTAGCTTTTCACCACTGAGTATGATGCTAGTTGTGGGCTTAGTGTACATGGCTTTTATTGTGTTGAGGTATGTTCTATCTATACCCAGTTTGTTGAGAATGTTATCATAAATGTATATTTAATTTTGTCAGATGCTTTTCTGCATCTTTTGAGATGCTCATAATTTTTATCATTTGTTTTGTTAATGTGGTATATTACTTTGATTGACTTATGGCTATTGAACCATCCTTGTATCCCTGGAATAAATCCCACTTGATCATGGTGTATGATCCTTATAATGTACTATTGAATTTGGCTTGCTAGTAGTTTGTTATTGATTTTTAAATCTATGTTTATCAGGGACAGTGACCTGTAATTTTATTTTTTTGTAGTGTCCTTATCTGGTTTTGGTACAAGGGAAATGCTGACTTTGTAAATTGAGCTTGAAAGCATTTCAGTTTTTTTTGAAAGACTTTGAGAAGGATTGGTACTAATTATTCTTTAAATTTTGTTAGAATTCACCAGCAAAGCCCTCTGGTCCTAGACTTTCCTTAGGTGGGAGGTTTTCTATTACTGAGTCAATCTCTTTACTAGTAATTAGTCTGTTCAGATTTTTCTGTTTTCATGTTTCAGTCTTGGTAGGTTGTATATTTCTATGAACTTATCCATTTATTCCCTGTTGTCTAATTTGGCAAATAATTGTTCATAGTAGTCTCCTATGACCCTTTGCATTTGTGGAGTATTAGTTGTAATGTCTCCTTTTTTATTTATTTGAATCCTTTCTCTCTCTCTTTTTCTTATCAGATCATGTACTTCCTCTTAAGAGAACCTTCTTTAGAAACTTTTCTGAGGAGGTTTGTATGCAGCAAAATCTTTTATTTTCCCTCATTTGAGAATGTTCTCTCTCTTTTTTTTTTTTTTTTCCTTAAAGGATATTTTTACTGGATATGCCACTATAGGTTGATAGTCTTTTTTTTCAGCATTTGAAAAATTATGTGCCACTTCATTCTGGCCCCCAGGTTTCTGGTAAGAAATCCAGTCATTTGAATTGCTTTCCTTATACATAAGGTGTCAATTTTCTTCCACTGTTTTAATATTTTCTTTTTTTAGTTTTCAGAAGTTTGACTTTGACGTGTGTTGGTGTGAATTTATTTATGTTTATCATTTACTGGTGTACTCTCATTTAAATTTAGTTTTTTGCCAAGTATAGTAAGTTTGCAGCCATTATTATTTCAGTAGTTTTTTAGCCCTCCCTTCTCACTTTTCTCCTTCTCTTCTGGGATTCCAATAATATAAATGTGAAATCTTTTCTTATAGTCTTCTAGGTCCATGGGCTCTGTTATTTAGTATTGCAAATGTCCCTCCTTTTGTCTCTTTTCTCTCTGATGTTCTGATGCCCAGATTGGGTCATTTATGGTTGTTCTATCTCCAAGTTCACTGAATCTGTTTCACTTTCATTCTATTGTTGAATTCATTTATTAAGTTTTTATTTTTGTTTTTGTGTTTTTCAGTTCTAAAATTCCTTTTATCTTCTACATATCTGCTATTTATTTCCTGAGAATTTCCATTTCTATATTTTATGACACTTCCTATTGTTTCATGATTCAAGTGTGTCTATGATTGCTTTTTGAAAGACACTGAAGCAATTTTTTTTTGCTTTTTTTCTCTTTTCTTCTATTTATGAGTTTATCGTTACACCTTTATGAAATGTTTGCTGTTGTTCCACAGATTTCCAATGCTCTGCTCATTTGTAAAAAAAATATATATATATTTTTCAATTACAGTTTGCATTCAATATTATTTTGTATTAGTTTCTGGTGTACAACATAGTGGTTAGACAACCATATACTTTACAAACTGTTACCCCAATATTTCTTGTACCCACCTGGCACCATACATAGTTATTGCAGTAATGTTGACTATATTCCCCATGCTTTCTTTTACATCCCCACGACTATTTTGGAACTTTCTTTCTTTTAAACATGTTTTTATTGATTTTTTAGAAGGAGAGGAAGGGAGAGAGAGAGACAGAAACATCTGTGTGAAAGAGAAACATTGATCGGCTGCCTCTTGCATGACCCCTACTGGGGATCAAGCCTGCAACCCGGGCACGTGTCCTGATCAGGAATTGAACAGGCACCTCTCAGTCCATGGGGTGGTGCTCAATCCATTAAGACACACCAGCTGGAGCTATTTTGTAACTTTCAATTAGTATTTCTTAAACTCTTCATCTTTTTCACCCAGGCCCCCCCAACACCCCCCTCCTCTCTGGCACCCAGCAGTGTGTTCTTTGTATCTATAAATCTGTTTCTATTTTGTGTGTTTGTTTATTCTGTCCTATAGATTCCATATGTAAGTAAAGTAATATGATATTTGTCTTTCTCTTTGTGGGTTATTTTTATTTTTTAATATTATTTTTACTGTTATTCAAACTGGAGAAATACAATTGATATGCCTTCAAGGTTACCAGTTGTTTTTTTCTGCCATCTTAAATGTATATTTTTTGTCCACCCAGTGAATGTTTTGTTTATGATAATGTACTTCTCAACTCTAGAAATTTATTTGATTTTTTTAAGTTTCCATTTATAGTGATTCCTTATTTGTGGAGTAATTATTATCATATTTTCCTTTAGTTCTTTAAGGATGGTTTCCTTTGGTTTTATGAACATATTTATAACAGCTGCTTTGAAATCTTTGTCTGCCAAATATAAGAATGTAAGTCCACTCAGTCAATTTCTACTGACATTTTTTTTTCCTGTGTGTGAGTTACACATTTTTTTGTTTACTTTTCCCTTATTTTTGTGTGGAAAAATAGACATATTAGATACTATATTAAAGACATTGGGTTTTCTTTTATTTCCTGAAGGATTTTTGTGGGTTTTTTTGTTTGTTTGTTTAAATTTATCTTTACTGTTGAAAGTATTACAGATGTCCCTCCTTTTTTCCCCTAATGACCCCCTCCTCCCCCCCCCACCCTCCTCCTGCCTTCACTGCACTGTTGTCTGTGTCCACTGGTGATATATATATGCATACAAGTTTTTGGTTTATCCCTTCCTGCCATCCCCCACTCTCCTTTTCTCTGAGGTTTGTCAGTCTGTTCCCTACTTCCATGTCTCTGGATCTATTTTGTTTATCAGCCTATTTTGCTCGTTAGATTCCATATATAAGTGAGATCATGTGATACTTGTCTTCCTCTGAATGGGTTATTTTCTTTAGCATAATACTCTCTAGGTCCCCCCATCCCGTCTCAAAGGATAAAATATATTTCTTTTTTATAGCTGCATAGTATTCCACTGTGTAAATGTACCACGGCTTTTTTATCCACTCATCTCCTGATGAAGTGACTTACTGAGATTTAAAACATGACATTTATGCCTGTTCTCCTAAAATTAACTATGTGTATATAGTTTAGTGATCATTCAGATGTTTAGCAAATTTTTTGGTTGAACCTCTCAAGCCCATGAGGTTTCCACTCCTTATTGATCTCTCTGTGCGTAAATTGGGGATCATATCAAAGTTGAAGCCCAGTATAACATCTCCAATGACTTTTACTTTCTTCCAGGCTCTTTCAAGTATCTCCCCATGCATACATATAATTTCCCAGTCAGATAGATATATGTGGAGAGCTTATTTTAACCCTTTTTTAGCTTTATAATTTCTGGGATATCCCTTTGAAATTTCTGGCTGACACTTGCCCTGACTGGAACTGTGTTCTTGGTTTATAACAACTCTTCCAACATTTCTGATGATTCCTAACTCAGTTTTTTGCTTTAGCTCTCAAAGCCACAGTTTTTCACACCCCTGCCCCATAACACATTCACTCCACCTCCTCCAGCTTGTTGTTTTTCACAACTAGCTTTATGCTGGTAAACTATTTTTGATACTAGAGCACGGAAGGGTGGGGAAAATCTCCAGGCAAGGAGACCATGGATCCCTGCCTTTTATTTCCCAAATATTTGCAATTTTTCAGGAATAATCACGTCTCAATATTTTTGTCTGCTTTTAGCCAATTTCCTGTTTTCTGAAGATGTTTTAATATCATTTTGCCCATTTTTAATTGTTTTAATTTTTCAATTACAGTTGACATATAATAGTATGTTAGTTTCATGTGTACAACATAGTAGCTAGAAATTTATATAAGTTACAAAGTTATCAACCGAGCAAGTTGAATACCCATTGACATTATACATAGTTATTACAATACTTTTTTACTGTATTTTCTATGCTGTACTTTATATACCCATGACTGTTTTTATAATGGGTGATTTTTACATGTTATTCCTTTTCCCCTTTTTCACTCTCTCCCCCAACTCCCTACCTTTTGGCTATCATAATAATGTTCATGGATCTTTCTGTTTCTTTCTGCTTTGTTTTTTTTTTTTTTTTAATTTTACATATAAGTGAAACCATATGGTATTTGTCATTGTCTGACATTTCTTTTAGCATACTACCCTCTAGGTCCATCCATGTTGTTAAAAATAGCAATATTTCATTATTTTTATGGCTGATTAATATTCCATTTTACATATGTATCACATCTTTATTCATTCATCTCTTTTTTATGGAATTTATTGGGGTGACATTGGTTCACAAAACCATGCAGGTTTCTTGATGGACACTTAGGTTGCTTCCACACCTTGGCCATTGTAAATTATGTTGCATTGAACATAAGGGTACATAAGTCTTCTGAAATTGATGTTTCAGATTTCTTCACTTAAATACCCAGAAGTGAAATTGCTCAGTCATATGGTAGTTCTCTTTTGAATTTTTTGAGGAGCCTCCATACTGTTTTCCATAGGGCTACACCAATTCACATCCCACCAATAGTGCACTAGTGTTCCCTTTTCTCAACACCCTCACCAGCATTGGTTGTTTGTTGTTGATTTCTTGATGAAAGCCATATGATAGGTGCGAGGTGATATCTCATTTTAGTTTTAGTTTGCATTTCCCATAACTTTGCCCATTTTTAGTTTTATTTTGCAGAAAGGGATTTCCAAACTCTTTATACTATTATAATCAGAAGTAATTTGTTAATATTTCCTGGGTTTTCTCCCTCTTTCTATACCTTGTACTCTGGTACTGGGTAAATCTCTTCAACTCTTAAGTGTAATCATGTTTTGCTTCTCAACCTTAAATTTTTTTCTAATTGTCAACTGAACAAAGTAAAAATTCTTTAGAATGGCTTTTAAGGTCTTCCATAATCAATCATCAACCTACCTTTCCAAACCTCTTTCCCACATCTGGATTCCACCAACCTTTTGCTAATGCAAATTTGACACTGTCTGCTCTGTATTTTATAATTTGTGACTTTCCTCAAGCTTTTTGCTTGGTATGCTATTCTCTTTCATTTAAGCTTATTCAGATTCTACCCATTTTTTACTTTCCAGCTTTAACATGACTCTTTCATTAAACATACACAAGATATACCTACCAGGTAACCATCTATCCTTGCTGCCCCTGCTGCACTTATTTGTATTTTCTTTATTATATTTATTTCTAGTAATATATTAGTTCTTTCAATAACATTGTGTGATAGAAAATCCATGGCAGATCTGTGCTTGATTTATCTTGGTGTTTATTTGCAACATCGAGCACAGTAATTTTCATATAGCTCAAGTAATATGTACTAAGTGACTCCCTAATGCCTATATATTCTACATTTAACCAAGCCTTAATTCCTTGTCAATGCATTCAGTGTCATCAACTTACTCTTGTTGCATTTCTTGTTACTAGCCAAAAATACAGAAGAACCAAAAGAAAGGGATAAAAAGAGATAAGTAGGAAAAATATATTATGTTAGCAAGTTAGACCTGATTTTATTTTTTAAAATTGGAGCATATTTCAAGTTTAAATTTTATAATCTTATTCTAGAATCCAAACATAACTGTCAGAAATATTACAGGACTTATAACACATAAAGGAAAAATTAGAAAATTTATCAATCACACTGTTTAACCTTTTTCTTCTCCAAAAAAAAAAAACAACAAAAAAAAACTGTTTGCTTTGTGGTTCTAATGTAATTAATCTCATAATGGCCATATTCAGTATATTATTAATCAGATGATCACAAATATTACATTTCGTGTTTTGTTTTCTTTTTCATCCTCACCCGAGGACATTTTTGCATGTACCTTCAGATAGAGCAGGAGGGAGAGAGGGAGGAAGAGAGAGAGAGAAACATTGATGTGAGAGAGACACATTGAGTGGCTGTCACCCACACAACCCCAACCGGGCCAGGAACAAACTGCAACCGAGGTACATACCCTTACAGGAACCGAGCCCAGGACTCTCTGATCCACGGGCCGATGCTCTAACCACTGAACCAAACCGGCCAGGGCTTACATTTCATTTTGCGGAGTAAAATTTAATCAACAAATATACTGGAACTTGTAACGAAGTCATAATGAAATATTTAAGCTAACAAACACATAATTTTAAACTATGAAATCATCAATGTAACTACAATACATACTTTTACAAATTAAGTTTTTGTACTTCTGGATATTAGACATAATTTGTCTGTAGCTACTCATATTCTACCGTTATCATATAATTACAAGCATGCCATGCATTATCCGTTGGAGGAGTTACTTGTACATCAGCCTCAACCTCTTAAGAGTATATCTGAGAAAGATGGGATCCTATAATGATATCTCAGAAAGCATAAATATCTGTGACACAATACAATTGAACAACATCCATAAGCATATTGAACCAATGCCTGTGACATCAGACCACCAATATAACATCTATAAACTCTTAACTAATGCATCTTACTTATCATTTGGAATTACCTGATTTAAGTAGAAAGGGGATTTTGTTTTTGAAAAAATATGAATAGTCATCTGAACCTTAAAGAAATGACATATGATATATCATACTTGCTATTTGCTATTAATTGACTATATCAAAATACAAAGTTGCTCTTGGAAGTAACTAGAATGTAAAGTCTTTAACTTTGTGAATTACAATTATTTCTATAATTATTGTAACAACCCATCAAGACAAATGTAAACTTAACTGGAAAGAGCCAAAGTTTTTGTTGCTATATGCTTGAGCAGGCATATAGCAACAAAAACGAAATGCCTTATGTCACATTTAATATGTTTAAATGTTTTAAACCTATTCTACCCAATAATATACTAATCATTTAACTCAATAAAAATACTAGTTCTAAGTCAATCAAATTACCATAGAGCAGAATTGTCTTACCTACATTATTATTTAAAGGTAATTTGGGCCCGGCCAGTGTGGCTCAGTGGATTGAGTGCCATCCCATGGATTGAGAGGTCCCAATTCAATTTCTGGTCAGGGCACATGCCCAGGTTGCAGGCTCGATCCCCAGTAAGGGGCGCCCAGGAGGTAGTCGATCGATGTTTCTCTCTCACATCGGTGTTTCTATCTCTCCCTTCCTCTCTCTCTAAAAAGTCAATAAAAACATATTAAAAAAATAAAGGTAATTTGGTACTACATGATTAATAATAATCACAGTTCTGTATTAAATCCTCTATTATTGATCAAACATTGTGTTAAGACATTATATTCATTAATTTATACAATCTTCACATCAATTATTTTATCCTCATTTTATAAAAAAAGGAAATAGGCATAAGCAGGATAAGTAACTTGCCCAAGTTCATACAATCATAAGTAGCAGAAGCCTCAACTCAAACCCAGGGCAGTCTAATTTGAAAGCCGATGCTCTTAATCATAACCCTGTGGTTGATTCTTATATTATAAATGAACTGGGATGAATCTGGGAGACAACCCAAGGCAAAACTGTAATGAATTTTTTATCAATGCTTTCTACTCTAATATAATGGATTTCTTACATTTTAAATCTTCTATCAGTATGCTTCTTTTAATTTTTATACAGAATAAATATGTTTTATATTAAATATCAATTTCAAAGTATAAATTTGCACTTCATAATCACAATTACTAAAATAACTCTAAGTATTAAAAATCGTGCTTATGGATCACTTGACTCTTATTATAAACTCATTTTTTCTGGAGTCTCCTTTCCAATATGTTTGTCAGAGTGCAACATGATTCACTAACTATGAAGGGATACAAAATTTGTGTTATAGATAGAAACCTGAGAATTGTTAATTCATAGGTTATGTTTGCTTAATAAAATTGTACTCAAATTATATAAGACTTAGAATTCAAGTATATTGCCATACATAACTAGATAACTAGAAAAAATTGAGAAAATAATCATATATATGAAAAATAAGAAAAAAATCATATCAAGTGAAAGTTATTATCTCATAATAATATTTATTCTTCTTTGGACTGTAATACAAATAATTCTTTACATTTTTAGATCTTTGACAATTTTAAGTAGTACTAATCTTCCATATGTTATAGAGTAGTTTGATAAAATATGTGTGAAAAAATATTTTAATAGGGAATGATGACAACATTGTCAAGATATTTCATAGAAAGCATCACTGATGAATGTCTGCATGATTTTAATTATGCTCAAATGGCCTTTTTAAGTTCAGGGCATGTCACTTGATGCTGGGAAGGCTTATTCCTAGGAGGCCATATCAAATAGAGGAGGGAAGTCCAAGGATTATGTTGTTTGATGAGATGTCTTAGGCAAATTATGGGCAACAAGAAGAAGGGAAAGCCCTGGCCGGTTTGGCTCAGCAGTTAGAGAGTTGGCCCAAGGACCAATGAGTCTTGGGTTCAATTCTGGCCAAGGGTTGCGGTTCGTCCCTGGCCCTGGTCGGGGTTGTGCGGGAGGCAGCCAGTCCATGTGTCCCTCTCATGTCGATGTTTCTCTTTCTCTCTCTTTCTCCCCACCTCCTCCCACTCTATCTGAAGATAAATGGAAAAATATCCTCCAATGAGGATTTAAAAAAAAAAAAAAAAAAGAGGGAAAGAGGGAAGGAGGGAGGGAGGGAGAAAGAGAGGAGGGGGAGGGAAAGGGGAAAGTGAAGAAGATGAAAAAGAAGGAGGAAGAGGAAGAGGAAAGGTCATTAGTTAACCATTGATGGGATTCTTTAATCTTTTTTTTTTCCCAAGTATAAATATTTTATTTATTT
Source organism: Tadarida brasiliensis (assembly GCA_030848825.1). Taxonomy (NCBI): domain Eukaryota; kingdom Metazoa; phylum Chordata; class Mammalia; order Chiroptera; family Molossidae; genus Tadarida; species Tadarida brasiliensis. The sequence continues at coordinate 11,870,011 of CM061280.1, forward strand.
TTGTTACAGATGTTTCTCCTTTTTTCCCCATTGATACCCTCCTCCCCATCCCCCCACCCCATCCCCAGCTTTGTTGTCCATGTCCATCAGTTATGCGTACATGCATAAAAGCTCTGTAGTTTATCTCCTCCGTTTCCCTCACCCCCTCTTCTGAGGGTTGTCAGTCTGTACCCTACTTCCACGTCTCTGGGTCTACCCTGTTCCTCAGACTGTTATGTTCATTATATTCCACAAATAAGTGAGATCATGTGATATTTGTCTTTCTCTGCTTGGCTTGTTTCTCTTAGGATAATATTCTCCAGGTCCCTCCATATCGTCTCAAAGGATAAGAGATCTTTCTTTCTTACAGCTGCATAGTACTCCACTGTGTATATGTACCACAGCTTTTTTATCCATTCGTCTACTGATGGACACTTGGGCTATTTCCAGATCTTAGCTGTTGTAAATAGTGCTGCTATGAACATAGGGGTACATATATTCTTTCTGATTGGTGTTTCAGGCTTCTTAGGGTATATTCCTAGAAGTGGGATCACTGGGTCAAATGGCAATTTAATTTTTAATTTTTTGAGGTAGCACCATAGTATTTTCCATAGTGGCTGCATCAGTCTGCATTCCCACCAGCAGTGTACTAGAGTTCCCTTTTCTCCACACCCTCACCAACACTTGTTGTTTGATGCTTTGTTGATGGTGGCCATTCTGACAGGTGTGAGGTGATACCTCATTGTTGTTTTAATTTGCATCTCTCTGATGATTAGTGATGTTGAGCATTTCTTCATATGTCTCTTAGCCATTTGTATGTCCTGTTTGAAGAGGTGTCTATTTAGTTCCTCTGCCCATTTTTTAATTGTTTTTTTTGTCTTCTTTTTGTTGACTTGTATGAGCACTCTATATATTTTGGAAATTAATCCCTTATCTGATGATCATTGGCAATTAGGTGGCAAGAACATACAATGGAGTAAAGACAGCCTCTTTAATAAATGGTGTTGGGAAAATTGGACAGCTACATGCAAAAAAATGAAACTAGACCATCAACTTACACCATACACAAGAATAAACTCAAAATGGATAAAAGACTTAAATGTGACTCGTGAATCCATAAAAATCCTAGAAGAAAATGTAGGCAACAAAATTTCGGACATCGTACGCAGCAGAATTTTCACTGATACATCACCTAAGGCCACAGAAACAAAGGAAAAAATGAACACATGGGACTACATTAAACTAAAAAGCTTCTGCACAGCAAAAGAAACAACCATCAAAATGGAAAGGGAACCCACTGTATGGGAGAGCATAATTGCCAATGATACATCTTTAATCTTCTTGATGTGTAACTTCTGTAAAGGTATAGGTGACTATTTCAATCTGTCGAGCAAGTGTAATGTTAACTAGAGGTTGATTTATGGATTTATATAGTTGAGACAAGCAATAAATATAACATTTAAAGATTATAACGATAATCAAAAAAGACAAAAAGATTACTACACCAACCTGTAATATTTTTCTAAAGAATAAGCCTATCTATGTTGTCAACTCACTAAAAAGGTCATTGCAAGCAGTGAAGTATCTAAATAATAGGTATGGAAACAAAAGAAAATCAAAAGTTAATGATTAGAGGACATTATAAATTCGTTTTTAAGCATGGGGAGCTGCCATTCAACAAGATTTCTGGATGCCACGCTTGAAGTCTCTTCTGCAGATTGCAATGTCTCTAATGATGTTGTCAAGTGTCCAGGCAAACTTTTAGTGGCTTACACAGCATCAGTTAAGGAGATTGTCTAAGCACGAGCTGTCGTGGTGATTTCTCTGAAGTTTACATCAAATCATCTAGTTGCATTTTGCAGCAGCAAGGATCTTGAAAAAGGAGTTATAGCTCTCAATAATTCCAAGTCAAAAAAAAAAAAAGGAAATGTTTATTTGGAAGGTTTCAGCCAAATACTTGAAGAAACTAGAAGAATTCAAAAACCAGTCCAGTTTACAATTAAATTTTTAAAATTTCTTTAAAAAGTTAATAGGACTAGAATTTAATATCCATAAGTATTTATTATAGTTTCTACTGAAATATAATTTTTATCTAAAATTATCCTCATTTTTACCAAAGATAACCACATTAAGAATATGTTATTTGCAACAGAAGTCTAGTTTTAATAAATTTGGCATGCTTATTTGTAGAAATACAGCAAGAATAACAATTGATCACATAGGCTCATTTAAATCTGGTTTTCTGGAATTTCTTAATAAGGAATCTCCAGATTGAATTTGTAACAGCCTCCCAAAGCTAAGAGGCCAAGTCACATACTTGCCATCAAACTTTGCCTGTGGTAACTTCAGATTTGGGTTAATTCCTCTCTTCTCAAGGTACTCAAAATATCCTGAGGTTCTCTGCATTGGGCAGAAGTGACCTTCCTTGCATACCTGGAAAGGCTGCTTGGGAACCCTATAAACAGGGTTCCAGACTGTTTTCCCAAGTGATTTATACTGGCTTCTAAAGTCAATCTTAACTCCTTAAAGCTGTCTGGTCATATCTGAGTCTATGCATGTGTTTCTGACACATGATATTTCAGTAAAAGCCTTGCTAATAAAGCAATTTTCCAATTGTATCCTGTTACAAAGAGAACAGATTCTTGTGGAACTTATGCAAATAACCATATTGCCAAGAAAATAAGAATACCCATTCACTAAGAGTTACCAAATTCTGGAGGGATAAGATAAGCAGAAAAAGATAAATGTTTGAGTTCTGCTTATAAAGGTATAATGTACCAAATTGCTCTAAGTCATGGGTAGTTAAAGAGAAACAAGCTTATTTATATCTGAAATACAAAGGATTTTAAAAATCGGCAATATTTCAAACACAAAGTCATAAAAATAATGATCCTCAGTTCCTTTAGTCCCATGTAATTAATTCTTTTTTATCTAGATAATTTGTGCATTTTTATGAATTCTGATTTTACTTCAACTTTTGCAAATCCTCATCCAGTTTTAAAGGTATGATCTGAAAGTCTATTCTAGAAACCTGTATTTTAGAATAAGTCAGAGTCCTCTCCATGGAGCTTACTGAAGATGAAACATTTTTGCAAACATACACTTGAGACCTATATAACTTTATGAACCAATATCATCCCAATAAATCAAATACTTCTAAAAAATGTACGAGCGTGTGTTGAATATGTAACTGAAAGCAACACATGAACAAACAAGAAAAACAAACAAAAACTCATAGATATAGACAACAGTATGGTGGTTACCAGAGGGAAGGATATGTAGGGTGTTGTAAATGCTAAAGGGGGTCAAACATATGGTGAAAGAAGATGCTTTTACTATGGGTGGTGGGCACACAATGCAATATACAGATCATGTATCATAGAAATGTACATTTGAAACCTATATAATCTTATTAACTAACATCACCTCAATAAATTTAATGAAAAGGAAAAAACTGTCAAAGCAAAATAATGTCTAAAAATGAAAACATTTAAAATGACATGGATAAAGATCTGATTACAGGGCAATTTATACAGAAATTTGATTTCTCTATAACACAACATTTTAAGATAATACCTAGAATTGCAAATGACAACATTATGTCAGGACTTAAAAGAATTTTGGAAATTTTATATAAAATTTTGGAACTTTTATATTAACAAAATTTACCCATACAATATACTCTACAAGTTTACTATAATTTTTTTTTTGAAAAAGAGTATTTATTTATTTATTTATTTATTTATTTATTTATTTATTTTATTTTATTTTTATGAATCTATTGGAATGACATTGGTTAACAAAACCTTACAGGTTTCAAGGGTACAACTCAACAAAACATCATCTGCATGCTGCATTGTGCTCATCGCCCAAAGTGTAGTCTCTTTTCATACCCATTTATCCCCAATTTACCTTATTCCACCTGCCCCCATGCTCCTTTATTTTATAATGTTTCCCATGAAAGTTAACATACTGAATAAGCCTAATTAATTTCATATTTCTCTTTTATATAGAGAGAGAACAAAAATTTGAGGTATTCCAGTGGCCCTCTGTAACTCCTCAAAGCTATTTCCAGTTTAAGAAAAAAGTCTCCATTTAAAACCTGAATCCTAGGAAGTTTGTCAAACATGTCAAAAGGTTTGGACTCTTTACCAAGAAGATGACTGATCACTGTGAAATAATACTAAAATTTCCATTTAAACAAAGTGATAGACAATGATAATATATATATTTTTTTTATCCTCACCCGAGGACATTTTTTCATTTTTTGTTCAGATAGAGTGGGAAGGAGAGAGAGGAAGAGAGAGAGAGAGAAACATCGACGTGAAAGGGACACATCGAGTGGCTGCCACCCGCACGACCAACCAGGGCCGGGGACAAACTGCAACCGAAGTACATGCCCTTAGCGGGAACCGAACCCGGGTCTCTCTGGATCGCAGGCCGACGCTCTAACCGCTGAGCCAAACCGGCCAGGGCTGATAATATTAAATATATATACAGGTTAACTAACTGTTAGCAAAACTTTAGTTATTATTAAGTAGATTGTTTTCTTAAGTAATCAACGACCTGATTAAGACAACATAAAACACATACAAAAATACTATTTTGATAATACACAAATTATTGGCTTTCTAGATTTAAAAAAAAAGTCACACTATCTAATCACAAGCAGGCCAGTATTACTGGCAAACTTTGTCCCTTTAACAGAGTGAAAGAGAGCCAAACTATAATTGTGCATCACCTTAGTTTACATATTTAAATTCATTCAATTAAGTTCATTCCAATCTTATTCATCTTGACCACATGTAAATTTTCATCTCAAGATTTTCTTTTCATAAACCTTCTATAATTGTTATTTTCCAGTGGAGTTTGTCTCCTCCTACCTATTCAGAAAAATACAAGATTATACATAAAATCCCTAGATAAAAAACACAAAAATATATCATAAACAGTAATCACATAGAAGGTATTTCATTTATCAAAATTGCAAGAGTCTTTTGCATTTTACAAAATGGCCTTTAGGTCCTAGAGAAGATGGAGGTACAAAATCTACATCATAAAACCTCAGAAAGTATCCAAGTTACAAGCTCTCTTTGAAAAAATCTGTTTCTATCATTCCCTGATAGAAGTCTCTAGTTTTCATTCCTGATTATGTGGGCTCAGGCAACCTTATTGATTTTCATTTGGTATGTCCAATTAATATTGTTAGAAGGGCAGATTTACATGTCTTCTGTTTTACACACCTTGGTAGGGGTAATGTTTCCCCAATCATATAAGAGTTTTATGGTTTCAAGTCACACCTTTAAGTCTTTAATCCATTTTGAGTTTATTCTTGCACATGATGTAAGAGGGTGCTCTATTTTCTTTCCTTCTTTCTTTCCTTCCTTCTTTCTTTCCTTCTTTCTTTCTTTCCTTCTTTCTTTCTTTCTTTCTTTCTTTCTTTCTTTCTTTCTTTCTTTCTCTCTCTCTCTCTCTCTCTCTCTCTCTCTTTCTTTCTCTCTCTCTCTCTTTCCTCCTTTCTTTCTTTCCTTCTTTCCTTCTTTCTTTCTTTCTTTCTTTCTTTCTTTCTTTCTTTCTTTCTTTCTTTCTTTCTTTCTTTCTTTCTTTCTTTCTTTCTTTCTTTTTCTTTCCGTGAATCTGTCCAATTTTTTCATCACCATAATTGAGACAATCTTGACCCCATTTTGTATTCTTGCCTTCTTTGTCAAATATTGACCATGGTAGGTATGGGTTGATTTCTAGGGCTCTCTATTCTGTTCCACTATGCTATGTCTTTTTTTTTTTTTCAATGCCAATACAATGCCATTTTGATTACTATAGCCTTGTAGTATAGTTTGATGCCTGGTAGTATGATATTTCAAATTTTCTCATCTTTCTTAAGTTAACTGTGGCTATTCAGGGCTTTTTGTGGTTCCATATAAGTTTTAGAATTATTTGTTCTAGTTCTGTGAAAAATGTCACTGGTATTTTGATAGGGATTGCATTAAATCTATAGATTGCTTTGGGTAGTATGGGCATTTTAACAATGTTAATTCTTCCTATCCACATGCATGGTATGTGCTTCTAATTATTGTATCATCTTCCTTTTTTCAATGTCTTACAATTTTCCCAGTACAGGTCTTTTATCTCCTTGGTTAAATTTATTTCTAGGTATATTTTTATATAATCATAAATGGGATTATTTTCTTAATTTCTCTTTTTGATAGTTCTTTAAGGGTGTACAAAAGTGCAACTGATTTACAAATATTAATTCTATATCCTGCTACTTTACTGAATTTATTTATCAATTCTAATAGTTTTTTTTATTGGAATCTTTAGGGTTCTCTCTATATAGTATCAGGCCATTGAAAAACACGTAATGACAGTTTTACTTTTTTCTTTTCCAATTTGGATGCCTTTTTGTCTTTATTTTTTTTGTCATGTATGATTGCTATGGCTAGGACTTACAATACTATGTGAAATAAAAATGGTGAAAATGGACACCCTTGTCTTTTTCCTGATCATAAGTAAAACACTTAGCTTTTCCCCCTTTGAGTATGATGTTTCCTGTGTATTTGTCATATATGACCATTATTACATTGAGTTATGTTTTCTCTATTCCCACTCTGCTAAGAGTTTTTATAAAAAATGGATACTGGATTTTGTCAAATGCTTTTTCTGAATCTATTGATATGATCATATGATTTTTATTTTTCATTTTTTAATGTGGTGCATCACATTAATTGACTTGCAAACATATAAGCAACCTTGCACTGGAGGAGTGAATCCCACTTGATCATTGTGTCTGATCTTTTCCATGTATTACTAGATTTAGATTACTAATTTTTTTGGTGTGAATTTTTCAATCTATGTTCACCGGAAATATAGGCCTATAATTTTTGTTCTTTGTAGTGTCTTTATCTGGTTTTGGAATGAGGGTAATGTTGGCCTTGTAAAATGAGCTTGGGAGCCTTCCCTCTCCTTTACTTTTGGGATTGTTTTGAGAAGAGTAGGTGTTAATTCTTCTTTGAATGTTCGATAAAATTTTCCCATGAAGTCATTTGATCCAAGACTTTTGTTTGTTGGGAATTTTTTTTTTATTACTGATTCAATTTAAGTAGTAATAATTGGTCTGTTTATATTTTCTGTTTCTTCTTGATTTAGCCTTGGAAGATTGTATTTTTCCTGGAATATATCAATTTCTTTCAGATTGTCCAATTTGTTGGCCTGTAATTTTCTGTAGTATTTTTTAAATAATCCTTTGTATTTCTGTGGTGTCAGTTGTCACTCTTCTTTCAATTCTGATTTTATTTATTTTGGTGCTCGCTCTCTCTCTCTCTCTCTCTCTCTCTCTCTCTCTCACACTCTCTCTCTCTCTCTCCTCCCCCTCTCTTTCTTTTAATGAGTCTGGTTAAAGGTTTATCAATCTAGTTTATCTTTTCAGAGAACCAGTTCTTGGTTTCATTAAACTTTTGTATTGTGTTTTTGGGCTATTTTATTTCCACTGTAATTTTTATTATTTTCTTCCTTCTGCTCACTTTGGACTTTGTTTATTGTTCCTTTTCTAGTTTCTTTAAGTGCAGATGTAGGTTTCTTGAGGTAGGCCTGTATTGCCATGAATTTCCCTCTTAGAATTCCTTTTGCTGTGTCCCACAGGTTTTGTGTGATTGTGTTTTCATTTTCATTTGTCACAATGTATCTTTTGACTTATTTATTTATCTTATTGTTAACTTATTCATTGTTTAGTAGCATATTATTTAACCTCCATGTGTTTGTATATTTTTCAGTTTCTTCTTGTATTGCTTTCCAGTTTCATACTGTTGTGGTCAGAGAATATGCTTGGCATAATTTCAATCTTCTTAAATTTACTGAGACTTGTTTTTTGGCCTAACGTGATCTATCCTGGAAAATGTTCTACATACAGTTGCAAAGAATGTATGTTTCACTGCTTTAGGGAGAAATGCTTTAAAATATAAATTAAATCCATCTGATGTAATGCTTATTTAAGGCCACTGTTTTCTTTTTGATTTTCTGTCTGGAAAATATATCCATTGATATAAATGTGGTATTAAAGACCCCTACTATGACTGTATTATTGTCAATCTCTCCCTCTATGTCCCTCAAGATTTGCTTTATGGATTTAGGTGCTCCTATGTTGGGTACATAGGGTTACAAGGGTTACATACTCTTATTGGGTTGATCCCTTTATCATTAGGAAATGTTTGTGTGGTTTTTTTTTGTCGCTTGCCTTTGTTTTAAAGTCTATTTTGTCTGATATAAGTATTGCTACCCTATTTTTCTTTTTCATTTCCATTTATATAAAATATCTATTTCTATCACTTTACTTTCAGTCTGTGTGCATCTTTTGTTCTGAGGTAGGTCTCTTGTAGACAGCATATACATGGGTATTGTTTTCTTATTCATTCAGCTATCTTATGACTTTTGATTGTAGCATTTAATCCATTTACATTTAAAGTGATTATTGATAGATATGTAATTATTGCCATTTTATTACTTATATTTATGGTTTTTTCTCTCTTCTTTTTAATGAATTTCCTTTAACATTTCTTGTAATACTAGTTTGGTGGTGATGAACTCCTTTTGCTTTTCTTTGTCTGGGAAGCTCCTTATCTTTCCTTAAATTTTAAATGATATCTTTGCTGGGTAGAGTAGTCTTGGTTTTGATCCTTGGTTTTCATCACTTTGAATATTTCATGCCAGTCTCTTCTGGCCTGCAAAATTTCTGTTGAGAAGTCAGCTGACAAAATTATGGGAGTTCCCTTGTAGGTAACTAACTGTCTTTCTCTTTCTGCTTTTAAGATTGTCTTTTTGTCTTTAAACTTCTGTATTTTTATTATGCTCTGTCTTGGTATGGGCCTCTTTGGGTTCATCTTGTTTGGGACTCTCTTCTTTCTGGACTTACATATATATTTCCTTTACCAGGTTATAAAAGTTGTTAGTCATTATTTCTTCAAATAGGTTCCCAATTCTTTGCTCTCTGTCTTCTCCTTCTGGTACCCCTATGATGTGAATGTTACTATGCTTGATGTTGTCCCAAACATCACTTAAACTATCTTCATTTTATTATTTTTCCTTTTTCTAGTTTTGATTTTGTTCTTCATCTAATCTGCTGTTAATTTTTTTCTAGTGTATTTTTCATTTCAGTTATGTTTTTATTTATGATTGGTTCTTTTTGTAGTTTCTATGTTCTTTTTATGGTTACTATCACTTTTTTGAAGTTTTCACTGAATACCTCTATTCTTCCTCCATGTTCCTTGAGCATCCTTATAACCAGTGCTGTGAACTATGTATTTGGTAAATTGCTTGCTTCTATTTCATTTAGTTTTTCTGTTTTATTTCCTATTTTTTTTATGTGGGGCATGTTTCTTTGTCTCTTCATGTTGGCTGCCTCTCTTGTGTTTGCTTCTATGTATTAGGTAGGTCTACTATGTCTCCTTGTCTTGGCAGTGTGGCCTTATGTAGTAGGTGACCAGTGTTGCAGTCTCTCTTATCACCTGAGCTGGGTACTCTAGTAGTGTCCCTTGTCTGGGTTGTATGTGCCTTCCTGTTGTAGTCATGCCTTGATTACTGTTGACGCTTATGTGGGTTGGACTGACCTTCAGACTGGCTGGTTGTAAGGATTGGCCATGACCAAAACTTATAAGCTGTTGTATGGGAGCTGACCCCATAGAGCAGAATTCACCCTACCAGGCTCTGGAACCTGCTAAGACCACTCTTTGGGTGTGTCACTTGTAGAACTAATCTGGTTGTGCTCTGTTGTAGTCTGAAGCCAGCCACCAGGAATGTTGGTTCTGGGGCCAATTGAGATGGTTTCCCATGCAGGCCAATTTCAGACACTGTTTATGACAAGCTCAGGGCTACCAGATAGGAGCTACAAAGTGATCCAATGGTAGTAGCTGCCTGTGCTGGGACTGCAGGCCCTTGGGAGAGGCCATACTCTGAACCAATACAGTATGCCAGCAGTTCTAGGCTTGGGGCTACTCAGCAAAAGACACAGGGCACCACAAGGTTTGCCACCACCTGTCAGCTGCCCCTAAGGCTCAGCTACTAAAAGAGCCTCAAACATTTAACAAGTTGGGTAAGGCGAGGTTTCAGGGAGTCACAGCATGGGGTGAGTGGTGTTCACCAGGTTAATGCAGATTCAGATTTGGCACTAGTGCCAAGTCTGTGGCAACTCAGAAAAAAGCACAGTCCACACTGTGGCTAACTGCCACCTGCCTGGGGCCTGCGGACCTTTGAATGTTTTCATGAAAGACTGCAGCATAGGCCAAGGCCAGCCACCCACTGTTGAAAGAACCTCTGGCAGTGTGTTAATTGGATGGGGCTAGGTCTCAGCAAGTCCTGTAATTGATGAAAATGGTTTTCACCAAGCTAATGCAGATTCAGATTTGGCCATGTGTGGGGAGATCTCAACACAGTAAAGATGGTGCCTGCATGCCAGCTGTGTGGGAGGAGGACTCAACACGGGCAAGGGTGGCCTTCACTACAACACTCACTCTGGAATCACACAACTCAGTTTCTCCCTGTATGTCTCAGGTTCCCCACAAGCCACAGGGTGAGTGCCTGCGAGTGAGTGAGTCTGTGCATGAGTACTTTAAGAGGACATCTGGGTTTCCAACAGTCTTCTGTCTCACCAAAATAGGCAGAATCCCCACTTACTTGTACAGACAGATGTTGTGGAGACTCTTCTACCTGTCAATGGTGCTCTGTGCTGGGGAACCCAGTGTGGAGATAGGACCCCTCGCTCCTTGTGGGGGACCGCTGCAGCTAAGATATCTCTCTCAATTCTCAACCTCCACACGTGGGTGTGGGGCTAGCCCACTTCACATCTCCACCCCTCCTATCAGTTTCCACATGGCTTCTTTTTTATGTCCTTAGTTATTGGACTTCTGTTCAGCTAATCTTCAGATGGTTTTTCAGGTTGATTGTTCTATAATTTAGAAGTAATTTTGATGTGGTCATGGGAGGAGGTGAACACCACTAATCTGCCATCTTGACCAGAACTCTTAAAAAATTTGTTTTTAAATTTAGAAGCTTTTCCAATTTAAAGGCTCTATTGTCTGGCCAGTGTCAGTGGGATTTTAACAGTCACTCAAACCAATAACTGAATGGGAGAGATCAAAAGCCAACTCTCAGGATGAGATAAAAATCTCTAATTTTTTTTTTTTTTTACATTCCCTTTAGCTAAGACTTGGTTCTCTTGGAGTTTAGGTTCAGCTCCCAAGATTCCTTTAGCAGTAGCTTTTACCTCCTGTTCATGCAACTCACAGTGAATTTGTTTAAATAGCCTTAAGAGATCTTAAACTTGTTATGCAGGGGCCAGACCAGACAATAGGTTTGTATAGGATTTATGCCTATGTTCTCCTATGAAATTCCATTCTTAAGACAGCCATACAACAGACAAACACACACACACACACACACAAAAAAAAAAACATAAGGGCACTCAACAAAATTAGTATTTCTAACCAGGGGAAAAATATTTCCTGTAAGCTGTTCACTCCCCCATTCTCGGTGTAAAAATCTCCTCCTTAGAGAAATAGAAATTCTTTCTCATGCAGTAGCAAGCCCCAAGCCACATACCTTCCAGGAAATCTTCCACAGGTGAAGATTTCCTCCTGAGGGCAAAATCTCTCATGCTGTAGCAAACACCTGTGGCATCGTGCTGCATGCTAGCACCTGAACACTGCCAATCCACTGCCAGTTGCTGACCTCAACAAAAAGGAGGGAGGTTTGGCCCTGAGAGGAACTCACAATTGAGGAGGTCTGAAATTCTTATGGACAGCTGCCAAATTCTGCCAAAGTTTGGCTTGAGGGCATCCCATCAATAACTCAACAGTCAGATGATTTCCTTCCCTGGCCATGTCATGAGCACTTCTTATGGGCAGACAAATGAGGGAAACCCTCCATATGATACTGAAACTTGGGGGATATCCCATCTCATGGCATAATGCCACACTAGATGTCACGAACCATGCAAGCCACCTATGGATGCTTTGTTGAGGGATTTCCCTCCCTATCTCAGTAAAGTCATGTGCATCTGCCACAAAATGTGGGTACATGATCCAAGGCTTCAGAGGAACCAAAAAGGAAGTGCACCTGGTGTCCGATGAGCCTCAGAGGGGATCTGTGGATATCCCATGAGGACCTGACGGAGCAGCATCTCCTTCTGTCCCTTTGAATATTGCATCCCCTCATAGTTACCGCATACATAACAAAAAACTTGAATGGCTGAAAGTCTTTTTAAAAGAAAGGGTTTTATTGGTCCATAAAGGAACATGTCCTGGGACATGAAGTCTAATCCACCAGTAGCAGTGCTAGGTGGAAAATACAGCATGCCTACTATCCTGGAGTAGATGGGATTTTTTTTATACATTAAGTAGGGGAAGAAAGATGTAAGTTGTTTTGAAAAAATTTACATTGGCTACAGGTAAGGCGGAATGGGAGAAGGTAAAGCGGGGCTAGTTCTGGGATAGGTACAAAGTCCGTAAAGAAAAAGTGTTTGCTCCTTTGGATTGGTTGTAGAGGACAATGGAAAGTTCATGTGTAAGCTAGATATGGAGGCTCCTGAGGTTCCATGGTGCCTGGCTATTCTCTATTAGATAATAGTGCTAATAGCCACCTGACAGTCAATTCAAAGTTCCAACATACACTCAGGAATGTAAGCAGTCTTGTTGTTTTTGCCCTGTAGTTTTTAACTGATTAACCCCTTCTTGACTTTCTTTGACCCTCTGGCCTGCTGTAATTTAATTTAGGTCATCTCAGAATTTTCTCCTTGTCAACTGTCAAATGAAAAAGTGATTAATTTGTATTATGTCCATTCATTCACAGAGTAGAGGTTTCGCTGAGAGACTTGTAAGTTTAAACTTAAAATTGAAAGCTTACATTTGATAGGAAGGAGGAGTGATTTTCTTTATCCACTGTCTTTGTAGCCACCTCCCATTTGATGTGAGATCTCCATTCCTACCCTTGAGGAAACAGAGAATCTATTATTAAGATTCCCACACATGAACTTATTGTTTTGGCATCTCTTAGAATCAGCTTTTAGGTGTGGGGGAAAATCCTTGGATGGTTCAGCATTAGATAATTCTACAAAGTCTTTCAATGTATGAAAGATCTCTTCATGTGTAGTATTTGTGAGTTCATTTGGATCATTTTTGTTTTCCTTGGGTCCAAATGAGAGGATTCACAAAGAATCTCTTAGGTAACTCACAAATTCCCTTTTCAGATGTATAAATCCCAACTTTTCTCCAGGGGCAAACTACCTTATGACTAACACTGTTAAAATGCAAAGAGAAGACTCTAGCCTTTGATAAATTTAAGCATATTAATCATTTCTCTACATGGAAAAACCATTTCGAAGTATTAAGAGGCATTCTATCTTGCTTAAAAGCATAGACTCATGGACTCTGAATCAGAAAAATCCTTGGAAATTATCTAGTTCATAAGATGGAAAACTTTTCTATAAATGAGTAGATCTTAAATATTTTGGGCTTTTCGGGCCAAGAGAAAATGTCCTCAACTGTTGAAGCAACGGTTCTCACTGATGGGTTAATATACATTTTTAAAATGTACATGTTTACAGTCTTAAAATGTGAAAATATTATTTTGCTCTTGAGTCATACAATAACAGATAGGGAGCATCTGGATCTGGCCCATAGTTTGCCAGCCCCTCATCTAGCTCATTGTTTCTGAAACTGAGCTGTACTTCCTTAGGGTGCTTATTGAAAATACTTGGGTATTCCACCTTCTTTCCTTGACATTAAATTGCAAGTGGACATTCTTAGGAGTGATGCTTTCCTAAAGCAAATTTACAAGAAAAGGTTTAAGGTACACTGGTGGTTATAGTATACAAAAAGGAGGACTACTGAAGAGTCAAATTCCATGAGTAATGGACCTTAATTCCTTTAGAAAGTAAAGGGGCGCCCTGGCCGGTTTGGCTCAGCTGTTAGAGCGTCGGCCTGCGGTCCAGAGAGACCCGGGTTCGGTTCCCGCTAAGAGCACGTACCTCGGTTGCAGTTTGTCCCTGGCCCTGGTTGGTCGTGCGGGTGGCAGCCACTCGATGTGTCCCTTTCACGTCGATGTTTCTCTCTCTCTCTCTCCCTCCCACTCTATCTGGACAAAAAATGAAAAAATGTCCTCAGATGAGGATAAAAAAAAAAAGAAGAAGAAGAAAGTAAAGGGGCTTCTTACCATGCTCTCTCTCTTCTACCCTTCAATTCCCTATTTAAGCCCTAAAATCCTTAAAACTTTGCAAATCACATGCTATGGTTTTCTTTTCATGTAATTGCATTAAACATTAACATTGTACCTTATAAGTAATATAATGACACTTTTTACTAAAAACAGATTATGGAGAAAAGAAACAGATTATGGAGAAAAGAAAATTTCTGTAAAGTATAATACAGGTCATTAATGGAACCTTTTTGTTATCATCACATTCCCCATGAATCTGGGAGTTCACTTGATGTCATCTGTGAGACTCTGAGGCCTGTGTACCCCATAAGTCCATTTCTTTCAGAACAATGGCTAATTAGGATACAATTGTTTATTATAGGTCTGTGATTGTAGTAACAATATCATCAGATTAGGAAATGATCTAATAAATTTCTTAATTTTAATGGCTGAACGAATCTGTTAAGATTATGAAATGACAATTTCTACTTCTTAATCCCTTTACCTTGTTTACCAACCTAGGTAGAGCATAAGGAATATAGCCAGTAATATTGTAATAACTATGTATGGTTTCAGGAGGATACTAGACTTTTGGGATATCACTTCATACGTTATATAAATGTCTAATCACTACACTGTATACCTGAAACTAATATAATACTGAATGTCAACTGCAATTGAACATAAAAAGTATTTTAAAAGATTATGAAATGAAATGACAACTTAGTTCTCTATAAGATGCAATAAAAATAGCAGATATAAATAAAAGAGATATGAAGATATAAACCTCTGGATAGAGTTTTATAGGCTTGACTGCAAATTAGTTTAGTGTACCGTGTAAAACTACAAATTGATTATTTAGAGGAAATGAGCAACTTTTTTGCGGATTCATTAGTTGAAGGCATATTTATTTAACAATCCATTTGAATTTGGTTTTCAATCTATTTGAATTTTTTTCTCTCAATAAGAACTCAGTACTGTTACAGAATTACAGATCTCAGGAAAGCATAGTCTTAGAGACAAAGAGAAACTCTTTTACCCTGTGAGACAGCATGGAGGGGTCTGGAGAGTATTATGCTAAGCAAAATAAGCCAGTCAGAGAAAGACAAGTATCACATGATCTCACTTATATGTGGAATCTAATGAACAAAATAAGCTGACCAATAAAATAGATCCAGAGACATGGAAGCAGGGAACAGACTGACAGATCTCAGAAGGAAGAGGGGAGGGGTGGTGGGAAGAGACTGACTAACGAATTTATATGCACATATGCATAACCAATGGACACAGACAATAGTGCAATGAAGGCCTGGGTGGGAGGAGCAGGAACAGGGAGGAGGGGGTCAATGGGGATAAAAAGGGGGGCATCTATAATACCCTGAACAATAAAGATAATTTGAAAAATAATAATAAAAAAATAAAGAAGAAAGTAGCTTTTACAGAGTTCTAATTAATGAATTTATAAATGTAATTTCCTGTCTTCTGATATTCATTGAGTTTCATAACTATCAAAACATACTTATTTTAAAAGTGTCACCTCTGGAAAATGGTGTTATTAGGAAAAACACTTAAACTTTCTGGTACTCTATACCATCTTTAGAAGTATTCCTTCTAAGGAAGATATTTGGTTTAATGTCCCAAAAGGCAAGACATAAAGCTTTGATATAGTCAAAGCCCCCAAAGCTTTAGGCAGTATGCCAATCCTAAATAACCAATGTGAATTCCATATGTACTGTATTTTCTGTTAGATTTCTTATATGTTTTTATTGATTTTTTTTTTAGAGAGAGAGGAAGGGAGAGAGAGATAGAATCATCGATATGAGAGAGACATCGATTGGCTGCCTCCTGAATGCCCTGCACTGGGGATCGAACCTGCAACCTGGGCATGTGCCCTGACTGGGAGTCGAACCAGGGCCTCTCAATCCATGGAACGATGCTCAATCCACTGAGCCACACCGGCCGGGCTCTGTTAGATTTTTTAGCAGTGTGGTAGAATGTGTAGCTTCCCTAGGTTCTTTTACAAAGAGTAGAAACATGATCTGTATAGTTCCTCAGGAGGCTGGATATCCTGATAAATCAAGTACATGAAAGAATGTTATTACCAATTTATGAAGGCAGATATTATTTGATTAAGTGTAAAATGTGACTAGTTGAATAAACTTTACTTGTATTTTTCCTCACCCTTTACTTCTTGTCTAGACTTTCAAATAACGAAAACTAGTGACAGAGCATTGTGATAGCAAAGTAGTTACTATGATTTTAGAATAGAAGTCAAAGAAGTTTTCTGTATTTGTACTTTTTAGGTCACTGTTTATAAGCATATGAAAATTATTTGCTAGCTTTCTTCCCTAGGAGGAATAAGTGTCAATATATCTCATATTTGTTTGCCACATAAACAACATTACCATTCTCTTTATTATCTATCAATTATTTACATTTTTTGTCTTTACCAATTTTCAGAGTGTTTTGTCTTAGACAGTATCTCATTTCAGGCTCAAAGTTATCTTCTGAGATTCCAAAACTTGTATTAAAATCAATCCTACAATATATTAAAACTCATGGAGTATTTTTTCTTATATGACACCTAGATGACATGTTACAGTATAAGGCTATTGTTTTGTTTAGGTTTCAATGAAGATGGAATAAAACACTCTGCATAGACAAAATTCATTTTGATCATTCTTCAACTTTCTGTTCTCCTGTGCTTGGACTCCCTTCTTCCTAAAAGCACACTTGTTATATATGTTACACTTTGAGGTTAACAATAAAATATTAACAGCAATTCTGATGGCTGATGATGGTACTTTTGGCTTACTGCAGCGGTTCTCAACCTGTGGGTCGCGACCCCTTTGGAGGTCGAATGACCCTTTCACAGGGGTCGCCTAAGACATAACAGTAGCAAAATTACAGTTATGAAGTAGCAATAAAAATAATTTTATGGTTGGGGGTCACCACAACCTGAGGAACTGTATTAAAGAGTCGCGGCATTAGGAAGGTTGAGAACCACTTTTAATAAAAGGAACAGACTTCTCTCATATTAGCTTTAGGGGGAAAAGGCATGGTAAGAATTTAAGTCAATGATCAATGAATACTTTGGAGAATTCAGAGGCAGAAAGTAGAGTTAATACTTAAGAGGAAATGCAATCAGACACCCAGGGAGAAAATATTTTCATCTGTTTCTCTACAGGTAATATGATTTCTTATTTCTACTTCCTTCATGTATGGCTTTATTCTCCTTCTCTATGCAAAAGACAGGCATTGGATTTTCATAGTGCCAGAGATCACCTGTCTTCATTTTAAATAACCAGGGGGGAAAAAACTGTTCTGAATTTGAACTCTAAATCCCCACGAAAAAGAATCTGATTGCCCCAATATAGGTCAAATGCCAGTTGCCTAAAACCAAGGTACTGAGTAGCAGCACCAAAGCAGCATTTGTTTATGGAAAAGTAGAGGCTAGGAAGACACTCTCAGTGTGTCTTTCATGCTTGCCCTTATACTTAAATATAATTCTGAAGTTTTACTTTGAAAGGGGTTCTTACTATGACTTTCCCTTAAGCACAGATGCAGCTAATGAAGTGACAGCCCCCCTCAATCAAAATGCCTAAATGTGCTTTGTTTCATGTTAAATGCAACTGAGAAATTATAACTTTATGATTTATTTTGCTTTGCAGTCAATAACTATAACAAGATCATCAAGTGAACATGTATTTCCCCTTCAAGATATGCCCCTTCAAAATAAAATAGTACTTTACAGATCTGAGTGTTTTTCTCCAGAAAGGCTCAACACTCCAAGGTAAGTCTCAGTGATAATCAGGTCTACATATATAAAATCTTAACTTGGAGTAGAATATAGGAATAGTTTACTTTTATTTTTCACTACATCTTAAAATTACATTAATTCCCAAAATAATGATGCATTGGTTGGATAGGGACAAGGAAATAGTACATTGCAAGAAAGTAGCCTAGCCAGGCAGTTACATTCAGGTGTACTAGAAAACAGTTATTATCAGGGTAAATGCAAGTGAGTGTAAAATCTGCCTACATTGATATTCTTCCGAATTTTTTACAATAAGGCTAGTGGTGTCTCTTGCTTTCTACAGCTTGATAGATAAAAATATGTAATCTATGATATTTTACAACCAGGGTTTTTTAACATAGAAATAATGTATTTGCTGATATTTGATGAATACTTTTAAAATATTCATCTTTGTCTTTTCTTTAAGTAATGAAGAAACAGTTACGATGCCACATGATGACGAAAATAAATCTGAGACAGAAGTTTCTGATACCAAAGGTTCTGGCACTTTAGCTGGTTCTTTGGATTATACAAGTCTTCAAGACCTAGTAATAATTGAAAGAGGCTCCCCACTGCCTGATTCTGGTTCTGAAAAATGTGTGATTGATTCTGACTCTGATAGAGGCATTGGTTTGGACTATGACTTAGAAAAACAATGGAAAGACTCTGACTCAGTAATATGGGGAATGGAGTCAGACTCAGAAACATGTCCCGTGGAATCAGACTCTGTGAAACACCTGCTAGAAGCAGAAACATACCAGATAACTTCAAGTTCTGTGCCAGACCTGACGGAGTCAGAGCAACACCTAGTGGGAGTTGAACAGTTCCAGGTGGAGTATGACCCCCTGAAATACTGGATGGACTCAGATTCAGAAAAATGCTTGGAAGATTCTGACTCTGAAAAATATGTGGACTCTGACAATGAAAGACTTGACATAGACTCAGACTCAGAAAAATGCCCCATGGCATCTGCATCTGTGAAACAGCTGCTGAAGGCAGAAAAATGCCAAATGGCCTCAGATTCTATAAAACGCCTGATGGAATCTGAAAAAAGATTGATAGAAATTAAACAACACTGTATGCTCTCTGCTTCTGAGGAGTATGTGGTGGAGTCAGACATGGAAAAGGATAAAATGGGCTCAGCTTCTGCATGTGATGTACAGCTGATGGGGGAAGAAAAATACCAAGAGAAGACTAGATCTAATAGATATAAAATGGACTCTGACTCTGACCCATGTGGAATGGACTCAGACTCAGAAAGACATGCACTAGCCACAGCAGCTGCCAAATGTCTTATGGGTAATAAAACACACCAATTGAGCACTGAGACTGAGGGGCACTGGGTGTATTCTTCGCCTGAAAGGCACAAAGTGGACTTAGATTCTGAAAGACCAGGGATGGCCCCTGATCCTGTGAAACGCATCATGAAGGCTGAAAGTTGCCGAAGTGAACCTAAATTGGACAGATTCCGGATAGGCCTGAAGTCCGAATCTGAAAAATCCTTGACTGACTCTGAAAGACGACAGTTGGACTTTGACTATGATACATGCAGGGATAGTTCTAGGTCTCCAGGATTTCAAGGTAGCACTGAAAGATATCAGGTTGACTTTCAAAAACAATTGGATAACTTTGAAAGACATCAAATAGACTGTAATTCTGAAAAACACCACGCAAATTCTGAAAATGAAAAACACCAAAATGAGTTTGAAAGTGAAAAATACATGGTGGAGATGGAGAGTGAACAGTGTCTGATACAATTTGAAAATGAGAGACTTCAAATGGATGAAGGGCAAGAAAAATGTGATATGGGTTCTGACAGTGAAAAAGTGTACCAGATTACATCTGACAATGAGAGACACCACCTTGACTCAGAAAATGAAGCACAACGTCTTGGTGCTCGCAAAAAGGATAATCGTCCACATGGTAAGCTTAAATGTGTGTGAGTTTTGAAAGCAGCTGGTTTACAAGTTTAATTAGTAATGTGATGACACTTCTAATATTAGCATTAAAAGATTTGGGCCTGAGATCATTTTATCAGAAATTTAAAGAAAAGGCATTTTAGTCCCATTTCCAACTCACTTTTTTTTAAATTAGGCAAATCATCTCTCTTTAGTTATCTGTTTTATCACCTTATTATAAAAGAAGGAAAATTAAAGAATTATTAACAAAGATACTTATTCTGGCCTAAGAAACAGCATGTAGAATTTAGCTCCCATTATTCTGGAATGGGTGAATAGAGATTGTTCACAAACTTGTTTCATTTTTGCTTACAGTGAAAAGAAGTATCCAAGCCTAACTATATAAATATTCAACTTATCTTGTTTCATTCAAAGTTATTATAAAAGTTTCATAATTTTATTTATTTATTTATTTATTTATTTTTCTTTATTGATTTTTAGAGAGAGAGGAAGGGATAGAGCAAGAGAGAGATAGAAACATCGATGAGAGAGAACATGAGTAGCTGCCTCCTGCATGCCCCCCACTGGGGATCGGGCCCACAACCTGGGCATGTGCCCTGACCAGGAATCAAACCGGTGATCTCTTGGTGCATGAGTCGATGCTCAACCACTGACCCACACCAGCCAGGCAAAAGCTTAATAATTTTAAATAAATAGCTGGCAATTACCTTGTTAATCATAGTTATTATCACACTATATCATATACTTCTCAATTTCCTAAGCCATTTTATTAAGGCATGCTTACTATGATAAAGGAACTCTTATCATCTCAGATAGTGTTTTTCTCCATATTAGTTATTTCCTGCACAGTGTTTTAGCTACAACTCAAAGCACAAAATAAAATTAAGAATTCGTCCCTCAAACATTGGTTAAGAAACCTTCCCTTTGAAATTATAACGAGAAGTTATATGCTTCAATAAGCTTCAGTAAGTTTTCAAAACAAAGAGAACATTTGAAATAATATATATTTAATGTGTTATCAGTGTTTTCTATTTTAATATGCTATTTTTTGCACAAGTTTTGAAATTTGTTCGATATAATACTGACTTTTCCTTGTCATATGTTTTTAAATAAGATGGACTATTGAATTTAATGAAAATAAAGTATACTGTGTATTTTTTGCATTTACTAACACATTGTTACCCTAAAGCCATTATTAATTCACTTGGAATAATTGTGTGATGTTTTATTTGAAAAGTCAGTAGAAAATATGCGTATAATTTTTTATATTCCCTGAGAAAAACTGTCTAATTTCTAATTAGAAATGCAATTCTATAGGAAAGCATTAAGTAATGAAAGCATTAATTAATTTCTGACATCCTCTTATAAAGCAGCATATTGGTGAGGTGGTGATAAAAGTATGCTACCTTATATTAAGAGGGGAAAAAACTTACCACATTGTTTTTACTGAATTTGAACTTACTAACACGAAGTTAATTCTCCCTTTATTCAATGTTATTCTGTTCTGTAAGAGTTGCATTAATCGGCATAGAGATTCACATTCTCATCTAGCTTCAGTTTTTAATATTTTCCAAATACCATGTGATAAATGTCCAGTGAAAGAGCATAACTAACTTCTCAGGGACTCAATTGCATTGTTATTGATGTGCTTTGTAAAATTTTGTCAATCAAATGTTTACTATATGCTCAGCATATATTATAATAAATACATAAAATATAATACCTTAAATATATGTAGCATGTTTCAAAGTCCATTAATATAAAAATAATAATAGCATCTGATATTGATTGACTGCCAAGCACTATGCTACACAAATTACATGCATTATTACATCTAAGCTCATTCACTATTGTTATCCTTCTATACTGATAATAGCTAACTTGTTTTTTTGTTTTTGTTTTTGTTTTGTTAATCCTCACCCAGGGATATTTTTCCATTGATTTTTAGATAAAGTGGAAGGGATGGAGGGAGAGAAAGAGAGAGAAAGAGAAAGAGAGAGAGAAACATCCATGTGAGAGAGAGACATTGATTGGTTGCCTCCCGCACAACCCCAACCGGGGCCAGAAATCAAACCTGCAACCCAGGTACATGCCCCTGACTGGAATTGAACCTGAGACCCATCAGTCCTCCAGCCAACACTCTAACCACTGATTGTCAGGGCCGATAATAGCTAAGTTTTATATAGCACTGCCGGGAACCATTCTAAGCACTTTACATATACTAATTTGTTAGTACCAATTCATTAGTAGTTATTAGTTAATACTAATTTACTGGTTTTACATGTATGATGAATTCATTAAAACCTCACAACAAACCTAGGAGGTAGGCACTAATATAATTTCTATTTTACCAATGAATAAACTGAGGCACAAAGAAGTTATATAATTAATCAAGGTAACACAATAAATGAGAGTCAGGATGTGAACCTGTGTTCCAAAGTCTGTGCTGTTAAACATGAAGACATACAACCTTTCAGCTCTAAGAAGTATGTACTTACCCAATTTTACAGTGAGGATAATGAGGCTAAAATGTTCAAGTGACTTTTCCTGGAATTTGATCCTAGGTTTATGTGACTCCAGAGCCTGAGCTCTTAATCAAGTTTAATTATGTTACTTGTATTTCAACTCTTGTTCAACCTCATGATTTTCTAGTTTAGAAGGAACTACTGTACTATAGCATTAGTGTATCTGCTACAAAAAATGAGAAAATTGAGGCTCGAGCAGATTACTTCACTAAATGTCACATAGATAATTATTGGCAAAGTTAAAGCATAGAAACACCTAGCCTTGTGTTACCTCAGCTACATCTGTGACTTTGTGAAGTTTATAATATAATTGAGAATATAATATTAATCCATATGAAACTAGTCAATTAAGTATATATTCTCTGGGTCTCATTTTTGTAAAAGGCCTTGACATATTTTAAATATTTGCAATTGGACTGTAATTATCTAATTTGTAGATTATTATTAGTATAAAACATTCATTGATATATGGTCAATCCACAGGTGGATGCCCTTACAAGCATAAAACCAAAATTTTGCTAGATGCTTTCACCCATCTTCAGCTGTTGTACCCTGAAAATATAAACTGATAGGCTAGCCCTGGCCGGTTTTTTCAGTGGTTAGAGCCTCTGCCCAGGGACCAAAGAGTTGCAGGTTCTATTCCAGTCAAGGGCAGGTACCTCGGTTGCGGTTCGTCCCTGGCCCTGGTCGAGGTTGTGTGTGCGTGCAGGAGGCAACCAGTCGATGTGTCCCTCTCACGTTGATGTTTCTATCTCTCTCTCCCTCCCTCCCTCCCTCCCTCCCCCTCTATCTGAAGATAAATAGAAAAATATCCTTGGGTGAGGATTAAAAATAATAACGAACTGATAGGCTAAATGTGATTTTTAAAATCTTATAAATAAACCTGAAAGCTGTGGATATAAAAACTGCCCTTTGTGCTACTTATCACATGTTCACTCCCAAATGAGCAATACATTCTCTTAAAGTCAGTTTACACAAAGTCTCTCTTCTCTGTGTCATCTTATAGTAAAGTGATATGAGGAAAAGCAGCTTTGCTGCATCTCCCAGAGAGGAATTAAGTTTCTTCGCTCCTGTGACTATGGACCCTAAATACTAATAGATTTTTTCTCTTAAATAAATGAACATTTGTTAATTTTTATTTTATCTTTTTTTTATAAAATCCTTTTCATGATAACAGTCCAGAGCTCATTGATAATATTAACCAATTTTCTCAGTTTCTATCCTTATAAGTCATAATGATGTTAAGAATTTATGTTGTACTTTAAATTTTTACACCAAGTACTATCTCTTTGGGATCCTTGAATTGCAATCTCCATTCTGTCTGACATGAACACATATCCATATCCCCTCAGCCCCATACTCCACCATAGCCTACTGTTAGCCATTGTTTTTCATCATGTGATAAAATATACTATCTCAACTATTTTAAGTGTACAGTTCAGTAGTGTTAAGTACATTCATATTGTTTTGCAACCAATCTCCAGAACTACTTTTTACTTGCAAAATAAAACTCTATAACCATTAGACAATAACTCCCCATTCCCCCTTCCCCCAGTCCCTGTCAACCTATATTCTACTTTCTGTCTCTATGATTTAGACTACTCTAAATATCTCATATATGTATCTCATATAAAGTATTTTTCTTTTTGTGCCTGACTTTTTTTTCAATTAGTATAATATCCTTGAGGTTTATGCATGCTGTGGCTTATGTGTAAGAATTTTCTTCTTTATAAGGCTAAATAATATCTATTTTATAGATATACCACAATTTGTTTATCCATTTGCCCATCAGTAGATATTTGTGTAGCTTCCACCTTTTAGCTATTGTGAATAATGCTGCTATGAAACAAGAGTGTACAAATACCTTTTATAGATTCTGCTTTCAATTCTTTTGTAAGTAGAATTTTCAGAAGTAGAATTGTTATATCATATGGTAATGCTATTTTTAATTTTTGAGAAACTACTATACTGTTTTCTATAATGGCTGTACTATTTTACATTCCCACCAATAGTGTACAAGGGTTCCAATTTCTCCACATCTTCACCAAAACTTGTTAGTTTTTGTTTTTGAGAGCAGTCACCCTAATAGGTGTTTGTTAGCTAATTTTATACCAAATATTTCATTTATTAGGACAAGAACTGGCTACAAAATTTTTTAGAAAGAGTTAACATCTGCTGAATTTTTATATGGGAGAAATATATTAGCAGTATATGGTGGAATTTTTTTTTCTTTTCTTTTTATTGTTGACAGTGTTACAGATGTCTCTCATTTTCTCCCTTTTTGCCCCCTCCACCCATCCCCTGCCCCACCCCAGGCCTTCCTACACTATTGTCTGTGTCCATGGCTTATGCATATATGCATATATGTTCTTTGGTTAATCTCTTCCCATCCTACCCCTGACCCCCCTCCCCAGATCTGTTATTCTGTTCCAGCATCCATACCTCTGGACCTATTTTGTTTATCAGTTTATTTTTTTTTCATTAGATGCCACAATTAAGTGAGATCATGTGATATTTCTCTTTATCTGACTGGCTGATTTCACTTAGTGTAATAACCTCCAGGTCCCTCCATGCTGTCTCAAAGGACAAGAGATCTTTCTTTTTCACAGCTGCATAGTATTCCATCGTGTAAATCGACCACAGCTTTTTTTATCCATTCATCTACTGATGGGCACTTGGACTGTTTCCAGATCTTAGCAATTGTAAATAGTGTTGCTATGGCATAGGAGTGTATATATATTCTTTCTGATTAGTGTTTTGGTATTCTTTGGATATATTCCCAGAAGTAGGATTGCTGGGTCAAACAGTAGTTCCATTTTTAATTTTTTGAGGAACCTTATGGTGGAATATTTTTAACTTTGTTTTCAATATTGCTTTAAAAACTTCATGAAAATTGGGAATAAGATCACCATTACTAATAGCTATAGTTGTAAAAAATAGTATCAGAAATATTTTTCCACTGCAGAATCACATAACATAATTTTTTCTTTCTACACTGGTTTTATTAGGAATTGGAAAATAATTAGGTGTATTTAATATGCTTATAGGTTTTTGGAGGCCTGTTTTCCTGACACCTCCATTTGGCCGAGCAAAGAAAACTGAAGAAAAATACTCTGTGCAACAAACTGGTAACAAAGGTGAGTATATTGACTAGAAATTGCCTAAAATTTTTATATATTCTCTATCAATATTTGGAAAAATATTATTTTTTATTTTTTATTTTTTTAAATTGCAGTTGACATGCAATATGTTAGTTTCAGGTGATTCGATACAACTCAGTGATTTGACTTTTACACAACTTATAAACTGATCACCCTTATCAATTTTGTACCCATCTGACACTGTACATAGTTATTACAATATTACTGACTATATTCCCTATGGTGTACTTTACATCCCCATGACTAGTCTGTAACTACCAGTTTGTACTTCTTAATCCCCTCATCTTTTTCACCCATCCCCCAAACTCCCTCCCATCCGGCAGCCATCAAAATGTTCTCTGTATATATGAGTCTTTTTCTGTTCTGTGTGTTCGTTTATTCTGTTCTTTGGATTCCACATATAAGTGAAATCATATGGCATTTGTCTTTGTCTAATTTATTTAAACCAGGACTTGTGGTATCAGGGATACTGCAGACAAAATCCAGGTATTACTACAGTGATTCTCTAGAAGGATTTACTGGAATCAACATACTGTAGTATTCATGGCTATGATTTAGTATAGCAAAAAGATACAAAATAAAATAACTCACAAAACTAAATAACAAAAAACAAACAATCTGATTAAAAATAGGCAGAGAAACTATACAGACATTTTTCCCCCAAAAAACATACAAATGGCCAACAGGTACATGAAAATATGTGCAACACCACTAATCATCAGGGAAGTGCAAATCTAAACCAGAATGAGACATAACCTCACTCCTGTTAGAATAGCTATCATCAAGAAGACAAGAGATAACAAGTGTTGTTGAGGATGTGGAGGAAAATGAACACTTATACACTGTCATTAGGAATATAAATTGATGTAGCCACTATGGAAAACAGTATGGATTTTACTTAAAAATTTAAAAATAAAACTTCCATATGACCCAGCAATTCTACTACTTTGAATATACCCAAATGCATAGGTTGTATAGTGGAGATCACTATTAGAGATCATCAAAAGCCTTTACTCCTTCTATGACCTTAGAAGAGGGGATAAAATATATAGAAATAAAATATATCTAAAATTTTCTCCTTATAATTGAATAATCATGTCCTAACTTTCAGAAGATTAGGATAATAAACAGAACAGTGTAAAATCAGTACTAGTCACTAGTAATATAAGATTCACAAGGGGAAATAAAAACTAGCCCAACAATCTCAATAATATTATACTCTCCTATACTAAGAGTATAAAAAGGCCTAATATTTATTGAGTATTTAATTTAACCCTCACAAAATTTAAAAGGTGGTTATTAATATATTGTATTAAAGATGAAGAAACTATAGCTTATAAATATTGTATAATTTGCCCAAATTATATGACTAATCTATGGCATAACCTGATTTTCAAACACAGGCTATTTGACTCAAAACCAACACTCTATCTAACACACAGAATTGAGTTCTCTAAATCATGTAGAAACAGCTATTCTGCTCTGATGTCATTAAGATTCTATTTTGTTGTCATTTATTCATTTTTATCCCCTCTTCTAAAGTCATAAAAAGAGTAAAGGCTTTAGATTACCTCTGATAGTGATCTCCACTATACAACCTATGCACTCTGTGCTATAGCCACACCAAACTACAGGTACAGAGCATCATGTAGAAATAAATTGATCATTATAGATGCTCTGTTTTATCTTTTGCATATGAATATATTCATTTGCTTTTAGAGATCAGAGATACATTTTCAGGCTTATAAATGAGAGACACTTATTAGTGATACAAACTCATATTTGATGTATGCTTTTCCAAACAGTATTTTTTCATTGAGTTTAAAAACCCTGTACACCTTTAATACCCATATACTTCCAATTTGCTTTCCAGCCAGATTGTTTATCACTGTTTCAGAGTCTAAGAAATAACCAAATTACATCATTTTTTTTCTGTCAGGCTGTAAGCTTTCGTCATTAATTTAAAATAGCACTATATGAGTAAAATGTGTAATACATGCTATTGAAGACCAGAGCCCTTAAATATAATAGTTACCACCTTCCTTTAATATTTGTTGACATTTGACTTAGGATAGACATTTTATTGCTGTGTTTCTAATATTTATTATAAAGCATGAAATTATAGACTACCAATATTTTATACCTTTTACATTATATAAACACCATTGAAAGCTATTATGTTATCAGGGATAACAAAATGACTTCATGTATTTATAAGAATATGAGCTTTTTTTCTTAGAACTATATCTGAGGGCTATACAGTAAAAAAGATTAATTGTAGGTGAAGTCATATATACCATACCCTGCTGAATACTTTTGAGAATGGCCTACTTAAAGTTATATCTCTATGCCTAAAGATTATGACTGTGCAATTAAAACTTTATCTTAAGGATTCTATATGACCTTAAGAGAAATTGGATGAGAAGACATATCTCATTTTTATAAAATATTGCTATCAATTTCTAAGTGGAAACTATCACCCAGCATTCTTAAACACTTTCCTAAGTATGACTTTTGTGCTTAAACCCAAAACATGGGCAAAATGGTCTTAGGACACTGAGGAAATGGTGGAGGAAGTCTACTGGTTTTAAAATTAAGTTGTTTATTTTTATTTTATTTCTACGTACTTACCTGTAAAACAAGGCTGTCCCATTGCGACATTTATTGAATATTTTAGTTCAATATTAAAGCTAAGATATTAGTAAATGTCCAAAGTTCCAGATTCATGTGCCCGTGAGTTATTGATAGCTATAAAAATTGATACTTGATGATAAATTTAATATCAGAAAATCTACAATTTTGACATATCAAGCCTAAAGAAATTTTGTCTCCAAACACAGAGATTATATACCTTGTAGGAATTATATTCCAATAAAAAATAAATTGCTAGTATTTCAAGAAGCAAAATTTAAAAAGTAATTGCAGCTCTGTAGTAATCAAGCTGTGTAAAACAAAGTTTATTTTGGCCATAACATGCCAGTCATTTTCTGTTAAATGTGTTATTAAAAAAAATGCTCTCTATATCTGAAGAGTGTAAAATCTGAGATAAATGTTCATGTCTCATTTTCTATGTCTTAATAAGTTCAAGATGACACCTGCTTTAGCAGAGAATTTACTCTCATGGCCCCCTTTTGAAATATCAAATAGCATTAACCTATTAAAGACAATGACATTTTTTTCCTTTGCACAGATTTGTGTTGTAATGTGTCAAAGTTAAACTTCATTATCTTTTTTATTATTCTTACTCATATTTTATTATTTTCTCTCCAACAGTTTCTAGAATTCAACATGTAAGACACCTGAGTGATGGAAATATTTTGAGATACAAAGAGATATCTTCAACTCTCAGTAACAGGCAAGACTCACAACCAAAATTAGAAGAAAAGCACAGCCACAACCTTTCTCCAGACCCAAACACATTAGCGGATAACAAGCATCAAGGAAATGCTAGCCATGAAAGTTACCTCTGTAAGAGTGATTGCAAAGAATATAAATCCCTACAGAGTTTCCAGAGTTCTGGGTCTCAAATTAATCCTTTAAATATCCTAAATGCTAAGGATTACACCTCTGAAGTTTCAGCACCTGTCTGCCACCCCACCTCCGTGTGCCCTTGGTCTGCTGTGCGCCCCAAGATTCACAGATATTCCTCGGACACTAGAGCTACAATATGTTCCAAATGTTTCAAGGAAATCAGTAATTCTCGTTTTCATAAATGTTTCGGGGATTTTGACAATGATTCAGATCCTGACTGCCCTTCACATCTCCAAATTCCCTTGGGTTCTAAATATTGTATGAGCCCCAAATCTATTAGACACCGTAAGACTTCTCGGAGCAGCCCTTTATCTCGACCCCCGGATTCTGAGCGTCCAGTGGGCATTCGCTGTCCTCTACACCGAAGGGAGTCTAAATATTCCTTGGGTTCAACTTCATATTTACATTGTGGAAGTTGCTCAGCTCTCCAAAATCTCCTAGGCACTACTGTTACCCGTACCTTTCTCATGAATCCTCAAAATGCCATGTGTCACCAAGGTACCCCTGGCCCAGATAATATCATCAATATCAGCAATGTTGTTGGCCTTGAAAGTGAGGGCCAATTTAACCTTACTAACCAAATTGAAAATGAGGCCAGTCCTAATAATGAGACTAAACTGGACAATGCTAACAATCTCAAAAATGAGGCCAATGCCAAAGACAAGCCTATTCTCAAAGATGAGAGAGACCATGAAGATGAGACAGACTCTGAAAATGAGACAGACTCTGAAGATGAGACAGACTCAGAAGATGAGGAAGATCTTGAAGATGAAAACAACACCAAAGATAAGAAAGATCCCAAAGATAAGTCTGACCCTGATAATACTGATCCCAAAGACAGCAATGCTGAAAATGATGCAGATGCAAACAATGGATCTGATTACAGTGGTGATGCTGACCCTACAAGTGGAGCTGATTCCAACAGTGATGGTGACTCCAGTAATGGAACTGACTCCAACAGTAAACCTGACTCTACTGTTGATAAAGGTACTAACAGTGATGCTAACTCCAAATATAGCACTGATTCTGAGGAGGACAAATACACCAACAATTCAGACAATGCCTCTGGCCTAAACAGTGATGTTGATCAGGACTGTACTGCTGGCTTCAACAATGGCACTAATCCAAACTACACTTCTGAGCTGCAAAATGGAACTGGCATGGACTACACTTCTAGTTACAACAATGGTACTGGCCTCAGCAATACCACTAGGTCAGGCAATGGCATTTGCTGCAACAGTGGTACTGGCACCACCAATGAAGCTGGCCTCAATAACAATAGACCTGGCCCTAACTTAAATGGATCTGGCCTCCAAAACAATGGCCCTGGCCCCCAAAATAACAGACAAGATCTCAACATCCCTGGCTTCAATAACGATGGCTCTGGCCTCAACATCAATGACCTTCACTCCAACAACAGCTCTGTCATCAACAACAATAGCCTTGTCCCCAACAATATCCCTGTTCTTAAAAAAGACCCTGATTCTAATAATAATTCCAGGCCTAGTTATGCTACTAGTCACAATAATGCTTTTAGTTCTAACAAGGATGCTGATTCTAACTGTGATACAAAACCCACCAGTGCTGCTGGCCACAACTATTCAGCTGTTCCAAACTATTACTCAGACCTTGACTACATTCCAAAATTTGCCCATGCACTAGGTTCTAGCTTTGTAGTCAACCTCAACTATATTGCCCAAATCAGCTATGCTACCAGACCTAGCTCTACCACTAGCAATGTCAATATCACTGACACCAACACCAGCAACACCACTGGTTGTGGTGATGCTATTAGTCCTAGCTATATTACTTGCACAAGCTTTGCCTCCAACACTAACTATAAGACTAGATTCACTCATGTCATTGCCTCCAACTTTGTCATCAACAGATATTATGCCCTAAATACACTTAATGTTCAAAATTGTACTAGTACCGGCAAAATTAATCATCTCTCTGAGCCTAAATTGGAATTTGGTTTCAGTTCCTCCATTCCTAATATTGTTTATGGTAGCACCCTCACTTTTGCTGCTGGCAATAACTCTACTTCCACTCCTGAAAATTTGACCACCTCAACATTTTCTGATTCATATAAGTTTGCTGGAAATTATACAATCATTGATTACGACAAATTTGGTGTCTGCTCAAAAGGCAATGATGGCTCTGTGAATTGTGCTATCTTTATGCATGCCACTGAGTTCAAAGATGTTCTTGATGCCAAGGAATCTGGCCTTTTAAAATATTTCTCTAGCATTCAGAATCCCATTGGTATCAAGGATCCTGCCATTTTAAACTTTCACTCCAAATTAAATATTCTGCTCCTGAGTTTCAATATTATAGAAGCAGAACAACCAGACGTTGTGAAGTTTGCAATAACATCAGGTGCTGTGAATCAGTTTTTTAAGGTAAGTATATAAACATGTAGATTTTAAATTTCTTCTCCATTTCCTATAATTCAGAGTGTTAACTGAATTGAACAAGATCAAAAAACTATTTACTTGGATATGATAGCCATAGAAGAGAGTAGACAAAGTATCCAGTATTACTTCTCCCTTGACCCCTATAACCACCAACATTGTTTTTCACTTAAAAGATTCATCTGCTATACACCTAAAAAAATGGTACAATAGCCTTCATTGCACTGTGACTGGCTTGTGTATTACTCTGTTAAAGTTTGCATGGCTCATAAATGTAGGCCTAATCATAAATAACATCATTTAACCTACCTCCTCTCACTTGGTGTTGGTTCTTTCCCTCTATGTACAGAGAGCGAATAAAACTAAATGAACTGTAAATAACATGGATCAAGAGATTTTAAAACAACTATCTCTCAAAAATTGCATTTTATGCAGGAGACTGTCAGAAATAGCCATGATATTCTAATCTCTCATTTAAATAACTAGAATTTAAATTACTTTAGTGATGTGCTATTAGGGAACAAAGAACCCCAAACCTTTGCTACTTTAATTTAAATTTTGCTTTATCTTATTTCTCCTGAAAGTAAGTAAAATTATATTTTAAACCTTTTTTTATTGATTTTAGAGAGGGAGGAAGAGAAAGAAAGAGAGAAACATCAATGTGAGAGAGATACATCAAGTGGTTGCCTCTCATATGTGCCCCAACCAAGGAATGAACCCGCAACCTACGTATATGCCCTGACAGGGAATCCAACCTGTGACCTTCAGGTGCATGGGACAAAGCTCCAACTAACTGAGCCACACAGGCCAGGGCAATAAAATTATATTTTTAGTTCGTTTTTACCAAATGTTTCTTCTAGCACTCTGAATTTCATGCACAAAGATTGCTAAGTGTTTGAAAAACTATTTTTGACAGCAGCAAGTAATATTCTTTTTAATGAAACTTTACCAACTTTTCTCGAGACATAATTAAGTTGCTACAAATTGAATTTTAGTCTTGTTATACCTCATTAGACATGGTAAGAAAATACATTTAATTTGGATTGTAGTGTCTGTTTGTATAAATGTGCAACTTGAAATAATTTATTTTCTACTAGAAAGTGTAGCTGAATGTAGTTGTACATTAAATAAGGCATATATTCTTACAGTCAAAATGAAAGTACAAAACTGGTATCTCCTTGATGCTCTTCTTTAATAGAAAACAGTTTTGATTACATAGTATATTTTTATAGCATAGAGTTATAATTATATAGTATGGTTTTATAGCATCTCCTTATGTAAATTTAAGGGTAATGTTGGCCAATTATAAGTAATATAAATAATATTGCTAACTTACAAGCCTTAACATTAGAAAAAATAGATATTTTCCTAGTTGTTTTCATAAATTACTTTTTACAGTAGTATAAAAGCATTTAAAATGTTTTATTGTATAAATTTGGTGTTTCTGGATGAATAAAAATATGGTTATAATAAATTTTAGCTTACTTATTAAAGAATGTAGCTAACATTTTGCAGGGCAAATCATAGCATCTAATAGCTCTGTTTCCTAAGTTGGGGTATGTAAAACATATTATGTTGATTTTAGATTAAAACTCCCTGAAAAGTTGGGTACTTTCCCTTCCATCAAAAAAATCTAAATTTTCAAATGCAGAGTGTTTGATGCCTCAAAAACATAACAATAAAATATCTCCTAATAGAATATCTAGACATATAAATACTATGCTCTGGGTACATACATTCCAACCTTTTGACCATGACTGGATGATGGCAATATATACAACCACTTTATTTTCATTGGAGCAGGACAGTCTTTACATTATATTCATTAATAGCTTACAAAACTCTGTATTTTGCATGCCTTCACTACTACTTATTTTGCATGCCTTCACTAACAAAGCATTTTTCTAAAAGAATTATTGCCTTCCCTTAAAGTTTTGGTATTTCTACATTTCTTGGTTTATTACATCTTTGTCCATATTTTCATCACACACAACTATTAGGGGGATAAGAAGTGTTTTCCCCATTTAAACAATTTAGAATGTGAGAGAAGCCCACTTAAAAAAAAATAAAACTTTTCAACTAACTATTAGTGAAACAAACCAACTCAACATCAGAACATATAGTCAAGCCATTGCTACCATCTTAATTTATTCCTTCAATAGTCACTTAATAATTAAACAATGTAGAAGGCTCAAAAATATACAGACCAAGTTAAAAACATAATGTCCTCTAAAGTGCTCACAGTCTACTTATCTAAATAGGAAAACAAGTGGCTATTTGGGGGTAAAAGCTGTATGAAGACAAATAAAATGGCATCACAATGACTTTCCAAGACAGTTAGAAGTATTTTGAATGTTAAGATCACATGTCACCAAAGTATTAAAGTAGTTGGAAATATGTGAATATGTGTATGTGGATTATTGTTCTGTGTTGCACAATTCAAAATTAACAAAACAAGGTCATAACTCCTGAAATATCTTGTTTTGGTGAAGTTTAACATTGACTTTCATGGATAGTCATTAGAACTATGTTACTAAGAGCCTAGTGTCATTTAATAAGTTATCTTAATGTTATTTACAATTCTGCATAAATAATATAATTCCATATAAAAACAATAACACTAATTAAGTGTACCTTTCTTAAAGTTAAACTGTGAAAATAGCTTTTGTTTATAAATAAAGGTTACTCAATAATTTAATTAAAGTCCTTGACAGGTTCCAGTGTACTTGAGGAGAATTGCATCAGGTCATTTAAATGAGTAGCCATAGCTGATTTATGGTAGATTTTAAAAGAACAAAGATAACTTACTTAGTAGAGACCCTGAAGAAAAGTTTTCATATAGTACAGTCCATTATACACAGACTTATGTAAATATGGAGTTACATAAGCATTTCCAGAGACAGATGCCTGAACATACTAATCAAATGTGTTATGCTTATTGCATCAAAGTTCTCTTAAAGTAGTACCTTTGGTAGTTACCTGAAAAAATAATCAACAAAAATACCTTTGTTTTTAAGTATTTTAAATATTTAAGGAAGCCAATAAATAAGTCTTGGTTCAAAAGAGGCTAAATTTGCAGTATAATATCTTCAAAAGGAAGATTGGCTGAAGTGGCCAAAAGTTTTCATACTTGTCATTTAAAAATGATCCACCCAGTTTTTCGTTGCTTTCCTGCTCATGTTACCATGGGGATACATGGGTAGGTTTAATTCTTCTGCTTAATATTCATTGAAATAAATCTTAATTAAGCCCAACTTTTAGGCAGGTAAGTATATTACCTATATAATCCATGTAATCGAAGCAATGTCCTGCCTAATAGCTTCTTAGTTAAATATATTTAAATACAGACAAACAGTTTCTTCCACTGCTAGCTTTTTAGGAATATGATGTGTTTTGTTACAGTGGAAGATATGTTTTCTGGGGATTTTCAGTCTTAAGATACAACAAAACCATCTCCTATCCAAAGATACTGGCAACTTGTTCAAGGTCTGTTAATTGTTAAACTACTGAGGCCATCTGTGCACCAAACTTTTCCATAAAGTCAGTCATTTATATAACAATTTGATAGTATTCATAATACTAAAAGTACTTCCATGGTGTCCTATTGCTGGAGTCCTT
This sequence comes from Tadarida brasiliensis, assembly GCA_030848825.1. Lineage (NCBI taxonomy): Eukaryota > Metazoa > Chordata > Mammalia > Chiroptera > Molossidae > Tadarida > Tadarida brasiliensis. The sequence continues at coordinate 11,905,129 of CM061280.1, forward strand.
GTTAGATTAAACAGGGTCCTGAAAGTGTTCAAATGACAGAGTGAACTGAGTTGTAATCTTTTTTTGTAATGAATTAGTAAAAGATCTCAAATTGAATGTAACTAAATAAATAATGAACAAATCCACAACTTCCTCCTACTAACAATGTGATCTGCCCATTGTTCTCTCAATAATTTGGGAGAAAACAACCATTAATCTAATAAAAGATCAAGGTCTCAGATTGAATCCAGTCTTTTCCCTTTATCTACACTATGTGTATACTTTTCTGAGCTACCACAAACCTACAGCAATACAAGTGAGCAATCCGAAGGAGAAGCAGTTACCCCAAATTCAAAGCAAAGAACACTTTGTTACTGCCCTATTGCAAAAAATCTGTGCCAATGACTTTTCTTCTGTAGGCATTTTAGAATCTTATATTTTCTCTGATAGCTCAAGGTTCTTTTACCCAGCTCCCTCAAATGTAGCAACAGGATCAATGATGCATCATCTCTAGGCAGATGGAGAAAAACAGGCCAAATCAACTTGAGTCCAAATAGTGGTAGAGACTAAATTAGGAGACCTTTAAAACTATCTGTCACTCAACATCATAAATCTTAAATAATTGACTAAAGAGGCGTTTTATTATCAAAAATATTTCACCAGAATTTTCAATTCCAGAAATGTTTGACTCAATGGCATCAGTGTGGATATGATGTATTCAACAGCTGCAGGATCTGTGTAATCTGCCATGTTTTCCAAGTTTGAAAAGACTGAAGCAGCTGTGTCTCAATTTATTCCATCTTCTACCTTAGAGGGAGAATTAATAAACTACATTTTTGAAAGTTTTTAAGCCTGAGTTTGGATGTATTTGGAGTCAAAGACACTAAAAGTAAAATGATTAAAGAAGCAAAGTATGAATTTTCAGTTTTACCTCTCATGAGTCATGTCAGCCAATCCCCTTCTAAAGATACCTAGATTCATTAAGCAAAATGTTTATTGGATAGAGACTGAACCCAGTGTAGCAGAGTTCTTTAATAAAATAAGGACTGATGATAAGAAGGTAGCAGTAAGAAAGAAATATATTGAAAGTGAAGGCAAAAGAAATGATGTTATATGGATAAAAAGGGATTATTGTGGAATGATAGACATGATTGCAATAATCTTTATTTTCTTAAAATCATGTAATTGAATCTCAATATATTCTGGCTAGTCTGAATCCATTTATATAAGAAATATTTTTCTTCTACATTATCCTTTGTACTTCTTGACCTGGCCCTATCTTCTCACCACATACACACACACACACACACACACACACACACACACACACACACACAATTGCAGACTTTCAAGGTTGCAAATACCAAAACTATAAGTATCCTATGTCAATAAACCCTCACTTATTTACTACAAGCTCCTGTTTTTCCCATTCTGAAGTCATTCTATCTCCCTAAACTTCTTGCTTCATTCAGAAAGTAATCATACTGTCAAGCTGTTCTGGTTGCTGTCTCTGGAAACTTAACCTTCTAATATATTCCCCACTGCTTCCTTTTTATCTTCTCACAGAGAGACTATACAAACATGCACGCACACACACACACACACACACACACACACACACACACACACCATACATAACTTCTTCTGTTTTGGGGGTACTTTGTGGACCACCACTGAGTTTTTATAGTGATTTTAATAGGAAAAGTACATTTATTACAAACAACTGAATTATAAATGAATTTCTTGGAACATAGCTTTTTTAAAAGTTGGGAACAACCTATATTTTTACACACTTGCTATCTTGATACTTCCTGAATAAAAAGATGGCTAGTCAAGCAGTAATTGTAGTGGAAATAGCAGAAGAAACAAGCGCCAGCACCATTTTATTCCATTTCATAAAATCTATACAACCAATGGACACTGGTAAGAGTAAAAAAAAAAAAAAAGCACAGGTCATCCAATCTGACTACATAATAATAGATAATGAGGCAAGCAAAGTTTTGTCTTCAGCCCTAAAACGACTATTTCTAGATAGTTGCAAAAGGCGCTGAATCCGAAAAAAAAAAAAAAAGACTAAGATTGTTAATGTGAGAGTTTCAAGCAAAAGTTCAGAAAAAATCAATTCTCAATATTATTTTCATGGCTTCATATTACTCTTGAATATAGTGTATAGATAGAAGATGATGTGACATCAAAATTGGGGAGACAGCAATGTTGAATTGGACAATACGTGAAATTCAAGGTAGATCTTCATGCAGCTATTTAATAACCAACATTTAGTAGCATTTACTATCCGACATGCATTCTCAAGTTTTACATGTATGTATGAGCTTATTTAATCCTCTCAACAACCCTATGAAGTTATATAATTTTCCCTACTTTACAAATGGGAAAACTGAGGTATTATGTAGTCAAGTAACCTTTTTATGATCACACAGCTACCAAGTGAAAAAGAACCAGGACCTGTAATTTAAAATTTAGAGAAAATAATATGTATTAAAAGTGTCATATGTAGTAAATATTGTTCTAATCTAATATTAACAGACACCTAGCTTACAAAATGAGCATTACTGTGGTTCCATGTCAGTAGTATTTGAAGAGACAGTATTATACCTGTGATTGCAAGGTGATCATAGTAGTTTCTTGGAAGTGGGTTTGAAGTTTTCAAGTGTTATGATATCTAATATTTTCAATTGAAACAATCCACTTAAAGTAGTTTAAGTAAAAAATATTTTTCATTACCACCTTTGACTCCCAAGTTTCTTTTTATCCTATTGTTGCAGCTCAACCTCCAGACAGATAACAGACAAAACCTTGGCCATTGATTAATGAAAAGAATACCTTGAGATGGGAAATACAAAGACACAACCAAGAAGGTTTTGAGGATATGAGCAAATAACTTCGAAAATTTGCAGAGATCCCTGAGCAATGTTTATTATATGTTTATCGTCGCATCTTCTTCCCATTATGTGACCATGCCTTTATTATTTATTGGGATCTACAATGTTGGCCATGTTAAAATTGCCCCATTCATATTATTTGCTTCTGGTAGAATCTGAATTAGGAAAAGGACACACTGTGGTCCTTTCTAGAAACCATATAAAAATTATTATTATTGTTAATGACTCAAAAATTCAGTCAGATTTTCAACCACAAATTCTCTCCATCTTTTGTGTAAGTCTGTGTCTCCAGAAGATGGTCTTAATTTTGAGAAATCTTATGACATGCTTTTAACATCATTATGGCCACACTAGATTTAATAACACCCATAATAAGTCATTTTATTGTTAATGTTGTTTATTATTTTTATTGTTTTATGAGTGTGGTACACAAAATTAAAAAATTGCGACTCATCAGTATTGTGTAGTGTTTGCTTAATTTGATATTTATGTCATTCAACCTGGATAAATCAGGGAAACTGATAACATATGTTGTTTTTTCAAGAAGTTTTAGAGATGAATGATTTGGATGTAATGAGGCTATCTCTGGAGCTCTTGCTTATGGCAAGAGAGCTGAAAAACTATAGTGAAATAACTAAAAGAAATCACTTCATTTCTTTCCTTTGCAGCTAGAAACAGGTGCTAGGCAGCCAGATGTACTTAAAAATAAAACACCTCTTTGTGACCCATAATTATCAGATACGCTTTGAGTACTACAGGACACATAGGCAATCAAGTCATGCTGACCTATCAAACCTTTATATGATTCCCACAGTGTGTCACCATTCTCTCTATATGTCTTAGTTTTTAATACTAACTCCAACCCTCTGCTCCAGCTAGGGGAGTCTCCTCACTTTTTCTCTACATTATCTTGTTTTTGTATACAGGCATTACATTATATTTTTTGCAACTTCCCTTAACTCAAGACCAACATGACCATTGAAGCCTCAGACTTCTATAAACAATATTGATTCTTCCATTCCCAAGTTCATATTTTTAAGGTCACGTGGGAAAGATCATAGTACATTTTGGGAACCACCCACAGGTTGGCATGCACATAACACATGGTGTGACTGGGAGCTGATGGGAAGTAAGCAGAAACTTGATTTGACATAGTAGGAAATGTAGACATCATCCTGGAGGTGATGGGTAAACTTTAAAGGTTTATAAGCATGGTGGTAATGTGATATTATTTCACTTTAGAGAAATAATTCTGGGTGATGGTGTGGAGGATGGATTGAAGGAGAAGGTATAGAGGAGGAATAACATAAGGACACCTGTTAGGACACAGCTGTGGAACCCAGATTCTAATTCTAAAGGATATACCTGTACTCCAATTCAAAAAGGATCGAAATTAATCAGTAAGTAGTAAGAATGGAGCAGAGAGGGCACATTTAAAAGCTGTTAAGGCAAAAATGCTGGAAATACTGGATTTGATGTAAGAGGAAAGAAAGAAAGAAAAGTTTAGTATTGCTCCCAGCTCTCTGATATAGGGAGATGGTGGTGCCATTAACCAAATTGACAAAGAAAAAAGGAGAAGAGGGAGGAGGGGTAATATAAGTTTGTGAAAAATTAAGATGAAGACTCCTGAGTTACTCTTAGGTGATATCCAAAATTCATCTAAGATAAACCCTACGCTTTAATATAACCCAGACGAATAAGAAAATGCAGTGTTAATTCTTTGCAATTATAGGGTTAGTAGTTTCTCAAAGCATTATCACAATATTTGATCTTAACAATTATCCTTTAAAGTCAACATTACATGTAACAGTAGCCTCATTATACATAAAAATAAGGAAACAAGTTCAAAGACAAAATATGTTCTTCAAAATTTTAGATATAATAAGTGAAGAACTTTGAGTTGGAACACTTGTATGGCTATAATGAGTTCCAGAAAGAAACCCATGGCTTGGAGATAGCGCTTTTAACAGAAATTATAATTTTTTATTTTTTAAATCATTTTTTTTATTTTTAAATTACAGTTGCTATACAATATTATATTAGTTTCTGGTGTACATCTCTGATTAGACATTATATAACTTACTAAGTGATCATCCTGATAAATCTCGTATACATCTGACACCATACATAATTATTAAAATATTATTGACTATAGTCCCTATGGTGTACTTTACATCCCCATTACTATTCTGTAACTACCAATTTGTACTTAATGCCTTTACCTTTTTCATTCATCCCCACAACCCCCCTCCCATCTGGCAACCGTCAAAATGTTCTCTGTGTCTGAGTCTGTTTCTGTTCTGCTTGTTTGTTTATTTGGTTTTTTAGATTCAATTGTTGTTAGATATGGATTTATTGCCATTTATTTTTCATATTTTTATCCTCGTCCTCCTCCTCCCTTTAACATTTCTTATAATACTGGTTTGGTGGTGATGAACTTCTTTAGCTTTTCCTGGTCTGGGAAGCTCTTTATCTGTCCTTTGATTCTAAATGATAGCTTTGCTGGTAGAGTAATCTTGGTGGTAGGTCCTTGCTTTTCATCACTTTGACTATTTCTTGCCACTCCCTTCTGGCCTGCAAAGTTTCTGTTCAGAAAGCATCTAACAGTCTTATGGGAGTTCCTTTGTAGGTAACTAACTGCTTTTCTCTTGCTGCTTTTAAGATTCTCTCTTTCTCTTTAATCTTTTTTTATTTTAACTATCATGTGTCTTTGTGTGAGCATCTTTGGGTTCATCTTGTTTCAGACTGTCTGTGTTTCCTGGACTTATGTGTCTTTTTCCTTTGTCAAGGTAGGGAAGTTTTCAGTCATTATTTCTTCATATAGGTTCTCAATTTCTTGTTCTCTCTCTTCTTCTTCTGGCACCTCCATGATGTGAATGTTGTTAAACTTGAAGTTGTCCCAGAGGCTCCTTACACTATCATTTATTTCTATTTTTATATTGTTTTGCTTTTCTAATTGGGTATTTTTTACTTTCTTACATTCCAAATTTCTGATTTGATTCTTGGCTTTATCTTCTCTACTGCTGATTCCCTGTAAATTATTCTTTATTTCAGTTAGTGTATCCTTAATTTCTGACAAGTTCTTTTTGATGGATTTCATGTTCTTTTTTTTATGCTGTTGAAGTTCTCACTAAGTTCATCTATCCTTCCCCTAAGTTCATTGAGCATCCTTATGATTAGTGTTTTGAACTCTGCATCTAGTAGATTGCTTGTCTCCATTTTATTTACTTCTTTTTCTAAAGTTTTATTTTCTTTGTTCATTTGGGACATGTTTCTTTTTCTCCTCATGTTGGCAGCCTCCCTGTGTTTGTTTCTATGTATTAGGTAGAGATGCTACACATCCCAGGCTTGGTAGAGTGGCCTAAGGTAGTAGGTGTCTTATAGGGTCCAGTGGCACAGCCTCCCCAATCACCTAAGCTGAACACTCCTTGTGCACACCCCTATGTGGGCTGTGTACACCCTTCTTTTGTAGGTGAGTCTTGATTACTGTTGGCACATCAGTGGTATTGATTTACCCCAGGCCAATCAGCTGCAGTGACTAGCTGGGACTACCATGGATTAGCAGCTGTGCAGGGGCCCATCCCATGGAGCAGGACTTAATTTAGCAAGGTTCTGGTGCTTGATGACTCCATCCCTCAGTGTGTCACTTGTGGAAGTGGTTGGGTGGTACATCAACTTGGTATGAAGCTGTGTACTGGATGCACTGGCTTTGGGGACTCCTGGGAGGCACAGGCCAAGGTCAGCTGCTGCCTGTGTTCTGCCTGGGGCCACCCAGCATAAGCTACAAAGTGATTTACAGATGTTGGCTACTTCGGCTGGCCTTGGAGGTTCCCAAAAGAGTTCTGGCTGTGTACCAGGACTGGCTGCCACTAGTTCCAGGACTGCGGCAACATAATGAGAGGTACAGGGAATGCAGGAGCCAGATGCTGCTTGTTTGAGAGATTTTAGGAAAGTTGGAAGTATGAGCCAAGACACGCCATTTGTATGGAAAAGCCACAGGAATCAGCTTGGGTGGGTCCAAAAGTTGGGTGGGGCAGGGTCTCAGGGAATCATCAGATTGGGGCAAACAGTGATAGCCATTTTGATGGAGACTCAGATATGGTACCTGCCTGCTGTCTTTATGGGTGTCATGTCTCAAAAAAGGAACAATGGCCTTTGCCAGCAGTTTTTTCTGGCAGAAGCTGCCCTCCCCCGAGCTGTCACTTTGAGCCATACAATTCAGTTCTTCTCTATATGTGCTGGTGCCTTCAAGCTGCTTCCCCAGTACTGGAGCTCAGAGGGAGTGAGTCCAAGTATGTTCATGCACAGCCTCTTTAAGGCGAACTGCCTGGGACTCCAGAGAACCCCATCTCACTCAGCCACAATCTCTGCTGGTTTTTACAGTCAGAAATTATGGGGACTTCTCTTCCTGACACTGGAACCTTGGGCTAGGGTGCCTGGTGTAAGGATGTGATAGCTCGCTCATCAGAAGGCATCTCCAGAACTAAGATATCCCTCCTGGCTTTTATCCACCCTACAAGGCTGTGGGACCAGCCTGTTCCTCATCTCTGCCCCTTCTACCAATCTTGATGTGGCTCCATCTTTATATCCTTAGTTGTAGGACTTCCATTCACCTAGATTTCAGGCTATTATGAATGAGGTTGTTCTGTAGTTTAGTTGTAATTTTGATGTGGTTGTAGGAGAATGCAAGTACCATATTTACCTATGACACCATTTTCACCGGAAGTCCCAGAAATGTTCTTTTATTGCCAGAACCCAGATAATGTGTTTCTTTATGTTAAGATAAATAATAAAAACATTAAGAAAAAATTTAAAAATTACATTTTTACATAAAACAACTACTGCTCCAGCCAGGTGGCTCAGTAGGTTGATGTGTCATCCTGTACACCAAAAAGTTGTGGGTTCAATCCCCAGTTGGGGTGCATAAGGGAGGCAACCGATCAATGTTTTTCTTTCACCCTTTCTCTCTCTCTCTCTCTCTCTCTCTCTCTCTCTCTCTCTCTCTCTCTCTCTCTCCCTCCCTCCCTTCCTCCCTCCCTTCCTCTCTTTCAAATCAATAAACATATCATCCTTGGGTGAGGATTAAAAAAAAAACACAACAAAAACTCTAAAAAATCCTACTAATGTGGATATAATTTATCTTTACAGATTTCTGTGCTTTGTCTGCATAGTCAAAAATTACCTAAAAATGCCCTGCCAGTGTGGCTCAGTGGATTGAGCATCGTCCCATGGACTGAGAGGTCCCAGTTTAATTCCCGGTCAGGGCACATGCCTGGGATGCAGGCTTCATCCCCAGTAGGGGGCATGCAGGAGGCAGCCAATCGATGTATCTCTCTCACATCGATGTTTCTATCTCTCCCTTCCTCTCTCTCTAAAAAAATAAAAAAACACATTTTAAAGCATTACCTAAAAATATTTCCTATTTTTCCCCAAATTTTGTATTGTGGTTAAATACACAAAACATAAAATTTACTATCTTAACCACTTTTTTTTTTCAGAATATAATGTAGCTGTATTAAGTGTAGAGTTCAGTGGTATTAATAATGTTATCCACCATCACCGTGGTCTACCTTCATAATGCTTTTAATTCTGTAAATCTGAAACTATAACCAGTAAACAATAACTCCCAACTCCCTCTTCCCTAGCCTCTGGCCACCACCATTCTACTTACCGTATCTATTATTTTGACCACTCTAAGTACCTCATATAGTGGAATGATATTGTATTTGTCTTTTTGTGACTAGCTTTTTCCACTTAGCATAGTGACCTCAAGGTTCATCCATGTTGCAGCATATGACAGAATGTTATTTCTTTTTAAGGCTGAATACTAATATTTTATTAAACATATATACCACATTTGAAAGTTGTGTTGCTTCCACATTTTAGCTTAAGTGAATAGTGCTGCTATTAATATGGAGGTAAAAATATCTCTTTGAGACCCTACTTTTAATTCATTTGAGTATATATCCAGAAATGGAATTGCTTCATCATATGGTAATTTCATTTTTAATTTTTTGAGAAAATCCTATATCATTTTCCACAGTGACTGTACCATTTTATGTTCCAATCAATAGTGTACAATGGTACCAATTTCTCAAAATACTGTCTAACACTTGTTATATTCTGTTTTTGTTTTTTTTGAATAGGTACAGCCCTAATGAGTGTGAGGTGGTATCTCATTGTAGTTTTTATCTGTATTTTTCTAATTTGTGATGTTGAACATTTTTTTCATATACTTATTGGCTGTTTTTATATATTATTTGGAGAAATGACTATTCAAGTCCCTTTCCCATTTTTGAATTTTTTGTTGTTGAGTGTTAGGAGATCTCTATATATTCTAGATATTCATACTTTATCAGATACATGATTTGCAAATATTTTCTTCCATTCTGTTGCCTTTATACTCTGTTGATAGTCTTTTGATGCACAATTTAAATTTTTTTCATGAAGTCTAATTTATCTGTTATTTCTTTTGTATCTTTTGCCTTAAGTATCATATACAAGAACCCACTGCCAAATTCAATGTTGTGAAGCTTTCATCCTGTTTTCTACTAAGAGTTTTATGGTTTTAGGTCTTACATTTAGGTTTTTTTTTTTTTTCCTTTATTGATTTTACAGAGAGAGGAAATGCGAGGGAGAGAGAGATAGAAACATCGATGACAGAGAACATCGGTTAGCCGCCTCCTGCATGCCCCCCACTGGGGATCGGGCCCACAACCTGGGCATGTGTCCTGATAGGGAATCGAACTGGCGACCTCTTGGTGCATGGGTTGACACTCAACCCCTGAGCCACACTGGCTGGACACATTCAGGGTTTTTATCCAGTTTGAATTAATTATTGTATATAGTGTTAGGTAAGTGTACAACTTCATTCTTTTGCATGTGGACATCCAACTTTTCCAGCAACATTCCTTGAAAAGACAGTCTTGGCACCCTTGTCAAAAAATATTTGACCATGTATGCAAGAATTTATATTGGGGCTCTCTATGCTTTCCATTGGTCTATATGTCTGTCTTTATTCCAGTATCACACTCTTTTGATTACTGTCACTTTGTACTAAGTTTTGAAATCAGAAATTGTGAGTTCTCTAGCTTTTTCAATATCATTTTAACTATTTAGGGCACCTTGAGATTCCATATGGATTTTAGGATGTGCTTTCTATTTCTGCAAAAACATCATGGGGGATTTTTATTGGGATTGCATTGAATCTCGAGATCATTTTGTGTAGTGTTGACTTTTTAACAATATTAAGTCTTACAATCCATGCATGAGACATGTGTCTTCATTTATTTATACCTTTAATTTTTTTAGAAATGTTTTGTAGTTTTCATTGTACAAGTCTTTAATCTCCTTTGTTAATTTCAAATTGTTTAATTCTTTTTTATGCTATTATAGATGGAATTGTTTTCTTAAATTTATTTTTAATTGTTCATTTTTAGTGTATAGAATGTCTGTAACTTGTATCCTGCTTCTTTGTTGAATTTATTTATTAGGGTAAACAGTGACAGTTATGCATGTTCTGTTCCAATTTATGTTGCCTTTATTTCTTTTTCTTGTTTAATTACATTGGCTAAGACTTCCACTATTCTGTTGAACAAAAGTGTGAGAGCTGGCTGGCATCCTTGTCTTGTTTCTGATCTTCTGGGAAGCCTTTTTAGTTTTTCATCATTGAGTACAATGCTATCTTCATTTTAGCACATATGCCCTTGATATATGATATGATTATCTTAATTGATGCAGAAAAAAATATTTGACAATAATTCAATGCCATTTTATGATGAAAACACTTATGTTGAGGTATGTTTCCTCTATGACTCTTTGTTGAGGGATTTTTCATAAATGAAAGTTGTATTTTGTCAAATGCTTTTTCTATGTCTATTGAGAGGATTGTGTGATTTTTATCCTTTATTTCGTTAATGTGGTATTTTACATTGATATGTGGATATTGAATCATCATTGAATTCCTGGAATATATGCCACTTGATCACGTTGTATGATCCTTTCAATGAATTATTGAGTTTAGTTTGCTAATATTTTGTGAGAACTTTTGAATCTATGTTCATCATGTATATGTCTGTAATTTTTTTTGGGGGGGGGTAGTTTTTTTGCCTGGTTTTGGTTTCAGAGTAATGATGGTTTTGCAATATGAATTAGGAAGTATCCCATCCTCTTTAAAGTTTTGGAGTAATTTGAGAAGTATAGGTAGTAATTCTTTAAATGTTCCGAAGAATTGACCTTTGAAGCTGTCTGGCCCTGGAAAAATATATATTTTTTTAATGGCTGATTCAATTTTGTTACTACTAATCAGTCTTTTCAGATTTTCTGTTTTTTCTGCATTCAGTTGTGGAAGATTGTGTTTTTCTGGGAATTTATGCTTTAGGTTTCCCAATTCATTGGTTATAGTTGTTGATAGTATTCCCTTATAATCTTTTGTATTTCTGTGGTATTGGTTGTAACTTCTTCTCTTTTATTTTTATTTTAGATATTTGGGCCAACTCTCCTTTTGATGAGTTTAGTTAAGGGTTTATCCATTTTGTTTAATATTTTAAAGAGCCAGCTTTTAGTTTCATTGATTTTGTCTATTTTTTTTTTTTTTTGGTCTCTATTTCATTTATTTTCCCTCTGATCTGTATTATTTTTTCCCATCTAGTCACTTTGAGCTTTGTTTGTTCTTTTCTTTCCAGTTTCTTTTGGTATAAATTGAGATTGTTTGAGATCTTTTTCTTGTTTTTTGAAGTAGGCCTGTATTGATGTATTTATCTCTTAGAACTGTTTTTATTGTGTCCCATAGATTTTGGATTGTTGTGTTTTCATTTTCATTTGCATCAAGACATTTGCTTAGCCTCCATGTGTTTGTGTTTTTTCCAGTTTTCACATTGTAATTGATTTCTGGTTTCATAGCATTATTGTATTGGGAAAAGTTGATTGATATACAAGGTGGGGTAAAAGTAGGTTTACAGTTCATATGGAAAATAATGCAATGATTAATAAATAATAAAACAAGAATAAAATCTGTATTTCATGTATTCACAACTGTAAGCTTACTTTTGCGCCACTCTGTACTTTCAATATTCTTACACATCTGGACTTGTTTTGTAGCCTAACATGTGGCCTGTATTGGAAAATGTCCTTGTGCATTTGAAAAGAATGTATACTTTGCTGTTTTGAGGTGGAATGTTCTGTCAAAATCTATTAAGACCATTAAGTGTACTTGATCTAATGTCTCATTTAAGGCCACTGTTTCCTTGTTGATTTTCTGTCTGGACAATCTAGCCATTGATGTCAGTTGAGTGTTAAAGTCATCTGTTATTATTGTTTAACTGTCAATCTCTTCCTTTCATCTGTTAATATTTGCTTTATTTATTTATTTAAATTGAATTTATTGCGGTGACATTGGTTAATAAAATTATATAGATTTCAGATATACAGTTGTACAATACATAATTTGTATATTGTATTGTGTGTTTACCACCCCAAGTTGTGTCCCTTCCATCACCATTTATCCCCCTTCTAACCTTTTCTACCGCTCCCACCCCATCATTTCCCTCTGGCAATCACCATACTGTTGTCAGTGTCCACGAGTCTCTCTTTTTTTTTCCCTCGTAGCTTAATTTGCTTTATAGTACTTAAATTCTCCTATGTTGGATGTTTAGATGTTTACAAGTGTTATATACTCTTGTTGGGTTGATCCTAGCATTATGTAATGCCCTTCTTTGTTTCTTGCTACAATCTTTGTTTTGAAATCCATTTTATTTGAAGCCTAATTATTTTCTTTTGTTTGATATAAGTAATTCTACTCCTGCTTTCTGTCTTTATTTGCATAAAATATAATTTCCATTCCTTTATTATTAATCAGAGTGTCTTTTGATCTGAAGTGAGTATATTGTAGGCAGCATATACACATGCTTTGTTTTTCATCCAGTTGGTCATCCTACGTCTTTGATTGGAACATTTAGTCAATTTACATTTTAAGTAATTATTGATAGGTATGTACTTATTGCTATTTTATTAATTGTTTTCTGCTTGTTTTCATAGTTCTTTTCCATTTCTTTCTTGATTGTCTTGCTTTCTTGATGACTTTCTCTAGTAATATATTTGAATTTCTCACACTATTTTTTGTCTATCTATTACAGGCTTTTGGTTTGTGGTTACCATGAGATATTTATAAAAACAGTCTCTGTTTATAGCAGTATATTTTAAGTTCAAGGGTGTTTAAATTTTTTTCACTTCACTACTTTTGCTTTGGGCATCATATTTTCATATTTGTGAATGTGTATATCACTTAATTTGTTATTTTAGTAGCACATGATCTTATTACATTTGGCTTTTAACATTTACATTAGCTTTATACTTGTTTGATCAACTAGCTTTATTAAATGTTTGCCTTTATCAGTGAGATTTTTATTGTTCCTATATTTTCTTTTGGGGGGCATTAAATTTATTAGGGTGACATTGGTTAATAAGATCATATAGATTTCAAGTATACATTTCTATGATATATTATTTGTATATTGCGTTATGTGCCCACCACCTAAAGTCAAATCATCTTCCATCCCCATATCTTAGGTACCCTTTACCCCCCCACTCACCCCATTCCCTCTGGTAATGACATACTTATCTCTGTTTATGAGTTTCAGTTTTATATTCCACATATGGGTGAAATCATATAGTTCTCAACTTTTTCTAACTTATTTTTCTTGGCATAATATTCTCAAGGTCCATCCATGTTGTCACAAATGGCAGTATTTCATCTTTTCTTATGGCTGAGTAGTATTCCATTGTGTATATGTACCACATCTTACTAATCCAATCCTCTATGGAACAACATTTTGTTTATCTCCATGTCTTGGCCACCATGAATAATGCTGCAGTGAATATAGGGGTGCATATATCTTTGAGATTAAATGTTTTTGAGTTTTTACTGTAGATACCCAGGAGAGAGATTGCTTGGTCATATGGTAACTCTATTCTTAATTTTTTGAGGAACCGCCATACTGTTTTCCATAGTGGCTATACCAATTTACATTCCCACCAGCAGTAAATGAGGGTTCCTTTCTCTCCACAACCTCCCCAACACTTGTTTTTACTTGTCTTGTTGATAATAGCCATTCTAACACATATGAGGTAGTGTCCCATGTAGTTTTGATTTATATTTCCATAATAGCTAGTGAAATTGAACATCTTTTCATATATGTGGTAGTCGCTTGTATGTCTTCTTGGGACAGGTGTCTGTTCAGGTCTTCTGCCTAGTTTTAAAAAAGTTTTTAATCCTTTCCCAAGGATATATTTTTATGATTTTAGAGAAAGAGAGGACGGGAAAGAGAGAAAGTGAGAGAGAAATGTCAATGTGAGAGATAAACATCAATTATTTGCCTCCTATACATGCCCTGACCAAAGATCAAACCCACAACTTAGGTATGTGCTCTGACCTGGAATCGAACCCACAACCTTTTTGGTGTAGGAGACAATGCTCCAATCAACTGAGCCATTTGACCATTGTTTAATTGGATTGTTTGTTTTTTTTGGTGTTAAGTTATATGAGTTCTTTACATATTTTGGATATTAACCTTTTGTTGGAGCTGTGGTTTACAAATATCGCCCATTCAGTTGGTCGCCATTTTGTTTTGTTGTCACTTTCATTTCCCTTGCAGAAGCTTTTTAGTTTGATCAAGTCGCATTCATTTATTTTTGCCTTTACTTCCCTTGCCTTTGGTATCAAATTCATAAAATATTCTCTACAACCAAGGTCCATAAGTTTAGTACCTATATTTTCTTCTATGTAATTTATCGTTTCAGATCTTATATTTAGGTCTTTGATCCATTTTGAATTAATTTTGGTACATGGGGACAAACTGTAATCTAGTTTAACACTTTTGCAGGTGGATTTCCATTTTCCCAGCACCAGTTATTTAAGAGGCTTTCTTCTCTCCATTGTATGTTTCTTACTTCTTTTTCAAAATTGTTTGCCCATATACATATGGTTTTATTTCTGGGATCTCAATTTTGTTCCATTGGCCTATGTGTCAATTTTCTCTCAATACCATGCTGTTTTGATTATTGTAACTCTGTAGTATATTTTGAAGTCAGGTAGTGTGATACATCCACTTTTGTTCTTTTTCCTCAGGATTGCTTTACTCTCTGGGGTCTTTTGCAGTTTCATACAAATCTGATGATTTTTTTAAAATAAAATAAAAATTTTTCCATCACCATTTATCCCTCTGTGCCCTCTTCCATCTCCACCCATTCCCTTCAAACCCCCGCAATTACCACACTGTTGTGCATGTCCATGAGTCCTCTCTTTTATTTTTGCTCTATCCCTTCACCCTTCCCCAATACCTGCCCCCAACCAGAGCTGTCTGCCTGCTCTCTATCTATGAGTCCATCTCTATTTTGCTTTGTAGTTCAGTTTGTTCATTAAATTCCACATATGAGTGAAACCATGTGATACTTGTCTTTCTCTGACTGGCTTATTTCACTTAGTATAATGTTCTCCAAGTCCATCCATGCTGTTGCAAAGGGTAAAACTTTCTTCCCTTTTACAGCAGAGTAGTTAGTATTCCATTGTGTAAACGTACCACAGCTTTTTTAGCCATTCATCTACTGATGGACACTTGAGCTGCTTCCAAATCTTGACTATTGTAAATAGCACTGCAAGGAACATAGGAGTACATATACTCTTTCAAATTAGTGTTTCGGGTTTCTCTGGATAAATTCCTGGAAGTGGAATCACTGGGTCATAAGACAGTTCCATTTTTAATTTTTTGATGTAGCTCCATACTGTTTTTCACAGTGGCTGCACCAATCTGCAGTCCCACCAACAGTGCGCCAGGGTTCCCTTCTTGTCCACATCCTCGCCCACACTTGTTTGTTGATTTATTGATGATAGCAGTTCCGACAGGTGTGAGGTGATTTTTTATTCTATTTCTATAAAATATTACATTGGAATTTTGATAGGGAATTGCATTAAATCTGTGTATTGCTTTGAGTAATATGGCCATTTTAACAATGTTGATCCTTCCAATTTATGAATAAGGAATATCTTTCCATTTCACTGTGTTTTTTCCAATCTCTTTTAATAATGCTTTGTTAAGTACATAGATCCTTCACATCCTTTGTTTAGTTTATTCCTAGGTATTTTCTTCTTTTCGTTGCAATTATAAACAAAAAAAAATTGTTTCTTTCATTTCTTTTCTAAAGTTTCATTGTCAGAATATAGGAAAGCAGTGGATTTTTGTACATTGATTTTGTTTCATGCAAATTTACTGTATTTGTTTATTGTTTCTAATATTTTTTTGGTGGAGTCTCTAGGATTTTCTACATACAGAATCATGTCATCTACAAAAAGTGACACTTTTACTTCTTCCTTCCCAATTTGGATGACTTTTATTTCTTTCTCTTACATGATTGCTCTGGCTAGCATTTCCAGTACTGTGTTGAATAAGAGTGGTGAGAGTGGGCATCCTTGTGTTGTTCCCGATTATAGAGAAAAATCTTTTACTTTTTCACCATTGGCTATGATATTGACTGAGGGTTTGCCATATATGGCCTTTATTGTGTTGAGGAACTATTTTTCTATATCCATTTTATTGAATGTTTTAATCACAAATAAACGTTGTATCTTATGAAATGCTTCTTCTGCATCTAGTAATATGATCATATGATGTTTATCCTTTGTTTTGTTAATGTGATGTATTACATTGATTGACTTACATTTGTTGAACCATCCTTTACATTTGTGGTACCCCTGGAATGAATACCACTTGACTGTGATGTATTGTTTTTTAATGTATTGTTGTATTAGATTTGGTAGTATTTTATTTAGGATGTTTGCATCTGTATTCATCAGAGATTTTGGTCTTTAGTTTTGTTTTTGTGTCTTTTCCTTGCCAGGTTTTGGTATCAGGGTTATCTTGGCCTCATAAATTGGGTTGCATAGTATTGCCTCTTCTTCAATTTTTTGGAAGAGATTGAGAAGAATAGGTATCAAATAATTTTTTAATGTTTGGTAGAATTCACTAGTGAAGCCATCTGGTTCTAGACTTTTATTTCTTGGGAGGTTTTTGATGGTTGTTTCAATTTCTCACGTTGATCAGTCTATTTAGATTTTACAGTTCTCCGTGATTCAGTCTAGGAAGGTTATATATTTCTAGGAACTTATCCATTTCTTCTCAGTTATTGAATTTGGTGGCATATAGTCTTTCATGGTATTATATTATGATCTTTTGTATATCTGCAATATCTGTGGTAACTTCTCTTTCATTTCTGATTTTGTTTACATGAGCCTTTTCTTTTTTTTTTTTCTTAGTGACTATAGCCAGGGGGTTGTCAATTTTATTAATCTTTTCAAAGAACCAGCTCTTTGTTGCATTAATTTTTTGTATAGTCTTTTTATTCTCTATTTAATTCAATTATGCTCTAAATGTATTATTTCCTTTCTTCTGTTGAGTTGTTTTTGTTCTTCTTTTTCTAGTTCTTTAAGATGTAATGTTAGGTGGTTAACTTGGGATTTCTCTTGTTTCCTGAGATATGCTTGTAATTACATAAATTTTAATCTTATTGCTGCATCCCAGAAGTTGTGATATGCCATATTGTGATTCTCGTTTGACTCTATACATCTTTTGATCTCACTTTTATTTCTTCTTTTATCCAGTTGTTTTTTTAGAAGTATGTTGTTTAATCTCAACATATTTGTGGGTTTCTCGATTTCCTTTTTGCTGCTGATTTCTAATTTTAAAGCATTGTGGTCAGAGAATATTTTTGGTATAATTTCAATCTACTTAAATTTGTTGAGGTTAGTTTTGTGACCCAAAGGATATGGTCTTATCATTGAGAATGTTGCATGTGTACTGGACAAGAATGTATAATCTGATGTTCTGGGATGAAAGGCTGTATAAATGTCAATTATGTCCATTCACTCTAATGTGTCATTTAAGGCAGTTCTTTATGGATTTTCTGTTTGGATGATCTATCTAAAGTTGTCGATATAGAATTAAGGACACCAACTATGACTGTGTTTTTGTCAGTTTCTCCCTTTAGTTCTGTTAGTAGTTACTTTATATATTCAGTGCTCCCTGATTGGGTGCACATATATTGAGAAGTGTATGTCTGCTCAATGTAGTGTCCCCTTTATCATTATAAAATATCCATCTTTGTCTCCTGTTACCCCTGTTATCTTAAAATCTGTTTTGTCAGACATAAGTATGGTTGCACCTACTTTTTTGTGGATGTTATTTGCTTGGATATTCACCCTTTTACTTTGAGTGTAAATGTGTCTTTGCCACTTAAATGTGTCTCCTGAAGGCAGCATGTGGTTGTCTTTTGTTTTTTGATCCAATATACTATTCTGTATTTCTTTATTGTAAATTCAGTCCACTTATATTTAGTGTAATTATTGATGTATGAGGATTTCTTATTTTTATCTTTATTGTTGAAAGTATTACAGATGTCTCCCTGTTTGTCTCCCATTGACCCCCTCCATCCCACCTCTGTCCCCCCAGGCATTCTCCACACTATTGTCTGTGTCCATGGGTTATGCATATATGCATATAAATTCTTTGGTTAATCTCTTCTGACCACCCCCCAACCCCCCTCCCTCTGAGATTCGTCAGAGGATTTCTTATAGCCATTTTATCTTTTGTTTTCTGGTAGCTCTGTGCCTCCATTGGTTCTTTTCCTTTGTGTTTCTGTCTGTTGTTTTTGTTTGGTGGTATTCCATACTTCTTTCCTCTGTTCCCTTTTTTAAGCTATGTGTCACTATTTTGTTTGTGGGGGGGGTGTTGTTACTGTTAGGTTTATGAAAAATAGAGTTTCAGATATACAGTAGTCTTTTTATTTTAAATGCATCTGATCTCCATCCTCCTTTGCAAATTCAAAAATTCACCCCCTCTCCTTTTGTGTTTTTTCTGTCACAAAAAAAAACATAAATTATCCCTGTTTATGCTGTAAGTTTGTTGGTGAACTTACTTGTAGTTTTGTGACTTTTTCTTTGTTTCAGATAGAATAATCCCCTTGAGTATTTCCTGCAATAGAGGTATTCTGGTGATGAATTCCCTCAGCTTCTGTATGTCTAGAAAAGTCTTTCTTTCTTCTTCATATTTAAAGGATACCTTTGATGAAAGTTTATTCTTGGCTGGTAATTTTTCTCTTTTAGTAGCTTCAATATTTGGTTCCACTCTCTTTGGGCTGATAAAATTTCTGCTGAGAAGTTCAATGATAACCTAATGGGCTTTCCTTTATAAGTTACTTTCTTCTTTTCCTTTGTTGCTTTGAGAATTCTTTGTCATTAATTTTTCACTGTTTTAATACAATGTGCCTTGGAGAAGGTCTCTTTGGATTGAGGTAACTAGGTGTTCTGTTTGCTTCTTTGATTCAAGGATCTCGCTCTTTCCATAGGTTTGGGAAGTTCTCATCAACCATTTGTTTGAATAGGCTCTCTGTTCCCTTCTCCCTCTCTTCTTTTCCTGGTATTTCTTTCTATATTCTTTTATTTCTTTTTCTGATGGAGTCAGATAGTTCTCGTAGAGCTATTTCATTTTTTTATTCTCAAGTCTCTCTCTTCTTCCATTTGCCTTATTTCTAGATTTCCATCTTCGACATCACTATTTTTTTCTCTCTTTCTTTCTGGTCAGCTCTATTTCCTATGCTTGCTAGATAATTCTTGATCTTTTTTATTGAACTCTTCATCTCCAGAATTTCTGTTTGGTTCTTTTTTAGAGTTTTTAGAGTTTCAATCTCTTTGTAAAATTACTCATTTTGTTCATCAATTTGTTTTCTGAGTATGTTAAATTGCCTGTCTGTATTTTCTTGCATCTTGTTGAGTATTTTCAGAACAGCAATTTTGAATTCTCTGTCATTTATATCACATATTTCCATGTGCTTAATTTTGCTTTCTGGAGATTTTTTTTTTTTCATTTTCTTTCTGAGCTGCCTCTCTACCTTGTTTAGTCATGGTATTTGATGGATTCCTTCTCTGTCTAGGCATCAATGTGTTAGTGGCATTTCTCTAGCAGATTAATACAAGGAGATCTTTCTATTGTTTTCCAGTAGGTGGCGCTGTATCACAAGGGTGTTTTGTTTTGTTTTGTTTTGTTTTTGTTTTGTTTTGTTTTGTTTTTAGCTCTGTCAAATTCCAATGCTGACTGCTGCAGTGTCTCTAGCTGCTGTCAATGTAGCTACGATGTGTGGGGGTAGGATTGGCCTTTGGAACCGTTTATCCTCTTTGTTTTGCCCTCCCAGTAATGGTGCATGGGTAGTGTGTGCCTTCCTCCCATCTCACCTCCCCCATTTGTTCCAACTTGCCCACATTTAGATTCTTCAATGCACAGATTTTTCAGGCATGCCTGTACATTGGGCAGCCACAAGTGGGAGTGGGGCCAGCCTTTTTCATGTCTGAGCTGTTTCTATCAGCCTTGATGTGGTTTCTTCTCTAAACCTTTGGTTTTAAGTCTTCTGTTCAGCTAGTCTTCAGTTAGTTATTAATGTTGAATTTTCTATAATTTACTTGTAATTCCAGTTTGGTCCTGGGAGAAAGTGAGTGTAACTTCCACCTATTCTGCCTCCATCTTGGATTTTCCAACTTAGTGTCCTTTTATCAAAGCTAAACTATCTTCTGTTTGTGTTTATTGTCTTTCATTTCTTAAGAGTCTACTACACTCATTCTGTGCTTAATGGAGCCATTAATTTTTATAAACCCATTTTCTGAGTAAAAGGTATATAGAACAACAAATGTCAAATGTAAGGAGGAAATGGTACAAAAAGAAGTGGCTAGGAAAGATTATGCAGTGTTTAACAAAGATAGCATTAAGGAAAAGACTGTCAGGCAAGCTCTTTGCTCAATTTTAATAATTTGGCAGCCTAAATGGCCAGAAATTAATTATTGTAAAAATTCTAATAATACATCTGATCCTTTTTTTTTAAGTTCAGGATGAGTTTTAATAAGTTCTGTGTGTGTATGTGTGTGTGTGTACACATGGGAGAGAGAGAAAGAGGGAGAGAATATGGATTCTAGCAATTATTCACCAAGAAAAATGAAGTATTTGTGTGATTCTTGCTGTGAATATATTAATCAAAGGTCCTACGTACCTTCACCAAAAGAAATAACTTTCTACCTTTGACAGTAGAGAACATAGTATCCCTTGTTTTATTATAGTTTTATCAGTGCAAGTTTTTTCAAAATGTTCAGAATAATTTATCTGCTAAGAAGTATATTCTATAATTTCTCTTGCAAATCCCTTTTAATATCTTATTGATTTATTTTTAGCATTTAATCACATTTTATCAGTAGTGATCTAAATCTTGGAGATCAATCTTACAATTTCCCATGATGAGCTATAGACCAGTTTTGATTATTTATGATAAAAGAGTTAAAAATTATTTTGTCTAAGTCTCTAAACTAGTAAACAAGTAAATGCTTAACAGAATAACTGGTGAAAACATTTTAAATCAGCGAGGTTTCAGCATCAATCAACAGAATTTAACTGAGTACTTTGAGTGCCTCTTTTTCTTTAGTTCTGTGCCAAGGAGGCATTATAATGTTATAATCAAGAATATGGGCCTCTAGCCCAGCCGGTGTGGCTCAGTGGTTGAGCCTCGACCCATGCACCAAGAGGTCACCAGTTCGATTCCCGGTCAAGGCACATGCCCAGGTTGTGGGCCCGATCCCCAGTGGGGGGTCATGCAGGAGGCAGCCAATCAATGTTCTCTCTCACCGATATTTCTATCTCTCTCTCCCTCTCTCTCTCTTTCTCTCTCTCTCAAATCAATAAAGGAAAAATATTAAAAAAAAAAAAAAAGAATATGGGCCTCTTAAAACAGAATGAGTTCCAGACCTAGTTCTACCTCACACTATCTGTATGATCTCAAGCAAATCACTGTTTATCTAGGTGACTCACTTTTCTAATCTGCAAACAGAATAGTAATAACACTTACCACCCTGGCCAGTTTGGGCAGCAGTTGGAGCGTTCGCCCGTGGACCAATGAGTTGCGGGTTCGATACTGGTCAAGGGCACGTACCTCGGTTGAGATTTGTCCCCAGCCCTGATTGGGGTTGTGCGGGAGGCAGCCACTCGATGTGTCCCTTCCACGTCGATGTTTCTCTCTCTCTCTCTTCCTCTCTCTCCCTCCCACTCTATCTGAACAAAAATGGGAAAATGTCCTCGGGTGAGGATAAAAATAATAATAATAACACTTATGTATTATATGGAATAAACATGGTAATATATGTAAAGCACTTAGAAGTGTTTAGCAGAAAATAAATAGTAAATGTTAGCTTTCCTATACTTAAGGTAAGAAAGGAATTATGACATAGTCCCTACCCAAAAGAATTTAGTGTACCTGAAGAGATAGAATATACATGAATGAAACCATTAGAAGACTAGAGAATATATATTGAGTACAAATGTTATGGTACAAACATCACTAGAGACATCAAGAATCAAAAATAAGGAAGATAAATGTGAACTGGGCTTTTTCTAGACCTCATGGAGAAAATTAATAGCAGTCTTTGAACATCTAGAAGGGAATAGGGAATTATGATCTAGATGGGAAAGTAGCATGGCAAACAGTGTACCAGGAATTTATATAGCTTGCATTGAGGAGACCATATTGCCTTAAAAAAGAAGATACCCAATGACATTACCAATAACAAAGGCAGAGAAAACGGTAATATCAAATTACAGAGAAATTTAAATGCTAGTAAAAGAAATTCATATTATTGTGCCTTTCACTTGAGAGATGATTACATTCTGTTTTGTAGCTATTTGTGCATATAGTTTATTTTCCTTACTTGAATGTAAGTTTTGGGATAGCAGAAATCATAGTTATCTAATTTCTATATCCCACTTTCCCTCTCTTACTCTGATCCACTACACACAGACACAGTACCTAACACTGTGTCATATAGTGTTAAATATGTATTGAATGTATAAATGAACCAGTTAATTAATGCACAAATTATCTAGTGATTAATAGAGAATCACTAATTTTTTTAATAAGGTTATGGCTTGATGTGAGCACTGTTTTAGAAACATTTATCTGTTGGTATTTTACAGGCATGATAGGAGTAAGTCTAAAGGCAGGCAAACTAACTCGTAACTAGATGTTTGTTATTTTAAAATATTCCCAGAATTTTGACTGTACATATTTGCATAAGCAAATGTCCAACTATGGAAGACAACAATTTTGTGTGGCCTTTCATTGTGATGGACAGGGTGGTAGACTGTACAGTATGGGCTTTAGAATAGTGATATTCCCTTGTTGATTGGTGATACACTAAGTTGGAGTTAGTGCTCCCTGGAAATCTTCTGAAAATGCTATGATAGGGAAAAACATAAAAAGTACTTTTCATTTAAAACAATGCTCTTGACTAAGGTGATTGCCAAAAATGTGTTTCTTTCTCATATGACAGCATTGTAAAGCTGTGTGTTGCTTCTTTCTAGTCAAAGCTTTCAGAGTCCCTGGGGTGTCCCTCCTACTGAAAGGGTCATCGGAGAAAGGAAAAAACACAGAAAGAACTTTCTAGTACTTAAGGAACAAACTTATCTATTGTTTCTATAAGCTTACCAGATTTTATCATATGAATTATGTGTTTCTTAACACACCCTACCCCTGCAATGACCCTCCAATTGGGTAGTGTAACCAGCTTACAGAAGAAACTCATTAAATTATACCTGTTGATTCTCAGAGGCTTTTCTGTGTACAGGTCACCATGAAGCCATAGAACACACCGATCCATGTGTACCGTAGAGAATGTAGTATCAAAATATATGAAATCTAGTAACAGGCAATGAGCATTAGATGGACACGGTCCCTATCCTTAAGTGATAACAGACAAAATTGTAAGGGAATAAATATTGATCCAATTCATAATTAGATATAACAACACTGATACATTCCTTATAATTTTAAGGATGTGAAATAACAAAAGGTTATTCATGTATAGATAACAGAGTCTAGATAGCACAGTATGCTTTCATAAAAAAATCTTCATAAAAGCTCTAGAGGTAAAAATGTCCAGGCTACTCAGACACCTAGGTCACTAGTATCCTTCTCAGTGATGAGACTCCATAACACCTGCTTCATCAAGTGATAGAAACCAATTTGTATTACTTTAAAGGTGTGGTTGTCAGTATGAGGAGCATATCACATAGGAGGCTTCCTGCATCTGCATACATTCTCCCTCAAACTTTAATCTATCTTTTCTAATGAGCCACTGTTACTGCTAGAAATGAGTCATGTCCATCTGTACAGTGAGGCAAAGGGAAAGAAGACTGAGAAGTACTACGTCATAGGCAAAGCTAAGTATTAAAACCCTAACCATAAATGAGTTTGATTGAATTTTGTAAGTGGTCTGTGTCTACCAGCATATATTTATTTATATTCAATTTCTTGATCAGAATCTTGAACTGTAAAGAATGAGAAATTTTTGATGCCTGTTTTTCTTTTACAACAGCTCTTTCTTTTTAAGCACAAACCTCATGTGCTTTAATAATGTATTGGACGTATTTGTTGTTTGTTAGAAAGAATCTTCTTGCCTCCAACACTATATAGTAATCTCAATGTAAAAAGAAAAAATGAGTTTCCATTTTTAGCCATTCATGATAACTACGTGTTAAGCACAAGGATACTAAACTCCAGAGATAAGGCAAGGCAATGGTACTTGATTTACCATTAAAACAAGTGGGAAATACTAGATAGAAAAAAAAAAATATGTGAGTTTCAAAGTAAAGAGTATGTTTTCGGACATATTTTTGCCCCATGCAATAGACCCTAGGCGTCAATAATGAAGCTATTAGAAAACTAACCACATCTAAAGGAAAAAGCATATTGAAATATTATGTTCCATACTAGACTGCTAAAATAATAGAGTATCATTTCTTCATATTGGTGAAAAAGATAAATGGTACAAAATTATAATCCCTTGTATTTAAGGTTGAGCTATTCAATATGTTAAATAGACTACTATGTGAATTTCTCTCTTAATCCCCCCATCAAAGCTTAAAATATCAAGAAATTTATTGTCTTTTTTTTCTTTGAAATTATTTCTTTTTGGCAAATATGGAGCTCACTCAAAATTTAGTGTTTCTAACTAAATTGATATTCACATAGATGACACTAAACTAAACCATCTTAAGGCAAAAAATATAAAGAATCAACTAGAATGTCTAAAAACACTTTGTATTTCACAGATGTTGGAAGAAGGGGTGAAATGTACTGTTTTTGTTTTGTACACAGCTACAGAGTGCTCATTTTTAAAAGGAGCATTTTAAGCAGAATAGTGCATGTAGGGGTTATCTATCAGTACAGGTATAAGAGCTAATGTCTGTGTAATGCACATTCATCTGAAAAACAAGGAAACATTACAAAAAGTCTTAAATATTAAAAAAGTCACTAGAATTTTAGTCATCTTTTAGAAATATTTAGGAAAGTTATCTAAATTCTTGGAATTACACAACCCCAAAGGTCCATATTCAGCAATACAGGCAAAATATTGTAAAACTATTGTGAGATTAGAGAGTGTAATTTTTTTTTCTTTATTGATTTTAGAGAGAGAGGAAGGGAGAGGGAGAGAGAGATAGAAACATGGATGAGAGAGAACATTGATTGGCTGCCTCTTGCCTGCCCCCCACTGGGGATCGAGCCCACAACCTGGGCATGAGCCCTGACCTAGAATCGAACTGGCGACCTCTTGACGCTCAACCACTGAGCCACACTAGCTGGGCGAGACTAATTTCTAAACTCTGTAGTCTCTCTAATTTCTTCTGAATTTGACCGAAGGGTGCTTTTTTAGAGTTAACCTTTATCCATGGCCAGCTCTAGACAAGACTAGAAGGAATTTTATTTTGGCAGGGTCACCTATTTTACCTTTTTAAACACCTTCCTCTGAATTCCTCAGCGCTGTGTGATTTTCACGTTGCACTACAGCTACCCAGGTGCTAGTCAGACCCTCCTTCCCCACAGTTACTATTTTTCCCTTCCCCAAAATGTGCCTTACCTATGTGCCATTCATTTATTTCCCTATTTTCTGCCAGGGAATTGACTTTAATTCAGTGGCTATCAGACCATAGCATGTGTTGGAAGCACCTAGAGAGGGTGTTAAAACAAACATCCCTTGGCCCTACTTTCAGAGCTTCAGATTCCATAGGTCTGGAGTGAGACTGGGAATTTGCATTTCTTTTTTTTTTTTTAATCCTCACCCGAGGACATTTTTCCATTTTTTGTTCAGATAGAATGGGAGGGAGAGAGAGGAAGAGAGAGAGAGAGAGAAACATCGACGTGAAAGAGACACATCGAGTGGCTGCCTCCCGCACGACCAACCAGGGCCGGGGACAAATCGCAACCGAGGTACGTGCCCTTAGCGGGAACCGAACCCGGGTCTCTCTGGACCGCAGGCCGACGCTCTAACCGCTGAGCCAAACTGGCCAGGGCGGAATTTGCATTTCTAAAAAAAAATTGCCAGGTGACACTGATGCTGTTCATTTGAGAATCACTGCTAATTCTTGCTAATAACTTCTCTCTTTCAATGAAAGTATTTGTGTTATCCTATAAATCTCTAATGGTAAAAGTTAAAGCAACTTGGCAAGTTAACTAAGAGAATTATGCTTACCAAGCAATCCTTTCCATGCCCTTCAAATGATACCCTGTGATGTAGTGCTTTATTCTGCCTTTATATCAAGATAAAACTGAAATGCATATATTGAATGATAAATAATAATGCCTGAAAACTACAGTCCCTTTTGGGTGGCTAATACTGAGAGAATAAGAAGTTCAGGGAAATTTTGATAATTAGGTCATGTATCTTAAATAAAATTAAAAAGAAACTCTAAAGAGCCTATATACTTGCTATACCAAGAGCTCTCAAAGTATTTAAGATCCGCAAAGAGAGGGGTGAATAATGAAAAGAATGAGGCAAACAATGTTTATAGGAAAAACACTAAAATTGGTGTGCAGAATGGATGAGAAAGATCTGGAGTTACCCCTTCAATGTGTAGGCTGCTGGGCTACAGTACATAGGATAAGCGGATGAGAACCTAGATTAGAATAACAATGGATTACACTGTTTAGTGCATTTGTCATGACAAAATTCTTCAATAAGACAGGTTGTCGTAAACCTGCATATTAAAGGAATAGATGTGTATGTTCATTAAAACCTTATATACCACTTGGCTGTGATATTTATTGTTTTGTGATTGAATATGTATTACTCAGGGCTCATTTAGCTTTGAAATCAGAAGCAATGCGACAAGGGAAATGTTACCTTATCAACCAACCAAAAATTATTAAACGACCATCGTGTTAGGCCCTGGCAATAAAAAGAAAATTAGATATAGCATTATCTTCAAGGTATTCAATATTCCACAAGGAAATTTGGATCTTAATCAAATGGAAGAAAAAAATTTTCTCTTCCTTCAGAGTATTTCAGTGGTTGTCACTATCTCAATAGACCAGGGAGTGACTACTGATGAAAACTCATCATTTAATATTGCACCAGGGCCATGTTTTTTCACTTCCCAGTTACATCATTAAGTTCCCTCACTCTTATTGTTTCAGTAATAGAAAATATATATTGTTTATTAAACTTTTACTTTAATTTCTTATTCCAAATAAACTTTTACTTTAATTTCTTATTCCAAATAATTTAATTATCAATAAGTAGAAATAAAAAATTCCATATGTATGCTATATAGTGATCCTAATTACAAGAGATTACCTAGTACTGTATTAATTGGTCTTCTATTACTACAAACCTGTTATATATGTACAGTTCTCAATTTTTTTATCAGTTTGAATCGAAGCAGAAAAACATGCAAGCAAAATTCTAGTACTTTCATTTGTCAACTTATTTTCTACATTTGGTTTACATTATTGTAATAATTTTAATTGTTTTATTTAAACTTTTTACAATACTAGAGATGGAAAAAGTTAAAATAGACCATTTTATCTACCATCCCATGGCACTAATTTGGTTATTCATTAATAAAGCCAGTTCTAGATTACTGTTGTCATTTAGCCTCTTTATCTTTCAGACAATATAGCCCAAATCATTACTAAAATGCTAGCATAAGGGGGAAACGTGTCAAGAAACCAGATTGTGAATCAAAATGTATAATTTATTGTATCAGATTATCAGTGTTTAAGCTATTTTCTGAGAATAAATGAAAAAATTGACAAGCTGCCAGTATATTAAATAATTTTAATAGAAGATAAACTTGTCTTGTTAAATATAGTACTAACAGCAAGAAAAAGGGGGTAGGTTCTACATGCTAGAAATTGAATTAATTACCCACTTAAAGAAATTCCACATAATACATAAATATTACTCCATATTTATACTCTGAGTCCCTGTGAATGAATCTATTTTTTCATTATAATAATTTTTAGAAAGTAACAGAAGTTCTAATAGATACCATCTTCCAAGTCAGAACTCATTCTTCTTCTTCTCCTCCTCCTCCTCCTGCTCATCCTCCATATTTTTGGATTAGCATTTACTGGCTTCATGTCAGATGCTTCTATGCTTTCCCTATCAAAAGCAGAGATGCATTCATAGGTCATGACCCATGACCCAATGCATGTGCAGCATTTCTCACTTTGGAAAAGGTTAGATAAACTAATAAATTACTATTAATTTACAGGAATCTCAGATATTAGGTGTTAATCAAGCACCACAACTCTCAGTGATCAATTTGTTTTTAAAGAAACCAAAAGGGGTGTGTCAGATAAAGTGGGTAGGGAGGCAAAAAATGGCATGGTGGTGACATAAAAACAGACATATAGATCAATGGAACAGAAAAGAGAGCCCAGCAATAAACTCACATCTATACTGTCAATTAATATGTAACAAAGGAGGCAAGGACATACAATGGGGTAAAGACAGTCTGTTCAATCAATAGTGCTGGGAAAATTGGACAGATACATGCAAAAAAAAAACCCAGAAAGAAACTAGACCACCTCCTTATACCATATACAAGAATAAACTCAAAATGGATTAAAGACTTAAATGTAAGACTTGAAACCATACAAACCCTAGAAGAAAACATAGGCAGTAAAATCTCTAACATTTACTGTAGGAATATTTTTTCTGATATATCTCCTTGGGCAAAGTAAACGTGAGAAAATATAAGCAAATGGGACTATATAAATTTTAAAAGCTTTTGCACAGGAAAGGAAACCATCAAAAAATTAAGAGACAACCTATTAAATGGAAGAACATGTTCACCAATGATACATCTGATAAAGGGTTAATATCCAAAATTTATAAAGAACTCATGCTACTCAACCCTCCGCCAAATACAAGCAATCTAATTTAAAAATACGCAGAGAATATGAATAAACACTTCTCCAAAGAGGACATACAGATGGCCAATAAACATATGAAAAGATGCCCAATGTCACTAATCATCAGAGAAATGCCAATTAAAACCACAATGAGATATCACCTCACACCTTTCAGAATGGCTATCATCAATAAATCAACAAACAACAACTGTTGGCAAGGATGTGGAGAAATGGAACCCTTGTGCACTGTCAGTGGGAATACAGATTGGTGCGGCCACTGTGGATAACAGTAGGGAATTTCCTCAAAAAAGTAAAAAGGGATCTGCCTTATGACCCAGTAACGCCGATCCTGGGGATTTATCTGAAGAAAGCCAAAACACTAATTTGAAAGAATTATGCACCCCGGTGTTCATTGCTGTGTTATTTACTATAGCCAATCTATGGAAGCAACCCAAGTGCCCATTAATAGATGAGCGGATTAAAAAGAGTGATGCATATATACAATGGAATATTACTCAAACATAAAAAAGAATGAAATCTTGCGATTTGTGACAGCATGGATGGAACTAGAGCAGTGATTTTCAACTGGTGTGCTGCAATAATTTTTAAAACATGCAATACCTGACTATTCAGTCAGGGGCACTGACCTCTTTTCCCTTAGATTGCCAAATAAGAAAAATGACAACAGCCAGAACAACAATAGTTGTATGGCATGAATGAATAAAAAGTATAACTTTTTTTGTCAATAGGCAAAAATGTATTTTTTAGTGTGCCACAGAATTTTAGTAAATAGTTCATGTTCCACAAGATGAAAAAAGTTTGAAAATCGCAGACCTAGAAGGTATTATGCTTAGTGACATAAGTTAGAGAAAGACAAATAACATTCTCTTATCTAGTGGTTAAAGGTTTAGTTGGTTTTTAAAAGTTATTTAAAACTGTTATTGACATGAAAGCAGAAATAATTCAGAAGAATGATGATTTATGCATCCAGCAGTAAAACAAATAATTTTGTGTAAAAAATGTTACATGGAAAATTTTTGCATCATACCAAGATACACTGTGAGCATGGAAACTAACTTATTAATGTAGTGCCACAAAATAAGGGACATGTTTTTAAATATACTCATATAGAAATTCCATTATATATATATAACAGTTGTTTGTTTTAACAATATACATATTGTGTTTTTTAGTTTTATGATGGTTTACATCATGTGCAGCTCTAAAATTTGCATGAACTTAAGTTTAAAATAAATTAATAAAAAATACAGGACCACTAAGAATACATTTTTCATCACTTTATCATTACTTAAATGTTATAGATTTACAGCAATTTAGAATGATACAATATTTTAAAAGATAAAATTCAGACAGGAACCTTCTAAAAATCACATAGTTTACATACTTTTGCAATAAACACAATTGCAATGAGCACCTGTTTATAACCAAACAATATGCAAAGACTAACTGATAACCATTTATTTTTGTCAACCTATGATATAATCAAACTTGAGTGTGATTCTTCTTGACTTACTCAGACCCAAATAATGAATAATTTATGATACTTCAGACATGAATTGAGCTGAATGTTATCTTGACTTTAATCAACAAAGGCAGGTCTTCTTTTCGATGGTTTCATTGATTGGGAAAAGCAACCTAATAAATGTGAGAAGATATTTGCAAATAATATATCTGATAAGGGGTTAATATCCAAAATATATAAAGAACTCATACAACTTAACATTAAAAAAAACAAAACAATTCACTTAAAATGGGCAGAGGATATGAAGGACATTTATCCAAAGAAAATATACAAATGGCTAATAGACACATTAAAACATGTTGAACATCATCAATCATCAGGGAAATGCAAATGAAAACCACAATGAGATATCACTTCACACTTTGCAGAATGACTAGTATCAAAAAAACAACAAAGAACAAGGTTTGGCAAGAATGTGGAGTAAAAGGAACCCTTTGAAACAGTTGGTGGGATTTTAAATTGGTGCAGCCTCTATGAAAAACAGTATGAAGGTTTCCCAAAAATTTAAAAATAAAACTAGCATACAACCCAGCAATTCCACTTCTAGGTATTTATTTAAATAGATCAAAAACACTAATTAGAAAGGATATATACAGCCCTATAGTTATTGCAGCATTATTTACAACAGCTAAAATATTGAAGCAACCTAGGTATTCCTCAACAGATGAACAGATAAAGATGTGGTATTTATATACTATGGAATATTATTTGGCCAGTAAAAAATGAAATCTTGCTATTTGTGACAACATGGATGGATTTAGAGGGTATTATGCTAAGTGAATTAAGTCAGACAGTGAAAGGCAAATACCTCATTATTTCACTTATATATGGAATCTGAAAGATAAAACAAACCAGCAGCAAAACAAAAAGACTCATAGACACAGGGTACAAAGTGATGGTGTCTGGGGGAGGGGGGATGGCAAAAAAGGAAAAGGGAATTAAAATGTACAAATTATCAGTTATAAAACAAATGTCATGGGGATGCACTGTATAGAAAAAATAGTCAATAATATTGTAATAACTTTGTACTGTAAAAGGTTACTAGGCTGTCATAGTGGTCACTTAGTAAGGTATATGGAGATGTTGTCCACCTGAAACAAGTATATTTTTGTCACCTATAATTTAAAAAAATAAAAAAGGTGGTTCTTTTAACTAAATTCATAGTGAAATATACTGCAAGGGAAATAGCTTATTTGAAAGAAAACCTTCCAAGCTTGAAACTGTCCATTACAAACTGGTTTTAAAATCTAATTGAAATTCCTTTTTATAGAGTAAGTAAATTAGTTCCCACAAGTCCTGTAAATGGCACTGTTTGATGGTCACGTAAGCAAGCTATAGAGCGGTACAGTGCAGTGGGCACTGGACTGAGAATTGACATAATTCAGTTTTAGTACTGGCATTGTCAGCAAGTAGCAGTGTGATCTTGGACAAGTGAATTTAGTTCTGTGCTTCTTATTTTTCTTCATCTGTAAAATGACGGATTTGTAAAACTTTGATTTATTTTCAAGGGCACTTCCAGCACGAACTTTCTGTAAATCCAACAAATGCAATATAGATATATTTATTGACTAATTTAAAACTCCCAGTTATAAAATAAATAAGTCACAGAGATGTAAGTACAGCATAAGGAATATAGTTAACAGTATCATAATAACTTAGTATGGTGACAGGTGATTGCTAGATTTTTTTTGTGGGGATCACTTTGTAAAGTATTTAAATGTTGAATAACTATGGTGTATACCTAAAACTTATGCAACACTGTATGTCAACTATACCTTAATAAAAAATCAATTAGGACTTTTCACTAATTTATAACAGTTTCATGTAATTATCATGAAGTGATGAGAGTAAAATAATAATGTCAACAAGGTTTTGAAATTCTTATTAATGACATTTAATTCTTCACCACAATATGTGCATGGACACCTCTCATTTCCAGTGTTTGCTGTTGCTGATGCTTCCTGGTAGTCATGTTCCATTCCATGTTTTCAGGCTGCCTTATTCCTTAACATTATAGCTAATGTTTTTCAACATAACTGTTAGTAATGTGATCATCAAAAAGTAATAAATAACTTCTAAGGCTTTACATGACCATTTCCCAATATTGTGCAAGAAAATTGCTATTATGTTGCCTTTGCTTAACAAGACTATCAGTGCAACTTATAATTGAACTGACAAAATAGAGCACATTAAAATATAAAACACTATGAATGTTAGTAAGTGAATAATGATAACAGGACAGGTTTAAGATCACTGTAACCTAACTCCAGTGTAAATGATAATAGGAAACAGTCAGTTCATGAAACATTTCTTTGAGTATGATCATTTTGCCCTCTTATATTTATTCTAACAACTCACATTTGCTAGTTTCAATTGCCTAATTCAAATTCAGCAGAGATTAATATATTCCATTATGAAATGTGACTTCAGAACTGGGAACTTCCATTAAAGCCAAGGTTTGGCCATTATGAGGAGTTAAGCAAACTTCCTGAATTATTTTCCTTATTCATGTTTTAATAAGAGTGATTGATTACATTTCCACTTTTGTGGTTATTTTGATCTTATATTCTGAAAATGGGCAATTTTGTGATTTTCGTTTAGTCATTTGCACCACATATTGTGCATCATCCCATTTTAAGACGTGATATATTACATTACGTGATTAAAATTCTAGCAATAAATCACAAAAGTAATGTTACTAATTGAGATCCATTAGTGAGTACTTGTTGATAAAGCAAGTTAAAATGCTGTTCATTTACAAATGACACCCACTTGGGTGTGCGGACTGCAACTTTGATATTCTGACTTAGTGAGTACATTCCAGGAGCATTTTAATCGTAATATTTTTCTGTCTGGTGACTGTAGAAAAAGGTGTTAAATATTTAATGAGTCTTGACAAAAATGGGTAAAGTATTTAAATATGCATAGAGATGTGGAAATACTTATGTGCAATTTATTTGGCAGTGATTTGTAGGAACAAAGACAGGTCCTAGAAATTCACAGTAATGTTCTATATTAAAAACTATGTAGATAAAAATCACCTCCAAGAAACAAAACAGTCTTAAAATGATCTTATCCACAATACATTCCTTTGAATACAAGTCAGAATGGATATGCAGCCAGACTTGGCATGACTTTAATCACTTCTGGTTTTGCTAAGTAATGGATAAGAATATGAACTCTGGAATCAGACTGGTAAGATATGAATCTTGGTTCAGTCACTTAACAGCTTGTGAGCTTAGGCAAGCTATTTCACTATTGTGTTCTTATTTTCTTTATGTAACAAGAAGATAACAATATCTAATTCATAGGTGTACTGTGAAGATTAAATGAGTTAACGTGTAAAGAACTTAGAATAGTGACAGGTCATAGCAACTGCTCAATACAAACTATATACTATCTACTTTTTATTCTCTATCGTCCTCTCTCTTTACCCCAAGAAAGCTGAGAGGAAACTATATCTACCCTTCTTATACTTATGGTACAATGCAAGATTGATCTTAGATAAAATTGTGAATTCAAAAATTATCTTTGAGGAATTTCTGCTTCCAACCATGATGAAGTAATTGGTACCAGACTATCTCTTCCACTATAAACAATTATCAAACTGGACAACGTATTTGAAGCAACTGTTTTCACTTAGTGGACAATAAGCAATGCAAAACTGTGTTCCCTGAGAGAAAGGAAATTCACGGGGTGAACCCATGTTAAACCGGCCCTCTGTCTGGGGACAATGTTCTAAACAGAAGTGCAGAGAGCTAGACGTCATGTAGTACACAATGGTCACTATGAACTTAGATGGCAGAGATCAGATTTTGAGGCAGCTGAAGTGTGTAGAAGCTGTGAAGAGGGGTGTTAAACAGAAGGGAACTGTGCAGAAAGTGAACCCCAGGCTGTTTGGGGGGGCTTCCCCTGAGTGTATGGCCATGGGCTGGAACATACATGTGCAGAGCGAGACCACCTGAGGCTTGCCATACTCAGCAGACAATGACTTTACTATAGATGTTATAAATAGGTTATAAGAGTTAAAAAATAAAGTAAAAAAAAAAAATCCTCTACAGAAAAAAGAGTTAAAGGAAAATATGTGAACAGATAATAAATATCAAATAAATTTAAACTGTTTAAAAACCAAGGGGGAAATACTAGAATTGAAAAGTACAATGACTAACATAAAAGATTCGTTGAAAGGGGGGCTTCAAGGCAGACTGAAGATGGCAGAAGACTTGGTAAACATTAAAAGAGAAAACTTATTGAATATGAAAAATTGAGGGAAAAGGAACTGAAGAAATTAACAAGGTTTCAGGGACCTCTGGTACAAAATAAAATGATGTAAAGTATGTATAATTAGAAAAGAGAGTGATACTGGGGCAGAAAAACTCTTTTGAAAAAACAGACAAAAACTTCCCAAATTTGATGAAAAATACCAGCTAACAAAATCTAAGAGGCTAAATAAACATCAAGCAGGATGAACATAAAGAAACCAATACCTAGACACACAATCAAACTGATAAAGATCAAAGATGAAGAGAAAAATCTGAAAATCATAAGAGGATGAAATACATTACATTCAACTGTAGGTAAATATTTAGGCTTTATGGGTCACATATGGTCTCCTCCGTGGCATATTCCTTGCTTTTTAAAAAAAATCTTTATTGTTGAAAGTATTACAGATGTTCCTCCTTTTTTCCTCCCCATTGACATCCTCCCCCTCACTCCTGCACCCCGCCCCAGTCTTCACCACACGATTGTCTGTGTCCATTGGTTATGCATATATGCTTATAAGTTCCTTGATTTATCTATTCCAGCCCCCTCCCCTACCCCTCTTCCCTCTTTGGTTTATCAGTCTGTTCCCTACTCCATGTCTCTGGATCAATTTTGTTCGTCAGCTTATTTTGTTCATAAACAACTCTTTTAAACCATAAAAACATTCTTATCTCATGGACCATATAAAAATATCATGGATCACAGTTTGCTGACCACTGATATACAGGAGGATTAGTATAAGAATTATTACTTATTTCTTATCAGAAATCAGGAAAACCAGAAAATACTAAATTGACATCTTTAAAGTACTGAAAGAAAAAGAATACTGTCAATTTAGAATCCAATATCTAGTAAAATATCCTTCAGAAATGAGGATGAAGCAAACTTTATATTTGATGCTATCTTCTCCTTTATGCCTTCTACTGTTCAAACATCACACTCATTTCTCCTGTTTAGACACTCTGTTCAAACCCCACATCGTTTTTCTTGAATTTATTGGGGTGATATTTGTTCACAAAATCATACAGGTTTCAAGTGCATAAATCAACAAAAAATCATCTGCACTCTTCATTGTGAGTTCACCACCCCAAGCAAAGTCTCTTTCCTTTCCTTTGCTGCCCACCTCCTCCTAGCCCCTACCCGTCTTTCACTCTGGCTATTAAGACACTGTTGTCTGTGTCTATGTGTGATATTTATGGATATAGGTAATCCCTTCCCTATCTTTCATCCAGCCACAACCCCTCTCTCCTCTGACAGCTGTCAGTCTGTTCCATGTATCCCCCACATAATGATACCATTTTGCTGTTCTCTAGCTGCTCAGGTTCCTCACATGACACACCGCATCACAATTGACTCTCTCCATTAATGTGCTATTTTCCATATATTCTTTTGAAATTACTCTATCCCATGCCCCATCCTCTCAGAATTTGCTTTTTTCTATCAAATTCATGTGGAGGTTTTATAGTAGTTCCCCTTATCTGGGGAGATAAGGTAAAAGACCACCAGTGAATGCCTGAAACTGTGGATAGTACCGAACCATATATATATATATATATATATATATATATATATATATATACACACTATGTTTTTCCTATACATGCATACCTATGATAAAACTTATTTTATAAATTATGCACAGTAAGAAAATAACAATGATAACTAATAATAAAATAGAACACTTATAACAATATACTATAATAACCATGTGTGAATGTGGTCTCTCTCAAAATATCTTGTTTTACTTTACTCACCTTTTACTTAAATGATGAATTTTAAGGCTTCTCTTTGGCATATATGGATTGCCAAAAGTATTCTTGTACATTATGAAGTACAAGAAGGACTACTTGAACACAGGGACTGTGATGCCACAACAGTCGACCTGATAACCAACATGATTAATATGTGACTAATGAGTCAATAGCATTGACAGTTGTGGATACGCTGGAAAAAGGGATGGTTCACATCTCGGGCAGAATAGAGAGACAGCATGAGATTTCATCACACTATTCAGAATGGGGCACAATTTAAACTTATTAATTGTTTATTTCTGTAATTTTTCATTTAATGTTTTCAGACCGTGATTAACCACAGGTAACTCAAACCATGGAACTTGAATCCATGGAATAGAAGTGGGTGGGCTACCGTAATGGGGTTTTGCTGGCTCCCGTTAATTGAATATAGCCTAACATCTTAGGAAAATAACAGCTTTATGTTTCTGTTGCATTGTAACTCATTAAACAATCCTCCTCTATTGTTTTATGTTTGTTTGTTTGTTTGTTTTCCATAATGGCCAACTGGTGACGGTACAATACAAATCATAAGTCCATTACTGTGGTACTTTCAAGTATATGAAGGCATGTAGAAAAATCTATTATCTCTATAGTTAATGAGGTATTTTGTTAATTACCATGTGACTAAGTAACAATGGTAAGCTTTTCAAATCAAGCAGTTACAAATAAAAGAATATTCATTTAAATGCCCCATTGCTTAAAAGGCTAATAAGACCTCTGCAGATAAGCACATCACATAAATGCCTGCTGTTCGAGTAATGTGTTTCAAAGTTTTTGCCAAGTGTGATGTCTGTGCAATGGAGACTTAAATTCATATTTAATAAATGGATCTCTTTAAAATACCATTAAAAGGTAACAGGGATTTTTTCTTTGTCAGCATTTTTGCTTGCTATTTTTTTTTTTTTTTTTTTTTGTCACAGATGCTTTCCTCCAACTGTTGCAAGGAAAAGAATGAGAAGCAGAAAGACAAAACGTCTCAAAAAGTCCCTCAAGCTAATTCTGGTGCTCTACACTCTTTTTTTTTTTTTAACTTAGGCAATGGATATTGCCAAAAATCACAAAATAACTAGATTTGCTGAATTCAAATATAAATGAATATAAATATGAAAGGGATTAGATTCTAGAAATCAGTAAGATGCCATTTAATTTCAGTCTAGTTTCTAAATGCTTCAAATAGGTCTTAGCCATATTTTTATCTAACATAATTTTGCTGTGCAAAAATTCCTAACTCTTTAGTTAGATATAATATGAAGTGAAACTGTAACTGTAGTTTGTTTCTTTTTGTTTTGTCTCATTCTCTTCTCTTATCTTCTCTTTAGTCGCCCCCTCCCCTCTCCCCTCCCCCTTCTCCATCTTCTTTCTCTCTCCCTTTCTTCCTCCATTCACACATTCCTTTACTTTCTGAGTTCTTTGAAATTAGATTGCAGACATCACCCCTAAATCATTTATATATATCTTCTGATGTCTATGACATCTTTCTAATTAACCACAATACTGTTATCAACCCCAAACGAGATTTTCAAATGTATAGTTTATTTTCAACTTCTTTTTCTCAAAAAATGTTCTCCAGATGTGTTTTTGTTCAAATCCAAGATCTAATCATGGACTCTTTGTGTCATGTCTCTTTAGTCTCCTTTAATATGAAACAATCTCAGTGACTTTATCTTTCAATGCATTTACCTTTTCAAATAATTCATGCTATTTGCCTTGTTAACTGTCCCACAGTCTCGAATTATCTATTTGTTTCCTCATGACTGGATTCAGGCTAAACATTTTTAGCAAGAAATCTATTTAGGCAGCACTGTGCATCCCCTGTTGCATCACATTAAAAGGCACATAATGTCAACTAGTTCTTTTGATTAGTTTGGTTAAAAGATGTCCACCAGAGCTCTCCCTTTCAAAGGCACATTTTTATTTTGTAATTAATAAATAATTTGTGGAGTAATACTTCGTGCACATATAAATAACTTATTCCATAACTACCTTTTATCTAATTGTTTAAGCATCCAGTGATGATCTTTGCCTGAGCCAATATTATATTGGAAATTATAAAATGGTGATTTTCTAATTTAAAAACATTATATTAGTTTTTATTTATTTATTTATTTATTTATTTATTTATTCATTTAAATTTATCTTTATTGTTGAAAGTATTGCAGATGTCCCCTCTTTTTCTCCCATTGCCACCCTCCTCCCTGCTCCAGTGCCCCACTCCTGTCATCCCACACTATTGTCTGTGTCCATTGGTTATGCATATATGCATAGAAGTTCTTTGGTTTCTCTCTTCCCGCCCCACCTCCCCCCTTCCCTTCGAGGTTTATCAGTCTAACAAACAATTTGTACTTCTTACTACCTTCACCTTTTTGATCCATCTTCCCAACCCCCCGCCCATCTGGCAACCAACAAAAAGTTCTCTGTATCTATAAGTCTTTTTCTGCTCTGCTTGTTCATTTTGCTTGTAGATTCAGTTGTTGATACACATATATTTATTGCCATTTTATTGTTCAAATTTTTGATCTTCTAGAAGACCCTTCAACTTTTCATATAATACTGGTTTGGTAGTGATGAACCCCTTTAGCTTTTTCTTATCTGGGAAACTCTTCATATGTCCATTGATTCTAAATGATTGCTTTGCAGGATAGACTAATCTTGGTTGTAGGTCCTAGCTTTTCATCACTTTGAATATTTCTTGCCACTTCCTTCCGGCCTGCAAAGTTTCTTTTGATAAATCAGCTGACAGTCTTATGGGAGCTCCCTTGCAGGTAATGAACTGCTCTTCTCTTGCTGTTTTTCAGATTCTCTCTTTGTCATTAACCTTTTGCCTTTTAATTATGATGTGGGCCTCTTTGGGTTCATCTTGTTTGGGACTTTCTGTGCTTCCTGGACTTGTATGTCTGTTTCCTTCACCAAGTTAAGGAATTTTTCTGTCATTTTTTTCAAATAGGTTTTCAATGTCTTGCTCCCTCTCTTCTCCTTCTGGCACCTCCATTATGTGAATGTTGGTGCGTTTGAAGTTGTCCCAGAGGCTCCTTACACTACCCTCATTTTTTTTTTTTTTTTTGGATTCTTTTTTCTTTTTGGTGTTCTGATTGGGTGTTTTATCCTTCCTTACATTCCAAATCAATGATTTGCTTCTCAGCTTCACCTACTCTACTGTTGATTCCCTGTAAATTATTCTTTATTTCAGTTAGTGCATCCTTCATTTCTGACTGGTTCTTTTCATGCTCTTGAGGTCCTTACTAAGTTCCTTGAGCATCCTTACAACCAGTGTTTTGAACGCTGCATCTGTTAGATTGCTTATCTCCATTTTTTTAAGTTTTTTTTCCTGGAGTTTTGTTCTGAGCTTTCATTTGGGATATGTTTCTTTGTCTCCTCATTTTGGCTGCCTCCCTGTGTTTGTTCCTAGGTATTAGGTAGTTTCTACATCTCTGGGCTTGGTAGGGTGACCTATTGTAGTAGGTTTCCTGTAAGGTCCAGTGGCACAGCCTCCCCAATCACCCCAACTGGGTCCTCAGGGTGCACCCCTTGTGTGGACTTTACACCCTTCTGTTGTAATTGAGTCTTGATTGCTGTTGGCATGTCAGTGGAAGGGATTTACTCAGGCTTATCAGCTGCAAAAACTGGCTGTGCCTACTGACCACCGACCTCTGACCACCTTGGAGGATCAGCTGTGCAGGGGCCCACCACACAGAGCAAGAATTACTTCAGCAGGCCTCTGGTACCCACTGAGTCCAATCCTTGAGTGTGTCACTTGTGGAGGTGGTTGGGTGGTGGTGCTTCAACATAGTCTGAAGCTGTCCACTGGGTGTGCTGGCTCTGGGGCAAGGTCAGCCACTGCCTGTGTTCTACCTGGGGCCACCTGGCATAAGCCACAAAGTGATCTGCAGATGGCTGCTTCTTCTGCTGGGCTTGAAGGTGCCCAGGCAAAGCCAAGCTGTGAACCAAGGCTGGCTGCTGCTGGTGCCAGGCCTGGGGCCACTTAGCAAGAGCTATGGGGTTCACTGAGGCCAGATGCTGCTTGTTTGAGAGAATTTAGGAGCAGGATCCAAGACAGGCCAATTCTATGGTAAGGTCACTGGAAACAGCTTGGATGGGCCTGGACGTTGGGTGGGGCAGAGCCTCAGGGAATCACCAGGGTGGGGCAAACAGTGTGAGCCAGGTTTCTGGAGTCCCAGATATGGCAGCCGTCTGCCAGGCCCATGGGGGAAGGGCTCACCAAAGGAACCATGGCCTCCAACGGCCCATCTGTCTGGAAGAAAGCTGCCTCTCCAGCTCCCTCTCCAATGCCAAACAACTCAGTTCTTCCCCATATGACGCTGGCGCCTTTCAAGCTGCCTCCCGTACGCTGGAGCCTGGAGGGAGCGAGTCCGAGTAAGTCCGTGTGCGGGCCCTTTAAGAGGAGCTGCCGGGGGCTCCAGCCGCCTCAGCCTCAGTTCCTGCTGGTTTTCCAGCCAGAAGTGATGGGGATTCTCTTCCTGGCACTGGAACCTTGAGCTAAGTGCCTGGTGTGGGACAGGGACCCCTCACTCCTTAGGGAGGACCTTCCCAGCCGAGGTATCTCCTGATTTTTATCTGCCACACATGGGTGTGGGACCAGTCTGTCTGCCTCCATCCCTCCTACCAGTCTCCATGTGGCTGCTTCTTTATTTCGTAGTTGTAGGACTTCCATTCAGCTTGGTGTCAGGTGGGTCTGAGTGATGGTAGTTTAGTTGTAGTTTTGATGTGGTTGTGGGCGGAGGCAATACCACGGTTATCTACACGCCATCTTGACCGGAAGTCCGAAAAACATTGTATTAGTTAGCTAGTATTCTTTGGTAGGGAAATATTTCCCTTTTCCTTCTCCTGTTTTTGAATATGACTGAAGACTCGTGGACTCCTACTTAATTGTGTTAAATTCCGCTACCATCATTGTTTTTTTATTTTTCTTCATTCCAAATTTTACTAATGGGTGCCTCTTCAAGCTAGTTCCTTTGCCCTTTTGATATGTCCTGATAGTCTTTAAGCACTTCCTTGCTTTTTAATACAATAATATGTTCCAGAATAATCTTGTTCTTGTTCTGTCTCAGCCTCAGAATTAGCCACTGCTCCAAAGAGCCTTGGCCCCTTTTATTGGAAAATGGTACTTATAAGGTGTTATTACTTGTAAGCTCCTTTCAGTAAACAAAGCTAGATAAGTGTGTGTGTGTGTGTGTGTGTGCGCGCGCGCGCGCGCGCGCGCATGCATGTGTGTTTAAATCATAGGTGCATACTGGTAACACTATTTTCAATTTAATATCACAGGTTTTTTTTTTTTTCATTTTCCCCATTCTATATATTTTTATTTACCAACTATAAGACCCCTATTTCCCAAAACTATCTGCATTTACTCATACAATACACACAAAATTGTATAGCTTAAAATACACACAAAATATAATTTCAGGATCACTATACCAATACCAGTACTAACAATAAAACGAGAAAAAAATGAATATGTGTTGTAGTTCTTATGATTTTAGAATTCACATCCAACTAGGGGTGCATAGTTAGAGTGCAGTAATCAAAAGTTACTTCAATTATTATTTTTGTGTTATTATGTTATTGTGATATACAACAAGGTTAAATTTTCCCATTGATATTCAGTTTTGGACTTTCTTTTTCTATATTTTTATTTAATTTTATTTTTGAATATATAGCTATGTGCTTGGTCAAAAATTAAAATTCTATAAAAAAGATTTACTCAGAGAAGTCTCAATTTCATCACTATCACCCCCACTTCATTACCATTCATTCAACTATGGGTTTTGCTTTCTTTACTTCCTTTTTTTGCAATTATAGGTATATATACAAACATATTCTTAGGAAACTTCATTTTGAAAAATGTTGTTATAAATATTTGAAATAGATTGTAACATAACTGATTTCATATTTAAGTAGTTTAACTTGTGCCAGAGCAGTTACCAAATGCCTGCCAGTTATTTTCAGTTAAAAAAAAAAAAAAAAAAAAAAAAAAGTTCGTTTTCTTCACTGGAAGAATCAAGGAATACATAAAAATATCTTATTTTCCTTTTCCTTTTGAAATGTAAATTATGAAAATAATCTCCAAATGTACTTAACTTAAAATGCAACCGTTCTCTTTACTGAGAGATTTTCTCGTTGAACTTAACATATATGTACTACCTTTCAGAGTTTTAAATATTTTAGTAGCTAATCCTGTGTTATTTTTTCTTTGCTTTCTACAGTCACTTGACAACTACTGTGGTACTTTGAGAACTGAAGGGGGATCTTCAAGAGGAGCTATGCAGGGGACAACTAAAATATCTTCTAAGGGACCTGCCTGGGAATCAGCAGAGGGACCTGCTCAAGAATCTCCTAGGGGAACTGCTTGTGGACTTAAAAGTGGACTTCCTGTGATATCTGTAAGGGAACATGCTATGAGTCCT
The DNA here is from genome assembly GCA_030848825.1 of Tadarida brasiliensis. Lineage (NCBI taxonomy): Eukaryota > Metazoa > Chordata > Mammalia > Chiroptera > Molossidae > Tadarida > Tadarida brasiliensis. The sequence goes on from CM061280.1 coordinate 11,948,300, forward strand.
GCAGGAGGATGTACCGAGAGATGTGCAAAGGAACATACTGTGAATCCTGTCAGAGGTCTTTCTGAGAAACCTGAATGGGGACTTGCTGTGAGTCCTGCAACAGGCCATGGTGTGAATCCCGTGACAGGGCATGCTGAGAGAAATGCAAGAAGATATGCTGTGAGTCCTACGAGGAAACTTGCTGTGAGTCCTGAAAGGGGGCATGCTGTGAGACATGCTAGAGGACATGCCATGAGTCCTACTAAAAGACTTGCTGTGAGTTCTGCAAGAGGCCGTTCTATGACTCCTGCAAGAGGGCATGCTGAGACACATACTAGGGGACATGCTGTGAGTCCTACTAGGGAACTTGCTATGAATCCTGCAAGAGGCTATGCTGTCTTTCCTGCAAGAGGCCGTTCTGTGAATCCTACAAGAGAGCATGCTAAAAGATGTGCAAGGGGGCATACTGTGAGTCCTACTAGGGGACTTGCTGGGAATCCTACAAGAGGCTATGTTGTGAGTCCTACAAGAACACATGCTGAGACACATGCTAGGGGACGTTCTGTGAGCCCTACAAGAAGACAAACTGTGAGTCCTGCAAGAGGATGTGCTGAGAGACATGCAAGGCGACATGTCTGGAGTCCTTTAAAGAGATATGCTATGAGTTCTGCGCATGGACTTGCTGTGGGACCAGCAAGGAGAACTACAGTGAGTCCTGCAAGACCTACAGTGAGACCTGCAGGGGAACTTATTCTAGGATCTGTAGTAGAACTCACTGTGAAACCTGCAGAAGGGTATGCTGGAAAAACTTCTAGGAGATCTGCAAAGCGATCTACCAGGTAAGATTTTTTCATGTACCATTCCATATAACAGGTACAAGATATATTATTTCTTTAAAATAAGATTGCATTTTCATATGCACACAGTTGTCACCAAGTGTGAGTCAAAAGACATCATTTAGGCATCAAATTAAAGAATTTAAAGAAAGAAATTTATATCTTGTGACTTTTATGGAATCTTCTTTTTGTAAAAATGAATAAAGAGAAAGTGCTTTGCATGTGTCTCCATCTTTCTTCAGTTTGGGGGGAAAATGAAAAGAAGAAAGCATTATGTTGGATATTTCTGTAAACTGATCTAACTTTTGAAAAATGACAAAGCCATCTTCCATAAAGTTAGTCATAATTTCGATATATCCTCTCCCAAAATATAAATATGTAAAACACTTTTATCATCATTTTTAATATTCAAAAGGCAACAAAGTTTATAGAAAAATGGGAAAATTATAGGAGAAAAATACTGTACAGACAATTTAAGTAACAATGTTGAGTTAGCCTCTGAGCTGTTTTCCGCTTTGGTAATATAATCATGTTTCAGGTTTTACCTAAAATATCAAGTTTTTTAACATTTTTTATTTATTTCCCTTCATCTAGTGATTGTCCATATATAGTATTTCATTAAATCATACAATATAGTTTTTGCTTGACCACTTTGAATGACTGTTTCATTCATAGTTTTATTGAGACAAAAAGAAAATACCTAGTGTCAAGTGCCTAAGGTAACATAGCACTACTTCTGTACCACAGCTCAAGGCAGGTATCTAAAATATAACCCAGTGCCCGGCTGGTGTGGATTGAGAGGTAGCTGGTTCGATTCCCAGTCAGGGCATATGCCCAGGTTGTGGGCTCGATCCCCAGTAGGGGGCGTGCAGGAGGCAGCTGATCGATATTTCTCACATCAATGTTTCTATTTCTCTCTCCCTTCCTCTCTCTCTAAAAAATCAATAAAAACAGAATAAATAAATTAAATATAACCCAGCAATAAGAACTTTGTTGGAAACATTTATTTTGTTCAAGCTCTTTGATTATTGGCATTTTGAAGTCTCTCATACTACAGAGAAAAACTATCAATTTAGAGAGTGAGATTTGCCATGAAGCCCTCTCTAGAAAACCTGTTCTTCCTGAAAGGTTGGGAAATATATCAGAACTAAAACCAGTTATTCCCTTCATTAGTACAATAATAGAACTTCTTTCCTGTCTATAGAAGTCCAAATATCAGGATGGTGCTCCTTATTTCTTTTAAGGAATGTTTGCAAACACAAATCACAGAGTTTCTTTCTAGGTCCCTTTTCTATGATTAAAACATATTATGACTAATGAATGACAGTGGCTTGATACTGGCCACCTAGTCTGAACAAGCATGATTCCTGTAGTCATTTTTAGTAAACATACAAACTTGCTTTTTCAGTCTCTTATTTTGTTAATTAAAACACTATTAAAAGCCCTGGCCGGTTTGGTTCAGCAGTTAGAGCGTCGGCCTGCGGTCAAAAGAGAGACCTGGGTTCGGTTCCCGCTAAGGGCACGTACCTGGGTTGCAGTTTGTCCCCGGCCCTGGTTGGTCGTGCGGGTGGCAGCCACTCGATGTGTCCCTTTCACGTCGATGTTTCTCTCTCTCTACCTCTCTCTCCCTCCCACTCTGTCTGAACAAAAAATGAAAAAATGTCCTCAGGTGAGGATAAAATAAAAAACAAAACAAAACAAAACAAAAAAAAACACTATTAAAATAGTTATACAAGCATTTCTTCTTCTAGATTTTGAAAGAAGTTCTAAAATACTATACATAACTGGGTAAAGTTTTAGATTTTATTCTCTACTGTATAGATAAATCTAAATAAATATAAAATTTTATTGTTTCGGGGGTTTCTCCATTTCTAGTTTCTATCATTTTCCATCCACAAACAAAAGTGAGAGAGTAATTGATCATGTGGCATGATGTTCCTTGCTTAGCTGACATTGAAAACAGCCTTCCCCCAAGCTTGAGAACTGGGCTTAGTTTTACTACTTTGCTCTAAGTTTTTCCCTGCTAATAGAGAGTTGCCATATTTTTTATTTGAGCGTCACTGGTAATTAAATACCAGGGTTAAGTTTACTCCACTTTCCCTGAAATATCAAGTTACAAGCTTTGTTCAAATGATATATGCTTTTCAAAATCGTTCACATTCTAAAAGTTGTTCAAGCTATTACAATTTTGACTGAGATCAAGAAATATTTATTAATCATATATTAAACTATTTTATGTATTCTCAATGAAGATACACTATAGGTAAAACTAAATTATAACTATTTAAACAAAAAGCACATCTTACACCTCCATACCTTTGTAACCACTGAATAAGGGCATGTGACTGAATATATATATGCTGAATAAACATTTGTTGAACAAATGAATGAGATATCAAAAGTTAGAGTGAGAAGCAGTAAGTTACAGTTTTTGCAAATATATTCTTGGAAGTCAGACAATCTAAATTGGAATCCCAGATATGCTACTAATTAGCTTCTAGGGACCAAGGAAGATTATCTAATCTTCTTATCCATAGTTACCTCTGTTGCCTACATGATATTTCCATTTACTTGGTGTATTAATTTGTGTTTCTAATAAATATCTCAAATTCAATATGTCCAAAATTGGGCTCTCATTCTTCCCCCTCAAATCTTCTATTTCAAGAGAAATGAGGCCTCTGGACTCGCTTACTGATTATATACTTCTCTCTTGAGTGATTTTACTGCAAAGGGCTAGCAAATAAATAGATAAGTATGTGGGAGTGGAATGGGGTCAGCGAAGAGTATTTTCTAAGACTGAAGAAATAGCAAATTATTTGTATGCTAGTGGAAATGATACAAAAGAGAAGGAAACATTAAAAATGTAGGAGAAAGAGAAGAGAATTAGAGTGATGTCCCTAGGTTGGTAAGGGACTTTGGGAATTTCTGCTAAAGTGGATGGATGGGCTTACTTTAGTTTGGGATCACTGGTAGGTTCATCTGTAATAATGAGGTAAAACAGTATGACGGATGCAGGTGTTAGTAAGGGTGTAGACGTGGTAGGAGGAAGTTGTGAAGCTCTTCTGTGATTGTTGTAGTTTTCCCAGTGAAATCAGAAGCAAGATCATTGCATCTGTAGATTGCTTTGACTAGAACTGAAGTCTTAATAATATTAAGTCTGCCAGTCCATGAACACAGGCTATCTTTCCATCTATTTATGTTTGCAATTTCCTTTAGCAAAGGTTTATAGTTGTCAGTGTACAAGTCCTCCAGCTCCTTTGTTAATTTTATTCCAAAGTCTTTCAGTTTTTTTACGCTATTATAAATGGAATAGTTTTTTAAGTTCCTTTTTTGATTGTTCATTGTTGGTGCATTGAAACACAATTGATTTATGTGTGTTGACTTTGTATCCTACAATTTGATACATTTAGTTATTAGTTCTAACAGCTTTGTGTGTAATTTATAGAATTTTCTACATATTGTGTCATCTGTAAACAGAGATTATTTTATGTCTTCCTTTCACATTTGGATTGCTTTTCCTTCTTTTACTTGCTTAATTGGCAACAAGAGAGTTACAACTTTAAGTACTATGTTGACAAGGAGTGGTGAAAGCGGACATCCTTGTCTTGTTTATGATCTTGAATGGAAAGCTTTCAGTCTTTCACCATTGAGTATTAATGTTAGTTGTGGGCTTTTCACATTTGTCCTTTTTTACATTGAAGGAGTTTCTGTCTATTCTTAGTTTGTCAATGTCTTACCATGAAAGGGTATTACTTTCTTTGTGAAATGACTTTTCATCATCAATTGAAATTAGCATGTGTTTTTCACCCTTCATTCTATTAATGTAGTGTGTTACATTGATATGTTGAAGCATCTTTTCATTCAAGAAATAAATCTGACATGGCCATGGTATATAATCCTTTTCATGTGCTGTTGAATTGTGTTTGCTAGTATTGGTTGTTGTTGTTGTTACAGATGTCTCTCCTTTTGTCCCCATTGACACCCTCCTCCCCGCTACTGTCCCCCACCCTACCTTCACCGTATTGTTGTCTGTGTCCATTGTTGAAAAATTTTGAATCAATGTCTATAAGGGATATTGGGATATAGTTTTCTTTTTTTGTACAGTTTTTTTTTTTTCCCCAGCTTTGGTATTAAAGCAATTCTGGCTTTACAGAATGAGTTCAGAAATGTTCCCTACTTTTCCATTTTTGTTTGTTTGTTTTAAAAAGATTGATATTAGTTCTTCTTTAAATGTTCCAAAGAGTTTAACTGTGAAGGCATCATGTTCTGGGCATTTTTTACTGGGATATGTCACATTTGTAGATTTGCAAATATTATACCAACCTTGCTTCCCAGAATAAATCCCATTGATTATGGTATATGATCTTTTTTTATGTATTGCTGGATATGGTTGGCTAATTTTTCGTTGAGTATTTTAGCATCTATATTCATCAGGAATATTGGATATCATTTTCCTTCTTAGTAATGTCTTTATCTGGTGTTCGAATTAGGATAATTCTGGCTTCATAAAATAAGCTTGGGAGTCTTCCCTCCTCTTCAACTTTTTGGAATGGTTTGAGAAGGATAGGTGTTAATTCTTCTTTGAATGTTTGGTAAAATTCACCTGTTAAGCCATCTAGTCGAGGACTTCTGTTTGCTGGGAGTTTTGTTTTGTTTTGTTTTGTTTGTTTGTTTGTTTGTTTTTTATTGCTTTGATTTCATTCGTTGTTATTGGTCTATTCAGATTTTCTAATTCTTCCTGATTCAGCTTTGGAAGATTGTATGTTTCTAGGAATTTACCCATTTCACCCATGTTGTCCAATTTGTTGACATATAGTTGTTCATAATATTTTCTTACAATCCTTTGTGTTTTTGTGGTATCAGTTGGTACTTCTCTTTCATTTATGATTTTATTTATTTGAGTCTTCTATCTTTCTCACTCTCTTTTTTTGATGAGACTGGTTGAAGGGTTGTTAATTATGTTTATATTTTCAAAGAAACAGCTCTTGGTTTCATCAATCGTGTGTGTGTGTGTGTGTGCGCGTGCGAGCGCGCGTGCACGCATGTGTTTTTAGTCTATGTCATTTATTTCTGTTCTAATTTGTATTATTTCATTCCTTCTACTTACTCTAGGCTTTGTTTATTGTTATTTTTCTAGTTCCTTTAGTTGTAGGGTTAGACTGGTTTTTTTTGTTTTTTTGTGTGTGTTTTTTTGAGATTTTTCTCCCTTGTTTAGTAGACTTGTACTGCTATGAACATACCTTTCAGTAATGCTTTTGCTGTATCCCATAGATTTTGGTTTGTTGTGTGTTCATTTTCATTTTTCTCAAGGTAACTTTTGATTTCTCCCTTGATCTCATTGTTATCCATTCATTGTTTGGTAACATGTTTTTTAGCCTCCATGTGTTTGAGTATTTTTCAGTTTTTTATTGTAACTTATTTCCAGTTTTATACCATTGTGGTCAGAGATGATACTCAATATGATTTCAATCTTCTTGAATTCATTTAGAGTTGTTTTGTGTCCTAACATGTGGTCTATTCTAGAGAATGTTCCATGTGCACTAAAGAAGAATGCATATTCTGCTACTTTGGGATAAAATGTTCTGTAAATTTCAATTAAATCCATCTGATCTGGTTTGTTGTTTAAGGTCACTGTTGCCTTGATGTTTTTGTCTGGAAGATCTATGTGTATATGTCAATGGGGTTTTAAAATTCCCTACTATGACTGTATTACTGTCGATTTCTCCATTAGAATACACCAAGGTTTTCTTTATGAATTTACATGTTCTTATATTGGGTGCATATATGTTTACTAGGGTTATATCCTCTTGTTGGAATGATCTTTTCAGTATTATGTTGTATCTTTCTTTGTCTTTTGTTATGGTCTTTTCTTTGTAGTTTATTTTGTCTGATAAAATTATTGCTATCCCCAGCTTTTTTATCATTTCCATTTGCGTGGAATATTTTTATCCATCCCTTCACTTTGAGTCTCACTGTATCTTTTGTTCTGAAGTGGGCTTCTTGTAGACAGCTCATATATGAGTCACATTTTCTTATGCCAGTCTGTTTCGGCCTGAAGTTTCTGTTGAGAAATCACCTGCCAGCCTTGTGGTAGCTCCCTTGTAGGTAACTCACTGTCTTTCTCTTGCTGCTGTTAAGATTCTCTCTTTATCTTTAACCTTTGCCATTTTCATCGTGATGTGACTTGGTGTGGGCCTCTTTGGGCTAATCTTGTTTGGGACTCTCTGTGCTTCCTTGACTTGTGTGACTAATCTCCACCAGGTTAAGGAAATTATCAGCCATTATTTCTTCAAACAGGTTCCCTATCCCTTGCTCACTCTCTTCTCCTTCTGGTACCCCAATGATGTGAATATTAGTATGCCTGACATTTTTCCTGAGGTCCCTTAGACTTTCCTCATTTTTTTAAATTCTGTTTTTCTTTTTGTTGCTCTGCTTGGGTGTTTTCTGTTATATTGTTCTCTAAATTGTTGATTCAGTTATCTGCTTCATCTAACCTGCTATTGATTTTTTCTAGTGTATTCTTCATTTCAGATATTGTATTCTTCATTTCTGACTGGTTCTGTTTATGACTTCTATGTCCTATTTAATGCTTACTATCTCTTTGTTTAAGTTTTCACCAAAATCATCCATTCTTCCCCTAAGGTCCTTGAACATTCTTATAACCATTATTTTAAACTCTGCATCTGGTATCTTGGTTCCTTCCATTTCATTAAATTATTTTTCTTGGGATTTCTCTTGTTCTTTCATTTGGGTCATATTTCTTTCTGTCCCCATTTTGTCTCTGTGTATTAAGTAGATCTGCTATGACTTCCAAACTTGTTATGATGGCTTTATGATGCAGGTGTCTTGTTGGACTCAGTGGTACAGTCTTCTAGGTTACCTGAACTTGATGCTCCAGAAATATGGGTTATGTGCACACTCCTGTTGTAGTTGAACCTTGACTGTTGTTGGCCTTTCGTGGGTGTAGTTAACCCTTCAGGCTAGATGACTATAAGGGTAAATCTGGGTCACTGTGTTTGAGATGCTGTGCAGGGGCTGTACCCTGAGACAGTTGTTCTCAGCAGGGTCTGATGCCTGCCAGAATACCCTTTCACGTGTGCTGCTTGTGTGGCTAGTTGGGTTGATCTCTGCTGTGGTCTGAAGCCCGCTGCTGGTTGTGTTGGTTCTGGATCCACTTGGGCAGAGTTTCAGTGTAGGTCAGTATCTGTTGTTGTATATTAGGAGCCTTGGTCTATCTGCCTGGAGCTACCATGCTATTCACTGTTTTTGGCTACATCTCCTGGGCCTGGATGTGCATGGAAGAGGCAAAGCTGTGTACAAGGGTTTGGCTTCCTGAAGCTCTGAGCTAGGGCTAAATAAATAAAAAGTCCAAGGCTCCCTGAGGTCTACCTTCACCTGTCAGCTACTCTGTCATCCCCTGAGGTTGCCTGGACTTCCTCCAGAACCTTCCAAAGAAAGACTGTAGAGTGGTCTCAGGCTGGCCATGACCCACAAACCCTTCCACAGTTCGCAAGCTCTGTAGGGAGGTGTGACTGGTGTCAGGAGTACGGAGTTAGTGGGGCTCCTACTTGGGGGTAGCATGATCAGGCACTCAGTGGGGAGAAAGTGTACTTTGCTCCAGAGCCATGCTACTTTGTCTCTGCCAGTGTATCCAACTCTCATTCCCCCAGGAGGAGCACACCACAAGTTCAGGTTGGTTGCAGCCAGCCGTCCCTACTGCAGGAACAAGCTCAGCAGAACAAGGGCACTGAGACTTGGAGAGGACAGATCAAACCAGTCTTCCATTAGGAGTTATACCAGCCAAGCTTGCAGGAGGAGGGCAAGCACTAAACCTTCTCCCAGCTCTAAAGCTGTACCAGTCTGAGACCTGGGCAGGAGCCTCTGAGCTGTACTCCCTTTCCCCTAAGGAACTTAGCTCAGCAGTGCAAGGCCTCTGGGACTTGGTAAGGCAGATTAAAAGTCTCCCATTGGCGATGATGCAGGCCAAGTTAACAAGAGGGGAGCAAGCTTTAATCCTCTTCCCAGCTCTGCAGCTGCACCCACCTAAGACCTGGACAGGAGTCTCTGAGAGAGATGGTTTCCAAAGCTCCCAGCTCTGAGCAACACTATCTTCCCCCTGCAGAACTGGCTCAGCAGAGTGGGACCACTGAGACCTGGTAAGGCAGATCAAAACAGTTTCTTATGGGTGGTGCCACCCAAGTCCGCAGGTGGGAGACAAGACTGGCCACCTTTCCAAAGCCACACAGATCAATGATTGAGTAGCTTCTCCAGAAAAAGAGCACACCAAAAGTTTGTGTTGGGCACAGCCCACAGACTTTTCTACCGAACTTGAGCTTGGCAGGGTGGTGTTGCCAGTAGTTGGAAGTCTGGGTTAGTGCACTCCCCAGGCTGGTGCTGTAAGAATAGGAGTTCTGGACCATGGGAAGATGGCACCTGAGTGCAGTGTGGGATACTGACTCAGGCCTGGGACCTGACTGGCTGACGCTTCAGATCTCTCCTCGGGGCCACATTACCCAGATCTTCTCTTTATGACTCCTGTATGCCCTGAGTTGCCTTCCCTCTAACAGGGCCTCAGGTGATGGTCCAAGATCAAGATCCTGTGCATTGGCTCTTTAGGACAGCACCTGGGTTTCTAGCAGACACCTTCCTCTTCCAGGTGGACAGAGTCCCCACTGATTTTCACTGCCAGATGCTATGCAGGCTTCTCTTTCCAGCCTTGGTGCTCTGTTTTGGGGGGGTCCCAGCATAAGTTTAAGACCCCACACTCCTCCCAGGCAGTGTGGCTCAGTGGTTGAGTGTCGACCCATGCACCAAGAGGTCACCAATTTGATTCCTGGTCAGGGCACATGCCCAGGTTGTGGGCCAAATCCCCAATGGCGGGCATTCAGGAGGTGGCCAATCGATGTTCTCTCTCATCGATGTTTCCATCTGTCTCTCCCTCTCCCTTCCTCTCTCTCTAAACAATAAAGAAAAAAATTAAACATTAAAAAAGACCCCACACTCCTCAGGGGGGACTTTTACAGCTGAGATATCCCTCTGGCTTTTCAGCCACTGCACATTGTTGCGGGGGCCAGCCCTTTCAGTGCCTCTACCCTTCCTACCAGTCTTGATGTGGCTTCTTTTGCAAATCCTTGGTTATAATATTTCAGTTCAGCTAGCCTTCAGTTGGTTATTCAGGTTGATTGCTTTATATTTTAGTTGTTAATCCCATTTGTCACTGGGAGGAGGTGAGTGAAATATGGGGAATATTTCACAGCCATCTTGGAATCCCTCTTTTCCTAGTTTTGAGTTTTTTGAGTTTAGTTTGTTCCTCTCTTTCTAGTTCCTTAAGATGTGAAACTGGATTTTTTTTTTAGACCTTTCTTTTCTTTTGATATAAGTGTTTACAGCAACAAATTTTTCTCTTAACACTGATTTCAATGCATCCTATCAGTTTGGGTGTATTGTATTTTAATTATATTTTGTGTCGATACATTTTCTTATTATTTTTCTTATTTTTTTATATTAAGTTATTTTTGTTACAGATGTTTCTCCTTTTTCCCCCATTGACTCCCTCTTCCCCCTCCCTCCCTGCCCTGTCCCCAGTTTTGTTGTCCATGTCCATTTGTTACGCGTATATGAGTATAAGTTCTGTAGTTTATTGCTCCCCTCCCCCACCCCCTCTTATGGGAATTGTCAGGCTGTACCCTACTTCCACGTCTCTGGGACTACCCTGTTCCTCAGACTGTTATGTTCATTATATTCCAGAAATAAGTGAGATCATATGATATTTGTCTTTCTCTGCTTGGCTTGTTTCACTTAGGATAATAGTTTCCAGGTCCTCCCATGTCGTCTCAAAGGATGAGATCTTTCTTTCTTACAGCAGCATAGTACTCCATTGTGTATATGTACCACAGCTTTTTTATCCATTCATCTACTGATGGACACTTGGGCTCTTTCCAGAACTTAGCTATTGTAAATAGCGCTGCTATGAACATGGGGGTACATATATTCTTTCTGATTGGTGTTTCAGGCTTCTTAGGGTATATTCCTAGGAGTGGGATCACTGGGTCAAATGGTAATTCAATTTTTAATTTTTTGAGGTAACACTATAGTTTTCCATAGTGGCTGCACCAGTCTGCATTCCCACCAGCAGTGTACTAGAGTCCCCTTTCTCCACACCCTCGCCAACACTTGTTTGATGCTTTGTTGATGGCGGCCATTCTGACAGGTGTGAGGTGATACCTCATTGTTGTTTTAATTTGCATCTCTCTGATGATTAGTGATGTTGAGCATTTCTTCATATGTCTCTTGGCCATTAGTATGTCCTGTTTGGAGAGGTGTCTATTTAGTTCCTCTGTCCATTTTTTAATTGGGTTTTTTTGTCTTCCTTTTGTTGAGTTGTATGAGCACTCTATATATTTTGGAAATTAATCCCTTATCTGATGTATCATTGGCAATTATGCTCTCTCATAGAGTGGGTTGCCTTTCCTCTTTGATGGTTGTTTCTTTTGCTGTGCAGAAGCTTTTGAGTTTGATGTAGTCCCATGTGTTCATTTTTTTTCCTTTGTTTCTGTTGCCTTAGGTGATGTATCAGTGAAAATTCTGCTGAGTATGATGTCTGAAATTTTGTTGCCTACATTTTCTTCTAGGATTTTTATGGATTCATGAGTCACATTTAAGTCTTTTATCCATTTTGAGTTTATTCTTGTGTATGGTGTAAGTTGGTGGTCTAGCTTCATTTTTTTGCATGTAGCTTTCCAATTTTCCCAACACCATTTATTAAAGAGGCTGTCTTTACTCCATTGTATGCTCTTGCCACCTTTGTCGAATATTTACTATGTGACAGGTAGCCCCAGTTTGGCTCTAATGTTTGGTTTTATAAATCCATAGATAAAAATGTTTATATTGTCATCATGGTCATTTTATGGGAAATGAAAGGTTGGGTGCTTGCATCTGTGAAAGCTTGAAAATATTCACTTTTAAACATAAGTATTTACTGAGTTTGTTTATATAGTAATTTATGAATTAATTTTACTAAATTAAAAAATGTCTTTATATTTCTTCTAGGTCCACTACTGATAGAAACCAAAATAGAAGAAGATTTCCAATTGTGACGGTAAAATATACACAATTATCTGTACTATGCTGCAAGTCACTTTTTTTTCACTGTCTTTAACACTTTGAGGTCATCCTTCCATGTCAGTTTATATAGATTCACTTTATTCTATCTAGCTGCTGCATATGACTTTTATAAAAATTATAAATGAATATAATTACATGTATATGTTGAAAGATGTTTGGAAGAATACACACTAAAGTATTGATTATATGGAAGGAGAAAAATAGTCACTATTTACTGCTTATCTTTCTATATTGTTTGAATATTTTTATTTAAATGCCTTACCATGAGCAGGTGTTAGTATTATAATTTATGATAAAATCAAAGAAATAAAGGAAACAAAGGTTGCATGTAAATACAAATACATTGAGTAAGCTGAAACATTATTGGCTACCTCAGCATGTGTTCACAGAGTCTAATAATCAGATAAATCAACTATAATTTTTTTCTTACTTTTCTAAGAAAAAATTGATGCTTTAACAAATGTTATATTCACAAAGCTTAGCTGGATAAAAATTGATGGCTGGATTTACTTTGTTTACCTGAACTATCTCTTGGAGTCATACTAGCATAAAAGAATCTAGAGAATGCTTCTTGCCTGCACGAAATCATGACAAACTTGAATGTGTTCAAACAAGGGAATGTGGAGCTAGAATAATTGCCTGGCATGTAATAGGAAACCAAAACATGTTTGTTAAATGAAAGAAAAAATACTTCCATCACCAAGATATTCAGAAATTTTAGACTTTATTAGAGCTTGAAGAAGATACTTAATTTTCACCACATTTTCTGTTGTTATCTTGTGAGAATCTGTTTTATTTTTTCCTCTGAAGGACTGTAAATTTTCTTGAGTTATATCACTGCACAGAGCAACATTTCTAATTTACTATAATTAAACTAAACACATCTACCCACTCATTACTTGTTCTCACTGAGCTAAAAACAGGATTAATGATAAAAGATGATAGGAATTAGACTAGGTGAGGTTTGCAAGCACAGCTCACTTCAGAAACATCCAATCCCATCCCTTCCTTTCTAAAACATCCATTTTTTTATTGAAGAAAGATTCTTGGTGTTCAGATATATTCCTAGAAGTGGAATCACTGGGTCATAAGGCAGTTCCATTTTTAATTTTTTAAGTTTATTTTTTATTGTTGACAGTATTACAGATGTTACCTATCCCCCCCATCTCCCCTCCATCCAGCTCCCATGACCTCATTTATATGTGGAATCTAATGAACAAAATAAATTGACGAACAAAATAGGTCCAGAGGCATGGAGGCATGGAAGAGAATAACAGATCTCAGAAGCGAGGGGTGTGTGGAGGGGGGGATGGGAAGAGATTAACCAAAGTACTTATATCCATTTTAAATTTTTTTAGGAAGCTCCATACTACTTTCCACAGTGTCTGCACCAGTCTGCATTCCCACCAATAGTGCATGAGGGTTCCCTTTTCTCCACACCCTCGCCAGCACTTGTTGTTTGTTGATTTATTGATGGTAGCCATTCTGGCAGGTGTAAGGTGATATCTCATTATGGTTTTATTTTTAATCTCTCTGATGATTAGTGACATTGAACATTTTTTCATATGTCTATTGTCATCTATATGACCTCTTCAGAAAAATGTCTATTGTTTGTTTTTGTGGTGTTGAGTCTTTTGAGTTCTTTATAAATTTTGAATATTAACCATTTCTCAAATGTATCATTGATAAATATGTTCTCCCATTCATGGGTTGTCTTTTCATTTTGTTGATTATGTCCTTTGCTGTGCAAAACCTTTTTAGTTTGATATAGTCCCATTTGTTTATTTTTCTTGTGTTTCCCTTGCCCAGGGAGATATATCAGAAAAAATATTGCTACAAGAAATGTCCCAGATCAGTAGATGAGTGGACAAAATGCTGTGGTACATTTATACAATGGAATACTACTCGCCATAAAAGAAGAAAATCTTGCTTTTTGTGACAACATGGATAGATGTAGAGGGTATTATGCTAAGTGAAATAAGCCAGACAGAAAAAGAAAAATACCATATGATTTTACTTTTATGTGGAATCTAATGAGAAAAATAAGCAAACAAAATAAAAACAGAACCATAGATACAGAGAACAGACTGACAGCTGTCGTGGGAGGGGATGGTTTGGGGGCTGTGTGAAGTAAATGAAGGGATTAAGCAAAACAAAACAAAACAAAAAAAACCTCATAGGCACAGACATCCATATGGTGTATGGTGATTACCAGAGGTAAAGGTGGGAGGGGGCAGATAGAAAAGAATTAAGGAGTAATAAATGGTGATGGAAGGAGACTAGACTTTGGATGGTGAACACACAATACAATATACAGATGATGTATTATAGAATCTACACTTAAAACCTATATCATTTTATTAATCAATATAACCCCAATAAAATTCAGTAAAAATATAAAAACGATTACCAGTGTTAAAAATAAGGTATATGCATGAATAGAGATAATCTTTTTTTTTTCATTTTTTATTAATTTATTTTTGTTACAGATGTTTCTCCTTTATTCCCCATTGACACCCTCCTCCCCATCCCCCCACCCCGTCCCCAGCTTTGTTGTCCATGTCCATCAGTTATGCATACATGCGCATAAGTTCTGTGGTTTATCTCTTCCCTCCCCCCAACCCCCTCTTCTGAGGGGTGTCAGTCTATACCCTACTTCCACATCTCTGGGTCTACCCTGTTCCTCAGACTGTTATGTTCATTATATTCCACAAATAAGTGAGATCATGTGATATTTGTCTTTCTCTGCTTGGCTTGTTTCGCTTAGGATAATACTCTCGAGGTCCCTCCACGTCGTCTCAAAAGATAAGAGATCTTTCTTTCTTACAGTTGCATAGTACTCCATTGTGTATATGTACCACAGCTTTTTTATCCATTCATCTACTGATGGACACTTGGGCTGTTTCCAGATCTTAGCTATTGTAAATAGTACTGCTATGAACATGGGGGTACATATATTCTTTCTGGTTGGTGTTTCAAGCTTCTTAGGGTATATTCCTAGAAGTGGGATCACTGGGTCAAATGGAAATTCAATTTTTAATTTTGTGAGGTAACACCATAGTGTTTTCCACAGTGGCTGCACCAGTCTGCATTCCCACCAGCAGTGTACTAGAGTCCCCTTTTCTCCACACCCTCGCCAACACTTGTTGTTTGATGATTTGTTGATAATCTTTTAAATAATAGATATATTTTGCTTCTGATATGAACTTGAGTCATTGAATAGCACTAAGCATATAATTAAAGTCAGATTGCACTAATCTGTGAAAACTCATTAAATTAATGTATTAACCAGAGACTTCAACTTTAAAGGAGAATTGACTGTCTTAGAGAAGAGAATAATTTTCCTTATGCTTCATAATTGAACTTTGTCTAAAAATCCAAGTCAATGTGAACCTTCTCTTATAGAATCTGTGGGCTTGCGGAAAGAGGTGTGTAGAATGAGAGGAGTGGAATGTGTGTAGGAAGCTAAGGCAACCTAGCTGGCAACTTAGATCCAGAAAGTGATACTGCCCATCCCATGAGAACATCTTCACTTTCTCACTACTAAAGGCAGTGCACCATGGATACCAGTTGCAGAGAAAAGAAATATTCTTCATTTCATTCTAGGTTTCCAATATTAAGACTTTGCACCAGGAGACTACCTTTTCCAATCTCTGTACCTAAATGATGTACCCTTTATATGATTAGCCAGTAATTATTTACCATTTATTTACTAAAAGTAGTAAAACAAAGGTTTGGAAGAACAGACATAGTCTCACGCTATGTATACTGTAGTCAGTAAAACAGGTATTGAACTTTTAATTACACATATAAGTGTGTGTAATCACAAACTGAGATGAGCACTGTAGAGAAAAGTTACTCAGTTGTATAAAAATATATAATAATAAACATGACCTAGAATTCTGTGTTTCTCAGAATTTATGGAAGCAGGGAAGTAGTCAATAGAGATATATTTGAGGACATAATAGATCTGAAAGTGAAGGGAAAGTAGAGGCAAACTAAAGAAGGTATGTGTGGATAAGTGGGTGGAGATGGAGCAGTTAAGATGGAGGGTACAGCATGCATGTATATCCTGTAGCAGGAGGCAGCATGGTATATCAGAGTGACTGTGAAATAGCTAGAGGCACTGGAGTATAAAGAGAAGTGCTATGAACAACTCTACACACACACACATAAATTTGTCACATTAGATTAAGTGGACCAATTCCTTGAGAAGTACAAAATACCATAACCAAATATAAAATAGATAGTTTGAATAATCCTATATTTATGATGAGCAATTTAATTTATAATTTAAAAACTTACAAAAAAATTTTAGTCCCAAATTGTTTTATTGGAAAATTCTACCAAGCATTAAAAAGGAATTAATATCACTTCTACACAATCATTTCCAGAAAATAGAATGGAAAGCACCTCTTTTAGATTCATCCTATAAAGTTAGTATTACTCTGATACCAAATCCAGACATAAAAAGTAGAAAAAATAAACTATAGAACAATATCCATAATTAATATAGATATAAAAATATTTCACAAAATATTATCAAGTAGAATTCAAATGATATATTGAAGATCTATAAACCATGACCAAAAGAGGTTTATTCCAGATATGTCAGGCTAGTTCAATATTCAAAAATCAATCAAGTAATAATCTAGTATATTAACAAGCTAAAAAAGAAAAGCTAAGTAATCATATAAAATATATCTACAAAAAATCTATAGCAAAAATTATGCTTTATGATGAAAGATTGAATGCTTTTCCACTAAGATCAGGAATAAGGTAAGAATGCCCTTTCTGTCATCTTCTTATTCAAAATAGTGCTGGAATTTCTAGTTAGCATAATGAGGCAAGAAAAGTAAATAAAAACATACAGATTTGAAAAGAAGAACTAAATCTGTCCATATTTGCAGTTGGCATAATTATCTACATAAACTATCCCAATCAGTTTACAAAAACCCAGAACTAATGAATGATTTCAGCAATGTCATAGGATCAAAGATACACTTACAAAACTCAGGTTTGTTTGTATAAACTGGAGTGAACACATAGACACCAAATTGTTAAACTACAGTAGATTGATTTACAATACTGACAAAATGAAATTCATAGGTGTAAATATAATATAACATGTATAGTACTAGAATTTCAAAAACTACAAAACGCCAATAAAATAAATCTAATAAGGTATAAATAAGTGGTGAGATGTACTCTGTTCATGGATTGGAAGACAACATATGATGATATAAATTATTCCCAATTGATATGTAGATTTCATGCAAGAGTAATCAAAAGACCAGTAAGAAATTTTGTAGTTATAGACAAGATTATAATAGAATTTATAAGAAAAGGCAAAGGAATTATAATATCTAAAACAATTTGAGAAATAAGACTAAAATAAGAAGAATTAGTCTACTCCAGCAATTTTCAACCTGTGTGCCTTGGTGAGAGATCAACACTAATACAGTCATAGTAGAGGATTTTAATACCCCACGGACATCAATGTATAGATCTTTCAGATAAAACATCAACAGAGAAACAGCAACGTTAAATGACACATTAGACCAGATGGACTTAATTGATATTTTCAGAACATTTCACCTAAAAGTAGCAGAATGTACATTTTTTTTCAAGACACATGAAATATTTTATAAGATGGACCACATGTTAGGACACACCCACAGTTTACATTTCACTTTTAGTTTTAGTTTTTCCCTTAAGATCAGGAACTAGGCAGGAATGTCCACTTTCACCACTCCTAGTCAACATAGTACTAGAAGTCTTAGCCATAGCAATCAGACAAGAGGAAGAAATAAAAGGCATTCAAATTGGAAAGGAAGATGTAAAATGCCGTTACCTGTAAATGACATGATACTGTATATAGAGAACCCGAAGGACTCCACCAAAAAACTTCTAAAAGTGATAAATAAATTCAATAAAGTAGCAACATACAAAATTAACATTCAGCAGGATACAAAATAATATTCAGAAAGTGGTTGCATTTTTATATACCAATAATGATCTATCAGAAAGGGAAGCTAAGAAAAAATTCCCATTTACAATTGTACCCCCCAAAATAAAATACCTAGAAATAAATTTAACCAAGGTGATAAAAGGCCTGTACTCTCAAAAAATGTAAGGCACTAAAGAAAGAAATCAAAGAAGATACAAAGAAATGGAAGCATATACCTTGTTCATGAATAGGAAAACATAACATTATTAAAATGTCCACACTACCCAGAGTAATCTATAGATTCAATGCAGTCCCTGTCAAAATACCAAGGGCATATTTCTCAGAACTAG
Organism: Tadarida brasiliensis; assembly: GCA_030848825.1. NCBI lineage: Eukaryota > Metazoa > Chordata > Mammalia > Chiroptera > Molossidae > Tadarida > Tadarida brasiliensis. The sequence continues at coordinate 11,966,539 of CM061280.1, forward strand.
AACAAATAATCCAAAATTTTATGTGAAACCAATATTGAAAAAGAACAAAGTTAGAGGTATCACGCTACCCAACATCAAACTATACTACAAGAACATAGTAATCAAAATGATGTGGTACTGGCATAAAAACACACACATAGATCAATGGAACAGAATAGAGAGCCCAGAAATAAACCCAGGACTATATGGTCAATCAGTATTTCACAGAAAAGACAAGAACATGCGATGGCGAAAAGACAGTCTATTCAAGAAAGGGTGCTTGGAAAATTGGATAGATATTTGCAAAAAAAAAAAAAAAAATTAAACTAGACCACCTCCTTACACCTTATATGAGAATAAACTCAAAATGGATTAAAGACATATATGTAGGGCCCAAAACCATAAAAATTCTAGAAGAAAAAATAGGCAGTAAAATCTTGGACATTTCTCTTAGCAATATTTTTTCTGATATATATCTCCTTGGGCAAGGGAAACAAAAGAAAAAAAATGGGACTACATCAAACAAAAAAGTTTTTGCACAGCAAGGAAACCATCAACAAAATGAAAAGACAATCCATGGAATAGGACAGCATATTTACTGATCCATTTGATAAGGAATTAATATCCAAAATTTATAAAGAACTTATAAAACTCAACACCAAAAAATCAAACAATCCAATTAAAAAATGTCAAAGGACTTGAATAGATACTGTTCCAAAAAGGACATACAGATGGCCAATAGATATATGAAAAGATGCTTAGTGTCACTAATCATCAGATAAATGCAAATTAAAATCACGAGATATCACCTCACACCTGTCAGAATGGCTCATTCATAAATCAACAAACAACAAGGGTTGGCAAGGATGTGGAGAAAGGGAACCCTCATGCACTGTTGGTGGGAATGCAGATTGGTGCATCCACTGTGGAAAGCAGTATGGAATTACCTCAAAAAATTAAAAATGAAACTGCCTTACAACCCATTATCCCACTTCTGGGGATTTATCTGAAGACATCCAAAACACTAATTCAAAAGAATATACAGGATGTGGCAAAAGTAGGCTTATAGTTGTTCACATGGAAAATAATACAACAATTAATAAATAATAATACAAAAAAAATGTTTCACCTCACAGCAGTAAGCCTACTTTTGCCCCACCATTATTTACATGTTCATTGCACCATTATTTACAATACCCAACCTATGGAAGCAACTGAAGTGCCCATCATTACATGACTGGATAAGAAAGTGGTAGTACATATCTACTCAGCCATGAAAAATAATGAAATGTCACCATTTGCAACAGCATGGATGAACTTACCGGGTATTATGCTCAGTGAAATAAATCAGTCGGAGAAAGACAAATACCATGTGATTTCACTTATTTGTGGAAAATAAAGAACAAAATTAATGAACATACAAAATTGAAACAGACTCATAGATACAGAAAGAGAACTTATGGTGGCCAGAGGGGAGGGCGGGTTGGGGCACTGGGTGAAAGAGGTGAAAGAATTAAGAAGCAAAAATTGATAGATGCAAAATAATCACAGGGAAGTAAGGAAATCATAAGAAATGCAGTATAGTCGATAATATTGTGATAATTATATATGATGCCAGTTGGGTTACTAGACTATTGAGGGGAACACTGTGTAAAGTGTGTGATTGTCTAACCACTAAGCTGTACACCCAAAACCAATACAAAATAAAATTTTAAAAAAAATTATCTGACTCCACTAAATAATGAAATGTAAAGAGAAGTATTCTAGTTGGCTCATAAGAAAGTATTTTTCCCCTCATATTAGAAAGAGATATTGCCTTGACTTCCTGTTTGTTAATATCATTGAGTGACTGAGTAGATGTGTAGGCATCATGAATTAAGAAGAAGAAAGGGTAATTGCAGAAATGTTGAATTGAAGCACTGACAATATAAAAACACCAAGAAAAACAACTATGGTACTTCACTGATTCTGGGCTACTTGTAATGTGAAACAATAAATTCTTTACTCAAAAAAAAAAAAAAAAAAAGAAAAGAAAAGAAAAGAAAAAAGAAAATGAACAAAAGAAAGAAACAGACATTTTACCACAGAGGATATGGAAAATAAGCACATGAAAGGATTAGTATCCATCAGAGAAGTCATTTAAAACACAATGAACTATCACTAGACTCCTGTCAGAATGGCTGGAAAAAAAATAGTGACAACACCAAATGTTATTAAGGATGCAAATCAACAACTACTCATAAACTGCTGATATCAATGTCAAATTGTATAGCCATTCTGGAAAACAGTTTGGCAGGCTCTTAAAAACTAAGCATCCAGCTACCATATGACCCAGCAGTTACACTACTGGGCCTTTTTTTCCAAAAAAAAAAGAAAACTCTTGTTCACACAAAAACCTGCCAAAACCTGGAAATGACCTAGATCTCTTATAGGTGAGTAGTTTAACAAAAAAGGACGGATTCATATTATGGAACACTTATTCAGCAATAAAAAGATACACAAGGCAACATGGATGAATATCCAGAGATTTACATTAAATGAAAAATGCCAATTCTGAAAGCTTACAAAATGTATGATTCCATTTATATAATATTCTTGAGCAGAAATACTTATAGAAATAAATAATATATTAGACAATGGTAGGGAGGAGAGAAGGCAGGACAAAAGTGTATATGGCTGTAAAAGGATAAGAGGGATCCTTGTGGTGTTAAATACAGTCTTTATCTTGACAGTAGTAATGCCAATATTCTGATTTTGACATTGTACTATAGTTGTGCAAGATGGTACTATTGGGAGGACTGGGTAAATTGTACATAGCATCTCTCTGCATTACTTCTTGCAATGACATATGAATCTACAATTACCTTAAAATATTTAATTTATAAAGTTAAGAACCTTTGTTTCTCTTGCCCTAGGCAATGTATCAGTGGAAATTCTGCTACATGAGATGTCTGAGATTTTGCTACCTATGTTTTCTTCTAGGATTTTTATGGTTTTTGCGCTTACATTTAAGTCTTTTATCCATTTTGAGTTTATTCTTGTGTATGGTGTAAATTGGTGGTCTAGTTTCTTTTCTTTTCTTTCTTTTTTTTTTTTTTTTTGCATGTACCTGCCCAATTTTCCCAAAACAATTTATTGAAAAAACTGAGTTTATTCTATTGTATGCTCTTGCCTCCTTTGTCAAATATTAATTGAACATAATGGTGTGTGTGTCGATTTCTGGGTTCTCTGTTCTGTCCATTGATCTATATGCCTGTTTTTGTGCCAGTACCAGGCTGTTTTGATACAGAGGCTTTGTAGTATAACTTGATATCTGGTACTGTGATCCCTCCTAGTTTGTTCTTCTTTCTCAAGATTGCTGGAACTACCAGGGTTCGTTTTTGGTTCCATATACATTTTTGAAATATTTCTTCTAGATCTGTGAAATATGCCATTGGTATTTAGTAGGGATTGCATTGAATATATAGATTGTTTGGCTAGTATGTACATTATAATGGTGTTAATTCTTCCAATCCATGAACATGGTATATTCTTCCTCTTGTTTATATCTTCCTTTATCTCTTTGACCCAGTGATCCCACTCCTAGGAATATACACTAAGAATCCCAAAACACCCATTATTTTCTAGAGAACTTTGAAGATACTGATCATTTGTCTTCAAGTATCAAGTGTCAAAGGTGAAAAGTCTAATGGTAAACTTATTCTCATTCTTCTAGAGGAAGCTTATTAATTTCCCTTCCTACTTTGTGGAAATTTTCCCAGTTTCTCCTTATGCTTAATCTTATGGATCCCTATTTCTTCATATTTTTCCCTTAGTGTTGTTCTCTGTTACTATTTGAATAGAGTCCTGTGGCTTGAACTTGTCCTTCACTAATTTGATTAGTTAATCCACAGATTTTGCTATTTGTCTTGTCTATTGAACTTTTCATTTTGATGATCAGGTTTTTAATTTCTAAGTACAATCTCATAACATGCTGGACTTTGAGAGTCAGAGAAGGGCAGATTTTATAGCTGTAATACTCCCTCAAATCTCTTTCAGAACATGAATTAAATTGATTTTTGAACTTGTTTTCCTTTTACCTTTTAGGGATTACCTCTGGATTTTGATGTTTGTTTTCATTGGGTATTTGATGGTTTTTTGATGCCTGTCCCTACTTATAGACATGTTCATTTGTAAGTGTTTATATCGAGGTTAGCATACTGGTAGCTCCACTCAAGGGCCACTAGTATTTTTTGGCAAGCACAATGTAGGACAGTCAGACTGGCAAGTTGTCCAGGTAATTTATCTTCTGGATGTGTGGGCTCCTTTCTTCTGCCTTAAAACATCTGGACATTTCCTTACTTCTGGAACACATGGGCTTCATATGCTTAGTAAGCCACTTAGAACTTTTAGTGCAAATAATAAAGTCAAGGTAAGCAAAGTCTTACCTGGAAAAGAATTATGCTCTTTTAAAAAATTAAAATTTATCTCTGTTTAAATTATTGTAAAGAGCAGAGCACTTGTTTTTTTTTTCTTTTCATTGAATTTATTGGGGTGACACTGGTTAACAAAATTATACAGGTTTCAAGTGCACAATTCCACAACACATCACCTATACACTGTATTGTGTGTTCACCACACCACATAAAGTCTCATTCCATCACCATTTACTCCTCCCTCATAACCGTCTCCACCTCCCCGCATGTCCGCCCCACCCCCTGCAGCAATCACCACACTGTTGTCCGTCTCCATGAGTTTTTTTCTCTAATTTTTTTGTGTGCAATCCCTTTACTGCCCCACCCAGATGCCTCCAACAGTTGTCAGCCTGCTCTCCATCAATGAGTCTGTCTGTATTTTGCTTGTTAGTTTACTTGGTTCATTACATTCCACATACGAGTGAAATCATGATTTTATAGTATACTTATGTGAACTCATACTCAATTTTTAGGCTATTGTAAGTGTTAGAGAATAATCAAATACCAAATTCTCAATTCTTAAATTCAACTCATTGTTCAATAATATAGCTTCATAATATTTATTAAAATATGCATTGCTTTTTCAATGTTTTATCTTCTGCCATTTAGCTAAGTTAGTTGAGAATAATTTTTCTTCAATAAATGTCTTTGATAAATAAAATAAAATAAAGCCCAGCCGGTGTGGCACAGTGGTTGAGCGTCCACCCATGCACCAAGAGGTCGCCAGTTCGATTCCTGGTCAGGACACATGCCCAGGTTGTGGGCCCGATCCCCAGTGGGGGGCATGCAGGAGGTGGCTAATCAATGTTGTCTCTCATCAATGTTTCTATCTCTCTCTCCCTCTCCCTTCTTCTCTCGCTCTCTAATATCAATAAGGAAAAAAATGTTTAATAAATAAAATAAATGTCTTTGAAATTATGAACTGTGCTTGAATACATACACATGCAGTACTGACCTTAGCTCTGCAACTAATTAAAGTCCAGATCTTAACATGTGTAATGGCAGGATGATAATCACATGCTACTGAAGCGGTGACCATTTCATCACTCTGATTTGTGACCACTGTGTCATATAATGTTTCACATTTTCAATCCGTGCTGCTTGCCTCAAGTGAAGAAATATATTTTCTTTGGTAACTTCATTTTTTAGAATTGCAAATTTTGAGTAATTTACAAAAACAAGATGAAAGACAGGTGTGATTTATTTTAGTTCCTTCTTTGATATGAAACTTGAGATATGAAAGGTGATACTAAGTCTGAACTGAGGCTAGACAACTTAGCCAACATTGCCTTTCAACTAACAGAAAGTTCATATGGGTTCTGTATGACCTTGTTTTCAGATAGATTTATTGTGGCTGAATTCAGTTAAAATCACTGAAGCATGAATAAAAATGAATGTCTCAAACAAGTAGTATAAATTCATGAATGTTTTCCAGCACCTCAGAACATAAATCATACTTTTAAAAGCAAGAGGAAGCCCATTATATCTAGAAAACAAACTTATAGATAGTTTAAAAGAGTGGACTTATAAAAAACATGCTGGCAAGTTTCTAAATATTAATATATTGATCTCAAAATAAACCTTTAATATTTATTTTTCAAGCTAGCTCTTTTTTTAACACTGACTTTCCTAAGGGATCACTAGGCATAAATGCCTCTATTTTTATCAAACAGACTGAATTTTTCAACATGAACTTCAGCTCAGTATATTCAGTACATTTCTTGTTCAATGGATACCTAATAAAGATACCCTATTTGGCTATTTAGAGTATTTTATCTTTGGTGCCATTTGACACCTAATATACAATCCTAATGGAATTTACTACATCAAATTTCTAACTTAATAAAGAATGTGTTCTTGATTTTAATGAGAATAAAACAATGTACACTTGGACATGTTGAATATAATCTATCAGAAATATAAAAATATTTTAATAGGTAAAACATGAACTGAAAAGATAAGGGATTGCAAACCCCAAGAATCTTGATGTCCAATTTTGTGCCATTTATGTAAGCATTAAAGTATTACAAAAGGAAATCAACATTTTGCAAATTACTCTAATATTCAATATCACTGACCAGTCTCTTTAAAATCAATTTCCAACCTATAAGCTGAATATGAGCTAAAGAGAATCTTGAGTGAATTTTTATTATTATGTTTTAAAATAACTACATAAGTGTTGCTACTACTGGATATGAGAGTAGAAGAGGCAATGTTTGCAAGGTCAGAGGTATTCAGAGCAAGGCCTAAAACTACCTCATGCTCTCTGTATGTCCCTAGAATATGCTGGGGTTCATTTACTATCTCAAACTACCCCCAAATACTGTACTAAATTAGTATTCAAAATACATTCACAAAGAATATTTTGTCTATTTGTTTTCAAAATTATGAGAAACTTGGTTAATGAGTGGTCATTTAATTTTGATCTGTGATTGCTACTCTTAATCTTATATTTTTTCAAGAGATGAGTCTTTGATTAATTTGTTCCTCAGAAAGCAAAAAAAAAATAAATAAAACGTGAGAAATTATATGCACATCAAGCGAAAACACAAAATAAGCTACATGAAAGTAACAATTCATCCTGGGAAATGATTCTGTGATATACAGTGTGTGCAATCATTGACCAAGTCTTGATCGCTCTTTGTCAATTGCTGCAGAGGTTGTGGATCAGAGTACTGTTTTTATATATTAAGTCTCTACAGATTCGAAACTTAAAAGAACTGGCTTTATATATTGGTCCCCCCAAATACTTTCCTAGTTATTTCTTGATATCAATCATTTGATTTAAAATTCAAAATTTATCCTTTTGGTTTGAGATTTTGTCTTTCAAGAAAAATACAAATATACCCACTATATGGTATGTTAAAACTTCTGCTAGTTTTACATATTTGTGGTAAACCTGTCAGACCTTTTCCTGAGATTAGGTTTTAATCAGAATAAGACTATATCATGAGTACTATAAGAATACATGAAGGGGGTGGGGAGGTGATTTTTCACCAAGAAGTAGAATTCTCCAATGCTGACATCCTAAATATACAAGCACCAACTTTCAATTTCACTGAGAAATGTTCCATATCAGAAAAAGCTAATTTATAAAAATGTCTTTATAGACATTAGGTTGGAGAAAGCAGGAAGAGGATGGGAGCAGGGAGGAGGGAGTTAATGGGGGGGGGGGACATCTGTAATACTTTCAACAACTAAAAAATTAATAAATACAGATTGTGTATTATAGAATCATACACCTGAAACCTATATAATTTTGTTAACCAATGTCACCCCAATAAATTCAATAAAAATGTAATTTTTTTAATTAAAATAAGTCTTTAGTAAAACTTTAATTTTGACATTGATGATTTCTCATTCTAATATTCTTTCACCAGTTTTTCAACTATTTCCAATAGATGGCTCAAATTCTGCTTCCATTTTAACCTCTTTCAGGAAAGAATTCTCACAAATAATTAATGTTATTTGGATTCATTTAATATGAAAGAAAAATGCTTGACCCAATGTGTTTAGTATTAGCAGCAATCTTTAGTAAATCTGCTATTTAAATCAAAAGAGAACAACATGAAAACAAATATAATCACTTTGAAATCAATTTTTTAAAATGTATTTGGCTGTCCATAAACATTTGTCAAATTAACATGTTCACTTTTACATCGCAACAATGAAAGAGGCCTATAAAGTTAGATTAAGAAAAATACACAAACAAACCTAAAGATATAGTCTATTTTCCTCTCAAGTACAAATAAATATATCTATTCACCATGCAGAATTTAATGATATCTCTAGAAAATTTAGCCTTATTTTAACTAAAGTAAAAAGTCTGGCTTTCCATTTTTCTTAAACTCTAATTGAAGTTGTAACTCCCTAATGCAACAAAAATAAACTGCACTATATAAGACACTATTGTGAGTTAGGAAATATTTGTTCTTTTTTTTATTAATTTATTTTTGTTACAGATGTTTCTCCTTTTTCCCTGTAGACACCCTGCTCCCTATCCCGCACCCCCCCCCCCCCCCGCCGCCAAGCATTATTGTCTATGTCCATTGGTTATGCATACATGCATATAAGTTCTTTGGAATATCTCATCCCTACCCGCCCCTCTCCTCTGAAGTTTGTCAGTCTGAACCGTACTCCTTTCTGTGTCTCTGGGTCTATTTTGTTCATCAGCTTTTTCTGTTCATTATATTACAAAAATAAGTAAGATCATGTGGTATTTGTCTTTCTCTGACTGGCTTATTTCGCTTAGCGTAATACTCTCCAGGTCCCTCCATGTCATCTCAAGGGATAAGAGATCTTTCTTTTTTACAGCTGCATAGTGTTCCATTGTGTACACGTACCACAGCTTTTTTATCCACTCATCTACTAATGGACACTTGGGCTGTTTCCAGATCTTAGCTATTGTAAATAGTGCTGCTATGAACATCGGGGTACATATATTCTTTCTGATTAGTGTTTCAGGCTTCTTAGGATATATTCCTAGAAACGGGATCAGTGGGTCAAATGGCAGTTCAATTTTTAATTTTTGAGGAAACACCATGTTTTCCATAGTGGCTGCACCAGTCTGCATTCCCACCAGCAGTGTACTTGAGTCCCCTTTTCTCCACACCCTCGCCAGCACTTGTTTGATGATTTGTTAATGGCAGCCATTCTGGCAGGTGTGAGGTGATATACCTCATAGTCATTTTTATTTGCATCTCTCTGATGATTAGTGACATTGAGCATTTTTTCATATGTCTCTTGGCCATTTGTATGTCCTGTTTGGAGAGGTGTCTATTTAGGTCCTTTGCTCATTTTTTAATTGGGTTCTTTGTCTTCCTTTTGTTGAGTTGTATAAATACTCTATATATTTTGGAAATTAACCCCTTATCTGATGTATTGTTGGCAATTATACTCTCCCATATAGTGGGTTCCTTTCCATTTTGATGATTGTTTCTTTCACTGTGAAGAAGCTTTTTAATTTGATGTAGTCCCATGTGTTCATTTTTTCCTTTGTTTCTCTTGCCTTTGGCATTGTATCAGTGAAAATTCTGCTGCATATGATGTCTGAAATTTTGTTGCCTATATTTTCTTCCAGGATTTTTGTGGATTTACGAGTCACATTTAAGTCTTTTATCCATTTTGAGTTTATTCTTGCGTATGGTGAAAGTTGGTGGTCTAGTTTCATTTTTTTCGTGTAACTGTCCAATTTTCCCAACACCATTTATTAAAGAAGCTGTCTTTACTCCACTGTATGCTCTTGCCACCTTTGTCAAATATTAATTGCACATAATGTCTTGGATCAATTTCCGGGTTCTCTGTTCTGTTCCATTGATCTATATGCCCATTCTTGTGCCACTACCAGGCTGTTTTGATTACAATGGCTTTGTAGTATAACCTGATATCTGGTATTGAGATCCCCCATACTTTGTTCTTCTTTTTCAAGATTGCTGTGGCCATCAGGTGTCTTTTTTGATTCCATATGAACTTTTGAAGTATTTGTTCTAGTTCTGTGAATTATGTTGTTTGTATTTTAATGGCGATTTCATTGAATCTATAGATTGCTCTACTCCCATGTCAAGATTAAAGTTAAGAAAAGAGATGACTTCTAGTACAGACTTAATTGAGTCACGTTGATTATTTTGAAGTGTCATGGGGTAATATTGCCCAGTGGGAAAGAACATCTTGCAAAGGCACAGTGGCAGAGCATATATGGTGTGCTTTAAAGAGGAGAAAGAAAAAGAAGTAGAACCGTGAGCACTGCAGATGGAGAGAAAGGTGATTGGGTGTGGAAGGAAGGCAAAGAATGGGAAAGCTATTTCACACTGTTATATAGAACTAATGCAAGAAGCAAATAAAGCTACTGGTTTTCTGTCTTGTTTTGGGAATTGTTCTAAAATATTGTTTCGCCCTGGCTGGTTTGGCTCAGCGGTTAGAGCATCGGCCCGCGGAGCAGAGGGACCTGGGTTTGGTTCTCACTAAGGCCAAGTACCTCGCTTGCAGTTTGTCCCCAGCCATGGTTGGGGTCGTGTGGGTGGCAGCCAGTCAATGTGTCTCTCTCAATCGATGTTTCTCTCTCTCTCTTCCTCCCTCTCTCCCTCTTGCTCTATCTGAAGATAAATGCAAAAAAAAAAAAATGTTCTCGGGGAAGAATAAAATAAATAAATAAATAAATAAATAAATAAATAAATAAATAAATAAATAAAATATTGTTTCAACAAACATCTCCTTTGTCAGACATTATTCTATATCTTTGCTAATATGATAAAAAAAAAAACTCACTCCCACCCTGACTGGTGTGGCTCAGTTAGTTGAGCGTTGTCTTATGCACCTAAAAGTCGCCAGTTTGATTCCTGATGGTAGCAAATACTCAGGTTGTGGGTTCTATCCCTGTGTGGGTGCATATGAGAAGCAACTGATAAATGTTTGTCTTTCTCTCTCCCTCTTCTTTCCTCTCTCTCTAAAAATCAATAAAAACATATTTTTAAAAAAACTGACTACCTACAAAGGAGCAACTGGAGTACACACCAAGAAAGTTATGAGCTATATTGAAACTCACACACCAAGTTTGAAATAGTGCTAGTACTAAAAGCAGGATCTCCTAATTCCTGGTGAGGCACTTTCCCTAAAGGGCTGTTCCTAACTCTTATCACATTAGCAACATTCCAAATGATACTTCTAACTACTTTAAAGCCTGACCACTTATAATATTGATGCCATTGAGTCACAGAACGTATAAATCTTCCTTAAATCACTTTTTTAAAATCCTAATTGAAATTGTTGTAGAAATATTTACAACTAATGAAAGATCAATATCAGAAATGAAAATTTCAATGAAATTATTTGAATCTCAGTTTAAAAACTTTAGTACTTGGTATAATATAGTGAGGCAGTTTTGAAAATTAAAGAGAAATGGTAAATCTAACTCCTAAAATTATTTAATAGATTATGTTTTCATTAAATCTTTCAATAGACTTACTTTCTAAAATGTAAATGATTTCCACTTTAAATTTTTATTGCAAATTAAACCTCTCTGGATGCCTTCCAGATAAATTATTTTAAAATAAATGTTTTCATAAAATAAATGACTTAAATCTCCAAATGAGATTCTTTCATGTTTTTAATATTTCAAAAGGAAATTCCTAAAAGTAGAAACTCAGAACAATATTTTAGTTTTGCTTCTGAAGTCTTTTGTCATATTCTTAGGTTATCCTTGTCTATGAAATGTCAAAACAGTCAACCCAAATAATAAAAAATTTCATCAACCAATTGCTTTGGTATCTCTTAGACAGCCTATACAATTTGGAGAGAGAAACAACCATGATATTTTTAAATCTCTCATAGAAGTAATTACATACAGTCTACAACATTTAAAACAAATTACTAGACTTCTCACAGAATAGGGAGCAGAAATAAATGTGTCATTTTAAGCTAATTATAAAATAGAAAATGGCTGTTATTAAGGGTTTGAATGTGTTTGGGCAATTCTACCACTTTGTCCTCCCTTATATATAGTCCTCAACTAAAGCAGAATCTCAACCCCGGCACTATTATTTTAGGCAGGGGATTATTTGTTGTGAGGGGCTGTCCTGTGTATTGTGAAGTGTTTTAGCAGCGTCCTTGGCCTCTACCTAGATGCTACTCAAGTTGTGATGGCCAAACATGTCTCCAGATTTTGTAAAATGCCTTTGAAACCCCTCCCCCCATTGAGAATCACTGGATTAAACAAGCTCTATGTACAGGGGGGAAAACCCAACTGGGACAAAAGGCATTATTTCATTAATAATGGGCAAGTCCATAGTATATCTCCAACTTTATACCTTTATTCCAACTGGTAAACTGTGCTGGAGTACTTGACTTAGGACTAGAGACCTAAATGAACCTTTCTACTCTTTCCTTGTGAAATGCTTACCACACTGAAACCAAATCATTTGTGCTCATAACTACTTCAGATTTACAATAATTATTAGATTGCTTCTATTTTATTTAATCATAAATTATTTTTCAGTATTTTGAGAACTGTATTTCAATATAACTGATTTCCTTTGTAATTGTATTGTATTTTATGCATTTGAAGATACTAATTTGAAAATGAGTTCACAAACGTGAAAGGACTGTGAAGAGTTCAATGGCACAAATATCCTGATTTAGACATTCCAGGAGGGATGAGGAGCTGAACTTAGTCTGAGAGCTCTCAAAATGTCTGAATAATGGTATAATGAGATCTATGTGTGCATGTTGGTTAAAGACTTGGCAATCATTTAAAATTTCAATTTTTTGGGGGGGTGTTCATCTCAATATATTTCTATTTTGACTTCAGTTTACTATATTATTGACTGCTATAGTTTTGAATAATAATAACAATAATTGTCATTGTTTAATGGGCACCAACTCTGTGCCAGGCATACTAGGTGAATACAATATGAATGTTGTTTGCTATAATGTATTAACATGTAAAGATCCCTGGGTTAGGGACCAAAAAATATTGATCCAAGAGACAAACTCTCTCTGCTTTACCAACAAACTGTGGTCTTAGACACATCATTGTATCATTCTGAAATTATTTCATCACCTGTAAAGTGGGAATGATTATATCTGTTATACCTACTGTGTTGAATTTTTGAATGATTGGATGAGACAATAGATATGAAAGTGTAATGTATGACACACTATGAAAACTTGACAAGTATTTTAATAGTTGATATTTTAAAATTTTATATCAGCAAGTTTTATCTTCTTCCAAAAATAGAAATTGGCATTGCTAACATGGATATGCAGAAATATCTGGAAAAATATGGAAGTGGATAACATAACACAAAAAATTACCTGCATTTCATTTTTTAAAATTATGTTTTCTGGTAGTTCTTTGACAATAGTAAAACCTTAATCTTAAATATGAAATTTTAGATTTAGCCACCTAAAGTTTATGTAATATTAACAGCTCTATAGCTAAATATCCTATTTATTTTTAATACAGGTAAATTTAACTTTATATACACAAACAGAATTTTTCACTTCAATAAGCTGAATGTGTAACTTGATATGTGGCTTGGGCTATGAGTTATTATGCTATGTATAAATATTCTGGTGAAGTATTGCAAGTTAAATATGCCCTCTCACTAATGATAAGGATGATAATGATGAATTTGAACCATAGTTTTATTTTTTATTATCTTAACATTTGTAGTGAATTATTTCTATTATTTACCTAAAATGGGTGGTTCAATGTATAACCTGAACATACCGAAAGTTTACAGAACTTCAAACCAGGAATAGGTAACTGTCTGAAGACAATGTATTTGGGAGAAAAAGCGACCTGTAACAAAAACTGGGGTAAGCAATGAAGGGAGAGAAAGTAATGCATGTGTGCTATGTTTCTTCTCTTTTATCTCAAAATAAAAAATCAGTACATCCTGTATGAAGCTGCTAGATCAAATCTGGAGGCAAAACATATTAGAATGTGAAGACAACTGCAAAAAGAGTTAAAAGTAGAAACTGTTGAAAATGTTTACTTATGTGCAATGTGGCTACTGGTGATGGGTTTTATTGCTGGTATGTTTATTGTTCTTGTTATCATTAACAAAAATTCTAATACAATAATATGGATAGCTTCCACAAAAATATAAAAGACCAAAATTAACAAAAGGAAAATTAGGGATTATTAGCACACTAATTACCATAGAAGAAATGGAAAAAAATTTTCAGAAATAACTCATGAAAAGGAGGCTGGCAAAAAGTTTTAATATAATACATCATTCTAATGCTGTATAGACTTTTTTGTACTACCATTACCTTGCTATCAAATCAAAACAAGAAAGAAATGACCAGCATGGTCAATTATGAATGTAAATGTAAAATATTGAAATATATACTAGCAAATTGATTCCAGTAGTATATTAAAAGAACAATAAAGCATGACAAAGAAAGGTTTAGTGCAGAAATTAAAAAATTTAATAGATTTTAGCCTATCTAATTAATCGCATTAAGATTAAAGAAGAAAATCCATATATATGAACAACTCTAGATACAGAAAATTTGACACGTTTAATAGTGATTCGTGATTTATGTAAAAATTTCTGTATTCTTTTTAGTTGTTATATATTACTTCTACAGTTTTAAATGAAGTTAAAATGGTATCATCGCCTTTTCTATCAGAGAGAGCAGCATAATCATTATGAATATACTCAACCTGATGGATTAATTAGTTATCCTTTTCTTTGTAGGCTTTTATAAAAAATTTTATGAAGGCAAAAGTCCAAAACTGGCTCAATTGTAAGTTTCTCTGTGTTGGATTTGTCCCTTTGTGTTTCCTGTAAATATGCTTTTCTCAACTGCTGCTTATTTTGGGAAGCCAAAGCATGACTTGACATTTGATTCTCTCTCTCAGAGATGTTATAGAATTTTTTAAATGGTTGCATGAGCAGATATTTATTTTTACATGTGCATGCCACATCAAAATGTTAGTAATGGTTAATTCAAAGGAATACACACACTTCAGGTCTAAAAATTGGACATGACTCCAACTTTAGTGCATATATTTTACTTTTGTCAGTCATTTTTCAAACTACCCCAGTTTCACAACGTAATTTTACTGGAATTAAAGTTGAACACTTTAAAACTGTATAAGAAATTATTATCAACTATGATTCTCCATTTATTCAAACCTACTATTATGTTTTCTGCCCGGGCAGCATAAGATAAATGATTTGGCCTTACTGATCCATGTGCACCAGCTAATTAGATTATAAATTTGCGTAAATTATGTGGGCCAATAAATTAGGTTTAAAAAATAAAAATAGGTAAAATAATGTGACTGATAATTAAGTTTTAAAAAGCAAGTGGGGGTGGGAATAAAAGATCGAACTGGACTACATGTTAGGTGCCTACATGTTCTTTTTCCATAATCCTTTACTTTTCATCTTCCAGAAAATACAGAGTAGTCATCCACACATAAAAAAACCCAGTGTTTTCTCTCATTCCATTAAAGAGAGACCTTTTTTTTCAGATAGTTTTTTTTAACATTATGATGAGATCATTCTTATAAGAAGTCTACCTTCTGCTGAAACTTAATATTTGAACATATTTTTGCTGCCATGATAAATTTGACCAATATGCCCCGAGTGAACAACATACATTTTAAAGGTGATGTTTTAATAAACCAAAAGAACATTCACCCTTAATTGAAATGAGCACAGACTCTTAAAGAAAACCCTAAACAATTTTACTAGGGATAGGCAGTTAATAAAATAGGAGATCTAAATTCTCTGTCAAGCTTTATCACCAACTAGTAATGACATTGCACATTTCACTAGACTTCTTTTGGCTTTATTTTTCTGTAAGTAAAGCAAAGAATTGAGCTAAATGATCTCTAAAGTCTCATAGCTTAAAAATTCTGTAGTTCTAATATGCTGGAGAAGGGTTTATCTGGGGAAAAAAAAAAAAAAAACTTCATTGCACAGTAGAAGGAAATGGTAGTGGCCCCATAATTTGAAGTAGTAATTTTTCAAAATTATTACAACCGCAGAAGTCCCTACATCCCCAAATATTTATATTTGTGTCAACACATACAAGGAACGAGTGGCCTACTGCACAAGTAGTACCATGGTTTTAGAATTCTAAGATAACCTGTTTTCTTCAGTGGTATGCTATTAAAAGGTAGCTTACTATAGAAAAACATATAGCTGGATCTGGCCTTGTAAAGAGGCCTGTACTTTGAGCATAAACTCTTCAGATAAAAATTACTTAATTTGAGGAACTATTCAAGTGAAATCAGCCAGATAAATTGTTCATATTTGTTGAACCCTGTGAGAATAGCGAATATTATACAACTGATCAGGGTAAAGTAATAGTAATTTGGTCAATAGTGTAACTGTGTGTTACAAGCTGGACCCTGGAGTGATGACTTTTTTAAAAAATGCAACTATAAATTTATAATGTTATACAGTTGCAAGACAATTATAATTAATATAATATAAACTGAATTTTTAAAGGAAAATGCTTAATATTGTAAATAAATTTGCCTTGAATTTTAAGGAAAAGAAATATATGCTTTGGGGAGGAACTCAGTATGTAAAAGTACTTTGAGACAAAATGTAAATGTTTATTATATTGAGATGTTTGAAGGATTAAAAAAAAAGAGCCTAATTCTGCTCTTAATCATGTTCTTAATCACTTAGCACAGATAAAAGTTGATTTGTGTTCAATAGCTGTTATTTTCACTTAAACCATAACATTTAAATTTTATGTAGAGCTTTGTAGTTTTAGGCTATTTACATACACATGGAATAAGACACCCCACAGTATTTGGATTAGAACCATTAATGGCATCCATTACGTAACAGTAATAAAATGATAGCCAGGAAATAGAAAAAAAATTTTTCCAAAAAACCAAAAAGTATAAAATACAGAAGAGTAAACTTAATGTGAAATCTGTAAGTCACACATGGGGAAATGCAAAAATTTTCAGAAAGGAACAAAGGAAGCCTTGAAAAACTGTTATCTGTTGATGTCCCTGCCTCAGGGTACTGGTACTCAATATTGTAAATATGACAAATTTCCTCAAATTAATTTTAAATATAATGTTATTTCAATTAAAAGTTTAATGGAGTTTGTTTGGAAGTTGACCCTAAATCTAAAGGTTTATCGGGGGGGGGGGGGGGGAAGTATCACAAACATTCATGAAAAAAATTCTAAAGTTAATGAGGAAGAAATCAAACCTGATAAATCCCAAAATACAATCTAAATGTATAATTAGTATACCATTGTACTGGAAATTTAAATAAAACAAATTATAGAATCCAGAAACAGTCTAGTATAAAAATAATTTAGTATATAATCAAGGTTATATTTCAAATTAATGGGAGAAAGATAGATAATTCAATAGATAGTCTGGGGCAACTCTCAAAACATTTAGAAAAGAGAACTGCACCTAGATCACCATATTATATCATATACAAAAATAATACCAAAAGTATTGATTAGAACATATAAAAGAATTAATTCTAAATATGATGCTAAAAACAGAAAACATAAAATATTGCTACATGTGACTAGTTAAAACTTACACGTATACAAAATTCCATAGATAAAAGTAAAGGACAAGATATTTGGGGGGAAATAATATATATATATATGTATTATAGACAAAAGGTTAATATCCTCAATACACCAGTGAAATAAAGATTAATAGATCAACAGGAAGTACATGGCTAGAAGATTGTTAATATATGAACTACAAATGGCCACAGTAAATAAAAAATAAAGATGTTGCCATTTGCAGTTAGAAGAAAAATTTTGTCTAATATTGATGGGCTGTTGGATTATTGTAAACCTGTGAAATGTTATGATAATTTAAAATCTACATTGTGATGGTATACAAATTAACTTTATTCCTGTTTGTTTTTGCAGTGTCTTGGTTTAGAAGGGTCATGCCCTCATTTTTCTCTGAGGAAAACAGATTTTTTTGGCCTAGAACTCGATTTTGTGCAATGGCCTGTACTGAATTGGGCCATGGGAAATGCGAGGGATGGCTTTGGAAAAAAAGAAAGTCTACAGGAATGTCCTTTTTTGGTTGGAAAAGATACTGGTTTATTTTGAAACAGTCAACTCTCTACTGGTTCTCACACCTGAATGTAAGTGCACTAGGAAGGAAAGAAAATCCATCTGTTATCACTGAGTTAGAATACTTCTTAACCTTTGTATTAGTATTAGGGAAGTGAATTTCTGATAAAGAGATACTCATAATATCTAATGTTAGGAAACAGACCCTGATGTTACTTCTTGCTAGAAAATAATTCACAGGAAAGACATTGTAATTAATAGCTTTGAAACAAAAAAATGCCCGGAATTCAGGTTCTTTTACTTATATTTGAGAGATTGGACATATTACTTTACTTCTCTGAGACTCGTGTTCTTCATTTTTCTCAAGTAATATTTGCCAACTGTTTTCATCCCTCTCTCTCTTATATATTAATCCTCTCCCTTTCAATCAGATTCATCTCATAGACTTTTTTTTTTAATCCTCATCTGAGGACATTTTTTCATTTTTTGTTCAGATAGAGTGGGAGGGAGAGAGAGGAAGAGAGAGAGAGAGAGAAACATCGACGTGAAAGGGACACATCGAGTGGCTGCCCCCCTCAAGACCAACCAGGGCCGGGGACAAACTGCAACCGAGGTACATGCCCTTAGCGGGAACCGAACCCGGGTCTCTCTGTACCGCAGGCCAATGCTCTAACCGCTGAGCCAAACCAGCCAGGGCACATCTCATAGACTTTAAAATGTGCTGAAGTCTTTTCATTTAAATAAAAGACAGCTAAATGAGGCACTTTTTAGTGATTTTGAAAGCAAGCAATCTAAGATCAGGCTTTTTCTTTTTTTTTTTTTTTTTTGGAGAAAGGACAAGATCATGAGTTTGTTGTTGGACATATTGAATGGTTGGAATGTAAGGTGTCATTAATTTATCCCAGTGAAGAAAACAAATCTGGAGCTCAAAATAAATCCCAGTTTTGACCCTAACTCTGTCTTTCACAACCAAAATTATTGATAGTGTTCTTTATACTTACTGTATTCATTATTTCACTCCTCAATGCTCTCCAATTTCTCTTCTACCGCCATTACTCCATTGGAAAAACATTGATGAGGTTACCATGAACCTCCATGTGGCTAAGACTAGCAGACGTCCTGGTTTTCCTCCTACATCTCCAGCCACTCCTACCACTCTCCTCGTCTGTCACTTTTGCAGGATTTTCTTGCTTTCCCAGACCATTAAATGCTGGAGTTCTTCAGGGATCACTTCTAGGCTTTCTTCTCATTCTACATTCATTCTGGATTGTTTAACCTGTGTCTATGGCTTCAATTAATACACACACACACAACACACACACACACACATACACATACACTCACACACACACACACACTTATATCTACAGCTCCAAATGCTATTCTGAGTTTAAAGACTCATAAATTCACTTGATCTCTCTGTTATCAGAGAAATGCATGGATTGCCTTTCTCCACTGCTAGTGGGAGTAGGTGCCACTGGAATAAGCATTTCTGGAGGCCCCCACAGGAGAATGAGATGTGGTAGAAAGCTTTATTTTTGTGAAATTATATCCTTTGGTTTCTAAAGTCCCATTTCCCTTAATCCAGTCCTGGAAGATGTGCAGCCGGGGATTCAGCAGAGTTAGAAGTAAAGCTAGTGTCCAGAGTTTCCGTTCCATGGTGGACCTAGGTCTGATACAGCATTAGGCTAGTTGCAGTCCATTAGTCCAGTGTGTGGGGGGTCCACATGGCCGTGGGCCATGTGGGCAAATGCAGGAGCCTGAGAGTCCTGCAAGCCAGGAGCGCGAACCAAGAGGCAAGAGAGCTAGAGAGAGAACTCCTTTGTTTAGGAGTTTATGTATCTCAAATCTTCCCACACTTGCAATGACCATGCCTACTCTGGCCAATAACCTGTTCCCAGGTGTGACTGATAAGCAAGTACCATCCCTGTTTCACCCAAACTATACTGGGCAAGCATCTACATTGCATCTTCCTGGCAAAGCTGAACGAATGGTATGCCCATAAAATTTGGCCTTCCCTATTAATTAATAACCAGGTTATTTATAATGGTATCATCTCCACTGGGATATCTAAAGAGCTCCTCTTATTCAATGTGCACAAAACAAAAATTATGATCTCGCCATTCTCAAAACTGTGTTTCCTTTTAGTGATTCCACTCTAAGGAGCCATCCTCAAACCTTATACTCTTTCAACTCCTACAGTTATTCATATCAAATCTGGCCAATATTAACTCCTAAATATCTCTCAAATACATCGATTTCCCTCCATTGCCACTGCCTCCACCCAAGTCTAAATTATCATTATCTTTTACCTGAGCAATTTCAAGAACCTTTTAACCCGTCTCTTCACATTTACTTTTGCCTCCTTCTAATTTGTCTACCATTCTAATCAAGTGATTTTTAAATGAAAATTTGATCATATCACTACTACCAAACCTCAGCCTACTCTCAATAATTTCCCATTACTCATAGAACAAATTCTTTAATATGGAGAACCATACTTCATATGGACCCCATACCTCTCAAATCACATCTTGTACCATGAACCCTTATAGTTCTTACATTCCAGGCACACTGGCCTTCTAATGTGCTATGCTTCATCCATCCACAGAACCTCCGCATATGCTCTTCCTTATTTTAGACTTCCTCACCTGGTTAACTCTTGGTCTTCCTTCAGATCCCACTTCCATACATCACTACCTTAGGAAAACCTTCCCTGATCTCTTCACCCTAACTTAATCAATTCTTATTAGCTCCCAGAGCATCATGTACTTCTCGTTCATACCATTTATTGCACTTGTAATTTTAAATTTTTTGTTTGTAATTATTGTATTAATGTCTGTATCCCCATGGATCATAAACTTTCCCAATCTCTCTCTCTCTCTCTCTCTCTCTCTCTCACTCTCTCTCTCTCCCTCTCAAATCCATCCCCAGTAGATCAACAAGATGTCCAGCATGCGGCATGATGTATGTGCTCAATAGAGATTAGTTGAATTAATGAAGATTTGTGATGATTAAATGAATTAATGTATATAAAATACCATTGCACAGTGCTTGTCACATAATAGGTCTTCAGTAAAAATTACTTTCCACCATATTTTTCTATTTTCTCTTCCCAAACCAATGTTCCAAATGTTCTATTTCAAGTATCAAACATTTTAAGTGCAATTTTGAAATATCAAATCATTTCATATTGTTTTCATAACCCCACCTGACAATTATCATTTACCTTATCCCTTTCCAAATTCAACATAAAAAATAGTAAATTCTATCATGTTTTCATTTAATTGACAGAATATTTTTACAATTAATTAGCTTAATACAAGCTGAATCAAAGTTCTACTACCTTTTTTAATGGATCCACTTTTGTGAGTATTATTTCCAGGTGATCCTTTGTCAGGTTGTTATTAAATGTATGAGCTTTTGATTTTTTAATTCAGTGACTGCTAACTTTATATTTTCATATAACCTGAATACTTCTATAGAACATTTTCCTTAGAATTTTAATGCATGTTATAAACATTACAACATATCAATAGTCTGTTCCTCTTTCTTATCCTTGAAGAAACTATGACTTAAAAAGAATAAGTGACTTGATAGACATTGGTAAAATTACAATCGCCAGACCTTACTAAGCTCTATAAATAAGTTGGAAAATGTTACTAACCTTTGTGTCATTTTATGGCAATTTCTTAGAAATGTAACAAATTGTTTTTAATATCAGAGATGGGGAGAGAAAAATAGGATAAGAAAGACACAGGAGTAATGGCCGTATTCCAAATATTGGCCTCTGATGCCCATACACTAAACAGTTTAATGCTGAGCAACTTTATTATTAGAAATTTTGAAGAGCTTTGAAAATGAAAATAATAGGCATATGTGATTATTGTTCTAGATGAGACAACTTAAGCTTTAGAAATGTGTTAAATGCTGCTATAATGACTGCCTTTGCTGGTCTTTGTTGACATATTGTTTGTCTGCTTTGAATGCCCTAATGATGTTGAAAGATATTTTCATATTTTGAAGTAACTCTATATAATCATTAACAGAAAAGTTTGTCGTTACCACCGCTGGTTTAATAAATGCATGGTCCACTTGCTTTGCAGAGAGCTATTTAAGTGCATGTTAAGCAAATGGCATTCTTGAGTAAGCTGTCTATAAAAATGTATTCATTACCACCTTGGTGACTTGCTTCTTGGCCCTTCATTTCAAGGTCTGCTAAGCCTTTTCCTTACCTTCTCTTATTCTTTCCTTTTTCCATTTTTTTGTAGGATACCGAAGCTGATGGTTTTATATATCTACCTGAATTCAGAATTGACTTGACTCCACATTGCAGAAAAAGCAAGTAAGTAGTTGTAGATCCATAAGTTCAAGGTCCAGATCAACACTGTACAACAGAAATATAATGTGAGCCACATTATGTAATTTTACATTTTCTAATAGTCATATTCTTGATCCTTCGAAATACTGGTGTTCCAGCATTATGTTGTGATTAGAGTTTATAATTAACAGGTTGTATAAGATTAGCACATTAGTTCTATTTCTTTCAAATTAGCACACTACTCTAGTTCAGTTTTTCACCTTCCTTCACTTTATTTGAAAAATATCCAAAATATCTGTTAACCTCCTTTGAGTCTTTCTCTGATTTATTATATTACAATACCTAATATTTTGCAATGTTCTTCAAGTGACACATTGTCTTTCCTGTAGCCTGATTTCTATAATTAAAAATACATACATAAAATAATTAGCAAGCTTAGGAGGAGGTGAATCAATCAGTATCAAATTGTTATCTTTCCTTTTGTCTATTTTTTATGGCTTAATAAAGTCACATATATGAGCTTAGTTCTACCAACCATGGGCTTACAGAAAATCAGACAAAGGATCAAAAAGAAACATAGTGACTCTTGCTTCTGCTCTAGCTAATATCCTACTAGACATTTCATAATTCAGTTAATGGTTCAAAAATTTTACCAAATTTTGAAGAAAATCAGTCCAGTCAGTCCATTTAAGAACTTAGGAACAACTCCACTACCATTAAAATAGTGCAAAACCCTCAGGAAACCGAAGTTGTCCGTTTAGGCTGTTATATGACTGTGGTAAAATTCAGATGTTATGGGGATGCCAGTATAAAACTGGGATATATTGAGAGGATAAGTATATATATGTTACTGAATGCTACATTTCCTCTAATTGTTAGTCAGACTCTTATTATTGTTTATCATTTTTATCACACTTCAGAACAGATATAATAAAACTTGAGAGGACTCAGAGAAGATAAATAAATCCAAGCAAAAGTATATAAAAATAGATTCCATGAAGAAACGTTAAAGAAAGTGTTGTGGTTTAGTGGTAAAGAAAGGGATATAATTACATGACATAGAATTTTTGAAAAGTATGTGGAATGACAGTTGAACAATTGAAAAGAAAATTGCAAAGAAATATGTCTAAATTGAAGCAGAAGAGCTTGACTTATCTATAAGGTGGCACATATTATCAGAATTGGCTACTGACGAAGGTGATCTAGTCTCCACATTTTAATACCGTAAACTCTTTCTTGGAGCCTTTAAATATTCAAGCCTGAAGTAAGAAGTAGAAGCAAATTGTTCTCTTAAGTAGCTTTCCAACTACATGACTGCATAATTTTTTTACTGTGGATTTGAGATTTTGTCTAAACAGTACTTATCTGTGTGTCAGGCAGTGCTGTGGATGACAGCATAATTTTTCCACCTCTGGCCTGTGATGTAGAGGAGTGATTTGTCTAACAGCAAGAGGGATGAAGACAGAAAACTAGTCTTATTTTCAAAGTGGAAGAGAGTTAAACTATGCAAAAGTCCAAATCACTTGCCATTAAAAGTAACTCATTCAATTATAAGAAGAACACAGTCTTATGGATCATATCGCTCAGATTTTGTATATAATAATTAAAAGTTCCTTAAATAACACATTAGACCAGATGGATTTAATTGATATTTTAGAACATTTCACTTCAAAGCAAGAGAATATACATTCTTTTCAAGTGCATATGGAACCAGCATTATTCATAATAGCCAAGATATGAAAGCAACCTAAATGTCCATCAATGGATGGTTGGATAAAGAAGATGTGGTACATATATACAATGGAATATTACTAGGCCATAAAAAAGAATGAAATCTTACCATTTGTGACATGAATGGACCTCGAGCATCAAAGACAAATGCCATATGATATCACTTATATGTGAAATCTAAAAAACAAGATGAATGAACAACAAACTCCATGTACTGGAAACATTTGGTTCTATTCCTAGTTAGAAAAATTGGCTTCTGCTGTCTAATGGATACTATTAGACTATTTTCTTTAAAGTATGTTTTACCTATTCTTTTGGTTTTGACAAACGTAAATCAAATTATTATCAGAACTTGGTGAATCAATTGCAGTACATTATTTTTTATATATTTTTACACTGATCAGTTCTATATCCTTTTAAATCAGGGTTTCTTCTTACTTTGGTCACCCCACAAAAGTAGAATGGGTTTCCCACCATAAGTGTATTACTCATGTGACCCACACAAACTCAGATAGAGATAACTTCTTTCCTCAATTGTATCCTCCAACTTTGATTTGTTTCTCTTCTCTTTTATGTTTAAGTTTTCCATGTTAATGGGCATTCAGTGTTCAGATAAGCCCCTTGTCAATTGCTGCATGTTTGTAGTTATTACAGGCATACCTCAAAGATATTGCACATTTGGTTCCAGACCACCTCAATGAAGTGAATATTGACATAAAGCAGGTCACATGAAATTTTTGGTTTCCCAGTGCATATTAAAGTTGTGTTTACACTGTACTATACTCTATTAAGTGTGCAATAGCATTCATTATATCTAAAAAGCAATGTACATACCTTAATCAAAAATACCTTATTTCTAAAATATGCTAACCATCATCTGAGCCATCTTTTTCCTAGTGGAGGGTCTGGACTTTTGTTTACTTATATACAAGATGGGAATTGTATTATATGATTGCTGTGACCCTTTTCTGGTTATAATACTAAATGTTTCAATGATTTTGGGGAAGAAAACTGAATTTTCTGCTTTCTACCTTTTTCCCTCTAGTGCATTCCAAGCCTCCCATGCAAGAATCCAGAGTTTCTACTTTGCTGCTGTGTGTTCAGATGAGATGAATTAGTAAGTAATTTATAGTAATTCATTGATTCAACATATATTTATTGAGCCTCGATTATATGTCAAGTACCATACTAGGTCCAGTAAAT
The DNA here is from genome assembly GCA_030848825.1 of Tadarida brasiliensis. Lineage (NCBI taxonomy): Eukaryota > Metazoa > Chordata > Mammalia > Chiroptera > Molossidae > Tadarida > Tadarida brasiliensis. The sequence goes on from CM061280.1 coordinate 11,991,769, forward strand.
GAAATGGCACGCTATACTTAAATGTAAAATTATTTTTTCAATCTTAATAGAGCTTAGTGTAGTTGAGAAGAGCTATATTAATAAAAGAAGGCCAGTGTGGTATACTGTAGAGAGGAAGAAATAGCATGATGTAAGTTGAAGCTATAGAGGCAGGCATCAGTAAGACCCCGAAGGCCTTATGAACATCAAGTTAAGGATTTTAGTCAAGAGCCAAGGTAGGCAACAAAAACTTTTTAGAAATAGGTAACCAGGTCAGATAGAGAAAAGATTGGAAGAGAGACCAAAACATGTGCAAAGAAACAGGTGAAAAGGCTTGCTTGGGCTACAATGGTGGGAGTAAAAATGAAAACAAGTAGATGTATTCAAAATATCTTTGGAGGGGTTGGAGAGCTGGGTGAAAAAAGGGGAAGGAATTAAGAAGTACAGATTGGCAGTTACAAAACTGTCACAGAGATGTAAATACAATATAGGTAATATAATCAGTATTATTTAATAACTCTATATGATGCCAGGTGTGTACTAGAATTATTGGGGGGGATCAGTTCATAAGTTATATAAATGTCTAACCACTATGCTATACACCTCAAACTAATATAAGATTGAATGTCAACCGTAATGGAAAAACAAATAAATTTTAAAAGACAAAAAATAAGAAAGATATCTTTAGGAGGTACAATGAATAAATTTGGCTATATAATTTGAGAGAAAAAGAAATACCAAGGATGACTTCTAAGTTTTTGTCTTGTATAACAAGATGGATGTCATTGTAATTATCAATAAAATAGGGAACACTGGAAGAGGACCAGGTTTCAGGGACAAGATTATCAGTTTGGTCTTTGGACATGTAGAGTTTGGAGTAGCTTTAAGACATCCTATAGAGTTTCATATAGGCAGTGCGTCCGAATCTGAAGCTCAGAAAACAGGACAGGACTAAACTTGTAATTTGTTAATCATCTGCATTCATATAGTATTTGAATACATAGGCATAAATGAGAAGAGCTAGGACAGTGATTCTCAAACTTGTGTGTACATCGGAATCAACTGGCAGAACGTGGGGAGGGGGGTGTTAAAACACAGATTTCTGAGGCCAACCCAGAGTTTCTGATCTAATAGATTTAGTATAGGAGCTGAGAATTCACCTAACAAACTTCCTGGGTGATACTGATGCTGGTGTTCCCAGGACTAAGAACCACTGGCCTAGAGCAAGGACATAAGAGTGAAAAGGGTGATAAAAGAAACCTAAAGAATTCCAACATTTAATAGATGAGTAGAGCCTACAGAAACAGAGTCCAGAAAGGTAGGGAGAATTGCAATGATAGTGTAGCACAATTATTTGATATGCTCCTAGAATTTTGTAGCAGATATGTATAAGCACAGCCAACATGTAATAAAAATTCAGGATTTCCCCCACATTAAGGGTTTGTTTTTTTACACCTACAAATTATTTTTCATATGTAAGTATCTGTAGCTATAAACATGTGTTCATATCCAATCATTTAAAATTTTCTTTCCTAAAGTGTGCCTTATTTGAAGGACAAAAGAATTATAGCTGTTTAATATTTATTTTATTGTGCTTTTCAATATAAAAGTACAAACCAGGAAAAATTTGGACAGCTGCACACTGTATCTCATTAGGATTTATCAATAACTACTATGCTTTGATTGACCTTTAAGACTACAGAGTGAACAAGAAAGTATTCTAATTCCAGTGTCCTGTGATGTTGGAAAGCCTTGGGGAATGGTTGAAATTAATTGGCTTAATTGAAGTGGATGTTGAGCTGCTTTGATAAATAATGAATATGTCTTTTTGTTGTTGTTAATCCTCACCTGAGGATATTTTCCCATTGATTTTTTTTTTTTTTTAGAGAGAGTGGAAGGAAAGGAGGGAGAGAGAGAGAGAGAGAGAAACATTGATGTGAGAGGGACACATCAATTGGTTGCCACCACATGACCCTGACCAGGGCTGGGGATTGAACCTGAAACCCAGGTACGTGCTTGACTAGGAATCGAACCTGAGACCCTTCGGTCCACCAGCTGATGCTCTAACTGCTGAGCCAAACAGGCCAGGGCATGAATACGTCTTGCTTGATTAGATTTACACACATTTACTTGAATTTTATAAGAATGAGCAATAAAATGTAAAAGTTATTTCATAATTATCTTGACTATTCTGCTATCCATAAGCTGATTAGAGCTCTGTGCCACAAGTTAGATTAAAGCTCATCATCTTTTCAAATAAATAATATTTTATCTGTTTCTGTATCAAGCATGGTCCCTATAAAAGTTAAACAATGTAGTTTTACTTTTGTAACAAAAAAAGTTCTATATGAATAATATGCACCATAAAACATTCATTCCTATTAGGGAAAGCAGCAGATTATTGGTATTTTAAATTACATCCTACTGATTTAAAGTCTGTTGACTAATGTCATCAATGAAACTTAGACTATAAAAGATTCTCAGGATCATGTTACATTTGGATTAAAAGGGAATTAAATTACCTATAACTTAAAAAAAACTTTAATATATATTTTTTTTACCCCAGCCAGGTTGATCAGTCGGTTTGAGCATTGTCCTGATACATCAAGGTTGTGGGTTCGATGCCTGGTCAGGACAAATAAAAGAATCAACCAATGAATGCATAAATAGGTGGAACAGTAAATTGATGTTTCTCTCTATCATCTGTCTCTCTCTTTCTCTCTCTCTCTCTCTCTCTCTCTCAAATCAATTTAAAACAAGAATGTATATAGCCGACTCTCAATTTTAATTATGTTGAATTTAATCCTATCGCACTGGGAGTCTATTATTTATGCCTTTGAGACAAAAGCACAACAAAATTCTTAGTCTTGAGACAAAACAGTAACCTTCTTGTTGACAGCACTTAAGTAGTAAATTGCTATAAAAACAAAATAAAATTCTGACGGTATCAGAGAGGCTGTGTGAATATTCCCAAAAAAGAGCAGTGATGAGTGTAGGTATGAGCCCCCTGGAAAGACATGGAAAATATGCAAATGTGGAAGCAATATGTGTTTGTTCTATTATGACGAGAAGTGAGGTGGGAAGATTGTTCTGCTTCTGAGAGACAATAAGGGTTAAAGGTAGATTGCTGTTGTTTTATAAAAGAGAAAATATATGAATATGTTTACAGGTTTAAAAGAATGAACCAATAAAGTGGAAATTTAAAAATATAATATTAAAGGAAGCGACTGATGAAGTAAAGGGGCAAAAGAGCATGAGATCAAGGACATATGTGAGGAATTACATTTTGAAAAGGAGTAAAAGAGCTGAGGACTGAGAGGGATGCAGGCAAGTTTGGAGAAAGAGTAGGATTTAAGACTGATCATGCTTTGTGGTTTCTTACTGTGTTCATGAAGAAGGAGGAAAGGTACTCTGAAAGAGTTAAATCCATTAAAGATGTTTTTTAAATGATACATAGAAAACTTTAAATGTGTCATTGCAAAGTGAATAATACAACTCTGCCTGACATATTTGAATATTCATACTAAACAATTCCAAAGCAATAAAATGTTTCCAGGTAAAAGCAATTCTTAGCCTAAATTGCTAATAAAGATGCCTGATTCCCCTTAACTTTCAAAGTGCAAGCACAACCTAAGTGAATGTATTCCATAATCAGTAAACCAGTAGTAAAACTACGATAGACAATGAATCTTAGTCTGCTTTATTCTCTACACCAACATTATTTTCTGTTCTGCTTAGAGAAACTTTAGAAGAATTCTATGATAAATCTTTGTTGATTGAACTTAACATATTGATTGTAAAACAAGAACTTATATTTCTTAACCCTCTTCCAGAAATATTATGTAATTTAACAATTTATCAGATAGGCATAAGAATAGGCATATAGACCAATGGAACAGAACAGAAAGCCCAGAAATCAACCCATGTCTTTATGGTCAATTAATATTTGACAAAGGAGACAAGAGTAAATGGAGTAAAGACAGTCTCTTCAATAAATGGTGTTGGGAAAATTAGACAGGTACATGCAAAAAAATGAAACTATACCACCAACTTACACTATACACAAGAACAAACTAAAAATAGATAAAAGATTTAAATGTAAGTTACAAAACCATAAAAACCCTAGAAGAAAATATAAGCAGTAAAATCTCACACATTGCTTACAGCGATATTTTTTCTGATATGTCCCTGAGGGCAAGGGAAACTCAGGAAAAGATAAACAAATGGGACTACATCAAACTAAACAGCTTCTGCACAGCAAAAGAAGCCATCAACAAAGTGAAAAGAGAACCCACTGTATGGGAGAAAATATTCACCAATGAAACATCTGATAAGGGGTTAATTTCCAAAATATATACAGAACTTATATACCTCAACACCAGGAAGACAAACAATCCAATTAAAAAATAGCCAAAAGACCTGAATACACACTTCTCCAAAGAGGGCATACAAATGGCCAATAGACATATGAAAAAATGTTCAAGGTCACTAATCATCAGAGACATGCAAATTAAAAGTGCAATGAGGTATCACCTCACACCTGCCCAAATGACTACTACAAACAAGTGCTGGTAAGTATGTGGAGAAAAGGGAACCCTCGTGCACTGTTGATGGGAATGCAAACTGGTGCAGCCACTGTAGAAAAAAGTATGGAGTTTCCTCAAAAATTGAAAAATGGAACTTTCTTTTGACCCAGCAATCCCACTTCTAGGAATATATCCTAAGAATCTTGGAACACCTATCAGAAAGTATATATGCACCCCTATGTTCGTAGCAGTGTTCTTTACAATAGCTCAGATCTGGGAAAAGCCCAAGCGCCCTTCAGTAGATAAGTGGATAAAAAAGCTGTGGTACATTTACACAATGGAATACTATGCAGCTGTAAGAAAGAAGGAACTCTTAGCCTTTGGAGGGACGTAGAGAGTATTATGCTAAGCGAAATAAAGCAGTCAGAGAAACACTAATACCGTATGATCTCACTAATATGTGAAATCTAATGAACAAAATAAACTGACGAACAAAATGGAACCAGAAGCATAGATACATGGAACAAATTGGCTGGAGCCAGAGGGAACAAGGGTGGGGGTGACTGGATAGAGAAGGTGAAGGTATTAGTTAAAGAACATATATGCATATCCCATGGACACAGACAATAGTATGGTAAAGGCCTAGAGAGGAAGAGGTGAGGATAGGTGGAGGTGGGCAAAGGGTGGAAAATGGGGGATGTCTGTAATATTATCAACATTAAAACTTTTAATTAAAAAAACATATTACAAAACTGAAGTAGTCAAAACTGTGGTACTGGCATAAGAACAGACATATAGACAAAGATATAGAATAGAGATTCCAGATATAAATCTTCATGTATATGTCCAAATGATGTTTGACAAGGTGCTGGTATCACTCAATCAAGAAAGGACAGTCTGTTAAACAAACTGTTAGGAAATTTTGATATGCACAAGCAAAAGAGTGAAGCTGGATCCATATCTTAAACTGTGTAGAAAAATTAACTCAAAAAAGATTAAAGACTTAAATATAAGACTCAAAACTATAATACTAGAAGAAAACATAAAAGAAAAGCTTCATGGCATTGGATTCGGCAATAATTTCTTGGATGTGACAGCAGAGGAACAGCCAACAAAGTGAAAATAGACAATGGGACTATAACTAGATGATTCCAGGTCAGGACACATGCCCGGGTTGTGGGCTCGATCCCCACTAGGGGGCGTGCAAGAGGCAGCCGATAGATGTTTCTCACAATGATGTTTCTATCTCTCCCTCTCTGTAACTAATCAATAAAAAAAAATCATGTGTATTTCCCTATATAATATTGAACAGGAATTAAAATTTTAAAATGCCATTCAAAATATCATCAAAATATATGGAATCAGAAAAAGATGTTCAGGACCTGTAAACTACAAAACATTCCTGAGAGAAATTTAAAGAATACGTAAATAAGTGGGAAACAAAAACTGTGTTCATGGGTCGAAATACTCAATATTATTAAGATAGCAATCCTCTACAAACTGGTTTATAGGTCTCATTTTAATTTCTTTAAAAATCCCAGCATCTTTTTTTTTTTTTTGGTAGAAATTTTCAAGCTGATTCTGAAATTTATGTGGAACTTCAAAGAACCTAGGGTAGCCAACAAAAACTTAAAAAGAGGAATAACTTTGGAAGACTTATACCAACCTGATTTCAGAACTTATAAAGCTATTATAATCAAGACAATGTAGTATTGGTGTAAACAAAAACACATACATCAATAGAACAAAATAGAAAGTCCAGAAAGAGACACATATAGAACAATTGAATATGCATAAGCAAAATATGAACTTAAATGTATACATTTCCCCACTTATAAATGTTAAAACAAAGTGGATCATAAAACAAAGTGTAAAACCTAAATATATAAAACTTCTAGAAAAAAATGTAGAAGAAATTCTTTGTGACCTTGAGTAAAACAAAGATTGCACAGATATGACACCAAAATCACAATCCACAAAAGAAAATATTGGACTTCATTAAAATAAAAACTTCTGTTCTTTAAAAGGTAATATTAGGAGAATGAAAAGATAAGTCACAAAGGAAAAATATTTGTATGGTATATATTAGATAATGGACTTGTATCCAGAATATATAAATAATTTTAAAAATTAAATAATTAGGAAAGAAATAACGCAATTAAAAATGGGCAAAAGATTTTAACAAACACTTCATGACAGAAGATATACAGATGGCGCAGACAGGGTGGCACAGTGGATTGAGTGTCATCTCATGGACTGAGAGGTCCCAGTTCTATTCCTAGTCAGGGCACATGTCCAGGTTGTGAACTCGATTCCCCAGTAGGGGACGTGCAGGAGGCAGCCAATCGATGTTTCTCACTCATTTATGTTTCTATCTCTCTTTCCGTCTCCCTTCCTCTCTGTCTAAATTCAATAAAAAAACATATTTTAAAAAAGATATACAGATGATAAATAATCACGTATAAATTCTGAACATCATTCTATTATAGTGTCATCATGGAAATGCAAATTAACACCACTATATGATACCATTACACACTGATTAGTATAGCTAAAATAAAAAATAATGAGTTGTTGTTAAGAGCAACTGAAACTTTCATACATTGCTGGTTGGAAAATAAATGGTACAAGCACTTTGCAAAGCAGTTAGGCAGTTTCCCATAAAATTAAACATACACTTAACCATATGATCCAGCCATTCCACACTGGGTGGTTGACCAAAAGAAATAAAAGCATATGGCTACCCAAACACTTATACACAAATGTTCATAGAACCTTTATTCATAATAGCTCAAGACAAGAAACAATCCAAATACCCATCAACAGGTGGTGTATATCAACAAACTGTGGTGTATATATACAATGAAATACTACTCAGAAATAAGATTTAACTATTGATGCAGGCAATAATATAGATGCATCTCAAAATAATTACGCTAAGAGAAAGAAGCCAGATACCAAAAAGAATACATACTGTATGGTTTTACTTACATAAAATTCTAGAAGATGAAAACTAATCTGTGTGACAGAAAGTGACTTGGTGGTTATTGGGTGTGCAGTGCTGGACAGGAGAGATTACAAAAAAAAAAGGAGGGGGCCAAAAAAAATCTTTGTGGGAGATGGATATGTTTATTATGTTGATTGTTGTTATAGTTTTATATTTGTATACATAGGTCAAATTTTATCAAATTGTGCATTTAAAACATGTACAAGAGATTATATATCTTAATAAACGTAGTTTTCTAAGTTAATCGGAAATAGCCTCCATAACTGTCCTGACGACATCGATTGGTTGCCTCCCACACGCACCCTGACTGGGACCCAGGATAGATCCTGCAACCCAGGTACATGCCCTTGACCAGAAATCAAACCTGTGACCCTTCAGTGTGCGGGCCGATGCTCTAACTACTGAGCCATACCGACCAGGGCCACCTCGATAAATTTAATTTAAAAAGGGAAAAATAATCAAGTAAATATATGAAAATCTCTGATTTGAGTGTCAAAGATACTAACCCCTGTAACTGAAAATATACTTTTCCCTTATATTGAGGCTATGTAACAGGACTTTCTGCAATAGTGGGAATAATCTATATTGATACTATGTAATACAGTAACTACTAGCCACACATGGCTATTGACCATTTGGAATTGAGAGAAGGAGAGAGACTCTTGTTTTTACCTACTTTTGACTAAAAGCTTTCTTTATTACATGTTTTACCAGACCAAACACCTTTTAATCTTTGTTTATATTTTTATGCCACCAAGACAGTTTTAAAAAAATATTTACATTATGATATGTGACTGAAAATGAATAGAATTTATGTCCATATCACTAAAGATTATTGATTTAATAGAGAACCATGCTAAAAATATGTTCAATATTTGTAGAGAGGTGAAACATTGTCACTTAATGAATTCTAATGAAGAAATGCAATATTATAATCTGTTGTCAGGAAGCTAACAGAAATTTGTATTGGAAAGATTGTATATGTAGGTCATCAATAATGAGAGCCAGAAGCTTTAGATTATGACAATCTCACATTATTATGATTTTTCTTGTACTAGAACAATTCATATTACTAATTATACTCTATTATTTTACTTAGAAACTATCCAACCATCAATGATCTCATGATTAGAGACGGTTCTTATATAATTTATACTCACCTTGAATTATTATCTTCATTTGGTTTAGTTTTGGTTGGTATTATTACTCTATTATTAATTAATTTCCTCCCTAAAGAATGGCAGAAATTCTTCCCTTCATCATTTTGTCACTTTATCACCACTCTTTGTCATTTGGCATCAGGCTATATTTCTTTGAATTTTAAGATATTTCTAATGACCACTTAAAGCTATATGATGTAGTGGTGAAGATTGTGGATTCTGGAGATAAACTGCCTAGATTAAGTGTACCATTACTTACTAGCTGTGTGAACCTGGGCATGGTATTTAACCTTTCTGAACCTTACTTTTCTCGTCTGTTAAATGGGAATAGTAATAGTTCCTACTCCTTATAGTTGATGTGAGTATTAAATGAGAAAATGCCTTGCATATCAGTCAGTCAATGATGATTGGCTGTTACTAACTCTTGCCTTTTCTCTCCTTGGTATTTTTTTCAGTTGGGTTGGACATATGTTACAGTTAGCATATGGCTCCTCCTTTGGAAATGCAGCTGCTAATGAAGGTAAGGACTTTAAAATCTCTCTGGTCTAAAAGATTTGTGTAGTTCAACAAATGCAGAAACACGATTTTACTATAACTTCAACATTAACATATTTTTTCATATATGGCATCCTCTAAAGATTATCAGAAGTTTTACTATAATGCATTTAATAAATGCAAAACGATTACCTTTTGAATATATATTCAAGAATTACTGAATTGTGCCAAAATAATTTAATTTGTAAATTTGGGCTGCAACTGAGATATAAGCTATATATTATGTAATCTTTTGGAGACATCATTGATTTTTCAAATTAGGAAACAAGTATTTTATAGGTGCAGTACCCTTTTATATGCTAATCACTCACTTCTTTACTCACTTCATAATTCAAAGCACAAATTTCTGCCCTATTCATCACAGACTACGCAATCCTAAATACAATGGATCATACATCTATATGCTGTTTTGTAATTCTGCACACATTACTTTTATTCTCCTACATGAAAAATATCTGAAGGGTAAAAAAAAAGGATAAGATTAACCTAATTTATACAATCCTAAGGTTACTAAGTACCTCCTTAAAAAAACAATAAATCACTTGATCACTTCCATTGATAGAAGAATAATTTATCAATAGATTTTGATGCTAAGGAAACACAAATTCTTATTATATAAAACATTAGAGTACGTTTCTTGGTATGAATAAGTAAAATAACCAAGAAAATTACTTAAAAGGAGCTATTCCCAATAACTAATTATTTACTGAAGTATTCCACCAACAAAGAGCACACACATTCACAATAGTGAAGAGTGGTAAAATGCAGTCTGCATACTACACTAACCATTATTTTCGGTGTCGAGCTCAATTTCAGTTTTCTTAAGATTGGTAATTAACTGGATGCCCCAGAATGCAAAATATCTGTATATGGTTGTTTAGCTAAATCCTGGATGCAACAACAGCACTGGCTTATATAACCTGAACTTCTAGACTAGCTGAAAATAGTAGCCACTGTCATCACTGGGTAGGCTATTATGTGCTAGAAGGGAAAGAAGGGCTAAGACGTTTTCTCTTTATTTGTCATCTTAACTGTGTTCAAACTATAGCATGTATTTTAAATTATTACAAAGTTTGCCAACCTACAAGTTATCCTAAGATAGATTCTTCAAACCCAAAGTTATATCTTTTCTTACAGAATACACACACATACGTGCTACCATTTATGCAAATGGTGTTTTGGCCTTGACCAGAGAGTTTCCTGTGATTAGATGTAGCATCTGCCACCATCCAACTACTGTAAGTACAGACTATCATCATTTCAGCGTTGGTAAGCCATAGCCAAATGTAGAAAACTAGAATTTTCAATTGTATAAAGGTGTATTCATGTCACATAGCAGTTTCTGTCCTCAACTCTTCAGTGTGAAAAATGAACAGAATTTTCAGATGAAGAATGAAAGAATCCATAGGGAAAAACAACCAAAGAAGCAGGACAATAATTTACCTCTCCCTTTATTTTGCTGCACCAGCTGGCCAAATCTGATATCTGGGTGGACATTTAACAAGTGTTTATTTTTCTTTCTCTGACCATGGAGAGGATGGTATCAGCATAAATTGGACTGAATAAATGTAACTTCAGGAAATAAAATTATCATTAAATATTGTTACAAATTGATTCTAAACACTACTCTTTTTCTCTAGCTTTCACGATACAATCGTTATATAACCAGAACCAAAGAGAGTGCTTGTGTAATTAGAAGGCAACACTGATCCTGGGAACTTGACTAACATATATATTCTTTCAAGTCAAGATTTTGAGGGTGCACAGTTAGCAAAAGTGATGATGGCATCTGTTATACCATTATAATAGAGCAAAATGCCAGGGCCCCAACTGGCATAGTTACAGCACCAATTAAGGCTAGCCAAATCCACAGTTTCCTATAGTCCAAGGTTTGACCCAGATTGTTGATGGCAAGAGTTCTGCTGCCAACAAGTTTTCAATCATATAGCCTGATTGGGGTGTGTGTTGTTAATTGGGTATGAGATGGTTTCCCAATTAAATTTTCTGTGGTTGACTTTGGAGCTCCATCATTAGCCTGAAGGCAGGTCCTCCAATGTGGCCAATTATTATGGGCCCTTTTGCCTCAGTTGTTTGGTTGATAATTAACCCAGTGAGGTGTTTGGGTTGTAAAGCTTGTATTAGCCAAACACTATGGCATGTGGGCCTCAAATGGGCCCCATATCAAAAGAGCAGCTGCCTGGTACAGTGACCATAAACAATGGTTAGTGAGTACTGGGAGATCATGTACCCTCAATTTGGCCTCTTGCTCTTATGGGATATGGACAAGATTTAAAAAATTGTAAAGATAGGTACAGATATTATTAAAGGGCTTTACATATAATGAGCCTTTTTATAGTTGGAGGCAAGACATATACCCCCTTTATATAAAGAAAAAGGCTATGGTGAAGGGATTAGCCAAAGAACATATATGCATAGCCCATGGACACAGACAGCAGTGTGGGGAAGGCCAGGGGAGGGGGAGCAGGGGCAGGGTGGAGGTGGGCAAAGGCAGGGAGGGTGGATGGGGAACATCTGCAACAGTGTTAACAATTTTAAAAAGCGTGAGCATGGTTAAGTATCAGAGTGGCATACTATGCAGCAACCAAAAGTTACAAGCAATGGTAGCAAACATCTGGAGGGTGTTTTACAGTTTACTAAGAGTTGCACCTCACCCTTGTCTGACAGAATTATATGGGCTTTGTTGCCACACTGAAATGTGAAAATGATACATTAGCAGCAATCTCCCTGACCAGGCCCCAAGATGAGGTCGTGGACTAAGGTGTTTATGGAAAGAGGTGGGGAGAGTACACATCCTAAGAGCAATACTAGGAGGAGCTTATAATTCTGAGTGGCCTTCGGAACTTGGTTAGGTCTGTTTGTATAAATAACTGTGCTAATTTTACATACTGTATTGCAACTGACTTCCTCTCTCTATTGCTTTTTGGGAAAATACATTAGAGATGTTCTCTTTAACAATAACTCACAAGTCTTGCTGTTGAGTGAAACCTCTCAGACTGAGTCCACAAAGTGGACTAACAAAGTGGACTCAGTTAGTGTTCCAGTGTGGTTTTATTCATGCTCCTAGCATCAATAAAATTTAAAAAGACAGGCTTTTCTAGGCTGTCTTCCTGATTGCAACAGTGTTTTAAAGAAAGGATAAGAAAGAAAAGAAAAAAACCTCTCTACCCTGAGAGAAGCTGGGCCACATGTTTAATGATCAATGGAAAAACTGAAATGTGGACACTTAGAACCTTGGCATTCTCTTCTTCCTCTAGTTGTTCCTATAAAAACTTTGTTTTACAGTTTGTGACGGTCTCAAAAGTAAATTCTATGCAGACTCTGAATCTTTGCTGAGTGTTACTGCTTTGGGTGGACTTCCTGCAATCACTTACTGCAATGAAAAGATTACTGAAAGGATATGTTTCACAAACCACCCATCATGTGTCTTTTGCTGAAACACTACTTCCAATGGTAAAAACCTGCTTTTGCAGATGACAATGGGTACCTCTGGAGGACAGGACAGCCCACAACACTGTTAGAGCTTCCCCAGACAAGCTCTTAATAAACATTTTCATGTAAAAAAAAAAAAAAAAAGAAAGAAAGGTTTGTTTTCTAAATTTGTATGACCTGTAAGTCAACCAAGAGGCCTTGGATTAAGAGATATTAAAAAACTGGGGCAAGATAAAGACCTGTTTACTGATTCACCTGCTGGACTGGCATTTGAAAATGTATTTGAGAAGGCCATTATGTCTTTCAATGAAACCCACTATCTAGGATCTGTCAGGGAAATGAACATTCTGTTGAATGCCTTGTATAAGAGTTCATTTTTATTTTATTTTAGTTTTTCCTTATTGATTTTAGAGAAAGAGGAAGGGAGAGGGAGAGAGAGATAGAAACATCGATGAGAGAGAACATCGACTGGCCACCTCCTGCATGCCCCCCACTGGGGATCGGGTCCACACCTGGGCATGTGCCCTGACCGGGAATCAAACTGGCAACCTCTTGGTGCATGGGTAATGCTCAATCACTGAGCCACACCAGCTGAGCCAAGAGTTCATTTTTATGTAGTTTGAGAAGGAAATGTGTGCCTGGGCTACAATTAGTAATGTCTGTAACTCCCAAAGGGATGAGCATCCTTGCAAAGCCTTTGTATATGTAGAGATGTGTGATTTTGATTTATATTTTAGGCATTTGTGAGAAAAGAGACTCATACAGTTCTTTACCCTGAAGGGGAAATGCTAAGATAATGGTACGATTGATTGTAATAAATGTGAAGATAGGGCCATGCATTGACTAGGGGACCCAGTGCTAAGATGACTGCCAAAAGTTTAGCCCAATGTGTTGTCCTTTGGGTCCCATCCTTTAGCAGGAACATCCAGGCTAAGGAATAAAAAGCAGAAACATTTTGCTGAGCTCCATATTTTTTGTTATGATGGTTATAGTGTAATTCACACAGTCTATAAATTCCCAGTACTGTTCAGTCAGTTAATCTCAAGAGACCCTACAACTAACCAAGGGTTCTGGGGCATAGGTAAACTTCTCTAGCACCGAGGGAATTAGGACAAGGCAGGCTACCCCCTCCTTTAGGTAGAATATACTCGAGGGCCCAGGTTTGGCTCTATTTATTAAGGAGGCCTCAGTAACCTGACTAGCTTGTTGAGTGGTGTTTCCATTATCCAAACATAATGAGCAGCTAGGTATGGAAGATTATAGGCTCAGGGTCTGGGACGACCTCTATTTCCAGCAGAGTCCAGTATGTAGCCAACAATGTTGTTTTAATGGTGTATAGCATGAGACCAAGAGGGACAATTTCTTCATCAGAAGCCCTTGGGAAACTTATGGCCATTATAGGTGTCCAGAGTCTCCAGGAGACATGAAAGGCATTGCCAAAGCTTCTATAGTGAAGAAGTTTCTGAGGGTACTAACAGAAATGCCTGTTGATTTTAATTTGGACATGATTTAGAGCCTTTTGTTACAAATGACACTATTTAAGGTGGACTGATTGGTAAGTAGCAGTATCAGTGAGATTAAGTACAATGTGTAAATGAGGAATGTGTTGCCACCAGAGCCCAAAAAGGAATAAAAGATGTTGGACTTGTGTGTACATGAGTGTGTCCAATAAATTTCCTTAGAGGAGGACATACCTTTACTCTTGAAGAAAGGTGGATCTTGTCGACAAAGAGTGTATTCAATGGCAAAGCGTTTAAGACACCCTAAGGTGGCCTTGAAAAGTTGCCTTGTGGGAACTTGCCAGAACACTTGGTGAAAGGAAGAGGAGCGGCAGCTTTCCGAGCTGTGTGGAACAATGTGCTCTTTCCAGCTCCTCCACACCTGTCTCTGCCCACTCGCCAGATGTCAAAAATGGTGAAAGAAACCACTTACTATGATGTTTTGGGGGTCAAACCCAATGCCACGCAGAAAGAACTGAAAACGGTTTACAGGAAGCTGGCCTTGAAGTACCACCTGATAAGAATCCAAATGAAGGAGAGAAGTTGAAATAGATTTCTCAAGCTTAGAATGCACTCTCTGATGCAAAGAAAAGGGAATTAAATGACAAAGGAGGAGAACAAGCAATTAAAGAAGGTGGAGCAGGTGGTGGTTTTCACTCCCCAGTGGACATCTTTGATATGCTTTGTGGAGGAGGAGGAAGGATGCAGAGAGAAAGAAGAGGTAAAAACGCTGTGCATCAGCTCTCAGTAACCTTAGAAGATTTATATAATGGTGCAACAAGAAAACTAGCTCTGCAAAAGAATGTGACTTTGTGACAAATGTGAAGGCCAAGGTGGTAAGAAAGGAACCGTAGAGTGCTGTCCCAATTGCCAAGGTACTGCAATGCAAATAAGAATTCATGAGATGGGACCTGAAATGATTCAGCAAATTCAGTCTGTGTGCATGGAGTGCCAGGGTCATGAGGAATAAATCAGTCCTAAAGATAGATGTGAAAGCTACAATGGAAGGAAGATAGCTCGAGAAAAGATTCTTGAAGTTCATATTGATAAAGGCATGAAAGATGGCCAGAAGATTACATTCCATGGTGAAGGAGACCAAGAGCCAGGACTGGAGCCAGGAGATGTTATCACTGTTTTAAATCAGAAGGACATTCTGTTTTCACTCGATGAGGAGAACTTTTCATGTGTATGAACACACAGCTGGTTGAAGCATTGTGTGGCTTCCAAGAGCCAATAGCTACTCTTGACAATAGGACCATAGTCATCACCTCTCATCCAGGTCAGATTGTCAAGCATAGAGATATCGAGTGTGTGCTAAACAAAGGCATGCCAATTTATTGTGGACCATATGAAAAGGGTCACCTAATTGTCGAATTTAAGGTAAGAATGACTTTCTCTCCCAATACACTCTCTTTGCTGGAAAAACTCCTACCTGAAAGGAAGGAAGTAGAAGAGACTGATGAAATGGACCACTGAGAACTGGTGGACTGTGATCCAAATAAAGAAAGACTGCGCCATTACAATGGAGAAGCATATGAGGATGATAAACATCATCCTAGGGATGGTGTTCAGTGTCAGACCTGTTGATGGGGCCAGTGAATAACACTCACTGCTGGCATTTTATACACAGTAGTGAATGAGTGAAGGACTGTAATCATATGCTCACTATTTGTTATTGTTTTTGTTTTAACATTCAACTATAGTAGTGTTTTAAAAGTTAAATAAAAAATAAACTCAAATATAAAAGCTCTGACTTTGCCCTATATTTATGATGACTTAAGTGTGCAGCATAAGTTTAATACCTGTAAAAACTACTTTTAAAAAGTTTCCTCAGGCATTTGTTAGGCCATACTTTGTAATTGATTTCAGCTATGTACATGGGACAGCTTAGACTAAAATGCTAGGTATTTGTATTGACTTTGGTGTATGACCCTTAATTATTAAGCTATGAAGTTAAAATGCTGTATTTAACTGGCAGTCAGACAAAGAACTTAATTTGTAGAGAAGTGTTAGTGTGTGTGGTTGTATTAAGTAGGATTCATTGTGATGCTTCTACATTTGTTCTATTGCCTCAAATGTTACTTGAAGATGGCATGCCATATAATTTAACCTGTGGTATCAGTGATAGAAATGATACCTTTCTAAAGAAGAGGATTATCATAATAAGCTGCTTCTTAAGGGCTTGCCCTTGTAGAATTGCATTCCCTTCTGCAGTGCCATCTTCTTTTTAATATATATATTATAGTATTTAATATATGTAACTATATATCAGTCCTTGGTTATATTATTTTTTCCTTCTCTTTGGACCATAAGCTTAGAATAGTGACTTCTGGAGCAAGCTAACTTACAGGATGAGTAATGAGACCTTTACATGGAGAAGTAATTTGCATGTATGAGATAGGAAGGTGTTTTTTTTAGATATGTTACAGGCTTACTTTAAACCATTTAATTCATGCTCCAAAGTAACTGTAATTTTAATGTTGGTAGTATAGCAAGTTTTGAACAGTTTTAATTGTATGTATGTTTAAAGTCATATGTTCATAAGCTTAAACCTGGATATTAGAATTTAAGCAATTCTTGAAATGTATGAATGTCTCCTTAATATACTGATTACAAAGCAAAAAAAAAAAAAAGGAAACTTGCCTTATGTCCCTTCAGAAATGAAGACAAGCTGTGACTGAGATCCTGTTGCAATAGACACTGCATAGACCATGTTAGCCAAACCTGTAATAGCAAAATATTTATCATTTGTTGTTTGTGTGGAGTTAATAATTAACACTTTTATTTTTTAATTTAAATTGTATTTTTAATTACAGTTTACATTCAACATTATTTTGTATGTGGAATCTAAAGAAGAAAATAAACAAACAAAATAGAAACTGACTATAGATATAGAAAGTGGACTGGTGGTTGCCACAGAGGAGGGGTTTGAGAGGCTGGGTGAAAAGGGTGAAGGGCTTAAGAAGTACAAATTGGTAGTTACAGAATAATCACTGGGATGTAAATTACAGCACAGGGACTATGGTCAATAATAGTATCATAATAACTATGTATGGAAATAGAGGGAACACAATGTAAAGTATATGATTGTCGAACTGCTTTGCTATACACTTGAAGATTTTATTTTTTTAGAGCAATCAGAAGTTCACAACAAATTTGTAGAGGAAACTAGTGATTTCCCACATATCCCTGCCCCTACACATACATAGCCTCCCCCACTGTGAAATCCCCAACCAAGTGGTACATTTGTTACAGTTAGAGAATCTGCATTGACAGACTATCATTATTCAAAGTCCATAGTTTACATTATGAATTATTCTTACTGTTGTACATTCTGTGGGTTTGTACAAATGTATAATGACACATACCCATCATTATACTATCATACAGAGTATTTTCACTACCCTAACAACTTTATGTGGTCTGCCTATTCATTCTTCCCCTGCTCCCAACCCCTAACAACTATTATTTTACTATCTCCATAGTTTTGCCTTTTTTTAAATGTCATATAGTTGGAATCATACTAAGTAATTATCATAAGTAGTCTTTTCAGATTAACTTCTTTCACTTGCTAATAAGCATGTAATTTTTTTCTAAGTCTTTTCATGGCTTCATAGCTCATTTTTTAAATTAAATTTATTGGGTGACATTGGTTAATAAGATCATATAGGTTTCAAGTGTACATCTCTATGATACATGATCTGTATATTGCATTGTGTGCCTACAATCCACAGTCAAATCATCTTCCATCACCGTATAATTGGCCCTGTTTACCATTTACTACCCCCAACCCCCTTCTCTCTGGTAACCACCATACTGTTATTTGTGTCTCTGAGTTTCAGTTTTATATCCCACATATGAGTGAAATCATATGGTTCTTAGTTTTTTCTGACTGATTCATTTCACTTATTATAATATTCTCAAGGTCCATCCATGTTGTCACAAATGGCAGTATTTCAATTTTTCTTATGGCTGAGTAGCATTCCATTCTGTTATGTACCGCATCTTCTTTATCCAATGCTCTATCAAAGGATACTTTGATTGTATCAATGTCATGGCCACCATAAATAATGCTGCAATGAACATAGGGGTGCCTATAACTTTGCAAATACATGCTTTCAAGTTTTTTGGGTAAATACCCAGAAGAGGTATTGCCGGGTCATATAGTAACCCTATTCTTAATTTTTTGATGAAACTCGATACTGTTTCCTATAGTGGCTGTACCAGTTTACATTCCCACCAGTAGTGAATGAGGGTTCCATTTTCTCCACAACCTCTCTAATATGTGTTATTACCTGTCTTGTTGATTATAGCCATTCCAACAAGTGTGAGGTGGTATCTCATTGTAGTTTCGGCTTGCTTTTCCCTAATAGCTAGTGAAGTTGAACATCTTTTCATACATCTGTTGGCAATTTGTATGTCTTTTTGAGTGAGGTGTCTGTTCAGGTCCTCTGCCCATTTTTAAATTGGACTTTTGGGGGATTCTTTGGTGTTGAGTTGTATGAGGTCTCTATATATTTTGAATATTAACCCCTTGTCAGAGCTGTTGTTTGCAAATACCTTCTCCCATTCGGGTGGTTACCTTTTTGTTTTATTGACAGATTCTTTTCCTGTGCAGAAGCTTTTTTAGTTTCATATAGTCACATTTGTTTTATTTTTGCCCTTACTTCATTTGCCTTTGGGGTCAAATTCATAAAATTTTCTCTAAGACTAAGGTCCCTATGTTTAATACATATGTTTTCTTCTATGTAATTTATTGTTTCAGATCTTATATTTAGATCTTTAATTCATTTTGAATCAATGTTGTACATGGGGACAAACTATAATCTAGTTTAATTCTTTTGCATGTGGCTTTACAATTTTCCCAGCACCATTTATTGAAGAGGCTTTCTTTTCTCCATGTGTGTTTTTGGCTCCTTTGTAAAAAATTATTTGTCCATATACATGAGGCTTTATTTCTGGGCTCTCAGTTCTGTTCGCTTGATCTGTGTGTCTGTTTTTCTGCCAACCCCGTGTTGTTTCGTTACTGTAGTTCTGTAGTGTAATTTATAGCCAGGTAGTGTGAACCTCTGGCTTCATTCTTTTTTCTCAAGATCGCTTTGGCTATTTCAAGTTTGTTGTGGTTCCATATAAAACTGATGCTCTTTTTTTTGTTACATTTCTTTAAAAAATGATATTGAAAGAGATAAACTAAAGAACTTATATGCATATATGCACAACCAATGGACACAGACATTAGGTTGGGGAAAGCAGGAGGGAGGTAGGAGCAGGAAGGAGGGGGTCAATTGGGAAAAAAAGGGGACACCTCTAATCCTTTCAACAATAAAAAATAGAAAAATTTTAAATAAAGATAAATAAATAAAAATGACATTGAGGTTTTGATGGGGAATTCATTAAATCTGTATATTGCTTAGGGAAATATAGCCATTTTAACTATGTTGATTCTGCCAATTCATGAACATGGGATGTCTTTTCATTATATCTTCTTCAATCTCTTTTAATAATGCTTTGTAGTTTTCAGTATATAGGTCCTTCACATCCTTTGTTAAGTTTATTCCTAGGTATTTTATTCTTTGTCTTGCAATTGCAAAAGGAATTTTTTTTCATTTCTTTTTCTGAAGTTTCATTGTTAGTATAAAGTAAAACAGTGGGCTTTTCTACACTGATTTTGTATCCTGCAACTTTATGGTATTTGTTTATTGTTTCTAATAGTTTTTTGGTGGAGTCTTTAGGGTTTTCTATATACAGAATCATGTCATATGCAAACAATGACACTTTAACTTCTTCCTTCCCAATTTGAATGCCTTTTATTTCTTTCTCTTGCCTGGTTGCTCTGGCTAGGACTTCCAGTACTGTGTTGAATAAGAGTGGTGAGAGTGGGCATCCTTGTCTTGTTCAGTTTTTTACCATTGAGTATGATATCGGCTAAAAGTTTGTCATTTATGGCCTTTATTATGTTGAAGTACTTTTCAACTATTCCTATTTTATTGAGTGTTTCAATCACAAATGGATGTTGTATCTTATCAAATGATTTCTCTGCATCTATTGATATGATCATATGAATTTTATCCTTTGTTTTGTTAATGCAGTGTATTATATTGATAGATTTCCGTATGTTGAACCATCCTTGTGCCCCTAGAATGAATCCCACTTGGTCACAATGTATTATTTATTTAATGTTTTGTTGTATTCAATTTGCTAGTATTTTTTTATGATTTTTGCATCTGTATTCATCACAGACATTGGTCTGTAGTTTCCTTTTTTGTGTTATCTTTGACAGGTTTTGGTATTAGGATTATGTTGGGCTCATAAAATGTGTTAGGAAGTTTTGTCTCTTCTTCAATTTTTGGAAGCATTTGAGAAGGATAGATATCAAATCTTCTTGAATGTTTGGTAGAATTCACCAGTAAAGCCATCTGGTCCTAGACTTTTATTTTTTGGAAGATATTTGGAGATTGTTACAATTTACTCACTATTGGTCAGTCTATTAGATTTTCTATTAGATTTTCCAATTCTTCATGATATAGACTAGGAAGGTTATATATTTCTAGGAACTTATCCATTTCTTCTAAGTTATTGAATTTGGTGGCATATAGTCTTTCATAGTATTCTATCTAGTATGATCCTTTGTATTTCTGTGATAACTTCCCCTCTTTCATTTCTGATTTTGTTTATATGAGTGTTTTCTCTTTTTTCCTTAGTGACTCTAGCCAGGGTTTTGTCAATTTTATTAATCTTTTCAAAGAACCAGCTCTTTTTTGTATTAATTTTTTGTATAGTCTTTTTGTTCTCTATTTCATTCAATTCTGTTCTAATTTTTATTGTTTCCTCTCTTTTGCTGACTTTGGGTTGCTTGTGTTCTTTTTTTTTTTTTTCTTTTTCTTTATTGATTTTAGAGAGTGAGAAAGGGAGAGGGAGAGAGAGATAGAAATATCGATGAGAGAGAACATTGATTGGCTGCCTCCTGCATGCCCCCCACTGGGGATTGGGCTCACAACCTGGGCATGTGCCCTGACCGGGAATCGAACAGGCGACCTTTTGGTGCATGGGTCAACACTCAACCACTGAGCCACACCAACTGGGCGCTTTTGTTCTTCTTTTACTAGTTCTTTAAGATGTAATATTAGGTGGAACAGAAAAACTGTTGTCAAATAGGAAGGGTGTTGGAGGGCTGGATGAAAGAAGGTGAAGGGGTTTAAATATATATATAAATGACACATAGACACAAAAAACAATGTTGTGTTAGCCAGAGGAAAAATGGGGATGGACTTGTGGGTTGATGAAGGTGGGAAAAGGAAGGGAAAATGGGGATGGAAAGAGACTTTGCTTGGGGCGATGGGTGCATGATGCAGTGTGCAGATGAGGTTTTGTTAAGTTGTACACTTGAAACCTGTATGGTTTTGTGAAGCAATATCACCATAATAAATTCAATTAAAAAAGATGTAATTTTAGGTTGTTTACTTGGGTTTCTTTTCTCTTTTGAGATAGGCCCATGATGATATAAACTTCCCTCTTACTACTGCTTTTGCTGCATCCCAGAAGTTTTGATATGTCATATAGTCATTCTCATTTGTCTCCATGTACCTTTTTTAATTTCTTCTTTTACCCAGTCGTTTTTAGTAGCATATTGTTAAAACTCCACATATTTGTGGATTTTCCTACTTCCTTTTTGCATTAATTTCTGATTTCAAATCATAGTGGTCAGAGAATATGCTTGGTATAATTTCAATTTTCTTGAATTTGTTGAGTCTAATTTTGTAACCCATTATATGGTCTATCCTTGAGAATGTTCCATGTGTACTGGAGAAGATTGTATAACCTGTCTGGGATGTTTCTGGTAGCTCTATATATCCATTAGTTTTTTTCCTTTGTGTTTCTGTATGTGTTTTTGTTTTGTGGTATTCCATAATTCTTTCCTCTGTTTCCTTTTTTTTAAAGCTATGTGTCCCAGTTTTTTGTTTGTTTTTTTCTATGGGGTTACCATTAAGTTTATGAAAAAGAAAGTTTCATATATACAGTAGTCTTTTTTTTCTTTTGAATACATCTGATCTCCATTTGAGATTTGAGTTTCTCACCATTAAAAAAATCCTTGTACCAGGTTTTGTACTTGCTATTGTATTTTATCTTAAAAAGCTTTAAATGCATCACTACTAAGTATGATTTTTGTAGATTTTTTAGTTTAAATTTTATATTGTTGACACTATTGCAGATGTCCCCCATTTCCCCCCTTTGTCCACCTCCACCCAGCCCCCAGCCCCCCTACCTTGGCCCTCCCCACGCTATTGACTGTGTCTATGGATAATGCATATGTGTTCTTTAGCTAATCAATTCCCCTTCCTTTCTCCAATCCCCCTATCCCCTCCCCTCTGACATTTGTTAGTCTGCTCCATGTATCCATGTCTCTGGTTCTATTTTGTTCATCAGTTTATTTTTTTATTAGATTGCATATATTAGTGAGGGGGTCATAAAGTATTTGTCTTTCTCTGACTGATGTATTTTGCTTAACATAACAATCTCCAGGTCCATCCATGCTGTTGCAAAGTGTAAGAGATCCTTCTTTTTTACAACTTCATAGTATTCCATTGTGTAAATATACCACAGCTTTTTTATCCACTCATCTACTGATGGGCACTGGGCTGTTTCCAGATTTTGGCTATTTGTAAATAACAATGCTATGAATATAGGGTTGAATATATTATTTTTGATTGATGTTTCAGGATTCTTGTGATATATACTCTGAAGTGAGATTGCAGGGTCAAAAAGCAGTTCCATTTTTAATTTTTTGAGGTTGCTCCATACTATTTTCCACAGTGACTGCACTATTCTGCATTCCCATCAACAGTGCATGAGGGTTCCTTTTTCTCAACATCCTCACCAGCATTTGTTGTTTGTTGATTTATTGATAGTACACATTCTGACAGGCGTGAGGTGATATTTCATTGTAGTTTCTTTTTTCAGGTACCTAAATGATGTTTATTACTATTTTTTATTGTAGAAAGTATTACAGATGTCCCCTCCTCTCTCCACCATTGACCCCCCTCCTCCCCTCTCCCACCCCTCTCCTACTTTCCCCAAACTATTGTCTGTGTCCATTGGTTATGCATATATGCATATAAGTTCTTTGGTTTACCTCTTCCCACTCCCCCACCCACCCCCCTTCCCTCTGAGGTTTGTCAGTCTGTTCCCTACTTCAGTGTCTCTGGATCTATTTTGATCAACAGCTTATTTTGTTCATGATATTCCATAAATAAGTAGATCATGTAGTACTTGTCTTTCTCTGACCGGCTTATTTCGCTCAGCATAATACTCTCCAGGTCTCTCCATGTCATCTCAAAGGGTGAGAGATCTTTCTTTTTTACAGCTGCATAGTATTCCATTGCGTAAATGTACTACAGCTTTTTTATCCACTCATCTACTGATGGTCACTTGGGTTTTTTCCAGATCTTAGCTATTATAAATCTGCTATGAACATAGGGGTGCATATGACCTTTCTGATTGCTATTTCAGGCTTCTTAGGAGACATATGAAAAAATTAGAAAGATGCAAAGTAAAACAATTATGAAATATCACCTCACACCTGCCAGAACGGCTGCCATCAACAAATCTTCAAACAACAAATGCTGGCGAGGATGTGGAGAAAAGGGGACTCTAGTACACTGCTGGTGGGAATGCAGACTGGTGCAGCCACTATGGGAAACAATATGGTGTTTCCTCAAAAAATTAAAAATGGAATTGCCATTTGACCCAGTGATTCCACTTCTAGAACTATATTCTAAGAAGCCTGAAACACCTCATTGTAGTTTTAATTTGCATCTCTCATGATTAATGACCTTGAGCATTTTTTTATATGTCTATATATTCTTCTCAGGATTGCTGAGTGTATTCAGGGTCTTTTTTTTTTTCGTATAAATTTTTGGAATATTTGTTCTAGTTCTGTGAAATATGCCATTGGTATTTTAATAGAAATAGCGTTGAATCTATAGATTGCTTTGGGTAGTATGGACATTTTAATGATGTTATTTCTTCCAATACATGAACATGGTATATACTTTCATTTGTTTGCATCTTCCTCTATCTCTTTCTTTTATGTCCTATAGATTTCCAAATAAAGTTCTTTTACCTCTTTGGTTAAGATTATTCCTATGTACCTTGTTTTTTTGTTTTGGCAATAGTAAATGGGATTGTTTTATTGGTTTGTCTTCCTGAGACTTTGTTATTGTGTATAAAATGTCACTGATTTATGGATGTTAATTTTGTATTCTATTTTGCTGAATTCATGTATTTATTCTAGTAGTGTTTTGGTTACATCTTTAGGGTTTTCTATGTACAATATCATGTCATCTGTGAATAATGACAGGTTTACTTCCTCCTTTCCAACTTGAATACTTTTTATTTCTTCTTCTTGTCTGATCACTGTGGCTAGAACTTCCAGCAGTATGATGAATAAGAGTGGTGAGAGTGAACATCCCTGTCTTATTCCTGATCTTAATGGAAATGCTTTTAGTTTTTGCCCATTGATTATGATATTGGGTTAGGTTTTTCATATATGGCCTTTGTTATGTTGAGGTATGATCTCTCTATCACCACTTTGCTCAGAGTTTTTATCAAAAATGGGTGGTGGGTTTTGTTGAATGCTTCTTCTGCATCTATTGATATGATCATGTGATTTTGATCCTTCATTTTGTTTATGTGAGGTATCACATTTATTGATTTACAAATATTGTACCAGTCTTGCATCCCTGGAATAAATCCCAGTTAGTTATGGTTTATGATATTTTTAATGTATTTCTGGATCCAATTCACTAATATTTTGTAGAAATTCTTTGCATATATGTTCATCAGGAATATTGATTGGCCTAAAATCTTTCTTTGTAGTGTCCTTATCTGGTATTGGAATTATGATAATGATAACCTTGTCAAATATGTTCGGAAGTCTTCTCTCCTGAATTTTTTGGAATAATTTGAGAAGGATGGGTATTAGTTGTTCTTTGAATGTTTGGTAAAATTTGCCTGTGATGTCATCTTGTCAAGGACTTTTGTTTCCTGAGAGGAATTTGATTACTGCTTCAATTTCATTGGTTGTTATTGGTCTATTCAGGTTTTCTGATTATTCCTGATTCAGTTTTGGAAGATTGTTTGTTTCTTGAAATTTGTACATTTTGCCCAGGTTGTCCAATGTGTTCTTACAATCCTGTGTATTACTGTGATGTCAGTTGTTACTTTGCCTCTTTTATTTCTGGTTTTATTTATATGGGTCCTCTCTCTTTGTTTCTTGGTGAGTCTGGCTAAAGGTTCATAAATCTTGTTTGCCTTTTCAAAGAACCAACTCTTGGTTTCATTGATCTCTTGTATCGTTTTTTAGTCTATGTCATTTATTTCCACTCTAAATTTATTATTTCCTTCCTACTGCTTACTCTGGGCTTTTCTTGTTCTCTTTCTAGTTCTTTTAGGTGTAGGGTTAGATTATTTATTTGAGATTGTGCTTGATGATTTCTTCAAACAGTTTCTCTATCCCTTGCCCACTCGCTTCTGTAATAAACTATATTGCCTGTAATGCTATGAACTTCCTTATAAGGACTGCTTTCACTGTATCCCATAGATTTGGGATTGTTGTGTGTTCATTTTTGTTTAATTCTTGGTACTTTTTTTATTCTTTCCTTGATTTCTTTGGTAACCTATTCATTGTTTAATATAACTTCCTTATAAGGACTGCTTTCACTGTATCCCATAGAGTTGGGATTTGGGATATATATATGTTTACAAAGGGTATGTTCTCTTGTTGGATCAATCTTTTTAGTATTATGTAGTAACCTTCTTTGTCTCTTGTTATGGACTTTGTTTTGAAGTCTATTTTGTCATATATGAGTATTGCTACCCTAGCTTTTTTTTCTTTCATTTCCGTTTGCATGGAAATTTTTTTTCCATCCCATCACTTTCAGTCTGTGTGAATCTTTTGTTCTGAGATAGGTCTCTTGTAGACAGCATATGTATATTGGTCACATTTTCTTATCCATTCAGCTACCTTATGCTTTTTGATTGGAGTATATAAGCCATTTACATTTATTTATTTATTTATGTAAATTTTTTTCTTTACTGATTTTAGAGAGAGAGGAAGGGAGAGGGAGAGAAAGACAGAAACACTGATGTGAGAGAACATTGATTGGCCGCCTTTGCATGCCCCCCACTGGGGATTGGGCTCACAACCTGGGCATGTGCCCTGACCTGGAATCAAACCAGTGACCTCTTGGTGCATGGGTCAAAGCTCAACCAGTGAGCTGTACGGGCCAGGCAAAGCCATTCACATTTAATGTTATTATTGGTAGGTACTTATTTATTGCCATTTTAATTCTTTATGCCTGTGTTCCTCTCTTTCCGTCTAGTTCTTCTTCTTCTTATACCAGTCCCTTTGGCATTCCTTGTAGTGCTGTTTTGGGTGGTAACAAACTTCTTTAGCCTTTTTTTTTATTTGTTTGTGAAGCTCTTTATTTCATCTTCAATTTTGAATGATAGCCTTGCTGGATAGAGTAGTCTTGGATTCAACCCCTTGCTTTTCATTACTTTGTATATTTCACGCCACTCCTTTCTGGCCTGAAGTGTTTCTATTGAGAAATCAGCTAATAATCTAATGGGAGCTCCCATGTAGGTAACTTTCTGTCTCTCTCTTGCTGCCTTTAAGATTCTTTCTTTGTCTTTAACGTTTGCCATTTTAATTATGATGTGTCTAGGTGTCAGTATTTTTTAGTTCATCTTGATTGGGACTCCCTGTGTTTTCTGACCTTGAGTGACTTTTTCCTTCACCAGGTTAGAGGAATTTTCTGTCATTATTTATTTATGGGTTTTTTAAATTTATTTTTTAGAGAGAGAGGAAGGGAGAGAGAGATAGAAACATCAATGTGAAAGAGAAACATCAATCAGCTGCCTCCTGCACACCCCCCACCAGAGATCGAGCCTGCAACCTGGGCATGTGCCCTAACTAGGAATTGAACCTGGACCTCTCAGTCTATGGGACGACACTCAATCCAATGAGCCATACTGGTCAGGCTTCTGTCATTATTTCTTTAAACAGGTTCTCTATTCCTTGCTTAGGTTCTTCTGCTTCTGGTACCCCTGTGATGTGCATGTTGTTATGCTTCATATTGTCCCAAAGCTTCCTTAAAGTATCCTCCTGCTATTTAATATTTTTCTAATTGCTGCTGTAATTGGTGGTTTTTTCTACCTTGTCTTCTAATTCACTGATTCGATCCTTGGCTTCTTCTAATCTACTGTTGATTCCTTCCAGGGTATTCCTTGTTTCAACTATCTCATTCCTCATTTCCAATTGATTCTTATTCATGGTTTCCACATTATTTTTCATGCTTATGACATTCCCACTAAGTTACTTATAGTTCTCATTATGTAGCTTGTAGTGTACACTAAGTTGTTTGAGCACCCTTATAATAATTAATTTGAACTCTATATCTGATAAATTTCTTGCCTCCATTTCATTTACAGTCGGCCCTCGTTTATCACAGTTAATCAGTTCCAGACTCTACCGCCATAAATGAATTTCCCGAAGTAGAATTCTTTATTTATATACAGTCATCCCTCACCACTTTGCGCTTTGACTTTTGTGGCTTCACTCTATCGCAGTATTTGAAAAAACCGTGGTAGAGTGAAGCCGCCAAAGTTGAAGCGCAAAGTGGCGAGGGACGACTGTAGTTCTTTTTCTGGTGATTCTTCCTTTTCTTTCATTTGGAGGTTGTTTCTTTTTTTCTCCATTTTAGTGGGTCTTATCTTCTAGGGCACTGGGTCAGACATGCTGGGTTGCTGTGGCAGGTCCATGTATCCAACAGCTTCAGGTCACAGTGTGCTGTGGTCTTCTGGGGGCACTAGGTCACGC
The DNA here is from genome assembly GCA_030848825.1 of Tadarida brasiliensis. Lineage (NCBI taxonomy): Eukaryota > Metazoa > Chordata > Mammalia > Chiroptera > Molossidae > Tadarida > Tadarida brasiliensis. Next base: position 12,019,824 of record CM061280.1, read on the forward strand.
GCGTCTGGTCACGATGGTAGAGCCTGCCTGCAGCTGATCTGCGTCAAGGCGACAGGGGCTGGGCGGTCTGCTTCAAGGTTCTGAGAGGAAAGATCCACCTATTCCACTACCATCTTGAAACCCCTTCCGTAGATCATCTTTATCAAGTTGATGATATTCTCCTTTGTTCCTAGTTTGCTGAGAGTTTTTTTTTTTAATTAATCATGAATGTGTATCGGATTTTGTCAAATGTTTTATCTGTATCTATTGACATAATCATGTGATTTTTCTTTTTTAGCCTGTTAATTTTATGGATTACATTAATTGATTTTCAAATGTTAAATCATCCTTTCATACTTTGAATAAATCATGCTTGGTTGTGGTCTGTAATTATTTTGTACACTGTTGAATTTGATTTGCTAATATTTTGCTGAAGATTTTTGCACCTATGTTCAGGAGAGATATTGTTCTGTAACTTTCTTTTCTTGTAATGTATTTTCCTGGTTTTGGTATTAAGGTAATGCTGGCCTTGTAGAATGTGTTTGGGAGTATTCCTTCTGCTTCTATCCTCTGAAAGAGATTGTGAAGAACTGGAGGTATAATTATTTTGTTAAATGTTGGGTAAACCTATTTGGACCTGGTGATTTCAGTTTTGGGAAAGTTATTTAATATTGATTCCATTTATTTAATAGATGTAGGCTTACTCAATTTGTTTATTTCTTCTTTATGTGTTTTAGCAAATTGTATCTTTCAAGTAAGTGGTCCATTTTATTTAGGTTATCAAATTTATGGACATAGAGTTCATAATATTACTTTATTATCCTATTAATGTCCATAGGCTCTGTAGTGATGTCCCCTCTTTATTTCTGATATTAGCAATGTGTGGTCTTTCTCTTTTTTCCTTAGTTGGCCCAGTAACAGGTCCATTGGTTTTATTGATCTTTTCAAAGAAAAAGATTTTGGTTTTGCTTATTTTATCTATTGATTTCTGCTCTACTTCTTTTTTTTTTTTTTTAACTTATCTTTATTGTTGAATGTATTACAGATGTTCCTCATTTTTCCCCCATTGCTTCCCTCCTCCCCATTCCCGCCCCCCTCCTGCCTTTCCCCACAATGTTGTCTGTGTCCATTGGTTATGCATATATACATATAAGTTCTTTGGTTTATTTCTTCCCACCCCCCTACCCCCTTCCCTTTGAGGTTTGTCAGTCTAACAAGCAATTTGTACTTCTTAATCCCTTCACCTCTTTCACCCATCCCCCAGCCCCCATCCATCTGGTAACCAACAAAAGTTCTCTGTATCTATGAGAATGTTTCTGTCCTGCTTGTTCATTTTGTTTGTAGATTTAATTGTTGATTAGACAGGTATTTATTGCCATTTTGTTTGTTCATATTTTTTATCTTTTTCTTCAAGAAGACCCTTCAAAATTTCATATAATAATGGTTTGGTGGTGATGAACTCCTTTAGCTTTTCCTTGTCTGGGAAACTATATGGCAATCAATTCTAAATGACAGCTTTGCAGGATAGAGTAATCTTGGTTGTAGGTTCTTGCTTTTCATCACTCTGAATATTTCTTGCCACTCCCTTCTGGCCTGCAAAGTTTCTTTTGAGAAATCAGCTGCTGATAGTCTTATGGGAACTCCCTTGTAGGTAACTAACTGCTTTTCTCTTGCTGCTTTTAAGATTCTCTCTTTGTCTTGAACCTTTTGCATTTTTATGATGATGTGTCCTGGTGTGGGCCTCTTGGGGTTCATCTTGTTTGGGACTCTCTGTGCCTTTTGGACTTCTATAACTGTTTCCTTCACCAAGTTAGGGAAGTTTTCTGCCATTATTGTTTCAAATAGGTTTTCGATTTCTTGTTCTCTCTCTTCTCCTTCTGGCACCCCCAAGATGCGAATGTTGGCACGCTTGAAGTTGTCCCAGAGGCTCCTTACACTATCCTCATTTTTTTTTTATTCTTTTTTCTTTTTCCTGTTCTAATTGGGTGTTTTTTGCTTCCTTATATTCCAAATCGATGGTTTGCTTCTTGGCTTTACCTACTCTACTATTAAATCTCTGTAAACTATTCTTTATTTCAATTAGTGCCTCCTTCGTTTCTAACTGTGCATCCTTCATTTCTGACTGATCCTTTTTTATGCTCTTGAGGCCCTCACTAAGTTCACTGAGGTTCTCACTAAGTTCACTGAGGTTCTCACTAAGTCCATTGAGCATCCTTATAAGCAGTGTTTTGAACTCAGCATCTGTTAGGTTGCTTAACTCCATTTCACTTAGTTCTTTTCCTGGAGTTTTGTTCTGTTCTTTCATTTGGGACCTGTTTCTTTGTCTCCTCATTTTGGCTGCCTCCCTGTGTTTGTTTCTGTGTATTACTTAGCGAGAGGTATGGGCTAGCTGAGACCAGATGCTGCTTGTTTAAAAGAATTTAGGAAAAGCTGAAGCAGGATCCAAGACAGGCCAATCCTATGGTGAAGCAACTGGCAACAGCTTGGTTGGGCGTGAAAGTTGGGTGGGGCAGGGCCTCAGGGAATCACCAGGGCGGGGCAAACAGTGTGAGCCAGGTTGCTGGAGCCCCAGATATGGCGGAGTCTGCTGGCCCAGGGAAGGGCTCACCAAAGGAACAAAAGCCTCTGATAGCACATCTGTCCAGGAGAAAGCTGCCTCTCCAGCCCTCACTCCAATGCCAAACAACTCAGCCCTTCCCCATATGACTCTGGTGCCTTTCAAGCTGCCTCCCGTACGCTGGAGCCTGGAGGGTGCCAGTCCAACCAAGTCCGTGCGCGGGCCCTTTAAGAGGAGCTGCCGGGGGCTCCAGCCGCCTCAGCCTCCCTCAGCCTCAGTTCCTGCTGGTTTTTCCAGCCAGAAGTTATGGGGACTTCTCTTCCTGGCATTGGAACCCCAAGCTGGGCACCTGGTGTGGGACGGGGACCCCCTAGTCCTCAGGGAGGACCCTCCCAGCTGAGGTATCCTAATTTTTATCCAGCACACGTGGGTGTGGGACCAGCCCGTTGCGCCTCCGCCCCTCCTACCAGTCTCAATGCGGCTTCTTCTTTAATTTTGTAGTTGTAGGACTTCCATTCAGCTCAATGTCAGGTGGTTTTGAATGATGGTTGTTCTGTAGTTTAGTTGTAACTTTGATGTGGTTGTGGGAGGACGCAATACCGCGTTTACCTACACCGCCATCTTGACCGGAAGTCTCTGCTCTACTTCTTAATAGTTCTTTTCTTCTGCATTAGGGTTGTTTTTCTTTTTCTAGTTTCCTAAAGTGAAAACTTAGATAACTTGTTTTAAATTTTCTAATTGTCTAATATATACATTTAATGATATAAATGTTCCCCACTCACAGCTTTCACTGTGTTCTACAAATTTAATGGATTGTGTTTTCATTTTAATTTATTTCAAAATATTTTAAAATTTATCTTGACATTTCCTCTTCGACCTATGCATTGTTTAATGTCCAGATATTTTATTATATTTCCAGTTATCATTCTGTTATTGATTTCTAGTTTAATTCCATTGTGATCTGAGAACAGAAAATGTATTATTTCTATTACTTTAAATTTATTAAACTGTGTTTTATGGACCAGAATGTAGTGTATCTTGGTGACCATTCCATGTGAGTTTGAGAAAATTGGGTATTCTGCTGTTGTTGGATGAAATAGTCTATAGATGTCCATTACATATAGTTTATTGGTGGTGGTATTGAGTTCAACTACATTCCTACTAATTACCTACATGCTGGATCTGTCCATTTTTTTATTGAGAAATGTTGACGTCTCCAACTATGATAGTGGATGCATCTATTTCTCCTTGTACTTCTATTAGTTTTCACCTCATGTATTTTGACATTCTGTTGGTAGGCTACTACATGTTAAGGATTCTTATGTCTTCTTGAAAAATTGACCATTTGTCATTATAGAGTGCCTTTCTTTTTCTCTGATAACTTTTCTTCATTAGAAATCTGCTCTGTCTGAAATTGATATAGCTACTTCTGCTTTCTTTTATTAGTGTCAGCATGTTGTTTTTTCCCATCCATTTAAAAATAATCTATATATGCATTTATATTAAAATTACTTATTTGTGGAAAAGATATATTTGCATCTTGTGTTTGATCTACTCTAACAATCTCTGTCTTTTAATTTGGTGCGTTTAGCCCATTGTCATTGAGAGTGATTATTGATATAGTTGGATTAATATATATTATATTTGCCACTGTTATCTATTAGTTGCCCTAGTTCTTTGATCCAATTTTCTCCTTTTTGTGGTCTTAATGGAGGATTTTATATTCATTTTCTCACCTTTTACATCATGTCAGTTATACTTATTTATTAAACTTTTTATAGTAGTTGACCTAGAGTTTGCAATACAATTATATATCACATAATGATTTTTCAGTCAATGATTAACCACATGTATGACAATGGCCCCATAAGATTATAAGAGAGCTGAAATATTCCTATCACCCAGTGACATCATAATTATTATAATATCATAGCACAATGAATTATTCACACATTTGTAGTGATGCTAATATGTAAACAAACCTACTGCATTGCCAGCCATATAACAATATAGTACATACCGATATATATATATATATATATATATATATATATATATATAGTACATACCGATATATATATATATATATATATATATATTACATAATACTTGACAGTGATAATAGATTACTATGTTAATGATTGATGTATTTACTATACTATACTTTTTATCATTTTTTAGAGTTACTTTGTCTACTCATAAAACAATTTGCTTTTAAATAGTATGCCATGTTATGCTGGCAGTAACCTCATGCATCTTGTGTTTACAGCATCTCTTGTATCATTTTCTCTTGTGCTTGATTTAATTTTGTGTTGTTTTATAAATTTAGTGTAACCCAAATGTACAGTGTTTATAATGTCTATCATAGTATATAGTAATGTTACAGGCCTTTACATGCACATACCACTCACTCACTGACTCACCCAGAAAAAGTTTCAGTCCTTCAAGCTTCATTCATGGTAAGTGCTTTATACAGGTGTGTCTTTTTTTTTTTTTTTTTTTTTTACCTTTTATACCATACTTTTTTTGTACCTTCTCTCTCTCTCTCTCTCTCTCTCTCTCTCTTTTTTGTACCTTTTTTATGTTTAGTTATGTTTGGGTACGCAAATACTTATACTGTGTTATAATTGCCGACAGTATTCAGTACAGTAAAAGATGTGCAGATTTATAGCCTGGGAACAATTAGGCTAGATAGTATAGCCTAAGTATATACTAGGCTATACCATCTAGGTTTGTGTAAGTACACTTTATAATGTTCACAGAACAATGACATTGCCTAAGGATGTATTTCTTAGACCATATCCCCATCTTTAAGTGACACATGACTGTATACATTTAAAAGAAATCCACTTCCATTTTCAAATAACACTATACCACTTCACGGGTGTTGTGAGTACCTTAAAATAACAAAATAACCCTAATTCCTGCCTCCTATCTCTTGTATCATTGTTGACATTTATTTCATTTCTACATATATATATGATACATTATTGAATATATTGTTGCTGTTATTATTTTTGAAGAAATGGTATCTGTTAGATAAATTGAGAGTAAGAAAAAGGTTTTCCACTAATTCCTTCTTTGCTGCTCTTCCTTTCTTTGTGTAGATCTGAGTTTCTAACCTATATCATTTCCTTCACTCTGAAGAATTACTTTTAGCATTCTTGTAGGCAAGTCTACTGGTAATAAGTTCACTTAATACTTGTTTGTGAGAAACGCTTTATTTCACCTTCATTTTTGAAGGATATTTTCACAGAGTACAGAATTCTAGGTTGGTGACTGTTTTTCTCTCAACACTAAATATTTCACTGTACTCTCTTCTTGATCACATGGTTTCTGAGGATAACTCAGAGAAATACTTCTTATTTTTGTTCCTTTATAGGTAAGGTGTTTTATCCCTCTGGCTTCTTTCAGGATTTTTCCTTTACCTTTAATTTTTTGTGGTTTGAAAATAATATGTCTACATGGAGTGTTTTTGTTTTGTTTTGCTTTGTTTGTTTGCTTTTGCATTTATCCTGCTTCATAATTCTCTGACCTCCCTGGAGTTGTGTCTGACATTAATTTGGAGAATTTTTCAGTCATTATTGTTTCTGTTTATTTCTCTCTTTCTTCTCTAACTTGTTTTCCCGTTACATGTATATTATTCCTTTTATTGTTGTACCACAGTCCTTGGATATTCTGTTCTGGATTTTTTTCAGTCTTTGTCTTCTTTGCTTTTCAGGTTTGGAAGTTTATATTGATATATATTCTATCTCAGAGATTCTTTCCTAAAACTTGTCCATTTGCCTAATAAACCTATCAAAGGCATTCTCCATTTCTATTATAGTGTTTTTCTCTAACATTCCTTTTTGGTTCTTTCTTAGGATTTCCATCTCTCTACTTACATTGCCTATCTGTTCTTGCATGATGTCTGCTTTATCCATTAGAGCCCTTAGCATGTTAATCATAGTTTGTGTAAATTCCCAATCTGATAACTCCAACATCCCTGCCATGTCTTGTTCTGATGTTTGCTCTGTCTCTTCAAATTGTGGGGATTTTTTTTTCCTTTTAGTATGTTTTGTGATTTTTTTTAAATTAATAACTGGCCATGATGCAACAGGTATAAGTAACTGCTGTATATAGGCCTTTACTAATGTGGTCCTGAGGTGTGAGGGGAAGGGAATGAATGTACTATAGCCCTATGATTAGGTCTCAATGTTTTAGTGAACTTGTGCCTCTGGACTGTAAACTTCACAAGTGTTTCCCAGTTTTTTTCTCCTCCCTTAAGTGGACAGGATGTATAGAGTGGGATAGAGTTACCACATGAAGGGCTTGAGCTGACTGATTTTGTGTTATCCTTCTCCCAGCTCAGTTGGGCTCTGATTATACACCACAAGCTCTGGTTAACTAGTTTATCCTGAGGGCAGGCCTTGTTAAGAACAGAGTGCCTCAGTGTATTTCAAAATGGTTCATTTTCCTCTCCCCTTGAGCTGAGTAGGAGGTGAGTTTTCTCTGAAATTTACTGAGAACCTGGTTGAGCTCCTGGATGTAAAAATCACGATGTTATCGCCCCATAACTGGGTTTATCTGGAGACTTACAACTCTAAGAATTGCCCACACTGAGCCTCCAGCAATTTATGAATTACAGTTCTGATTTTCCTACTCTGTCCCTTGTTCCCTTGCTGGTTTCTGCTTGTGACTCTCTGCTTGGGTAATCCATGACTCCCTGTATTTGCCTGTCTATCTCTCCCCATCTTGGGAGCAGCAGGTTGCCCTGTATCCTCCCTTCCATAATGGATCCAAGAAGTTTTTTTGATTTTTCAGTCTGTTCAGCTATTTACTTGTTGTTAGGATGGAGTGGTGACTTCTAAGCTTCTTACATGCAGAACTAAAAACTGGAATTCTGGTATTAATAATTTAAATAATATTTGGTGTGTAGTATGGAGAACTTAGTGGATGGGACCACAGCTGTAAAGTTGTAGTAATCCGCCATGAGGTATAATTTATTTTTTCCAGATGTAAGAACCTGCAAAATCGAGCGGTCAAATGAAGAAGCAGTAAAGATAATCACCTCTTTATGTTTTATATAATAAGTTTTGAACTTTAATCTTTAAATGCCCTATTTTAACTTATATAAGGCCATATTAATTATTTCAAGAGGCATCCATGGGGTACCATTTTATCAAGCCAACTTGTAAGTGCCAAAGAATTAATTTAATTTTAATTCATTTTTCAGTGTGTTAGACTGCTTATGCCCACTATGGGATATTTTAGGATAATGGGTACTATGACTATGGAAAATTTATGAAAAACTAAATTTAAAGTTAGGCATACTTATTTTTTAGCTATCTTGTATTTAGTTACTTTTGCAAGCTCGTAAGAAATGTAATGTTTAGATTTAATGGGGTCCTGATAAAGCTATTATTTAACATCAACTAATGATTAATTCCACCAAATTCCTTCAATTGGTATATTTTAACAAATATCAGTTAATTTAGAACCTATGTTGTAGGGGCACAAAAGCCAATCAGTGCCCTTTTTATATTTTATATAAACCCTTTTAGTAAATTTAGAATTTCCAATTGGATCAAATTATAGAAATTTGTGTTATATAGGTAGATCGATAGAGAAATAATTATAAACTATTATGTATTTATATTTTATTTATTTATTTATTTACTTTTTTATTTTCTACACCTGTATGTAGATGTTTTTGTTTATTTTTATGTGTTTATTTTATTAAACTGGGCTTCTAGTTGTCTAAGACTGTAATTTGTAGTTTCTGTCTCTGGCTAATAATTCATAGTATGTACCTTTTAGGTGGTTACAGGAAAAGGAGGGAGAGAGAAAGGGTTCAGTGGCCTGCTTCTAGTTAGTTGTTTCTTGTTTCAGGTTTTCTCAATCCACTTGCCAGGGATTGGGGTTTGAACCTAGAGAGCTACAGAAGTCTCTCCTTGGGATAGTGCAGTTAGCCCCCCTTGTCTGAAGTAATATTAGGCCTTCTTCATTACCATTTTGAACAAAATATTTTAGAATAGCTTGTATCTATAGGCAGATGAAATTTCTTTATTTCTCTCTGTTTTTTCTTTCTAACATTTTTCTCTCTTTATTTCTTTATTTTTATCTCATATTTCCTTAGCTGTTTTATTTATACTTTGGGTGCTTACTAGATAAACTCCTGGTATTCTTGAGCAGCCATTTTTATAGGCCAATCTAGGGTGCCCCAAATGACAGCTGATGTATCTGGATCCATTTCTAGGAGAGTGATAGTGGCTCTATCAGTATTTTGGAGTCTCAGGTATTGAGCATAATAACCTGGACATGCTGGTAAGGAGCAGTACTCAGTAACGCATTTTATATAGTCCTCAAGGGTCTTAGATGGACAGGGATAAAGTGCCCCTTCCTCTTTTCTTTTATATTATGCATTGTTCCATTTATCTCAAAAAGTGGCAAGTATCCTTGTACCCCACTGGATCAGAGGACTAATTGCAACAGCTGCAAGGCAAGCAGCAACACAAGAGTTTATATCCAGAACAACACCTTTATTTGTGGTGTCATGCCATAGTCCCTAAGGTGGATGTTCTTACACTGACTTTGTGAGTGCCTCACAACATGTGGGCACCTCTGAAGAGTACTCTCCCTTTACTCAACAGGGAAGGCAGAAATGTATGGGGAAAAAGCAACCCAGTTTGTTCCACCACTTGTCAGTGTTGACTCTAGTCACCAGGTCCTTCCCACAGCATTTAGAGAGAAGTCACATCTGACTCCCTTCAGAAGACCCTTTCACAAGCTTAGCTAGTCAATATGAAGGAGTGCCCCCTGGAGCATTGTCTAGGAATCTAGGCAATTGACTCATGTCAGACCAGAACTTGAGGAGGACACGGCTTTTGAATTCTGAATTTTGTCTGGGAACTCATATTAACACACAGCAAAAGGAATAGTAGTCAGAGCCATAGCACAAGTACATGCACCCCAGGAGGCAGAGATAGTGTCCCAGGCAGTCTGGTGGAACCAGCTGGTAAGTCAAAAACAGTCTAATGGCATATCATTTCAGTCTGAAACCAAACCTGATCACTGTTCCAATTGTTTTAATTATTTAGGTGTGATAAAGGCAACAGATCAGGAGATGATTACCATTGAAAAGATATTTTATTATATTCACAGATCCTAAGGGCAGGGGGCACCCTCCCTCTGGGGGTCCACTCAAGAAATCACTATGGTTGATCAGAAGGGAGAGAGGAAGGGGGAAACTGGGAAAGATAATTCATTGTGGTTTCCATACAAAGAAACAGGTGAGGCAGGGCAAGCAGGTTTAAAATTGTCTACTTTAGAGATTCCAACATGGCAACAGGCAGGACCAGAGTGAGGGTGAGAGTGTGAGTGTGAGAGAGGGAGAGGCTGCATGTTTGTGAGTATGGGGGAGATTGGTCTGTTGGTGTGGGGACTCGGCATGGGCATTTCAGGCACTCCTGGTGGGGAAGCCAGCAGCTGACACCACACAGTGCTTGGCTGTGTGCTTATCACTGGTTTGGATTGGGGAGCATTCCATTTTGGAAAATCTAGTGTCCTTTTCAGGAAGAGGCTGCAGGGAACAGCCATGACCAAGTCTCCAAGGCCACAGACCGGTGTGCCTGGCTCAGCTGCCATGACCTGGTGTGCTTGACCCCACTGCCATGACCCAGGACACTGGGACACATGGACCTGATGTCCCCAGCTCTGCTGCCATGACCCAGCATGCCCCACCTCACCACTGCAACTCAACGCCCCTTGCCCCACCTCTGCCACCCAGTGTGCCCATGTGCACAGACCTGCAGCTGCAACCTGGCACACCTAACACAGCACCCCCAGACAACCAGCCAGCCACCATGAGCCAGCCCTCCTGGCCCCACCGCCATGACCAGATGTGCCCAGCCCTGCCATCATGACCCAAAGCATCCAGATGCACAGACCCACCACCATGACCTGACACCCCCAACCTCGCAGCCATGACTGGGCATGCCTGGACACCCAGACATGCTGCCATGACCCAGCATGACCAGCCTGGCCACATTGGCCCAATGCCTCCAGCACCCAAATCTTCTGCCAAGACCTGGTGCACCTGACCTGACACTGCAATACAGCACCTGTGGACACCCAGACCTCCCACAGCAACCAGCGCACCTGACCCAGTGCCACGACCCAGCACTTCCAGCCACTTAGACAGTGACTCACATTGGCTTGTACCAGAGAACCTCCTGGGAAGCCCAAGACCAACATAGCAAGAGGCCAGAATCAACAACATCAGAGCAAACTTCAGCTAGTTCCATAAACAGCAGATCCAAACACCTGTAACAGCTGGCATGACGTGGTCTGGGTTGAGCCTTAAAGTCAGCAAGCCTGAGAAGACACCCCACCCTCAAATGGGGCATCGGCAATCAAGACCAAAGTACAAGAGAAGAGCCCAAATAACCCATACAAGGGACATTTCTAGAGCCTCCAGCTCAGGAGATCAAAGAGGGTCCACAACTAGGTCCCACAAGACACTTTCTACATTAGGTCACCCCGCAAAGACTGGGAGGCATAGCAGTTCTACTTAATATATAGAAACAAACACAAAGAGACAGCTAAAATGAGGGAGACAAAGAACCAACCCTCAAATGAAAATTGTTTATCTTTACAAAGACCAACTTTTGGTTTCATTGATTCTTTTGTATTGTTTTTTAGGCTCTATGTCATGCATTTCCACTCTGATCTTTATTTCCTTCCTTCTACTTACTTTGGGCTCTGCTTGTTGTTCTCTTTCTAATTATTTTAGGTGTAGGATTAGATTGTTTATTTGAGTTTTTTCTTGTCTTGAGGTAGGTATGTAGTGCTATGAACTTTCCCTCTCAGGACTGCTTTCGCTATGTCCCATAGATTTTGGATTGTTGTGTGTTCATTTTCATTTGTTTCCAGGAAGTTTTTTATTTCTTCCTTGATCTTATTTGTAATCTATTCATTGTTTAAGAACATGCTATTTATCCTCCATGTGTTTGAATGTTTTTGAGTTCTTTTTAGTGTAGTTGACTTTGAATTTCATGCCATTGTGATCTGAGAAGATAGAAGTTTAATATGATTTAAATCTTCTTGAATTTTTTGAGGCTTATTTTGTGTCCTAACATATGGTCTATCTTTGAGAATGACCCATGTGTACTTGAGAAGAATGTATATTCTGCCACTTTTGGATGAAATGTTCTGTAAATATCAATTAGATCCACCTAATCTAGTCTGTCATTTAAGGCCACTGTTTCCTTGTTGATTTTTTGTCTGGAAGATCTATCCAGTGATGTCAGTGGGGTGTTAAATAATTCCTCATACTATGAGTGTATTGCTATCTATCTCTCCCTTAAAATCTATCAAGGGGTTTCTTGTTTGTTTGTTTGTTTTGTTAATCTTCATCCAAGGATATTTTTTCCATTGGTTTTTAGAGAGAATGGAAGGGATCAAGGGAGAGAGAGAAAGAGAGAGAGAGGGAGAAACATCGATGTGAGAGAGACACAGTTGGTTGCCTCTTGAACATGCCTTGGCCACCAGCGCTGGGGATCCAACTTGCAACCCAGGTACATGCCCTTGACCAGGAATCAAATATGTGACCCTTTGGTGCACCAGCCAACATTCTCACCACTGACACTGGCCAGGTCCATCAAAACTTTTCGTTATATATTCAGGTACTCCTGTATTGGGTGCATATATGTTAACAAAGGTTATATTTTCATGTTGGACTGGTCCCTTTAGTATTATGTAGTGACCTTCTTTGTCTCTTGTTATAGTCTTTGTTTTGAAGTCTATTTTGTCTTATATATGGGTATTGCTACCCCAGCTTCTTTCAGTTCCCATTTGTTTTTTTCTATCCCTTCCTTTTCAGCCTATGTGAATCTTTTGTTCTAAGGTGGTTCTCCAGTAGACAGCATATATAAGGGCCTTGTTTTCTGATCCATTCAACTACTCTGTGTCTTTTGATTGGAGAATTTAGTTCATTCACATTCAAATTATTATTGATAGGTACTTATTTTTTGCCACTTTTTCTTTGTGACTTTGTTCTTCTCTCTCTTGTTTTCTTCTTCTTGAAGCAGTTCCTTTTGCATTTCTTGCAATGCTGGTTGAGTGGTAACGTACTCCTTTAACTTTTTTTTTTTTTTTTGGTCTGGGAAGCTCTTTATTTCACCTTCAATTTTAAATGATAGCTTTGTTGGATAGAGTAGTCTTGGGTTCAGTCCCTTGACTTTCATTACTTTGTATACCCATGCCACTCCTTTCTGGCCTGAAGTGTTTCTATTGAGAAATCAGCTGACAGTCTAATGGGAGCTCCCTTGGAGGTAACATTCTGTCTGTCTCTTGCTGCTTTTAAGATTCTTTATTTGTCTTTAACATTTGCCATTTTAATTATGATTTGTCTAGATGTGGGTATTTGGGGGTTCATCCTGATTAGGACTCTGTGTTTCCTGTATTTGAGTGATTTTTTTCTTCACTGGATTAGGGAAGTTTTCTGTTATTTTTTCTTTAAACAGATTCTCTATTCCTTACTCAGAGTCTTTGCCTTCTGGTACCCCTATGATGCAGATGTTGTTACATTACTATTGTCCCATAGTTCCCTTAAATTATCCTCCTGCTTTTTTTTTTTTTTTTTCTAATTGCTGCTTTGATTTGGTGTTTTTTTCTACCTTTTCTTCTAATTCACTGATTTGGTCCTCAGCTTCTTCTAATCTACTATTGATTCCTTCCACAGTATTCTTTATTTCAGCTATGTATTTCTTCATTTCTGATTGGTACTTATTCATGGTTTCTACATCTTTTTTTCATGCTGATGTAGTTCCCAATAAGTTCCTTGCAGTTTTCATTAAGTTACTTGTAATTCTCACTAAGTTGAGCATCCTTATAACCATTACCTTGAACTCTATATCTGATACATTTCTTTCCTCCATATTTCACTTAGATCTTTTTCTGAAGTATTTGTTCTAGATCTGTGAAATATGCCTTTGGTATTTTAGTAAGAATTGTATTGAATCTATAAATTGCTTTGGGTAGTATGGACATTTTAATGATGTTAATTCTTCCAATCCATGAACAAGGTATATGCTTCCAATTTTTTATATCTTCCTCATGAAGAAATAAAAAGAGAGGACCCAAATAAATAAAATCAGAAATGAAGAGATGAGGTAACCATTGACACCATAGAAATTCAAAGGATTATAAGAAAATACTATGAACTACTATATACTAACAATCTAGACAACCTGGATGAAATGGAAAAATTCCTAGAAAAATATAATCTTCCAAAACAGAATCAGGAAGAATCAGAAAACTTGAGTAGGCTGATAACAACTGATGAAATTGAAGCAGTAATCAAAATACTCCCAGCAAACAAAAGTCTTGAATCAGATGGCTTCACAGGAAAATTTTACCAAACAGTCAAAGAAGAAATAACACCTGTCCTCCTCAAACTATTCCAAAAAATTAAAGAGAAAGGAAGACTTCCAAGCTCTTCTTATGAGGCCAGCATTAGTCTAATCCCAAAACCAGATAAAGACACCACAAAGAAAGAAAATTACAGGCCTATATTCTTGATAAACACTGATGCTAAAACCTCAACAAAATATTTGCATGTCTGATCCAGCAATGTATTAAAAAGATCATACACCCTGACCAAGTGAGATTTATTCTGGGGATGCAAGGCTGGCACAATATTCACAAATCAATAAATGTGATACCTCACATAAACAAAATGAAGGATAAACATCACATGATCATATCAATAGATGCAGAAAAAGCATTAGACAAAATGCAGAACCTATTTTTGATAAAAACTCTCAGCAAAGTGGGAATAGAGGGAAATACCTCAACATAATGAAGGGCATATATGATAAACCTATAGCCAACATCATACTCAATGGGCAAAAACTAAAAACATTTCCTTTAAGAACAGGAACAAGACAGGGGTGTCCACTTTCACCACTCTTATTCAACATAGAAGTCATACCCACAGTGATCAGACAACATGAAAAAAATCAAAGGCATGCAAATTGGAAAGGAGGAAGTAAAATTATCATTTTTTGCAGATGACATGATATTATATATAGGAAAACCTAAAGACCCCACCTAAAAAACTACTAGAATTAATAAATGAATTCTGCAATGTAGCAGGATACAAAATCAACATTTAGAAATCAATGGTATATTTATACACCAATAATGACCTCTCAGAAAGAGAAACTAAAAAAAATTCTTATTTACCACTGCAACAGAAAAATAAGATACCTTGGAATAAACTTAACCAAGGAGGCAATATACATATACTTGGAAAACTACAGGACATTGAAAAAAGAAATAAAGGAAGGTACAAACAAATGGAAGCATATACCATGTTCATGGATTGGAAGAATTAACATCGTTAAGATGTCCATACTACCCAAAGCAATCTATAGATTCAATACAATTCCTACTAAAACACCAAAGGCATATTTCACAGGTCTAGAACAAATACTTCAAAAGTTTACTTGGAACAAAAAAAGTCCCCAAATAGCCACAGCAATCTTGAAAAAGAAGAACAAAGTTGGAGGGATCACAATACCAGATATCAAGTTATACTGCAAAGCCACTGTAATCAAAACAGCCAGGTACTGGCACAAGAACAGGCATATTGATCAATGTAATAAAACAGAAACCCCATGTCCAGCCAGTGTGGCTCAGTGGTTGAACGTCAACCCATGCACCAAGAGGTTGCCAGTTCGATTCCTGGTCAGGACACATGCCCAGGTTGTGGGCCTGATCCCCAGTGGGGGGCATGCAGGAGGTGGCCAATCATTGTTTTCTCTCATTGATGTTTTTATCTCTCTCTCCCTCTTCCTTCCTCTCTCTCTAAAATCAGTAAAAAAACAAAAACAAAAAACAGAAATTGACCCACATCCTTATGGTCAATTAATATTTGACAAAGGGGGCAAGAGCATGCACTGGAGTAAAGACAGGCTGTTCAATACATGGTGTTGGGAAAATTGGACAGGTGCACACACACAAAAATGAAACTAGACCACCATACACAAGTATGAACTCAAAATGGATAAAATATTTAAATGTAAGGCACAAAACCCTAAAAATCCTGGAAGAAAACATAGGCAACAAAATCTCAGACATCTCAGGTACCAGAATTTTCACCAATACATCTATCTCCTAGGGCAAGAGAAACAAAAGAAAAATAAACAAATGGGACTACATCAAACTAAAAAGCTTCTCCACAGCAAAAGAAACCATCCTCAAAGTGAAAAGGGAACCCATTGTGTGGGAGAACATATTTGCCAATGACATATCCAATAAGGCATTAATATCCAAAATATATAAAGAACTTACACAACTCAGTCCAGGAAGACAACCCCATTTAAAAATGGACAGAGGACCCGAGTAGATACTTCTCCAAAGAGGACATACAGATGGCTAAGAGACATATGAAAAAAAATCTCAATGTCACTAATCATCAGAGATATTCAAATTAAAACAAAAATGAGGTTTTACTTCACACCTGCCAGAATGGCTTCTCTCAATAAATCAACAAACAGCAAGTGCTGGTGAGGATATGGAGAAAAGGGGACCCTAGTACACTGCTGGTGGGAATGCAGATTGGAGGACATCTGTAATACTGTCAACAATAAAATAGGCTATTTTGTATAATTTCAGTGGTCTCTGGGGCATAAGAACTGACTCTAGTTGTCTGGTACCTGCCCTTGGGGTGATTAAGGCAAGTAAATAGAGGCCCAAAGTGTGAGAGCCTGACACAGAACATGGTTGGGATGTGGGCTCTGAATTTTTTTGTTTGTGTACGGAAGGCTTGCTTATGGATGTGTCATTTACTATCTCTAGGAATTGGCCTACACTGGGAGGGGTAATCCCTCCAGAGTCATCAAGTCCCCTTATGTCAAAGCATCAGAATACAGAAAATAGAATACGTGGTTTATACAGTGAATTGCGAAACAATAAAAAAGACTTTTCAGAGCCTTTAATAGACTCCTGTACTTTATGAAGACAGACTATATAGTATTTTCCAAATTATTAGATAAGAAATCCTGTGTGTGTGTGTGTGTGTGTGTGTGTGTGTGTGTGTGTGTTGGAGCCTTTCATAAGACTAAGCTTTTATGAAATACACTTTGAGAAATACCAGATTAGAATAATCTATTTCTTGAAGAAGAAAAAAAAGTAATTCTTTTCAGGTTTCTATTTTCCTATTATACTAGACTCGCAGATCTAAGATAGGATGTGTAAAAAACGAGACAAGAGTATTAAATATGTTGATGTAATGCAATGAACTATCTTTTTTTGGATAGTGAAAAAGTTTATAGTCTGCTTTTCAACATTATTTAACAATTTAATAATGTGATTTTTACTGTATTATGTAATGTTTTGAACTTGAATTTTCTTTCAGGTTGTTTCCGTGAGTCCAAACTTCCAACACAAACATGATCAGGATGTTCCTGATGAGTTCATCTACTTTCGTCCTATCGATGCAGAAGTCCGGGAAGAGGCCAAAAGACAAAAACAACAGAAACCAACCATGACCTCCCATCAACATACTCGAGAAGGTATTTATCAGAGGGATTTGGGGATTATAAGTAAAATGGTGATGGACCCCCACTAAGTAAAGATTTAGAGAGTGTTGCCCTTATAAGACCAAAATTTCAGGGCTTCTTCACTTAGAGAAAATGCCAGTTCAGTCTCCAGGGTTCCCAGAACCTCAACTCTTAGAAGTTAGAGGAATTGCCAGTGCTGAGGAAAGGAGGAAAGACACTGCAATACTCATTGCTGGTGTTTCTGGAAATGAGGGGCTAGATAATACAGAAATTCCAGCTTTGAAAATCACTGGCCTTATACATCTAGAAATTTTAACAAATAAATATTTACCATCCCCAGAACACAGTCACCCACAAACCCCAATCAATCTGTGGCTGAAATCACCAGAAAATGCAGAGTCCCCAGGAGGTGATGACCTCGAAGTAGCAAGAAGCGTGTCCCCTGTTAGAGAAAGACCCATCATCCGGCGTTCCTGGCAAGAGCTCTTAGAGGCACCGCTGAACAGTGAGGGACTCCACATTCTTCAAACTGTTCCTGCAGAGGAGAGAGAGATCGACTCCCTTCAGCTGCCAGCAGAGGATGAGAATCAAGCAACCAACTCACTGAGGAGTCACCACCTCCATGCTTTGCAAGGCCCTTTCCCATTGTTGCCTCAGCGTCCTAAGCTCCAGAGGCAGCGCAGTCACAGCTTGCCAGGATACAGTGACAGCAGAAGCCAAAAACAAAATGCACCTGCATTAAAAGCAAACCCACAGGAGACACACTTCTTACCAAGTGATGATACTTTGTTTACACAAGGTAAGATTCTGAACTTGCTATAACTCCTTTTATAAATTACATATAAAGTTCCAGACATGTAGACTTTCATCAGTAAAATTATTTTCAAACCCACTACCTAGAAATCTATTTCTTTCTATCCCATAAAAAAAAAAAAAACCTAGCTTATTCTAAGAAAATTGTTTACTGTCCTACAATTTCAAGCCTTGTATTTGGTGATTAGGGTCTGACTTTAAGTTGTATAAATACTCAATCAGACACCAGTAATAATCATGTGAAATAAACCTTAAAAATATATAGACTTGTGTCTGGCCAGTGTGGCTTAGTGGTTGAGCATCGACCCATGCCCCAAGAGGTTACTGGTTTGATTCCTGGTCAGGGCACATGCCCAGGTTGTGGGCCCAGTCCCCAGTGGGGGGTATGCAGGAGGCGGCCAATCGATGTTCTCTCTCATCGATGTTTCTATCTCTCTCTCCCTCTCCCTTCCTCTCTCTCTGAAATCAATAAAGGAAAATTATTTAAAATATATACAGACTTGTTATAACATTGGAAGTTTTAAATACATATTTTATTCTAAATATAATTTATAGATAGGTGGATAACCTTGAGAAAATGACAAGTCCTCATTCTATTACAGTTTTTAACCTGTAGAACAGAAAAATCTACCCCCTATCACACCCGTCACCCAGTAGCTAAATAATAGGTGCTTAGACTAGAAAATGAAGGGTTAATGGACCTGACCCTCCTGATTAAAAAAAAGTAACTTCTCCATTTTCTCCTGTATGTGAGCACCCTAGAGGCTAGAAAATATTAATTGACAAATGAATGATTAATATTATAGCCTGTGCCTGCTTAAAGGTGATATTAATGGAACTATTTATAATGTATTTTATAATTTGCTTATAATGTATTTTTAAATCCTAGATTGATATTTGCTATTAACTATAAGGCAACATTTGTGTTTCATCATTACAGTTATTTAAACATATACAAAAAATGCTACTATGGATACCAAATAATATTAGAAAATTTTAATTCTAATTCATGTTAGTAGCCTGCCCTCATAATTTCCTTGGAATGGTGTCATCAATTAGAAATCTTTCTTAGAAGTAGCTCCACCGAACAACTGAAGGTAGTTGTGATAAGTATCTGGAATCTAGCCCACACTTTTGTCAGAAAATCATAATCTGGCTGTTACATAGTTTGTTTCTTTTCCTACACAAATTTAGTGCTTTCAGAACTTATTTATCAGCAATTGAAATTCAAGTATAACCTAAAGCCAGCTGAGATCATTTCATCCCTTGATACAGTTATAAAATTGGCTCAAACCCAATCTCATCCAATTCCTTCAAGATTTCTGAAGCTTTCGGGTGCTTCCATTCTCACGGTTACCCCCTCTCTGGTTTCATGTTACCACTGAATTCTTAATCTCATTAACTTTTCATACTGCAAAAGGGATAACATTGAATACTCTTCAGCCATGACCACTGTAATTTCTCATTGGTTAACATCCTGCTGCAGTCTCCCTCCCATTAAGTGTTGCTGATCCTCTTTCTCCCCCTCCTTTCTCCCACTTCTACATTTTCCATTATCTCCAAATATCTGGTAATTGTGTGGGACTATTTAGCCAGATTTTTTTTTTTTTTTTACTGTCTATCTTTTACACCCAAGGCAACTTATCAAGATATTTTGCTAAACAAAGGTTATGTATGGTGCACTATGACCATGTGATTTTAAACTGTTAGGATGCATAGATTTGTATCAAATTTAGACATATTTGTATGTCATTCTAATTTATAGAATTTCTTCTCAAAACAGAAGTCAATCTTCAATCATTTAAAAGCAATTTTTATTTTATTTTATTTTTGTTTTAGGAAACACAAAGGAAAAAGACAGCATCGAAGACACTTGGCAAAAAGCCATTTTGCCAGCTTCTGCAGAACAACCTTCTATCAATCCAAGCTTTGAGAATTCTTCGGCAATGAGGGGTCAACTTGGAATTCCTGGAGATAATGATAAACATCCCAGGGGCAATGCTAGAGTTCCCACAGACAATGTTATCATTCCTATGGTTAATGCTGGCATTCCCATGGGTAATGTTGGGGTTTCTGTGGATAATTATGGGATTCCCATGGATAAGGCTACAGTTCCTTTGGATAATTTTGGAGTTCCCAGGGGCAGTGGTGGAGCCCCCATGGGTAATCTTGAAGTTCCTAGAGGCAATGGTGATGGTGAGGTTCCCAGGCACCATGGTATTAGAATTCCTATAGGTAATGTTGAAACCCTCAAGAATAATGTTGGAACTTCCAGGCGTGTTATATCCTCTCCACTTATTGAGCTCTCAAAGATAGGTGAACACCAGTTATAAAAATTGACACCTTACAAAACAGTCCTGATGATTAAATAATTATACCAAGACACTAAACATAAAAACAGAGCTGTACCAAATCTTACAATCCAAAATAGTAAGTGGAAAAGCTAAATTCAAAAAGCATAAATGAATATACAAATACACTTATTAAGGATGTCTTATCAGAATTTTTGAAACTAGATTTTAGTCTGCTTGCTAGTTTACTCTGAATGGCAACCCTTTATTAATCTGTAGGATACTTTGGGAAGGTGGTGAGTTGTGGAGTCGTAAGATACTTAATTCATCAAGCCTAGATTTTTATTTAGTAAAGATGTAGTATCTTTATCATTAAACAAAATAACAACTAACCTCCAAATAATATTATACATCTCATAGTTTCAAAAACTTCAAGTTTCCTTGGATATATTGATGGGCAAATGAAATCTATCTCACAGCTATTAAGTTAACTGGAAGAGTCCAACTAAGTATTTGAGAAATTTATTGACTCATAGTTAAGGGTCCACAGGATTCGGCAGAAGATTGTTGAATACAATGCTTCTCTGAAATATCCAGATAGGACCTCTGAAGAAAGCTCACTAACAAGAGTAGTTACAGATTCATGTTTATTTTTTGTGACACATATCTGACATAATTGTAAATATTTACTGGAAGCCTTAAAAATACAAGGAGACAACAACTGTAGAACTGTAAATAGTATACATGGTTATGATGTAAATAAAATGGGTAGGCAAAAACTAACAGCACCACAGGATGCCTAAAATAGTGCATGCTAAAACAATATTTTTCTTTAAGAAATTAATTTTGTTTATTCTTCCCAACTACTAAATTCGTTTGGCATAAAAAGATACAAGACAGAAGGGAGAAAATATTGAAATATTTTTACTAAATTACTGAACAGGACTCTTTCTTAAAGAAAAGAGGACCACTTTTCATTGTCCTAAATGAGTAGCATAGTATTCAAATCACACAAACATAATTATCTATAAAATTCTGTTTTCTAAAAAAATTATTTCACAAATCTCTTAAGGTTGATAAGGTATGATTGTGTGGTAATGAGACACTCCATAAAAGACATGGGTAAATAGTCTCATTACTGTATATTCATACATAATATAAATTTTGTCTAAAGTTTTAGGGCATATGGGCCACTAATCAGTTTGTACATTTAAATTTTCAACTTTCCTGAATATGGTAGCTGTTGTATTTACACAAACAAGGGCAACTTAAATTATGGATACCACCTAACCCCTTATTGTGTGCCTTACCACAAGGGGTGGTAATCTGTGGTCTGAGTGAACACTCTTGCCCACTCACAGATTCCATTTGGCCTATGAGGAAGGAGGTAAAGAGGCTGACTAGCCTCCCTCTTTCACTCCCCTCTGGTTCAGAGTGGTTACTGAACCAGAGCTTTGGCCTCAGAAGAAAAGGAAATGTAGTGAGATTTCTTTCTCCTACTTCTTACCAATTCAGAAGGTGGGGTACCATTTCAGATTACAGTAACCTGAATCCTGTATGGGGTGGCAAAACCACAGAAGTAATGGAAGACTATAGGCTGCCATACTTCAGTTACTGCCAACTCCTGACTGAGAAAAACCAAACTGACAGTTCACCTTGTTTAACAGATAGTCTACACTATATGCTCTATTGAAACATGGAGTTTGTGAAACAGAACTATTACATCTCTAACCTTCAGAGGGAATCACCTTGTGAGTGCAAAAAGAGTAAATTAAGGTGAAGACTGAGAGATGACTTACTAAGAGCTAATATTTACTAAAAAGAGCAAGGAAAGGAAAGACAGCAAATAAAATTATACTCAACTATGTATAACACTGACATAATTGAGGATGGTTACTAAAACTAAGGAAAACACCATCATTAAAAATAACAAAACAAAAAAAAACTGCTATGTGAGTGTTATTCCTCATGCTTACAATCCTTATAATTTTTGATATTGTGTTAGCTTAAAATTTCAATATAAAATTATTTGTAAAATGGCCAGCTGCTTCTTCATTGCACAATTTTAAGAAATTGAATGAAACTAAGTTTGGTAAAAAAAAAAAAAAATCAAATGTGAAGATGGTCTCAGAAAATAATTATCAATCTTGTAAAGAAAATTACGTATAGCATTGGCTCTACTCCACTAAATATTGGTAGTTCAGAAATAAACAATGCAAAACGTCCAGCGATCCATAGTTATCTACCTGCAAAGATTGTGCCTTGTTTTAGGGTTATCTATGTCAAGTAAATTATCTGAAGTCAATATCTGTAATCATCACAATCTACAGAAAAGTGAGTGAAGAGCAGAGCATGTAATATACTGAATAAGAAAATTTTACACAAATTGGATCTAGGGTTTTCATAAAAGAATTATAATTGTAAATCTAAATGCATAGTGTTGAAGAAAGAAAACGATGAGCCCTTTCTAACTCTCTGGTTCTTACCAAAGATTAAATCAACTTACATATAGTTCTATATATTAAAATATATCCCCTATAAAATTAAAAAATACATGCTAAAATCTATGATGGCATAAATTTGAAGAAATAACTGTGTAAAATTTCCTGCATATTGTACTGTACAAGAAAAAAAAAGTTAATCAGAAAATAATAATAGCATATAGTTAGCTTAACAACCCTAGGTAATTTTCTTTCAAGGTTCTAGAAAACTATAAAGTGTGCCATACTCAGTGTGAGTAGGAGATTAATTCTTCTAACTTTACCAATTATTTTTACAATGAATACCCTGATTAGGGATTTATACCAAATTGATTTTTATTTTTAAATTAAATTGCACAGTGTGTATCCAGACAAGTCCAAATGATATTTAATTCACAAATTACTTAGCAATTCTGACTTGGAAAATTTTTTAAAAAGTTTTTCTTATTAAATAAAGTTTTATTTACCTCTGCTTACATTTTTTAAATTAACTAAATGAAAAATATTTTCAATGGTTAATAGGATGGACCTAAGGGAAAAATTATCACAAAAATACCCCTCTAAGAACCAACAAAGATATAGTATTCAAATCACATAACTGCTTTCTTCATTTCAATCAACATAATGTTAGAAAAATATCTCTCACATTTTGAAGGATCCTGAGTAGAGAATGCATCCATCCATAATCATAACAAGAACCTTAGACCAAAGGAAATTAAACAGTTTATTATATATATATATCTTTGAAATGATCTGTCTATAATTAAAATTTTGTAATATCCATAAGAACTGATTTCATTTTTACTGAATAAGAACAATAAGTTTAAAACTCATATCAAGTAGAAATGTTAATTTTTATATTGATTAACCTATTATTTAAAGTTGAAGTTTACCAAAAGTGAGACCTAGCACATAAGAAAATTACTGCTGTCCAACTAACAGAGCACAGTGACCATTTTATGCACAAAATGAGCTGGCTAAGAAATAAAATACCTTTTATATTAAGAACAACATAAGAAAACGGAATTTTGACTAACAATAAAAAATTATGTTACAGTTTAAATTCTGACCAAATTGTGTCCATAATTAAAAGTAAAATGGAGAATTGACAATAAATGGAGAAATACATGTAATGAAATTTGATTTTCAGAAAACCAAGTATCAAAAGTCATTATGAAATTAAAACATACAACTGTAGAAAAAAATATTTAACCCAAAGAAAAGCCAGGCAAGGGAATTCTTTTTGATAATTAATCTAATAGAAGATGAATGTATAATGGTATCTCTGTTTAAGAATGAAGCAAATATATGCAGTATGCATTATTTATTCTAAAGTCCATTAATTGGTAGGAAAGCTTCAATAATTGCATGTGATATTTGTATTTAATGATTATATTTTAAGTATGTTTTAGAAGTGAAAATTCAAAATATAGCAAAGTGCTTTAAATAGGTTATAGGATATAAAGTACATGTGCCTTGTGTATATTTCAAGAGCAGAGAGCCTCACTGATGTGACAATCTAGTGAAAGTGAGACAAAGAAACACAAACACCAGTATAAAACTGTAGCGCTTAAAGTAAATGATGTTTTCTTAAAAATATTATTTGAAAGAATTTTTTTCCTTTTTCCTCTTTTGAAATGTGTCATTTTCTTATTAATATGAACAAATAAGCCTTAAAATTATTCAAATTTCTCATTTACATTTCTAAATTTTATACTATCCTCGATCTCCTAATTAATTCCCACCTTATACAGGTTCTTCATCACAACCCTCGTTCCAAGCCATCCTTCACCTTGTTTCCAATCCCCACCTCTACCCCATCCTTGACCTCTTCTCCATACCCTTCATACCTCATCCCTGCTTTATCCTTCCCTTGCCCTTACCTCACCCTACTTCATTCTGGATATCTTCTCCATCTCTTACCCTCACCCCATTCCCTAATTTTTTCTCTTTCTATCACATTCTGAGCTCACACTCTATCCTGATCTCCACACCCTTATATACCCCACCATATTTCTTATATCACCCTTTATCTCAGCCAATTCCTGAAACTCATTCCAACCGTCACACCACCCTTGACTTTACCCATTCCAAGAGTCACCCCATCTTTGAACCTTCAACTCCACCCAACACTCATCTTAAACTCTCTTTCAATCTTGACCTTTAGATATAAGGATAGAATAAAGACCAATGTGAAGCATGAATGAAGTAAAGATGTCTATTAAAATAAAACCCCAGTTGTATTCTTCTATAATATGTCAAGATATCCCAAATTATAACATTTATGATATCAGTGCAGATAAATCAAAATGATTATGTCAAAATACGGGGGCCTGATTACCATTTAGCCCCAAAAGAAATCTTTAATAGAGAAAATAGACTGGTTTATGCCAGCCTTTCAAAGATTATAAAAATATATAAATGTGATTTGAAGACCTAGTCTGCTTCATTTTTTAAAATTTTTGAATGACTTTTAAAAGACTTATAGATTATATTTCCTTCTTTCATATATTATAAAAATACCTCTTAATTAAAGAAATATTCATTTTAGGCTCTTGGAGTAAATGAACAGATATACACCACTGATTTCTTAATCTAAATTGTAAAATATGTTAATGAAAAAAGATAAAATATGCAATTTGTGGATTTACCTAGAGTGTATTTTTGCTATTAAAAAGTAATATTTTAAAATTTTATTTTTTAAGCTGACTCACCTCTACTAAATGTTATCTTACACAACCAATATCCATCTAGAAACCAAGACCTTTATTATTACACATACATTAGAATAAAATAAAAGGTTACTTTTAACATAAAATTCACTTTAAAATGCAGTGACATTCAAAATTATAGTTAATATAATACTAAACAGTGTTAGACATATCAGCAGTTAATATTACTGATTTATCCCAAAAGCCCCAAAATCTTGAAGATATTAACAAATTTTCATAATTCCTTCAGAAGTATATCTAGTCGTTCCAAAATACATACACATAAATTTGATGATTTTATAGTTGAAGTTCATTCTTTAAATCTTCCAGTACTATGTAGTAAAAGTTATTGCCAATACATGTACAGTACTTGGAGGGATTCAAAAGTCTATGAAGAAGAAAAATTAATTAAAAAGTGTTATGGATTTGGAAATACCCATTACTGTAAAAATTTAGTAATAACACCTGTACACATTACTCATCCAGCTCTCAAACCAAGTGTGTCAGTTTGTTATGACTGTGTGCAGTATGTTTAAGTAAGTAACTCCATATTTCTTTTTGCTACATTTATTACCAGTGATTAGAGAACAGATCTGTTGTTACTTGGAGGGAAAAAAATAACAGCCCTCCAATGCTCCTAGAAAATCAGTGAGAGCTGATGCAAAGCTCATGGATTTAAAATGTCCACCGTTTGAAAATGAAGTATCTGACTTGGTTTTATTTTCAAAGAAAAGGAAGACAATAAAGTACACTGGTATTGTGAAACACTTTCCATTTTACATTCTTGCTGTATTACATTTTAAAAAATGTATATTGACATCAATTGCTGGCCATTGTTGAATTGTGTCTCATTTATTAAGTATCTACTATAATATGTTTAAACATTGTACCATTCAAGGTGAAATTTTAATGTATACGTGATGTGTGTATCTTGACCTATATTGTATCTTTAAATAAAGTGTGGTGTAGTTTGATGTGATGCATTTATTTATTCAGGGGTTGAATTATCACAGCTCTAGTCTCTAGAATTGCTGGTGCTCAGTCTATGAGATTATTCTAAGCTTGCAAAGCTTACAACAGGTATTTTAATATTTTACTA
The DNA here is from genome assembly GCA_030848825.1 of Tadarida brasiliensis. Taxonomy (NCBI): domain Eukaryota; kingdom Metazoa; phylum Chordata; class Mammalia; order Chiroptera; family Molossidae; genus Tadarida; species Tadarida brasiliensis. The sequence continues at coordinate 12,046,303 of CM061280.1, forward strand.
AGTTAAAATTCTACTAAAGAATATTACAGAGGGGTTATGACTATTTAAATTTTTAATTACTAAATTAATCTTATTTCTGTAGCACATTTCACCAAACATTCATTAGGGCTGTTTTCCAAAACAGACAAAACCAAAATTACTGCTGTACCTGCTGATTGATACACGTGCTGCTTCTAGTCCATGGTCATTTGTCCAAGAGTAATGCCATAATGTGGACATTTTCAATTTTTGGAAATGTGTGAGTCATAGAGAAACAGGATATTTGAAGAGAAATGTATACACTATTATTAGCACTTTGTTTAATCATTCACAGTATTGACAACACAATGTATTTTTCTTAATGCCTCAAAAGTATCATTTTATATTTTACAAGAGAATAATCGTCCCCAAATCATTCAACTTTTAATATCGCTTCATCTGCATTCGTAATATAAACCTGTGGTTCTTAACTTTGCTCTGCTAAATTGGCAAACAGAAGAGATTTCAAATGTTCACTTTTGTGTCTTAATCAACTATGAATAAAAATAAAAAGTGCAACTAATCTCCAGACTTCTTTTTTATGTTTTCATTGATTTTTTTAGAGAGAGAGATAGAAACATCAACATGAGAGAGAAATATCGATTGGCTGCCTCCTGCACGCCCCCTACAACCCAAGCATGTGCCCTGACCAGGAATCAAACTGGGACCTCTCAGTCCATGGAACAATGCTCAATCCACTGAGCCACACTGGCTGGGCTAATCTCCAGACTTATACATTGAGAATCTTGGTTGGTTATGTTTTTCATGGGCTTAATTTATATACGAGAATCTCATCAAAAGTTCAGTTTTTCTTTTTTCAGAAGGTGAACTCTTTACTCAAACACAAACTTGATTAGAAACCTTATAAGCTAAAACACTAGAAATGTTTGGTACTACAGAAATAAAACGAATTACCTCCCCTCTTATATCTTTAAAACCAAATTTCAACTCCTGGATAATATTGTTTCTCTTAAATATTTTCAGTTTTGTATTTATACCAGGTTATATACACTGAATTATTTTTCTCTTCCATCTCTTCAAGTAAATTGTGATACTGATTGTAATTGATGTCATTTTTCCTATCATATTTCTGCCATGTTACCTTGTTTATATTTTGTATCTGGTAAACTTTATTGATGATAAATGTCACTGTGTTGTCCTCATTGGGCATATATTTCCAGTACATTACAATGATGTGTAAGGTGCACTGCAAAAATGTTAATTTTTTTCTAACACGTTAATTTGCTTAAAAATATATATTTGGCACAATAGTGAAAGGAATATATTTCTTCCTAAATTCAAATTTGTCTTTTGCTTTACAAACTTCATTTGTAAATTTAGATTGCAATAAATGGTGTCATCTGCATTCAAATATTGGGTTTTCTTTTTTTTTTCTTTTAGAAACACTTTTTTGTTACAAACATCTCTAATTCAGATATCCTAAATGTACGGAAGATAATAATAGAGTTAACTATTTGAGTGCTCGAAAACTTAAAAGACATACTCCCGCAATAAATAGTCAAGTCATTAAAAAAAAAGTCAAGCAAATTTGATGGTACTATTTTAAATATTGAATACTTGATTGTTCAACCTAATTGTATGTAAACAAAGCTTATCCAATAACCTCAGGGTTTCTGAGAAACACAAACTTCTATTACATCCCAGGATTCTGTCATGCATGGGTGTCCATCTCTAACTTTAAAATAAAATTTAAGTATATTTGGTGTGAGTTATATTAGTTTCAGGTGTACAACATAATAATTTGATGTTTTTATATCTTATAATATGATCACCACACTAAGTCTAGTAATCATCTGTCACCATGAAAACTTAACACAATATTATTGACTATATTCCCTCGAGACGGTTCACCAATCCCTTTCCCTTCTCCCCTCTGGCAACCATCAGTTTAATCTGTTTCTATGAGTCTGTTTTTGTTTTGTTGTGCTTGTTTGTTTGTCTTGTTTTTAGATTCCAAATATAAGTGAAACCATTCAGTATTTGTCTTTTTAAAAAATATATTTTTTCTTTATTGATTTTAGAGAGAAAGGAAGGGAGAGGGAGAGAGAGATGGAAACATCGATGAGAGAGAACATCGACTGGCCTCCTCCTGCATGCCTCCCACTGGGGATCAGGCCCACAACCTGGGCATGTGCCCTGACGGGTAATTGAACTGGTGACCTCATGGTGCATGGGTCGACACTCAACCAGTGAGCCACACCAGCCGGGCTCAGCATTTGTCTTTTTCTGACTTATTTCACTTAGGATAATACTCTCTAGGTACATCCATGTTGTCTCAAGTGGCAAGATTTCATTCTTTTTTATTGCTGAGTAATATTCCTGTGTGTGTGTGTGTGTGTGTGTGTGTGTGTGTGTGTGACCTCTTCTTTACCCATTCATCTATGGATGGACACCTAGGTTGCTTCCATATCCTGGCTATTGTAAATAATGCTGCAATGAACATAAGAGTACATACATCTTTTTGAATTAATGATTTTGGTTTCTTTGGATAATACCCAGAAGTGAAATTGTTGGATCATATCGTAGTTCTATATTTTTTTTTGACGAATCTATATATTTTTTTCTATAGTGGTTGCATCAAGTTACACTCCCACCAGCAGTGCTTAAGGGTTCCCTTTTCTCCACCTCCTCACCAACACTTGTTATTTGTTGACATTTTGGTAACAGCCATTCTGACCGGTGTGAGGTGGTATCTCATTTTGGTTTTGATTTGCATATCCCTGAAGATTAGTGATGTTGAGCATCTTTTCATGTCTTTTGGCCACCTGTATGTCTTCTTTGGAGAAGTATCTCTTCATGTCCTCTGCCCATTTTTTGACTGGATTTTTAATTTTTTGTTATTGACTTGTATTGAGTTACAATGCATTTAACTTGCAAACTGCCTGTATATGGCCTTATAAAGAGCATCTACAACTGAGAAAAATGAACAACACAATGGAAAAAGTGAACAAAAATCTTGAACAAGCACTTAATGAAAGATAATATTCATGTGGTCAAATAAAATATGAAATGGTGAACAATTTCACTAGACATCAAGGAAATGCAAATTAAAACTTGAATGAGATAATACTACACAGAATGTCTAAAATGAAAAAGACAATACCAATTGTTTATGAAGATGTTGAGCCTTCAAACAGTACTGCTGATCGTGTAATTTGGTACAATCACTTTGGAAAATTGCTGGCTGTCTATATTAAAGCTGAACAAAGGCATGCACTATAACCCAGTAGTTCCATCTCTGCCTTCTGTGTTTTGGCCAAGGCAAAAAAAAAAAAAAATAGCTGTATGTAAACTTCAATTGAACTTACTCAGGGGATATCTGATAGTACCTCATCTTATGTTCATGCTATACTCCTTGCCTTGCACTGCAGAGCTTCCCTGCTGACATAATGATGCTATATACCCACGCAGAACCTATACATCTGCAGCCCCAGATCTGAGGGCAATAACCTTCCATGGCATGTATGTTTAGTGAATGAATGACAGGAGCCAATGGATAAATAAATTTCCCTTTCTTCCCACAGCCAGACTGTCCTGAGACAGTCCATGTAGCCTCTCAAAAATGAGACTGTTTTTGAGCAACATAACGGTTATGTTTGGTCCAGGTGTTAGCTCAGTAACACACTCTTTAAAAAAAAAAACATTTTTTATTGATTTTTAGAGAGAGAGGAAGGAAGAGGGAGAGAGAGACAGAAATATTGATTAGAGATACATTGATCGGCTGCCTTCTGCACATCCCCTACTGGGGATCGGGCCTGCAACCTAGGCATGTGGTCTGGCTGGGAATCAAACCCATGATTTCTTGGTGCATGGGTCAATGCTCAACCACTGAGCCACACCGGCCAGGCAGTAACACACTCTTGTGTTGCCTCTGCCTTCTTCTGAGACTTAGTCACTTTGGGAATGTGCTCCCTAATAAAGTAATAGCACGGAAGGATTTTTTCTCAGGCTCAGTTTTTTTTGAGGAACCCGGGCTAAGGAAATACCAAAACGAATCACATACACAGGTGCATCAAAAGACGCGTGCAGGAATGTTTACAGCAACATTCACGATATTTAAAAAGTCGGAACAACTCCAGTGCCCATCAAAGTATAATAGATTTAAAAATCGGACAAAATTCCTTCCCTAAATTCCTTCAGGACTTTTCTCAACTGTCACCTTCTCAGAAAGCCTTGCCTTAACCTATGTAAACGCATATTGTTTCATTTTCCTTCACAGCATCTGGAACTTTGTAACCTTTATCTGTTTCTGTTTTCCTCCCGAGACCTAACGCTCTCTGAGGGAAGGCACTATACTATGCTTTGCTCTGTACCCTGAACCAGTGCCTGGCATAGAGGAGGCGCTTAGAGACATAGTTCTAGAAAGTATCAACTCTCACCCTGCAGTGTCCTCCCAGGGACTGAGAAATCCGGTTGGATTCCGGTCAGGGCACACGCCCAGGTTTCCAACTCCAATCCCAGTAGGGGGCGTGCAGGAGGCAGCTGATCGATGTTCTCTCTCACACTGATGTTTCTATCTCTTTCTCCCTTCCTCTCTCTCTAAAAAATCAATAAAGTTATTTTTTTTAAAGTATGAACTCACTCACCTATCGCGGAGGTAATGTTTTGTTTGTGACTAGATAGTTATTTATTAAGGCAGCGGGACTTCAGTGTTCAAGCCTCATCCAGACAAATCAGCTATGCCTGACACCAGGAAAATCATGAAAAGTTCGGCACCCAATGAAATAACTTTCGACTGGACCCTGGAGAAGATCCTGAGGCCTTGTCAGGGACAGAGACGACCGCTTCCCCGCAGCCAGCCGCCCAGCCAGCTGCGGCTTCTTCCCCCAGGGCCCGGAGGGCGGAGACGGGGCGGGCCGGGCGGGGCTGCAGCGCGGGCGCTGAGTCGATCTGTTTTGTCCGTCGTTGCTCTCCGTAAGCAAACTTGGGTGGAGAGGGCACAGACATGGCGGCTATAAGGGTAAGTTAAAAAAAAAAAAAAAAAAACTTGCTTAGTTTGTCGCGGGGTAGCCAGCATTGCAGTAAATAGAGAAGGGAGCCTCCTGACTTCAGAAGGGAGCCCCAGGCAAGAGGCGAGTGGAGGTGGGGTTGGGAGAGAATTGGCCAGGCCGGGGAATCTTGAATGTTTGAAGCCTGAAGACACCCGCTGGCCCCCTCCAGAGGATCCTCAGCCTGGCCGTCCTCTGTCCTGAGTCCCCTGCGTTTGACGATTCGCGGCGGCACAGCGAACAGCGGGGGGAGCTGCTGGGGGAAAATGCCCGGCGGGGAGACCAGCAGCAGCGGACGTTTGGGTCTTGATCGGAAACAAAGAGGAAAGAGTCCTGGGCACGTGTCTGGGTGCAGCGGACCCGGCCTCGTGACCCTTTGAAGGACTTTGTTCAAAAGTGGTTGGGGTGAAATTGACCAGGATAGGCGCGTCTCGGAGTCTCCGCGAGGTGCGCGGGTTCGGATTACTGTCGTTAATCTCTGGCTTTGCGTAACGAGCCTTTCTCTTTGGAGCTCTGTGTGAGAAAAGGTGCCGCTTGGGAATCTGTGGACAGGAAGTGACTCGGTCAGTTCCCTAAGTGGGTTTCAGTAACAGGAGTCGAGAAATATCTGTACGTGAAGTGGGGTATTGTTAGATGAACTGCTTTCAGGAGATACAAATGTGAATAATTCAGTTCAATCAGTGTTTAAATTGGCTCGGTAACCATCATCATTCGCCATTCTCACTCCATTTCTGCAAGTCGGGCTTTCAGAATTTAGCTGAGTTATCATAACATCCTTTTAACTGGACTCACGGTCTCTAGCCTGCCTCTCATGGAATACATTTTCCCCTGTATTGCCAGAGTAGTACTTCCACTAAAATGAAAATCTGATTATGCCCTTCCCCTACTTACAAACTGTTATTGGCACTCTATTATCTGCCCTCTGGGGTCAGGTCACACTCCTGTGTCTAGAATACTCTACCTTGGCTTTAGAGCCTCACCTCCTGTCTCTCAGGAAGTCTCCTAACATTTGTACTCTAAGCCTTTTCCCCTTCTCTTTCTCGGGGCCTGAAGGGTCGGGGCCTGAAGGGCCATTTCCCATCCTCATTTAGTGAATGGTTTATTCACTCGTTTAACAGATAATTGTGTACTGCCTCCAGGTATGCTGACCACAAAATGTCTTTTTCAAGATAGTGTCCTGACCCTCTCCAGTCAAATTTAAATTTTATTTGTTTATTTATTTATTTTAGAAAGAAAGGAAGGGGTAAAGAGATTGTTGTTCAACTTATCTGTGCATGCATTGGTTAATTCTTGAATGTGCCCTCGCTGGGAATCAATCCCACAACCTAGGTGTATCCGGACAGTGCTCTAACCAACTGAGCCACCCGGCCAAGGCCTCTAGTCTAATTGATATAACTCTTCTTTGTGTTCCAAGAAGACCCTGGGCATAAGACTTATCACATTACAAGTAATAAACTATCTACTTGTCTGTTCTACCCTTCTGAACTATAAGCTACTGGAGGAGAGTAATTGTAACATTTATTTTTGTATCCTTAATACATAGCATAGGTATGACTGATATTAGGTACTCAATAAATTATACATGAATAAGTAAGTGCCACACAATGAAGATAAAAGACATTAAGCAGTGTAGATGCAACATGTAACACACACAACTGTAATTTGGACTATGGTAATTGCCTTGCATCAGGAGCAAACCTGAATAGTGCATTGTCACTGAAGCCTACAGAAGGTGAGAGTTGAACAGTCTTTTGATTTGGCCATTCATAAGTCTCTGGCAGATACCGTTTATCAAGTGCTTACCCAAAGGCCAGGCACCGTGCTCAAGGACTTTACATGTGTGATTTCACTTAATTCTCAAAATAACTTTGTTGTGGATATTATGATCACCAGTTTACAAATGAAAAACGAAGGTTTAGAGAAATTCAGTGAATTACCCAAAGTTATAATGCTAATGAGAGCTGAAGTGAGATAAAGAGGTATAAGTAAAATGGCAGAGGGACAGCCTAATTTGTAAAGAGTTATGGAAAGGATAAGGGGTGGGAAACTGGCATTCATTTAGCATCTACCTTTGCCAGCTGCTTTACATATAATATTTCAGTTTAACTCTCTTCATGACCCTAAGAAATTGGCGCTTTCCCCATTTTACATATGAAAAAACTTAGGCTTAGAAAAAGTGCTTACTCTAGGTCATACAGCTGTTAAGTGGAAGAGCCAGGTTCAAACACACATGTTTGTCTCCAAAATCCATGATCTTTCCACTAATCTTTGCTCTTGAAAGGGTGGTGTATATTACTCTTTAGAGAAGTGTTGTGGTGAAAGGAAAGAAATCTTGGGAAGGTGTAGCAAATTCCAGAAAAAGTCAGGCGACTGTATGTCAATTACATCTCAATTAAATGGGAAAAAAGTCAGGAGACTCTATGTCAATTATATCTCAATTAAATGGGGAAAAAGTCAGGAGACTCTATGCCAATTATATCTCAATTAAATGGGGAAAAAAGTCAGGAGACTCTATGCCAATTACATCTCAATTAAATGGGATAAAAGTCAGGAGACCTGAGCAGATTTGGAGATGAGGGGAAATGTGCCAAGGAGGAAAGATAGTAATTGCAGCTATTATGTTACTGAACATTTAATGTGCTGAGCAATTTGCTAAGCATTTTATGTGAGTTTTCTCATTTATGTTTCATAGTGGCCCCATATATGAGTAAGTGCTATAATTATCAGCATTCTACAGTTAAGGAAACTGAAGCTTAGAAAGGTTGAGTAACTTGCCCACAGTCACACAGTAATAGATGCAGTAAGACTGCATCTAAAATTGCATGATCTGAGTCCAGATCATGGGACTTAAGCTGGAGGAAGCACCTGTGAGGCCAAGGTACTAATAGGGTGATCTGTATTAATTTTGAGGCCCCAGAGTTTAATACAAAGAGTAAGGTACAGAGGATCCCTGAAGGTTGGTAGATAACTGAAAAAAGTTTACATACATCTTGAAATATAAGAGCTTGTTGAGCCGATATGATGGTGGAACATTGATATGGAATTAGCCTTGAGGAACAAAAACTGTGCTGATCCCTCCTGCTGACTTCTTTTTAAAAGATTGTGTCTTACTAGATACTGGAAGAATTTTTTTCTTATTAAATTTAATAGGGTAACATTGGTTAATAACATTATAAATTTCAGGTGTACAACTTTACAATATGACATCTATAGTGTGTGCTCACCACCTGGTCTCCTTCCATCACCGTTCTGTTTGATTCCCTTTTTCTCTCTTGATCATCCTCTAACCCCCTTCCCCTCTAGTAACCACTATTCTGTTGTCTGTATCTATGAGTTTATTTTCTTGTTTATTTGTTTTGTTTGTTTATTTGTTGCTTTTTGTTTTATATCCCAGATGTGTGAAATCATACGTTTCTTAAACTTTTCTGTCTGATTTATTTTAATACTCAAGATCCATCCATGTTGACACACATGACAATATTTCACCTTTTTATGGCTGAGTAGTATTCCATTATATATATATATATATATATATATATATATATATAAAATATATATATATATAAATTTTAGGGTAGGTGGAGGGATTAAGAAGTACAAATTGGCAGTTACAAAATAGTCATGGGGATGTAAAGTACAGCATAGGGACTATAGTCTGTAATTTGTAATAACTATGTATGGTGCCAGGTGGATGGCTACTAGACTTGCCTGGGTGATCACTTTGTAAGTTACATAAATGTCTAACCACTATGCTGTACACCTGAAATTGATATAATATTGAACATCAACTGTAATTGAAAAATAAAAGAAAATAATAAATATGTTAGAAAGAAAATTTGGGGGGAGGCGTAGATTCCCTGAAGAGGGATTGCTGGATTATACCTCACACCTGTTAGAATAGCTTCTATCAATAAGACAAGAAAGAACAAGTGTTGGAGAGGATGTGGAGAAAAGGGAACCCTCGCACACTGCTGGTAGAAATATAAACTGGTGCAGCTACTATGGAAAACAGTATGGAGGTTCCTCAAAAAATTAAGAATAGAGCTACCATGTGATCCTGCTGATTTATTGAATCAGAATAGCTGGAGGACTGGCCTTCATTTAAAACAATTGGGAGGAATGTTAGTAATGTCAAACAAAAGCTAAATTTCATTAATGCCAGAGGTTGAGTGAATTTGAGGAAAATTTGGGACCTGAAAAAGAAATTATTTATAATAGAACATAGTATCAAAATGTGGCTATCATTTATAGAGCACTTCCTGTGTGTCATATACCATGTCGATATGCATTATTTCATTTAATTCTTACAAAAAGTTTTCTAAGGTAGCTAATTTTATTAGCTCAGAAAAAATAGGAATAGAGCCCTGACTGGGTGGCTCAGTTAGGTTGGAGTGTCGTCCCATACACCAAAAAGGTTGTGTGTTCAATCCCTGGTTGGGGCACATAAGGGAGGCAACAGATGGATGTTTTTCTCTCACATTGATGTTTCTCTCTCTCCCTTCTTTTCTCTCTAAAAATCAATAAAAACATCCTCAGGTGAGGATTTAAAAAATAAGAATAGAGCAGTGAGAAAATCAAGCTGTAGTAAGAGGTCCTACTCAGAGAAAAGCTTGTTGAGTTTATGATTTTAACTGTAACATATTCTGGGTAATGGTAAATTCTGCATGTTCTCATGAGTGGCTAGCCACAGTGAAGTGCACATAAAAGTCTGTGGAAGTGAGGTCAGAGAATATTGAGGTGAGGCTTTTGGATGGTTCGTCTATGTGGACATTAAAGTCACTCAGAATGATGATGGGATTTAGAGTATAGACTAAGATTTTAACCAGGATCCTTAATCTTTGATTGTGATGACGAGGAGGTAGGTAGATGACCATGCTAATGATGGGTGGTATGAGTGTCCAAGGAGCAGAATTTATTTTCTTTCCTTTATGTGAACTTTTTTATTGAAATATAGCATGCATGCAATAAAGTACACAAATCATAAGTAGCTTGGTTAATTTTCACAAAGTGATCATTCTTGTTCAACATGCACCCAAATTTAAAAAAAGAACATTACCAGCAGCCCATAAACACTTCCATGTGTTCCCCCATAGAATGATCCTCCACCATAGATTTATTTTGCCTATTTTGACCTTCATATAAATGGGATTTATGCATTATTTACTCTGTTATGTCTGGCTTCCTTCACCCAATATTATGCTTCTGAGTTTCAGCCATTATGCATGTAACACTAGTTCATTCATTTTTATTGCTGTATGATGATCCAGAGAAGAATATATCACAATTTATTTATCTGGTCTACTACTGATGGACATTTGAATTATTTTCAGTTTTGAGTTATTACAAATAATACTCCTATGAACATTTTTTGTATATGTCTTTGTGGTACATGTAAGTGCACATTTCTTTTGAGTATATACCTGGGAGTGAGGATACCAGGTTATAGAGAATGCAGCTTTGGTATATACTGCAAAAGTTTTCCAAAGTGGTTTACATTCCCATTCATGAGGATTCCAGTTTTTCTACTTTCTCACTAGTAAGGACAGAGGTTTTACCTTCAGGTGGAGAAGTAATGGCTTAGAAGCAGCATTAGAAATCAGGAAGAAGACAAACTCTACCTCCTGTCCCTGAGACACATTTAATAGCTTCCGCTTGAGGCTTACAAGGGAAGCAGTGACTTCAGGGGACAGTCATGTTTCATTTCAGGCAAGGAGAAGGGAGGGTAGACACATGAATGGCTTTGGGAGTTTTGAGAAGTAGCAGAAAGGTTGGTCAGTGGAGAGAAAATATAGATCATTGTAGGAATTAAAATACAGGAGATGATTCATGACTCTGGGATTATGTCTTGGGGCCTGGGCCAAGGATGGTGTGGATGGGAAGGAACATGGACAGTGTTTCAAAATCCTTGCTAATGCCAGCTGTCTGTTTCTTTGTGTCAACTTTAGTGCTTGGCTCTTTCCTCTTTTTGTTTAATGTAACTGATATCAGAAAATAGTTGCAAACTAACAAAGAGAAGTTTGTACTTGGAAAGACTGGTAGTTATTCCCAGCAAAATCAGTTGTTTTGTTTTGTCAGCATTGTTGAAAACCTTTTTCATTGTAACTTCCCTTGGTACAGGTTCCAGGAAGTTGCTTTATGCCATAAAATGAAAATGATCTGTGCACTGCCTCCTCCCACACCATATGACTGAACTATTTCTTGTATTGTCATCTTCACAGATGGCTGTTAGGTGTTCAGTCACCCTCGTTGAATATGGAAATAAAAGATTGCTTTCATGGATCCTAAGGTTCCCTAATATTGTTGCACACTGTAAGTCAATATTTCCTAATCCTAGCTGTGCTTTTGAATTATCTTGGGGAGCTTTAAAAGGGACTGACACCAGAGCTCAACCCTAGGTGGAGCATTTTAATGTTTCAAAAGCCCAGCAGATGATTCTGATGTGTTGCTAGGTTTGAGAACCACTAATTGGGAAAGGGGGGGTATGTGTGGCTTTTACACAGGTTATAGAGAACAGAGTATTGGGCTTTTCCAGGTTATGAAGAATAGAGGCATAGTCAAGTTAGTCTTAAGTACTGATTTAATAGAAGGATATTGAAACTGTTCTGCTTCTGTTAATCCATGTGCTTCACATCCAGACTTCCCTAGAGAGAGGATCTGATTGGTTGGCTAGTCACTAATTACCATAGAGTTACCTCTCTTGAGCAGAAATTTCACATCAAGCCCCTTTATAAGACAGCCTGTAGTTTGCTGTCTTTGGCTCAAGTACCAATCCCTATTCCAGTCAGATTTGGCCAGTGTGTCAGGCCTGTAGTTCAAAGCATAGTAGCCTATGTTAGGAATCACAGAAGGGTGCATTGTAATTGGTATGTGCTCTGAGCCTCTTAAAAGGGAAGCAGTGAATGGATACTTCTGGGGTTCATGGTCTGTCTTTTTAAAATACTTTCCAGAAATATGTAATGAAGTTGTTGAAAATATGGTTCCTTGAGAATTAAAAAAAAAAAACAACAGCAACAACTTTAAGACAACCAGTGGGAGTAGCAATCTGTGAAGGACAATGAAAGTTGCTTAATATAATTTGAACATGGTGGGGGGGGCATGTGACCCATTCCTATAATCTCTCTTGAATGAGACCATCTCTTTGTTATATAGACTTGGTGAATATTAGTACTCTAGGCCAAGGAATGAGTTACACACTTAATGTGGATTTGGCCTGATTATTTTTGGATCTTTTCGCTTGATCATTCTGAAACTCACCAGGAGCTTCTCATATCACTAGGCTAACTGCAACTGCCCCAGCCTTCCTCACCTGGCTCTGTAGTTCACCTCATTCATGCATATTTCCAAATTCCTACTTTATATCTTTAGGTAAATCAAAATTTCTTTATCTTTACCAAATTTCGTTTTTCTGTTGTGTTCCTTATTTCACTTAAGAACATCAGTATCTGATCTTGGGATCATCGTAAAGTATCCCCCGTATCCAAACAATTACTAAACCTTGTGGATGCTTTATTCTTTTATACATTCTTATTATTTCACACATTCAAAACACATTTTAATGCCTATAATGTGCAGGAGATGGTGATAACATTGGCATGAGGAGATGCTCAAAATAATTATCTGATAACTGCATATTAAAACGATGAGATAATACTTTATTAAGTTGAAAAAGGATGCTGGTGAAGTCCAAATGTTGGTCAGGATATGGGAATATAAGCACCCCCCCCCCATGTAGTGCTGGTATGACAGATGATTGGTACATCCATTATGGAGCTCAATCTGATGTAATTAGTGAAAATAAGTATATACACTTACCCTATGGCCCGGTAAGTCTGTCCCTGAGGATATATCACAAAGATGGGGATACTTATACAAGGATATCTATTGCAGTGTTATTTATGGTGGGGGGGAGTTGGAGGCAATATAGGTAGCCATCACTGACAGTGGATAGGCGAAATGTGAATGTACATCATGTAGTCCTATAGAACAGCTAGAAAAAATGAGTTGTGTGTACACATAGGAACACAGATCAATATAAAAGCATGTTTTATGAAAAAAGTAAGAAACAAAATAACTGTAATACACCATTTACTTTGTGAAAAAGTAAGAAAATGAGATATATAACAAAATTAAAACGATGTGTACACATTATTACAATATGCATTTTATAAAGACTCTAAAAGATAAGTATTAAACGCATTAAAAATAGCTACCTGTGGAGGAAGAATAAGAATGAAATCTGGTGATTAAAGGACCGGAATGAATGAATCAATCAATATTAAAAGAGGAAGCTATCACTTCTTTTGAAAAAAGGAGGACAAAGAAGAGCAAGATCAAAGTATGTCCATACTCTAGTGGGTAAAACTGACATGAACGAGTTCTACTGAAAACAAAAGATATCTAAAACTTATTGTGGGGGTAGTTTAAAAGTCTACAGAACATAAGATTGCTTCATAATATTTGTTTGGTTATTTTAATTTGTTCATTTAATTCTTCAACAAGTATATAATAAGCATCTACAATGGATTGCCAAGTTATGGTAGGTTGTAGTTATGATTTTACATATTTGCTCTCTCTTCCTGTAAGGATTGTATACTCTTGCCTAGATTTCGTATTCTTTTTTCTACTACAAGAATGACAGCATGAGTAAGGGTTGCTTCTTCAGCCTGAATTCTGGAATGAGAAGATATGTGGAGCAGAAGAACAACCAACACTCTATAGCCAACATGTAATGTGAGGCAGAAATAAATTTTGTCATAAGCTGTTGAAATTTTAGAGGTCATTTGTAACTGCAGCAAAGCTGATTAATACAGAAATATACTAATTATACTAAAATGAATAAAAGCGTAGGCCTTTGAAGGCCCCACTGCCTATTTAAGAGAGACAGACTTACAAACATAATTATAATTAGTACACTGTAACAAATGCATAGCAGTATGCAAGAGGAATTATCTTTGGGAAGTCTGGGAACACTTTAGTACATATGATATGGGTTTTGAAGTTTGAGCAGGCGTTTAGTCCAAGGTCTACTATTCCATAGATCCACCCGCCCAGTCTACCACATGCAGGAGGCAGTGATTCTGTATTTTCAGGGGACCAAATTGAACTTCACAGATAAAGGTGGTAGATTTCAGAATAATGGTATACAAACATAGAACCGCTGTTTGCAAAAATTTACTAGGTAAATAATTTTATACTTTAGTTTGGCATTTTTTGGTACTGATCAAAGTGTGGTTAAAGTGAAATACTTCCTTTAATCTAGTGAAACACAAATCCTCGTGTTTATCATGAAAGAGCTAGTAGAAGTTAAACAGAACTAACTTTTGTAAACAGAGAAAATACTCTATATCCACTCATCTGGACTAAAATGGAGGAGAAGAAGCAGTATAAATAATTGAAAACCAATGTTTGCATTTAACTTTGGAATGTATTTTTGTATTTACATTTCCACCTATAGCAAAAGCTCAGATTTTGGGCCTCTGTGACAAAAATTCACAATAGATTTTTATCCTTTTTATTAACAGTAAATATCTGTGTCCTCACTTCTGCAATGTAGGCCCTGGATTGGGCAGAGCCATGCAACTGGCAGGGCCTTGCTCTGCTTATTCTCTTTGCTTTGGATCTTGCTTATTCTTCGTGATCTCTATTTTCTTTGTGTACATCAAGATAATTTATTCTTAATACATTGAATAATTATATTTTATAACTTACCAAGGTTAAGGATTTTAATATAGTTTTTTGGTTTAAAAGACCATACCTTACCTAGACATAGATTTTAACCTTTGAAAACCAAGCTACATGAAGAAGTTGTCTTCTCCTTTCTTCAAAGTAAAAGATAATTATGTGAAATAACTTTGTGACTTATATTTTTTTATTATATCAGAAAAAATATAAAACAAGAGTGTCTACATAATCCTCAATATAATCACCACGGGTTGACTATATATCTACAGATAGAGGATTTTATTGAAAGAATGAAAAGTTATGGGAGCTCTGTTGGAAACCTCTTAAATTATTTGATGATAAAATACTACAGAAGAGAGTTATTTGACTATTGCTTGTTTATGTTATGTGGTTTAAAAAAATAAATGGAACTATTTATTCTTATCATCTATTCACTTTTCAAGATTTAGCCCACCATAACCTTCCTCTGGGGAGATTTTTCTGATTATTTCTACCCACCCATTTCAAATATAATTTAGATGTTCTTCTTTAACACTTCCATCATATCCTGTTTTAAATTTTTATTTTGAAGTAATTAAAAATTGTCAAAAAGTTGCTAAGATAGTACAAGAGGTGCTCTGTGTACCCTTCACCCAGTTTCTTCCAATTGTTACATCTTATATTGCTATAGTACAATATCGAAACATAGAAATTGATGTTGGTAATGTGTGTGTGTCTATGTATACAGTTTTATGGGACTTTATCAGGCATGTAGATTCCTGTAAGTATCACCACAGTCAAGATACAGAATTATTCCATCACCATTAAGGTTTTTTTCGTTCTACCCCTTTATAGTCATTCCCACCCCATTCCCCCACCATCACTAATACTTGGCAGCCACTAATTTGTCATTACCTCTACATTTTGTCATTTCAAAATTATGTAATCTTTGGGGACTGGCTTTTCTCACTCAACGTAATGCCCTTGGGGTCTATCTGAATTGTTGTATATATCAATTATTTCTTCCTTTTCCTTACTGAGTAGTAGTCCATGATATGGATATACCACAATTTGTGTAACCATTCACCTATTGTAGGGCATTTTGGTTGTTTTCCAATTTATTTAAGTTTTATTAACATAAAACTTATATACAATAAAGATCACTCATTAAAGTTTACAATTCAAAGGTTTTCATATATTTACACAGCTGTACTACCATCACCATAATTGAAATTTAGAAAATTTTTATCATTCCTAAAAGAAAACTTGTACCCATTATGTCTATTAGCTGGACTCCCTATCCCCATGCAGCCCTTACTCCACCAGCACTAGTCAACCAGTAATCTTCTTTGTCTCTATGTATTTGTCTATTATGGACATTTTATATAGATAGACTCTTGCATTATGTTGCCTTTTGTGTCTGTCTTTTATTTAGCACAATGTTTTCAAGGTTCATCCATGGTGTAGCATGTATTATTTTCATTTTCATTGGTGAATAATATTTTATTATATGAATATGCCACATTTTGTTAATACATTTGCTATTTGATGGACATTAAGATTTTTACTTTTTGAATATTGTCAGTAATGCTGCTATGAACATTTATGTACATACTTTTATGTGGACATGTGTTTTCATTTCTCTTGGATAGAGATCTGTAGGTGAAATTTCTGGGTCATATGGTAACTCTATTTTTACCTTTGTGAGGAATTACCAGATTATTTTCCAAAGTGGCTATACCATTTTCCATTCCTGCCAGCAATGTATGAGGATTCTAATTTCTCCACATCCTACAAGCACTTCTTATTGTCTGTCATTTTGATTATAGCCATTCTACATGAATTGGTAAATGGTGTGTCATTGTGGTTTTGATTCCCATTTCCCTAATGACAAGTGATGTCAAGCATTGTTTCATGTGCGTATTGGACATTTGTATATCTTTTATGGAGAAATGTGTATTCACATCTTCAGCCCATTTTAAAAACAGGTTATTTTCCATTTTATTAAGTTGTAAGATTTAAAAAATATATATTCTGGCCCTGGCTGGTTAGGATCAGCAGTTACAGCGTCAGACTGCAAACCAAAGAGTTGCAGGTTTGATTCTGGTCAAGGGCATGTACCTCGGTTGCAGTTTGGTCCCCGCCCCTGGTCGGGGTCATGCGGGAGGCATCCAGTCGATGTGTCTCTCTCACATCGATGTCTCTCTCTCTCTCTCTCTCTCTCTCTCTCTCTCTCTCTCTCTCTCTCCCCCTTTCTCTCCCTCTCCCTCCCTCCCTCCCACTCTATCTGAAGGTAAACAGATATATATAAATTCTAGATACTAGACTTTCATCAGATATATAATTTGTAAGGTATTTTGTTCAATTCTGTGGGTTGTCATTTTACCTTCTTGATAGTGCCCTTTGAAGCGAGAAAGTTTCTAATTTTGATGAAGTTGAATTTATCTGTGTTTTTAGGTTGCTTGTGGTTTTAGGTGTAATATGTAAGAAACTATTGCCTAATCCAAAATCACAAAGATTTACATCTATGTTTTCTTCTAAGCTTTATAGGTTTAGGTCTTATGTTGAGGTCTATGATCAATTTTGAATTACTTTTGTGTGTAGTATGAGGTAGGGAATACTTTTATTCTCTAGCCTGTGGACATTTGTTTAAAGGACTATTCATTCCCCCATTGAATTGTCTTAGCACCTTTATCAAAATCAGTTGACCTGAAATGTAAGGGTTTATTTTGGGACTATCAGTTTTATTCCATTGAACTATATAGCTGTCATTATGCCAGTATCACAGTCTTTATTACTGCAGTTTTTTTAGTAAGTTTGAAATGGGAAAGTATGAGTCCTTCAACTTTACTCTTCTTTGACAAGATTTGTTTGATTTTTCTGGGTTGCATGTATTTCCATATGCATATTAGAATCAGCTTGTCAATTTTTACAAAAAAAGGCATGTGGAATTTTTTATAGTGGTTGCCTTGAATCTTTAGATCAATTTGGGGATTATTGCTGTCTTGACACAAGTGAGTCTTAACATTTATGAACATGTGATATCTTTCCATGTATTGGTCTTTTTTTCAACAGTATTTTGTAGTTTTTAGTTTTAAAGCCTTACACTTACTTTGTTAAAATTATTCCTAAGTATTTTATTATTTTAATGTTTTTAAAACGAAGTCATTTTTGTAATTTTATTTTCATGTTATTTATTCATTGCTGGCATATAGGAATAAATAATATTTTTGTATATTGATCTCTATCCTGTGTACCTGGCAACCTTGCTAAGTTTATTAGTTTTAATAATTGAGTACACACACGTGTGTGTGTGTGTGTGTGTTCCTTAGGATTTTCCACATACATGATCATGTCGTGTGTAGAGAGTTTTGTTTCTTCCTTTCTAATCTCCATACCTTTTATTTATTTTTATTGTCTAATTTCCATGGCTAGAACCTACAGTACAATGTTGAATAGAAGTAGTAACAACAGATATTCTGTTCTTGTTCTTGATCTTAGGGGGAAAGCTTTTAGCTTTCACCATAAAGTATGTTAGCTGTGGGATTTTTTGTAGCTCCCCTTTATCAGGTTAAGGAAGTTCTTTTCTATTCCTAGTTAATTGAGTTTTTGTTTTGTTTTAATCATGGGAGAGTACTAGTATTTGTCAAATGCTTTTTCTGTATCTATTAAGATAGTCATATGTTTTTGTTCATTATTAATATGATATAGTACATCAATTACTTTACATGTATTGGACTAACCTTGCATTCTTAGTATATATCCCACTTGGTCAAGTATATAATACTTTTTATACATCTATATTAAGTTTCTATATTCATAAGAAATATTGGTCTGTAGATTTTTTGTGATGTCTTTGGTTTTGGTGCCAGGGAAATACTGGCATCATAGAATGAGTGGGGAAGTATTTTCTGCCCTCCTATTTTTTGGAAAATTTTTGAAATGTTAGTGTTAATTTATCTTTAAACTTTCAGTAGAATCTACCCTGAAGCAGTCTGCACCTGTGCTTTCCTTGTGGGAAGATAATCTCTATACAGGTTATATAGGTATATTCAGAATTTCCATTTCTTTTTGAGTCCTTTTGATAATTTGTATCTTTCTAGGAATTTGTCCATTTCATCAGAGTTATCTAATTTGTTGTACCATTGTTCAGATAGTATTAACTTATAGTGCTTTTTCTTTCTATAAGGTCAATATGTGATGTTCTCTCTCTCATTATTGCTTTTAGTAATTCAAACCTTTATTTTCTTTTTTCTTCTTGGTCCCCTTATCTAAAGTTTTGTTCATCAGTTTTGTTGGTTATTTCAAAGAAATGACTTTTGGGTATGTTGATTTTCTAGATTGACTTTCTTTTTTTTATTTCATTTATTTTCATTCTAATCTTTACTATTTCCTTCCTGCTGCTTGCTTTGGGATTGAGTTTGCTTATTTATTTTCCTAAGGCAAGTTAAGAGTTATTGATTTGAGATATTGGTTTTAGTATAACATTTACATATATATATAAATTTCCTTCTCGGCAATGCTTTCATTGTATCTATAAGTTTTGGTGTCTTGTTTTTCTTCATTCAACTCAAAGTATATTCTAACTTTTCTTGTGACTTTTTTTCCTTTGAACTATGGTTATTTAGAAGTGTTCTTTTTAAATTATTTTTCAAATATCTGTGTATTTCCCAGACCGTTTTGAGGTTCATGTCTGATTTATTTCTGTTGTGGTCAGAGAACATACTTTTGTTGTACAATTTCAAATCTTTTTTTGTTGTTGTTGTTTATTTATCTTTATTGTTGAAAGTATTACAGATGTCCCTCATTTTTTTCCCCCATTGACAACTTCCTCCATGCTCCTCCCCCCCCCCCACTTTCCCCACACTGTTGTCTTTGTCCATTGGTTATGCATATATGCATACAAGGTCTTTGGTTTTTCTCTTTTGATAACTGTCCTATGGCCTACTGTGTGGTCTACCCTGGACAATGTTCCACATGCACTATTGTTGGGTGTAGTCTGTCATGGAAGTCTGTTAGATCTACCTAGTTTATACTGTTGTTCAAGTCTTCTATTTTCTTGTTGATTTTCTGCCTAGTTGTATCCATTATTGAAAGTAAGGTATTGAACTTTCAATTATTATTTAATTGTCTATTTTTTCTCTTCAATTGTCAGTTTTGTTTTAGATATTTTGTGGCTCTGTTGTTAGGTGCATATATGTCTGTCATTGTTATATATTACTGATAGATTTACCCTTTTATTATTGTAATATATATCTATATCTCTAGTAGAACTTTTTGTGTCAAAGTCAAATTATGGTGGCTGTTTGCGTGATATATCTTTTCCATTGCTTTTGCTTTAAACCAAAATGTATCTTTGAATATAAAATGTGTTTCTTTTGGCCCGGCCAGTGTGGCTCAGTGGATTGAGCATTGTCCCATGGACTGAAAGATCCTGGTTCGATTCCTGGTCAGGGCACATGCCCAGGTTGTGGGCTTGATCCCCAGTCGGGGGTGTGCAGGAGGCAGCCAATCACTGTATCTCTCTCACATCAATGTTTCTATCTCTCCCTCCCGTCCTCTCTCTCTCTAAAAAAAAAGTGTTGCCTTTGGATAACATATTGTTGAATTTTTTAAAAATAAAGTCTGACATTATTTGTCTTTGGATTGAATTATTTAACCCACTCAAACTTAATGTAATTATTGCTATGATTAGATTTATGTTTTCTATTTTGCTTTTATTTTCTATGCTTTGTGTCTTTTTTGTTTTTCTCTTGCTCCTTTAATGCCTTTTCTTGCATTAAGCAGATATATTATGGTGTGCAATTTTAATTTTTCGATGGCTTATCTGTACTTTTAAATTATTTTATGTGTGGTTTCTCTAAGGCATACAACATACATTTTTTGTTTTTTTTGTTTTTTTAGAAAATCACACACTTCCTTTGTATTTCCTGCTCTGGAGTGATTAAAGCCATAACATTTTGTAAAATGGGACAAAGTAAAGGGAGTTTAATTTATTAGACTCAACTCCATATTTATACTAACTTAATGCCTGTGAGATGCAGAAATTTTACTCTTTTAGATGTCCTTTTCCTTTCTTTTTCTGCCATTTTTGTTTTATATTATGTAATGTTTTTTTTTAAAGAAGCTAAGAGAACACAGATATTTTGTATAGGGTATGTCTGTTTGAGTGTGTCTATACACACACATATATACACAAACATGTACTGCCTCCCCCCCCACACACATATATCATGTGTAACCATTTTGATTCTCATCATTTTTTCCTGTGGATTCAAGTTACCATCTGGTGTCATTTCTTTACTCTGATGTAGCTTAATTCCACTCCTCCCTTGTGTTTTTATTGTCAAATATATTAAATTGATATATGTTGTACACTCAATGATACAGTTTTATAGATATTGTTTCTTTTAAAATAAATTAAGAGAAGAAATAAGAAATATGTAATTATACCATTTTTTATAATTACATAATTACCTTTACTGTTGCTCTTTTCCTTTTCCACTGTGGCTCCAGTGTTCTGTCTGATATCACTTGCTTTCAGCTTGAAGATCTTCCTTTAGTATTTCTTATAAGATAGGTACACTGACAACAAATTCTCTCAGTTTTTATTGATCTGAGAATGTTTTTATTTTGCTTTCATTTCTTAAAATATAATTTTCCTGTACATAGGGTTTCTTGGTTAAGTTTTTTTTTTTTTTCTTGCAGCACTTTGAATATGTCATCTCAATGCCTTCTGACTTCTTTCTTTCTGATTAGAAGTTAGCTCTTAATCTTGTTGGGTTTCCTTTATGTGATGAGTCATTTTTCTCTTGCTGTTTTCAAGGTTCTCCCTTTGTCTTTTTCTATGAACATTTTGAGTACATTGTGTCTGGGTTTAAGATATCTTTTTTCTTTTTGGTTCTCTGATTGAGTGATATTTTTTCTACCCTGTCTTCTAATTCACTGATTTGATCCTCAGCTTCCTCTAATATGCAGTTTATTCCTTTCAGTGTATTCTTTATTTAGGTTGTCATTCTTCATTTCTGCTTGGTAGTTTTTCATTTCCAATTGGTTGACTTTCATTGTTTCTATATCTTTTCCATGCCGTTGAACATCCTTGTAATCATCACTCTGAACTCTGTATCTGATAATTTGCTTATCTCTGTTTCATTTGGCCCTTCTTCTGGAGAATTCTCTTGTTTTTTCATTTGGGACTTGTTTCTTTGTTTCACCATTTTGGTTGTCTCAGCAGGGTTTGGAGCCTGCCAAAATGTCCCGGTGGATATCAATGATTTTCAAATTGTGGCTCCCTCTGCTGGGCTTGGATGTGTATGGAAGTGACCAAACTGAACACCAATGTCTGGTCTTACTCTCCTGGGTAGAGTAGTAGGCCAGACAAAGCCTCACATATCCCAGATATTCACCTCAGCTTGCAGGCGGACTGTTAGTCTCAGTCATTTAATGAGCCTCACTTTGTAGTCCCCAGCTGGACATTATCTCCCCCTGGCAGGCGGAGTTAGAGAATTTTCAGATAATGGGGCAATTGCTTCCCCCCAGGCTAAAGCTGCTTTGAGAGGAAAACTCTGCCTGATAGAAATGGTTTCTGCAGAATGGGGTTAATGACTCATCATAGGGACCCAGGCAGCTGCTTTCACAGCTCAGTCCCCAGAGCTACAAATCCCAGTGACTGTGAGCCAGGCCCAAGGCTCAAAGCACCCAGACCCATCTCTGCCTGCAGGCTGTCTGGTGGTCTCTGACAGTTAATAAGCCTCAGGTTGCAGTTCTGTGCTAGGTACAAACTCCTCCTGGCAGGTGGGGTGAAATTCCAATGGGCGGGGTAGTTGCCTCCCTCCCCAGGCTAGAGCTGCTTTGATGGGAAAACTCTGCCTGAGAAAAATGATTTCTGCAGCGTAGGTCAATGGCTTAGCACAGGGGCACAGGCTGTAGCATTCACAGCTTGATCCCCAGAGCCATGAAACCCAACAACTGTGAGCCAGGCCAAAGACTCAAAGCACCCAGAGACCAGTCTTTGCCTGCAGGCTGGCTGGTAGTCTCTGACAGTTAATGCACCTCAGTTTAGGAAATTTTTTTAAAAAATCGATGAGAGAGAAACATTGATTGGCTGCCTCCTACATGCCTCCCCCCCCCCCACTGGGGATGGAGCCCACAATCCAGAATCAAACCAGTGACCTAGAATCAAACCAGTGACCTCTTGGTGCATGAGTCAATGCTCAACCACTGAGCCACACTGGCCAGGCATTATAGGCATGTTTATAGTCCACATGTATTATTATTGCATTATGCAAAGTTATATGATTATACTCTGAGAACATTAGGGTGTTGAAAATTTTTCAAGTATTAGTATACTTCAAAAGTATATTTATTATATCTAGGGAGTAAGGTCTAATCAGGTGTTTTATAAATAGTTTTTAAATGTAAGAATTGACATTGTGCAAATAATCACTTCAGAGCTTTATTATCAAAATTTCTCAGGTACATGGCAGAGTATTCTTGCTGGCATCAGTTTTAATATGCTTTTTATTGACACCTGACATAGGTATGGAGTGGAAATCTTGTTATTTCATTAGTGAATACCTACTGGGTAAAAGAAATAAAAAGTGATGTCCTTTGGGAAGGCTGGCCTAGGTAAATCATTCTGTAATGCTATATTTACTATAGGGAGGCTTGAAGAGGGAAAAACAGTGAATGAACTTTTAGTATTGATTCTTCATTTTATGTTGTATTTCTGGAATCTCAATCTAAAATCAGAGTCATGCCTAGTTTAAACAGGAAAATTGTTTAATTAGTTCCTGGAGCTTTCCGTACTCTGCTCAGAAAATATTGAAAAATGTGTCAGAAATGAAATAAAGTCACTATTAGAGAGCATTTAGAATTCTTTGGCCAGGATTTCTTCCAGTTCTGCACAATTACACTTGTATGTAAGCCAAAGAGACCTCTTCCCTCTGGATGTTCTTTGTTGATTTCAGCAAGCCTCCTTTCCTTTCTGAAGAATCAATCTCTTAAAATATTTGTTCCCTGGAAAGCTTTTCATTTGGCCTGTTGAATAGATAATTTTTGGGAATTACTTTGGTACTTGAATAAACTCTGGACCACTTTGTTCTTAGAGCCAGTAATTTTCCTGCATTTTAAATTCAAATCAGGTTATATCCAAAACACAGGTCACTTTGGCTTTACATTAAGCATGAAACAAGGGAAAAAAAAGAATGCATTGGGAAAATTAGGGGCAAAGTATTTGTAATGGAAGGAAATTATTTTTATGAATAATATACATTTTATTTCTAGATGTAACTTGATTCACTTAGTACTTCAAATCACCCTTTCCTTTGCTTTCTTCATGGTATATATCAATTTGTAATGTACCATATAACTTATATATTGTGTTTATTGTCTGTCTCTGCTCCACTAGAATGTCAGCTCCATGGGATCAAGAATCTTTGTTTTGTTCACTGATATATTCTAAACACTGAGTCCAGGGTCTGGCATATAATAGTTGCTCAGTCAGTATTTGTAGACTGAGTGAATGCCATGTTCTATCCTGCTTCATCTCTCAACTTTTATATTCAATTTTCCCTGGTAATTATTATATTGCTATATTCCATATGAAGTAGATAGTTAGCTAATTGGTAAAAAAATAATACTTTACC
Organism: Tadarida brasiliensis; assembly: GCA_030848825.1. Lineage (NCBI taxonomy): Eukaryota > Metazoa > Chordata > Mammalia > Chiroptera > Molossidae > Tadarida > Tadarida brasiliensis. Next base: position 12,070,637 of record CM061280.1, read on the forward strand.
ATCTAGTATGAAAAGTGAATTTGAGGAATTATATCCTAAAAATGCTTGAAGAATTAATTTGTAATGCTTGAGGTTTTAATAAATTTCATTGAAACCTACTGCGTTCCACAGATACCCACAAAATACATTAGAAAATGGAGGATGGGGAACTTTTCAATTAAAGATATTTTTTGATATATCTTTCTCAGATGGGAAAGCTGACAATCGTGCCTGCAGGTCTGATGTTTGCATCTATAAGTGTGCATGCAGCCAAAGAAGAGGAATCCAAAAAGCAGCTCATGAAACCAGAGCAGGTAACTTGCCTACAAATGTTTGTGAATTTTTAAATAACATAAATATATTAAAATGAATTTTTATAATGTTGTTGTTACCCTTACTCATTACATGTCTTTGAAGTATTTGTTAGGCACATTTTATAAGTTGAGAGAAATAGTTATAAGGTGTCTTAAAATAAACACTGTATTGCCCTGGCCAGCTGAATTTGCATATTTCTGAATTTAAAACAAATGTATGCTCTTTACTATATTATGGAATACATAATTTACTGTATCATTGAATATTATTCCAAAGAATATACAAGATTCCTTGATATTTAGTGTTTTCCCCAGTACATTGGAAATAGAATTTAATTGGATTACTTGTTAAAAGTTGGTTGCGCTAAGTGCTAGGGACTATTCACAAAGTCAGCACCCATTTGTTGAGGAACTTATAAGTTCTATAGGAATGAAAATATGATTTGCATGCAACATTTCCAGGTCCTTTTATTATGTGAAGTTAGTTATGTGTCTATTTACAATAAAGTCTCTACCAAAACACTATATGAATGAGGTTGTTCTGGTTAATTGATTCTTCTGGTAAACTTGTGCCTAACCAGAATGTCTTTTTCTTAGTTCAATTCTTCTTGTTAAGCATATTTTTAAAAAGTATCAATATACCCCTGCCATTTTTTTAAACCATGAAATTTGCAGTATTCAGATCTGTAAAATGACACAGTTAGACTATGTGTAGATATGGTCAGCAATCACTGGATGTTTCTTTTTAAAGTATTTCTTTGATAGGAGTTTGAGTCATTTTCTTCTTGCTTGTTTTTGCCAAAAAATAACAGAGGAGAATATTGATTTTGGAGTTCTAGTTACTTTTGTTCAATTTAATTTAAATGTGGTTTTATAACTTACTAAATCTAATTGTAACTGCTAATCATGTACAAGCAACTTGTATTTCTATAATCCATAATGAGATTGTTCTTCCTTCAATGGAGACAGAATTCTCACAGTAGGGTTGAAATCTTTTTTTCAACTATAACTAAGATATATTTGACAAATAATAATTGTATATATTTAAGGTATACAACTTGATATTTTCATACTTACACACCTTGACGTTATCACTACAGTCAAGCTAATTAACATATTTGTCACCTCACATGGTTAGGTGTGTGTGTGTTAACACTTAGAGTTACCCTCTTCGGAAATTTCAAGCGTTCAATGCAGTGTTGTTAACTATAGTCACCATGCTGTACATTAGATCTCTAGAACTTATTCTTCTTGCATAAGTATACTCTTTGACTTCCTCATTTTCCTCTCACTTCACCCATGGTAACCACTATTCCACTGGCTTCTTCTGAGACTGTTTTAGATTCTACATATAAGTGAGCTCATATAGTATTTTTCTTTCTGTGTCTGACTTATTTTACTTAGCATAATGTCCTCCAGGTTCATCCATGTTGTCAAAAACAGGTGGATATCCCTTTGTTAAGGGTGCATAATATTCCATGGAATGTAAGAGTGTGTTGAGTGTGTGTATACACACGTATATTATGCATTTTTAAACCTTGAAATTTGCAGGAGTCAGTATTACATGCACACACACATATTTTCTTTATCCAGTAATCTGCTGACGGACATTTGGATTGTTTCCGTATCTTAGCTATTGTGAATAATTCTGCAATTAATGTGGAAATGCAGGTATCTCTTCGAGATCCAGATTTCATGTCCTTTGGACGTATTCCTAGAAGTGGTAGTCCTGGACCATATGTTAGTTTTATCTTTAACTTTTTGAGGAACGTCCATACTATTCCATAATGTCTGTACCAATTTGTATTTTCACCAGCAGTGTATAGGGTTCTCTTGTCTCCACATCCTCGCCAACACTTGTTTTTTCTTGTCTTTTGGATGATTGACATCCTAACAGGTATGAGGTGATATATTGTTGTGATTTGATTTGCATTTCCCTGATGATATTGAGCACTTTTTCATAAACCTGTAGGCCATCTGTATGTCTTCTTTTAAGAAATATGTATTCAGATCCTTTGCTCATTTTTTATTCCAGTTATTACTTTTTTTTGCTATTGAATTGTATGAGCTCCTTAAGTATTTTGGATGTTAACTCCATCTCAGATATGCTATGTGTTTTGCAAATGTTTTCTACCATTCTGTAGGTTGCCTTTTCATTTTGTTGATGGTTTTCTTTGCTATGCAAGAGCTTTTCAGTTTGATGTAGTCCCACTTGTTTATTTTTGCTTTTGTTGCCTCTGCTTTTGGAGTCATACCAAAAATATCATTGCTATGAACAATGTCAAGGTTTTTCTTTATGCTTTCTTCTAATAGTCTTACATATCAGTTTTTACATTTAAGTTTTTAACCCATTTTGAGTTGCTATTTGCATACATTGTGAGATAAGAGATAAGGGTTCATTTTCATTCTTCTCCATGTGGGTATACTGTTTTCTCAGCACCATTTATCAAAGAGACTATCCCACTGTGTGTTCTCAACACCCTTGTCAAAGGTTGACTGTAATCATGTGGACTTATTTCTGTAAAATTCATTGTGTTCCATTGGTCTATATATCTGTTTTTATGCTAGTACCATACTGTTTTGATTATTATAGCTTTGTAATATATTTTGAAATCAGGAATTGTGATGCCTTTAGCTTTGTTTTTCTTGTTCAAGTTTTCCTTTGGCTAGTTAGGGCCTTTTGTGTTTCCATATGAAATTTAGGATTTTTCTTTTCTGTTTCTCTAAAGAATGCCACTGTGATTTTGATATGGATTGCATTGAATCTGCAGATCACTTTGGGTAGTATGGACCTTTTAACAATATTAATTCTTTAAATCCATGAATATGAGATGTCTTTCCATTTATGTGTCTTTATTTATTTATTTATTATTTTTTTTTTTTTAGTGAGTGGTTCAAGTTTATTAGCTATTAGGAAGAAGTGTTGGAAGTAGAACCAAGATCTCTTTTTTTAATTTTTTTATTGCATTTATTGAGGTGACATTGGTTAATAAAACTATATAGGTTTCAGGTGTACAATTCTATAATACATCATCTGTATATTGTATTGCGTGTTCACCACCCCAAGTCAAGTCTCCTTCCATCATCATTTGTCCCCCCTTCACCTTCTTCTACCTCCTCCCTCCAGCCTTTCCTTCTGATAATCACCACACTGTTGTCTTTGTCTTTAATTTTTTATCACTGTCTTATAATTTTCAGTGCATAAGACTTGGTATACCCTGGATTTTTTGCTGAGTGGCCTTAGACCCAGCACTGGCACCAAGTTTGAACCTATATCAATCTGGTTAACACCACTGACCCCTACCTGGTGACTGACTGAGAACCTACCTCATGCAACTCGGGTACCACCAGAGGTATTTTCAGTGACTGAGCCTAACATGTTGCTGGCAGGCGGAGATAGGGGGAAACAAATCTCAATGTGACTTGGGATTTTGCTGACCTGCACCCAGGCCCAGTGCTGGTAGTAGCCAGCCTTGGAGCGCAGCTTGGTCCTTCCTGTGCACACCCAGGCCCAGCAGAGGCAGCCACAAACCGTGGACTGCTTTGTATCTCCAATCTAGTTGCCTAGGGCCAGTCACAAGCATCACGTGGAATTTTCCTGCACCAGAGTCCTTCCCAGAGGTCCAGAACCAACACATCCAGTGGCCAGCTTCAGACAACATCAGAACAGGATCCAATAAGCATCCCAGGTGGCATATCCAAAGGGAGATCTTGACAGTCACCAGACCCAGCTGAAGTGAATTCTGCATTGTGTGGTCAGCTCCTGAACAGAAGCTCACACACCGTGGTTGGGGTTGAGCCTCATAGTCAGCCATCCTGAGGGTTGATCCCATACACAAATGGGCCAATAGCAGTCAAGACTCAACTGCAATAAGAGGGCCCACATAACCCATACAAGCAACATTCCTGGAGCAACCACCTCAAGTGATCAATGTGCCTGCACTACTGGACCCCACAGGACACCTACTACAAAAGGCCACCATACCAAGACTGAGAGTCATGGCAGATCTACCTAATATATAGAAACAAACACAAACATGCAGCCAAAATTGGGCCACAAAGAAACAGGCCCTAAATGAAAGAACAGGGAAATCTTCTAAAAGAGAGTTAAATGAAATGGAAGCAAACAACTTATCAGATACAGAGATCAGAAAATGCTTATAAGAATGCTCAAGGAACTTAGAACTACAAGGTACCTAGTGAGAACTACGACAGCATGAAAAAAGACATACAAACGTTAAAAAATAGAACCAGTCAGAAATGAAGAGTACGGTTTCTAAAATGAAGCATGCACTAGAAGGAATAAACAGAATTTGGATGAAACAGAGGATTAAATCAGCGATTTGGAAGACAAGGTCGAAAAAAACACCCAATTAGAGCACCAAAAAGAAAAAAATATATTTAAAAAAATGAGGATAGTTTAAGGGACTTTTGGAACAATATGAACGTAACAACATCTGCATCATAGGGGTACCAGACGAAGAAGAGAAAGCGCAAGAGATTGAGAACATATTTGAAAAAAATAATGACCCAAAACATTCCTAACCTGGTGAAGAAAAAGGACATACAAATCCAGGAAGCACAGAGAGTCTCAAACAAGATGAACCCTAAGAGGTCCACACCAAGACAAATCATTATTAAAATGACAAAGGTTAAAGACAGAGAGAATCTTAAAAGCCACAAGATAGTTAGTTATCTACAAGGGAGCTGCCATAAAATCATAAGCTGATTTCTCAACAGAAACATTTCAGGCCAGAAGGTATTGATATGAAATATTCACAGTGGTGAAAAGCAAGAACATAAAACCAAGACTATTTTATCCAGCAAGGGTATCATTTAAAATTGAAGGAGAAATAAAGAGTTTCCCAGACAAGAACAAGCTAAAGGAGTTTGTTACCACCAAACCAGTAGTAGTCAGAGAAAGACAAATTCAATATGTTCTTATTTATATGTGGAATCTAATGAACAAAATGAAGTGACTAACGAAATAGAAACAGAGGCTTGGGTATGTAGAACAGTCTGACAGCTGTCAGGGGAGGAAGGAGCAGGAACTGGATGAAAGAATGTGAAGGTATTAGTGAACGAACATATATGCATAACCCACGGACACAGACAGTAGTGTGGTAAAGGCCAGAGGGAAGTGAGGCAGGGACTGGGTGGAGAGGGGGAAAGGGGGAGAAAATGGGAACATCTGTAATGGTATCAACAATTAAAATATAGAAAAAGAGAGAAAATAAACATGCAAACTTTCAACAACAACAAAGAAATGTTAAAGGGCCTTCTTTAAGAAGAAGAAGAAGAAAACAGAGGAACATAGTTAAAAGGAAAAAAGGTTAATAAATATGTACCTATAAATAATCCATTTAAATGTGAATGGCTTAAGTGTTCCAAGCAAAAGGCATAGGGTAGCTGAATAGATAAGAAAGCTAGACCTATATATATGCTGTCTACAAAAGGCCCTCAGAACAAAAGATACACACAGACTAAAAGTAAAGGAATGGAAAATAGTATTTCATGCAAATGGGAAGGTCAAAAAAACTTGGGTAGCAATACTTATATTTGACAAAATACACTGTAGAACAAAGGCTAGAATAACAGACAAAGAAGGACACTACATAATGGTAAAAGGAACAATCCAACAAGAGGATATAACCCTTGTAAATACTTATGCAGCAAACATAGGAGCACCAAAATATGTAAAGCAAATCTTAATGGACATAAAGAGAGACATTGACAGTAATACAGTCATAGTAGGGGATTTTCACACCCCATTGACATCAATAGATATTCCAGACAGAAAATCGACAAGGAAATAGTGGCCTTAAATGACACATTAGATCAAATGGACATAATTGATATCTTCAGAACATTTCACCCCAAAGCAGCAGAATATACATTTTTTTCAAGGACACATGGAACACTTTCTAGGATAGACCACATGTTCTGACATAAAACAAGTCTCAATAAATTTAAAATTCAAATCATATCAAGTGTTTTCTCTGACCATAATGGTATAAAAGTAGAAATCAATCATAAACACACAAAAAAACTGAAAAACACAGAGACATGGAGGCTAAATAAAATGTTATAAAACAATGAATGGGTTAACAGTGAGATCAAAGAACAAATCAAAGATACCATGAAACAAATAGAAATGAGAACACAACACCAAGTCTATGGGACACAGCGAAAACAGTCCTAAGAAGGAAATTCATAGCATTACTGGCCTATCTCAAGAAATAAGGAAAAATATCAAGTAAATAATCTAAATTTACACTTAAAGGAACTTGAAAAAGAACAGTAAACAAAGTCCAACATGAGTAGAAGAGAGGAAATTATAAAGATTAGGGGAGAAATAAACAAAATAGAGTCTAAAAAAGTTAATACAATAGATCAATGAAACCAAGAGCTGGTACTTGCAATACATAAGCAAGAATGAAAAGCCTTTAATCAGACTCATCAAGAAAAAAGAGATAGGACCCATATAAATAAAATCAGAAATGAAAGTGAAGAAATAAGAACTGACACCAAAGAAATACAAAGGATTGTACGAAAATAGTATGAACTACTATCGGCCAACAGATTAGACAATCAGGATGAAATGGATTCATTCCTAGAAGCATACAATCTTCCAAAACAGAATCAGGAAGAATCAGATAATCTAAATAGACAGATTACAACTAGTGAAATTGAAGCAGTAATTAAAAAAAGAAAAAAAAAACCTCCCAACAAACAAAAGTCCTGGACCGGATGGCTTCATAGTTGAATTTTACCCAACATTCAAAGAAAAACTAACACCTGTCCTTCCCAAACTATTCCAAAAAATTCAAGAGGAGCGTAGATTTCCAAGCTCATTTTTCCAGGCCAACATTTCTGATGAACATAGATGCTAAAATCTTCAACAAAATATTAGCAAATTGGATCAAGTAATACATTAAAAAGATCCTGTTTCATAATCAAGTGGGATTTATTCTGGGGATGTAAGGTTGGTACAATATATGCAAATCAATAAACATGATACACCATATAAACAAAATGAAGGACAAAAACTGCATAATCATATCAATAGACGCAGAAAAAGCATTTGATAAAATCCAGCACTCATTTATGATAAAAACTCTCAGCAAAATGGGAATATAGGGAACATACCTCAACATAATAAAGGCTATATATGACAAACCCACAGCACATATCATACTCAATGAGCAAAAACTATAACCATTTCCCTTAAGATCGGGAACAAGACAGGGATGTCTGCTTTCACCACTCTTATTCAACATAGTACTGCATGTCCTAGCCACAGCAATCAGAAAAGAAGAATAAATAAAAGGTATCCAAATTGGAAAGGAAGAAATAAAACTGTTATTATCTGCAGATGACAGGGTACTGTGTATAGAGAACCCTAATAATTCCACCCAAAAAATCTAGAACTGATAAATGAATTCATTAAAGTAATAGGATAAAAAGTAAATATCCAGAAATCAGTTGCATTTTCATACAAAAATGAACTATCATAAGACAACAATCCCATTCAAAGTTGCATGAAAAAAAATACATAGGCATAAATTTCACCAATGATATAAAAGACCTGTACTTGGAAAATTGTGACATTGAAGAAGTTACAAATAAGTGGAAGTATATATAGTTTTCTTCAATAGGAAGACTTAACATCATTAAAATGTCCATACTACCCAAAGCAATCTATAGATTCAATGCAATCCCTATCAAGATACCAATAGCATACTTCACAGAACTAGAACAAATATTCCAAACATTTATATGGAACAACAAAAGACCCCGAATAGCCACAGCAATCTTGAGAAAGAAGAACAGAGATGGAGTAATCACACTACCTGTTGTCAAACTGCACTACATAGTTATCATAATCAAAACAGCATGGTACTGTCATAAAAAGAGACATAGACCAGTAGAACAGAATAGAGAGCCCAGAAATGAACCCACACCTTCATAGTCAATTAATATTGGACAAAGGAGGCAAAAACATGCAATGGATTAAATATAGTCTCTTCAATAAATGGTGCTGGGAAAATGGAACAGATACATTAAAAAATGAAATTAGACCACCTTATTATACACAAGATAAACTCAAAATGGATTAAAGACTTGAAACCATAAAAATCCTAGAAGAAAACATACACAGTAAAATCTCGGACATTTCTTGCAGCAATATTTTTTTGTGATATATTGCCTCCAGCATGAGAAACAAGTGGAACTACATCAAACTAAAAAAGGTTTTGCACAGCAAAGTAAACCATCAACAAAATGAAAAGACAACTGAATGGGAGAACATATTTGCCAGTGATACATCTGATGGAAGGTTAATTTCTAAAATTCATAAAGAACTTATTATACAACTCACCACCAAAAACAATTCCAGTTAAAAAATGGGCAAAGGGCCTGAATAGACACTTCTCCAAGAGGACAAACATATTGCCAATAGTCATATGAAGAGATGCTCAACATCTTTAATCATCAGAGAGATGCAAATTAAAACCACAGTGAAATATCAACTCACACCTGTCAGAAAGGCTACCATCAATAAATCAATAAACAAGTGTTGGTGAGGATGTGGACAAAAGAGAACCCTAGTACATTGCTGGTGGGAATGCAGACTGGTGTGGAAAGAAGTATGGAGTTTCCTCAAAAAATTAAAAATGAAACTGCCTTACAACCCATTATTCCACTTCTGGGAATATATTTGAAGAAACCTAAACACTAATTTGAAAGAATATATGCACCTCTATGTTCATTGCAGCATTATTTACAATAACCAAGATTTGGAAGCAGCCCATTTGTCCATCAGTAGATGAGTGGATAAAAACTTTGGTACATTTACACAATGAAATACTGCTCAGCCATTGAAAAGAAGGCTATCTTACCCTTTACAACAGCTTGGATGGATCTGCAAATCATTATGGTGAGTGAAATAAGCTAGTCTGAGAACGACAAGTACCACTTGAATTTACTCATATGTGGAATGTAATGAACAAAACAAACTAACTAACTAGAAACAAACTCATAGAGACAGAGAACAGACTGACAGTTGTCGGGGGGTGGGGGGTGGGGAGCTACATAAAAAAAAGGGATTAGGCAAAACAAAACCAAAACAAAACAAAAAAACTCATAGATACAGACAACAGTATGGTAATTACCAGAGGGAAAGTGAGGGCAGGATAGAAGAGGGTAAAGAGAGGATGAATGGTGATGGAAGGAGATTTGACTTGGAGTGGTGAACACACAGTACAATATATAGATCATGTGTTATAGATTGTACACCTGAAACCCGTATAATTTTATTAACCAATGTCACCCCAGTAAATTCAATAATATATATATATTTTTTTATATATTTATATGTAAATATGTGTATATATATTTAGTATTTTTAATTATTTTTAGCAGGAATGTTGATGAGGATTCCTATTCTGCCATACTGTTGGAAAAGTAATTTCAACTCTTTTATATTTTTTACATGAAATGATTTTTTTCCCCCTCTAGCTCCCCATATATACTGCACCACCTCTCCAGTCTAAATATGTTGAAGAACAGCCTGGTCATTTACAAATGCGCTTTGCCTCTATCCGCACTACAACTGGTCGTTACATTGGCTGGTGCAAGGTAAGTCTATTCTAATAGCTGTTTAACATTGGAGGCTTCTCATTTGTATTACATACCAGTTGTTCCAGTTACCCATCTGTGTAACAAACTACCCCAAAACTTAGTGGTTTAAAACAACAACCATTCTATTATATTTCATGATTTTTGTAAATCAGGAATTAGATTAGAGTTCAGACGGGTGATTCTTCTCTTGCATGTGGTGTGCACAGAGGTCACTCTGGTATTCATCAGGGGAATGGGCTGATCTAGAAGGTCCAAGACAGGTCATTCTCATGACTGGCAACTTGTCACAGATGCTAGAAGGATATGCTCAGCCGGAAATGTTGACTAAAGCACCTACACACTGCCTTTCAGGCAAGGTGGCCAGATAACTTACAGGCAGTTCAGAGCTCTTACAGAAGATGTTCTAAGAGGCCCTGGGCAGAATTTGCCATGTTTCTTACCTATCCTCAGATATCCAAGAAAGTGACTTCTACAGCATTACATTGTTAAGTCAAGTCACTAAGGCCAGTCCAGTTTTAAAGGGAGGGGGAAAACTGCCACTCCTCAATACAAGTAACAGCAAATCATTTGTGGCCATGTTCTACTGTAGCACTACTTCATAGGTTAAAGTAGCTCAACAAGCATTTATGTCACCTAGCATGTTTGGCTTGGCCTGTTGCATGAAGTTCTGAGATTACTTCTTAATTGTTTCTTATTTGACTAAGCACTTATTTCACTTGTTTTGTTTAGCTCATAAGACCAATTTGACTACAGTCAGCTATGGGGCAGTAGAATTCACCTTATTTTAATGCATAGCTTTCAATCAGTGTTAGCAGCAGAAGGGTGGAATAAGCTGATACAATACTGATGTTTCATTATTATTGCATCAGCATAGGTGTGTTAGCATCGGCATCTGCAATGTCGGTGTCATAATAATGCTGGTACCATTATTTTCATCATTCTGACCTAATAGCTACACAGATTTGCTTCAAATCTAGCCATTTGTGAACTTCTGTGGGTTTTGTTTCTAATTCATTCCATTTTAAATTATCTTTATTGTTGAGAATATTACAGATGTCCTCCTTTTTTCCCTCATTGACCCCCTCCACCCTGCTTCCCACCCCCCCCCCTGGCCTTCACCACAGTATTGCACCATTGGTTGTGCATATATGCATATAAGTTCTTTAGTTTAATCTCTTCCTGCCCCCCTTGTCCCCCTTCCCTCTGAGATTCCTCAGTCTGTTCCCTGCTTCCATGTCTCTGGATCTGTTTTGTTCATCAGTTTACTTTGTTCATTAGATTCCACATAAAAAGAAAATTCTAATGATCTGATTGAAATACCAAATCTGTGAACTGTGGTCATTCCAGATGATATTTAAAACATCTTATGAATATATGGTGTTATTTTTTTTTAATTTTGCCTGTCAAATAATTCTAATAGTACTAGTTGTACTACACACTCTTAATAGTTTAATCTCATAAGGAAATATCTTAACTAATTAGGGTCTGAATCATGCCAGCAGCTGGGTGATTCACACTTTAGTCTCCTGATACCTAATATTCTGTACTGTTCTCAAAGTTGTTTTTTCAGTGAGGTAAATTGTTCTTGAGAGATACTTAAATAGCTATTATAACTATCACCCAATTTAAGACTGAAAGAACTTTATATTCTGTTAGTATGCTGAAACAATTAGGTTGAAGAAGGTCAATTTTGGATGCATTTCATCTTCAATGTAAGCAACGTTTCTTCTCTAATTTTTCTCTAAAAATGGAATATATTCTTTAAAAATTACTTCTGACTCAAATTACATTCTGCATTAAACTTAGAATCATGTAGGGAAAATTCAGTTTCTACTCCTACTCCTTGATGATGTTTGGAAATTTAGATAGCAGTGACCCCCAGTGGTAAGAGTGAATTCCTAAGCACAGCTAAGGAAAATGTTCGAAAAGAAGTGACTGGTTTGCTTCTTCAACAGCTACATGATTTCCCAGTCATTTGGTCAATAGATATCATATGAAGGTGACATTTTCTCAGTACACAGTCCCTAAAGAGAAGTAGCTCGGTGGCAGTTAGGGTCTATGTTGGTTTGTACAGCTTGAAACCATGGTGAACAAAAGGAACCTGTGCATCTCTGAGCACCATGAAAATATCTGAGACAGTTACTAATACCAAGATATTTCAATAGCAATAACTTATCTTTCCTATCTAATATACTAATTTCTATTTTCTTTGCTTTGCAAATCCCTTTTGTTGTTTTTATCCCATGGTTCGATAGCAGCTATTTTAGAGACGGAGACCATATCTTTAGATTGTGTTTTCTGGTTTTTTCAATGCAGTACAGCGTGACTATGGGCAATTACTATGGAAAAATCATTTCACACCTTCATTTTTCTTCGGATGTAATTGAGATAGTACCTATCACTTAATAAATGTGTGTAACAATATTTCTTGCATTAAAATAAATCAGTTGGAAACAGGTAAAAGGAACAATTTGATTTGAAGCTTTAATCCCTCCATGGGTTAATTAATCTTGATTTGTAGAGAATTTATGTTGCTATTTAAAAAGAAGATGGACACTAGCCGGTGTAGGATGATTTCTGTCCTGAGATAAATGTCTTAATTAGATTTTTCTCATTCTAATGCACACTTAAAAAGGACAGAAGATGAAATACTTTTCTTTAGGCTTTTTGTTGTTTTCTCCACAAATCATTATGGTGTTGCTGTTGCATCTTTATTAATCAGATGTTGCTTCTAAGCTGAAATCTACCTCTCTTTATGCTTTATTTCAAATTGCATTCAATTTTCTAGGCCATTATAAAATCAGATGATCATTTTTTTGTATTTCTGCAATAAGTTTTATATGAGCTGCTCTGATTATTTTATAGGCAGCACTTTACTTATTTAATATGAGAAAAAGAGTATACAAGTATTATCTATGTTAAATAGAATGAAAAGCAAAAAGTGAAGAGAAACTGAGTTCAACAAATATTCTCATAGTGAATAACTAGTACAGTTAGATTTAGATTTGGGTGCAACGTTAAGTCAACATTTTAATAAAATCTCAGAGATGTCGACTCTGATCTAATTATCAACATTTTCAAAAATACATATGCCCTTTTCCCCTTTTTTGCTTAGGGTGTTTATGTCTTTGTGAAAAATGGGATAATGGATACAGTACAATTTGGGAAAGGTAGGTGAGTAAACCATTTATAATTGGGAATGTTCTATTGTCTTTTTAACTTGCAAGGTTTAAATGTGAGAAAAATAAACATGGTATGTTATCCATGATCATGTTTTACCAACTGTAAAGATACTCTGCATAGCAGTTTATGATAATAATAACAAAGCAATAGTATCTATAATTTATTTGGCTATTATTATATGCTAAGTCACTATGATAAGCATTTTACATAATTTATCTAATTTACTTTTTGTAGCAATTTTGTGACTGTTGGTATTATTCCCCTTTTATAGATGAGGAAACTGAGGTTTAGAAATATTAAATTGGTTACCCAGACCACCTAGCTAGTAAGTGGCAACACCTGCGTTCAAACTAAGTTCTGTTTTATATTATGTACTCATAAAACATAAATTAGAAGCATGTCTCTGTTGTTATCAGTTAGTTTTAATAAGTGCTATTTGCTGTTAAAAGACACAGTATTTTGCTATTGATTGTTAGGAAACACTGTACCAATCAGTCACACCCTAGAATATTTGAACTGATGTTGGAATGCAATTGTGTTTGAGTCTTTAGTTTGATAATGATGTTTGGCAGAGAGATCGCTTTCTAGTATTTTTAGCCTAAGTCAATTGTCAAAATAAATGTATAGAGGACACAAAGAGCAACTAAAATTTTAAAAGTCTCCATGATATTGATGACCAATATATGTATTATCATTATTTAATGTATGTTGTGGGAATTAATTCCAAATTATAATTCCTCATCAATCTTGAGGAATATGATTAAATAAGTGATTGCCATTAAATAATTAAGTATGATAGAAGAGTGTGTTTTTATTTTAATCCTCACCTGAGGATATTTTTCCATTTATCTTCAGATAGAGTAGGAGGGAGAGAGAGAGAAACATCAATGTGAGAAAGACACATCGACTGGTTGCCTCCCGCATGACCCCAACCAGGGCCGGGGACCAAACCACAACCGAGGTACGTGCCCTTGACTGGAATCAAACCCGAGACTCTTTAGTCCGCTGGCTGACACTCTAACCGCTGATCCAAACTGGCCAGGCCGAGAGTGTGGTTTTTGACTGCTTAGAACCAATACAATTTAAATATATAAAAAGCTAAGTAATCCAGACTTCTGCCCACTCTCCATCTACTTTTTGTCTAGGCTCACTTCTCATGCTGATCATCTTGACTTTAACCAGTATCAGCATTGACAGCAACTAGTGGCTGCATGTATCCCTAGACTATTATTAAAGTTCCCTTATAAAGTACCTGTTTCAGCCTGGCCAGTATGGCTCAGTGGTTGAGCATCAACCCATGCACCAAGGGGTTGCCAGTTCGATTCTGGTCAGGACACATAACCAGGTTGTGGGCCCGATCCCCAGTGGGGGGCGTGTGGGAGGCGGCTGGTTGATGTTCTCTCTCATTGATGTTTCTATCTCTCTCTCCCTCTCCCTTCCTCTCTCTAAAATCAATAAAGAAAAAAAAAATTAAGTATCTGTTTCAGTTCTTACCAGCTCCTACCAGTGTTTGAGCAAATAAGGTCAGAATCATTTCTATTACAGGTATATAATACTTAAACAATCAGGAATTTACTTTATAGTAATCTATAATAAGATATGGACTCTGACATCATATTTCATTGAAGAGTAATAATAGCGTATGTTAAGAAAGTAAATTTATATTGAAATCAGCTACGGAAGGATGATTAAATTTTGTAGCAAGTAACTATTATAATTAGCTTTTTAAGTTGCTGCTCAAATCATTATTTTGTGTAGCTCTTTTGAGGAATGTTTAAGCATTTGCTATTATCTCTTAACTTTTCTGCATCATGCCTATATAAAATGCCCAGTTGTGGTAAGTCATTTATAATAATTTTTAACTGATTTCTTGAGATGCATATGTTTATCTGAAGAATCCACCACGAGATTTTCTTCCGAAAATTGGAGTGATTACAGTCTCGGGATTGGCAGGCGTTGTTGCAGCAAGAAAAGGTAGGGTTTAAAAATATATATTCTCTTTTTCAATCATGTTATATTAATTTCTGAATTTTACTGTCACAGGAAAACTTCATATCCTTTATTGAATATTATTAGGGTGGGCTACCTTAAAATACTTAGATTTTATACTACAGCATGACTACTTTTATTAAAAACTTTTTGTGTTTTCAAGAATATAGCTATTCTAAAAGATGTTCAACATCATTAGTTATTAGAAATGCAAATGAAAACCAAAATGAGATACCCCTACACATCTATTAGAATGTCTAAAATTAAAAATAAAACTAACCATACCAAGTATATCTGAGAATGTAGAGCTACTGAAACTCTCTTACACTGCTGGTGGGAATACAAAGTGGTACAGTCATTCTGGAAAAAAGTTTGTCATAAAGTTAAACATATACTTCCCATGAGACCCGCTAATACCATTTCTGAGGATTTATCCTGGAGAAATGATAAACATGTACACAAATGTTAATAACAACTCTATTCATAATCACCCAAAGTTGGAAACAACCTAAATGTATTTCAATAATTAACTAAACTGTGGAACATTCATACAAAGGAATACAGCTGGGGCAAAAAAGGAATGAACCATTGATACATGCAACGATCTTGAAGCCATTTCAAAAAAATGTAATATTGTGTGATTCCATTTATATGAATTTCTCAAAAAGACAAAATGACTGTGACAAAAAACAGGTCTGTGGTTCCCAGGGGTTAGGAGTAGGGAGAAGGTATGATTACAAAGAGATAGCATGAGATATTTTTAGGAACAATAGAGCTGTTCCATATCCTGATTGTAGTGGTGGTTACACAACTCTATACATATATTAAAATGGATAGACCTGTACACCAAAAAAAGTTGAATTTCCTGTAAGATCATTTTAAAATAAAAAATTTAAAGATGTATATCTATTCCTATTAACATTGTAATTTATCATTTGGTTTTCATCTTCTAGATAACTATTTTTAAAAAGGTCTTAAGAGTTTCGCATTAATGTAAAAATGTATACTAACTGCTCAAACTACTTTTCCCTGCTTAGTCATGACAACCAATTTTCTGGAGGCTATGTAAAGATTTGAGACAGAGGTACTGACACCTGGGGAAAAAAAAAATGTATTCCCTCCTGATCCCAAGATTGCTGGAATTGACATCAGCCAACTCAAAATGGGGTTTGGGAAATAGGCAACTCATTCACTATTTTCATTTAGCACATGAGACTTGATATACCTTATTTCTTTTCCCCCTCTTTGCACTATCGCTACCAATTTGTCCTTCCTTCCCACTATACGACTTGTGTAGAGGGTCCCCAAGACCACCACCAGGTTTTCCATTACCTAGGAAGACTGAGAGGACTCAGCCTGTGGTCATATTCATGGCTAAGATTTATTACAGTGAAAGGACACAAAGTAAATTAGCAAAGGGAAAAGGCAAATGAGGCAGAGCTTAGAGGAAACTAGGTACAAGCTTCCAAGAGTCCTCTCCCAGTGGAGTCATATAAGGTGCATTTAAATCCTCCATTAATGACTTGTGACAGTGCACATGAGATGTCAACCAGGGAAACTCATTAGAGACTGAGTGACCAAGGATATTATTGGGGGCTGGTCATGTACGCACTGTCTATCTAGCATCTACCCAAATTCCAGACTCCCAGAAGGAAAATAGTTGTTCATCCTAAACCACATTATTTGCACAATCGTTTAGGCACAGTGTACCACTCTCATCAATCGGGAGATCTTTTCTATTGTAGGGAACTGCTTACCAATCAAGTTCCCAGATGCCAGCCTTACAAGCAGGCCTTTCTAACAATGGCCTTGGACATACTCTGCCGACTCTTTTTCTGCAAACCATTAAATAACTCTCTTTCATAAGCATGTGGTGATTTTTTTATTTGACCATCTTCCACCTCTGGTTATGGAAACCCTCTCAGCAGGCATTACTGCTTCCTCTCCTCAGTCAAGCCCTTACTAAGCTGATGTGGTTCTCTGATCAGTAGCCATTTTGGTCACCTTTCATTCATCCTCTGTCCACAAATAAGTTGCCAGTCAATGTCCCCAAAGTAAATTGCATGAGGTTGGAAGTCACAGCTCTGAACCAGTCTGGAATCTGATATCAGATAACTTGATGGTTGATTTACCCAACTTTAGTCCTCAAACTTGTTTTTACTTTCCCTAAACTGTAAAGTTGCCTGCAAACGTTGCCAGGTATTTTTCGCCTTAGTCTTTATTGGTATATCAGATAGGCTCTTTCTTTCTTTCTTTCTTTCTTTCTCTCTCTCTCTCTCTCTCTCTCTCTCTCTCTCTCTCTCTCTCTCTCTCTCTTTCTTTCTTTCTTTCATTCATTCTGCTGTTAATTGATTTTAGAGAGAGAGGAAGGGAAAGAGAGAGATAGAAACATTGATGAGAGAGAAACATCATTGATTGGCTGCCTCCTGCATGCCCCCCCACTGGGGATCGAGCCCACAACCCAGGTATGTGCCCTAACCAGGAATCGAACTGGCAACCTATTGGTCCATGGGCTGACGCTCAACTACTGAGCCACACTGGCTGGGAGGCTGTTTCATTTTTAAATTAAGAGTTGTTCCAAAGAATAAAAGTACTTACCCCCAGTTACCAGTTCCATCATCTAATTGCCCAGATCATATTTACAGAATCCAAGGTACCCAGACAAGTATTTTAAAGATACATATTGTTTTGTACCAGCAGTCTGTTGGAACTAAGCTATGGCTTAGAGTGGTGGGTTTCAAACTATTCTATAGAACCTGGGGTTCGATGGGAGTGTTTAGGAGTGGTATGAGGAAAAGGAAAAAGCTATGCAGGTAGGGCTTTATACTGGGCTTTCCTTCTGCAGGCTAACCAGAGTGGTTTCAAGTTTATAGGTTTTATATATGAAGTTCTTATTGACATTCTATGTCTAAGATTTATTTTGAAAAAGATTTTGCTGTCCAAATAGTTTGAAAATGACCCTTAGATGCTTAGATGAGACACTTTTAGAAACGAATTATCTCAAGTTACTTGCAATTATTAAATTATTACTTCACTATTCTAAGTCAATGACATGAAGGAGTTACGTACTTTTTAAAGTCCTTAATTGATTAGTTAGTTGGATCTTTCACCTTCTTAAACACTTAATCATAAAAGGATATATAAAGAAAGTCCATTTCAGTTTAACATGGTTTAGGACATGAAAAAATACCTAGTTTTAAAAAAAGAAAAAAATCATTAATCCCCCTTGTGTAGGTAATTATCATGTTAGATTGAGAATACTTTTCTTAAATTGGATGTGACAACTAAGGGTTATTCATTGTATTGTGATCCTTAAGGACATCTTGATTGGTATTATTACCTGATGTGTAATTTAACATAGGGTTATGGCTTAAATGGGAACAAAGAGAATATTAAAATTATTAAAAGCATCAAGTTTCTGGTAGCATCCAGAAACTAGGAGTTTAATAGTTTGTTTGAATTTCGTAGGTTCCAGATTTAAGAAAATCGCTTATCCACTGGGACTGGCTACTTTAGGAGCAACTGTTTGTTATCCAGTTCAGTCCATAATAATTGCAAAGGTAAGTTGCTTTTAGGTGAAAGCTGCTTTTCAGTATTTGTTTAAACTCTTGACATGGCAATATTTAAATGTCATATAGTATCTGCAAGATTTAATTTTCAGAGATATATAATAGTATCAACTGTTATAGTGGTAAAATCACATTAGCATCCCAGCATAGTAAATGTCATTCCTAAGTATGTGATCATCACAAATAAATAGGATGAATTTGTTTCAGTATAATTCAACATTATGAATGCTGTTTGACGATTAAGTTCAGAGACACTGAATTAGAATTTGTGGGGATAAATACCCCTCTATTGTAGAGCTATGTAGAATTCAGCTTTTAATTAACAGAAAATTACACCTGCTGTCAGCTGTCAGTTTAAAAGAGTAACATTATGTAAGAAACAGCCATTTGGTAGGTACCCAGACAAGATAACAGAGACTTCTGAAAATGAAAACAAAATACAGACACATATACAAACTCAAGTTTGAAACCATCTGGAACTAAGTAACACTTTCCATGAAAATCCATATTATATTTGTTTTGTCATTTTCTTGTGAGTTTACCTACAAAACCAAATATTTTCCTAGTAATTTTAACAACGTGTGTCAGTATTTTATCTTATTTTTCACACATATTCGGAGTGGGAAGGAGAGCTTTGGAATATGTAGTTTTTTATTCCTTTCCTTCTTCCATTAATTATCAACATCTAACATTTCCCCCTTACACTTGGAGCAGTGTATAGTGTTACCAAAAGAACTTGTGTAATTGTATTATCATTACAGCATCTCTTCAATCATTGATAAAACTTCGAATTCAGTATTTTGAGAATGTCAAGGATATAGTGCCCTGTGTAGTTTGTAATGTAATCAGTCACATGATAAAAGCTCATAGCAAACAAAAAGAGCGTTATTCATTAGGTCATGTTATACTTAAGATAATTGATGGATAAAATGATATATTTACTTTTTTAAATATTTCCTAAAATTTTATGCAGGAATTAGCCACTTGAGTTCATATAATATTAGTGCCGAAAGAGAAACCTTTGAGTTCGTTACGTTCAACTTTCTCATTTACCAGTAAGGAAACTGGCCCAGAGAAGTTTCACAGTGACTAACTTGTCCAGAGTTATATTTAGCTTCAGGTGTTGTACTTTCCTGTTCATGACATTGCCACTGATTCTTTTTTAAGTAAAAACTTCATGTTTTTTAAGTAAAATTGATACCTACTCATCCTTAAATAATTTAAGCATTACAAAAAAAGTATAGGGAAAAACAAACTAACCCCCTGAAATTCTTGCATTCAGAAAAATGTTAGTGTTAAAATTTGATAGAATGTTATTCTAGTCATTTATTCATGCCTGCATAGAAATAGAAAAATAGGTGGGTGAATAAACAGATACAGTTTCCTAAGAACGGGATCACAGCATACATAGTATGCATCTTATTTTTAATTAAAAAATAAAGTATTAAGTTCATTGTTACTTTGACAAAAGGAAATAAAAAGAAAAGAATTGCTGATCTTTAAATAAAAATTTCTATGTTAAAAGAGTTATTAATATGAGTTCCTAAAAGTTCTTCTGTGGTTTAATAATAATTGTTACTTAAATTTCTAGAGTTGGGACCTTGCTTTTCTTTTAACTGTCATATAACAGTGTCATATGTAACGTTTGATGGATTCTAATATTATACATGATGTATATTACATATAAATATATATTTGTGTACATTAGACAAATGTGTGTGTGTGTGTGTGTGTGTGTGTGTGTGTATGGCATGGGTTCTTAACCTGAGCTTCATAAAGAATTTCAGAGAACCTGTGACTTGCCCACCCGAAACCATATGAAAAATTGTATGTATATGATAGTTGCCTTCTAATTTGATATTATCAGGATCAGTAGTTAATCAAAAATATTACAACAAGAAGTTTTTTAAAAATCATAAATATGTAATCTAAATATATATATAAAATTAAAACATAAAGATGTGTTTACTTTTCTCACTTTTGAAGTAGGGCTTTTCTATGAGTATGGGTCTCCTAGCTGAAGGTCAATAGCATCTTTCTTATAGTTAGCCATATCTGTAATATGTCTTCTACTGTTTCAGTTTAGGTTTTTTTAGAAAATATAATGAGCAGTTAAAAACATTTTGTAAATAAAATGAGAGTAGAATCCTATAGGTTTTTATTATTTCTCCTAGCCTTTTGTAGTTTTCTTGGTCACCTGTAATTGGATAGCAGTTATTTATTTATTTTTTTAGTAATTCACTTAAAAATTTTTAATTAGATTTATTGAGTGACATTGGTTAATAAAACTATATAGGTTTCAAGTATACAATCCTATGATACATCATCTGTATATTGCAGTGTGTGCCCACCACCCAAAGTCAGGTCACCTTCTGTGACCATATATTTGACCCCCTTTAAACTTTGCTACCCCCACCTTTCCTTTCCTGTGGTAACCACCACACTATTGTCTGTGTCTATAAGTTTTTGTTTGCTTGTTTTGTTTGTTCATTTGTTGCTTTCAATTTTATATCCCATGAATTTGCCTTAAAGGCAAGGGAAGCAAAAGCAACAATAAATGAATGGGACTATATCAATCTAAAAAGCTACACAGCAAAAGAAACCATCAACAGAACAAAACAGCAACCAACCAAATGGGAGAAGATTTTTGCAAAGAAAAGCTCCAACAAGGGCTTAATATCCAAAATATAAAAGAACTCATACAACTCAACAACAAATAAAGCGATGATCCAATTTAAAAATGGGCAAAGGACCTAAACAGATAATTCTCCCAAGAAGACATATAGTATAAAAGATAAACAACTTCACTAGCTATTAGGGAAATGCAAATCAAAACTACAGTGAGATACCTGTTAGAATGGCTAGTATCATCAAAACAAGTAATAACAAGTGTTGGAGAGTCTGTGGAGAAAACGGAACCCTTATTCACTGCTGGTGGGAATGTAGACTAGTACAGTTACTATGGAAACCAGCGTGGCTGTTACTCAAAAATTTAAGAAGAGTTAGCATATGACCCACTAACCTCTTCTGGGTAACTACCTGAAAAATTTGAAAACATTTATTCGTGAAGAGATATGTATTCCTGTGTTCATTGCAGTATTATTCTCAGTGGCCAAGTCATGGAAACAACCAAAGTGTCCTTCAATAGGTGATTGGATAAAGAAAATGTGGTACATATACACAATGGAATACTACTCAGCCGTAGGAAAAGATGAAATACAACCATTTGTGACAACATGGATGGATCTTGAGAATATAATGCTAAGCGAAATAAATTAGATGGAAAAAGTAAAAAACCATATGAGTTCACTCATGTGAGATGTAAAAGTGAATGAAATACACTTTTGAGTCTTTACAAAGTATTTAGCATAATTTTCCTATATACAACAATAATTCTTTCACACTTGTATTTCATCCTATTTTGTTATATTTAAATTGTTTAATTGTAGGAAAACTTATGTAGAGACTTGGAAATAAATAAAACTTATTCTTGGTAAGCATACAAATCACCTGTGAAAGAGTATTTGAGCATATTGGAGAGTATCCACTAGCTATCCATATTCAGCATTTTATGAACATCATTTATTATAAATGTTTAACACATCTTTAATAAGATAAGTCTCTTAAAAAGAAGTCAGGCGAGAGCTCTTCTACTGTATGTGTATTTTTCTGAAGGTTTTCAAGAGATTCTCCAAGGTGTCTATGATGTTGAAAAAGTCACAAAACAATATCCAGAAGATCCTTTGAGAAATAAAAGTAACACTCCACTTATTTACCATTTTGGAAATATATTTCAAGATGGGATTACTCTTTGCTTTTTATATTTTTCTTCAGAATATTTTAATTTTTAACTTATGTAATGAGTAATAAGTAATGTGTATTTGAAAACTATAAAACACTTAGGAATAAACTTATCAAATAATGTTTTAAATCCCATTTTTAAAAACTATTAAACTTTACTGAAGGATAATTTTTTTTAACTTGAAGGCATTTAGAGATATATCTTGTTTCTGGATGAAATGACTCAATATTAGAATATGGTAGATGTTCCCCAAATTTTAAATTTAATATAGTTCTTGGAAATTTTCTGGATTTGGAGTGAATATGAAATTCATTCAACCAGTATTTGTTGTCCATCTACCATGTGTTGGTAACTATGCTAAGCTATAGCATAGACAGTGAAATAGACCAAGAAAACAAAAGAGAATGTTCAAAACCAAATATATTGAATATGTCTTTGTATACATTGTAGGGCAGAAATAGGGTATGGTAAAGCTAGCATTTCAGATCAGTGTGTAAAGAATATTTATCAAATATCATGCAAAAATAAATTTCAGGTGGAATAGAGATCTAATCAAAATATACTATAAAAATATTAGAAGCAAAAATATGGATATATGTGTAATCTTGAAATAGGAAAGCTATCAAAGAAAAAATGTAATGTATTTTTCTACAACAAAATAAATACACTTCTGTTGACCACAGTATACCATGCACAAAGTTAATGAACAAATTAAAAACTGGGGGAACTATTTTCAACATATATAACAAAGAACTCAGTGTATCCTTTGTATATTAAGAGCTCATATAATTAAAAAAAAATTTGTATATATGTAGAGTTGGTATCCGATATATTGGTTATATTAGTTTTAGGTGTACAATGATGTGATTTGACATTTTTATACCTTACAATGGGAACACCCCACTAATTCTAGTAATCATCTGTCACTGTAAACTTATCACAGTATTATTGACTGTATTCCTCTCCCTCTTTTCACCCATATTCCCTTTCTGATAACCATTTCTTTGGTCTCTGGTTCTATGAGTCTGTTTTTGTTTTGTTTGTTCATTTGTGTTTTTTTTTCTCGATTCCACATGTAAGTGAAACCATTCGGTATTTCTCTTTCTCTGTCTGACTTCCTCTAAGTAAAGGAAGGAAGTATACAATTTCAGATATTGTATTCTTCATTTCTGACTGGCTCTTTTTTATGGTTTCTACGTCCTTTTTATTTGTTTATTTTAATTTTTTTTCTTTATTGATTTTAGAGCGAGAGGAAGGAAGAGAGAGAGAGATGGAAACATCAATGAAAGAGAGCATCAATTGGCTGCCTCTTGCATGCCCCCCACTGGGGATTTGGCCCACAACCTGGGCATGTGCCCTGACCAGGAATCGAACCTGTGACCTCTTCATGCATGGGTCAACGCTCAACCACTGAGCCACACTGGCCGGGCTCTATGTCCTTTTTTTTTTTTTATCCTCACCCAAGGACATTTTTTTCCATTTTTTGTTCAGATAGAGTGGGAGGGAGAGAGAGGAAGAGAGAGAGAGAGAGAAACATCGACGTGAAAGGGACACATTGAGTGGCTGACTCCCGCAGGACCAACCAGGGCTGGGGACAAACTGCAACCGAGGTACATGCCCTTAGCGGGAACCTAACCCAGGTCTCTCTAGACCACAGGCCGACACTCTAACCGCTGAGCCAAACCAGCCAGGGCTCTATGTCCTTTTTAATGCTTACTATGGTTTTACGTTCTCACTGAGATCATTCATTCTTCCCCTAAGGTACTTACTTGAGCATCCTTATAACCATTGATTTAATCTCTGTACCTGGTTATCTTGGTTGTTCCCATTTTATTTAATTCTTTTTCTAGGGATTTCACTTGTTCTTTCATATGGAGCATTTTCTTTGTCTCCTCATTTTGTCTCTGTATATTAGATAGATCTGCTATGACTCCTAAACTTGTTATGATGGCTTTGTGATGTAGGTGTCTTGTTGGGCTCAGTGACACAATCTTCTATATCACCTGAACTCTGTGCTCCAGGAATGTTTCTTGTGGGTTATGTGCAACCTCCTGTTATGGTTGAATTTCGTATGCTGTTGGCCCTTTTGTGGGTGGACTTAACCCTTCAGGCTCAGTGACTATAAGGATAAACCTCAATCACTGTGTATGAGACACTGTGCAGAGTTGTTCCTAGCAGGGTCTGGTGTCTGCCAGAATCCCCCTTTGGGTGTGCTGCTTGTGTGACTAGTTGGTTTAAGTTCTGGTGTGGCCTGAAGCCCACCACTGGTTGTGTTGATTCTAGGTCCCCTTGGACAGTGTTCAGGTACAGGTTGATGTCAGACATTGTATGTAACCAGCCTTGTGCTACTGTCTGGAGCTACCACACTATTCACTGTTTGTGGCTGCATCTACTGGGCCTGGGTGTGCATGGGAGGGGCCAATCTGTATACAAAGGTCAGCTTCCTCCAGCTTAGAGCTGAGGGCAGATCTATAAAAGATCTGAGGCTCCCCAAGGTCCATCTCCACCTATCAGCTACTCCATCTCCCCCTGAGGTTGACAGATCTTCCTAAAGGGCCTTCCAAAGAAATGCTATAGAGTGGTCACAGGCTGGCCACGACCTACAGACACTTCCACAGGTTATGAGTTCAGTAGGGCAGGGTGACTGGAGTCACGAGGGTGGGGCTAGTAGGTCCCTTACTTGGTCAGGCACTCAATGAGGGGATAGTGGTCCCTACTCCAAAGCCCTACCACTCACTCTTTGCCAGAGTCTCTAACTCTAGCTCAACCAGGAGGAGCATGTTGCAAGTTCAGCTTGGGTTCAGCCAGCTGTCCCTTCTGCAGGAGCAATGTCAGCAGGGAGGAGTCACTGGTGCTCAGGAGAACAGATCAAAAGAGTCTGTCATTGGGGGTGGTGCCAGCTAAACCCGCTGGAATGGGGCTAACACTTTGCCCTGCTCTCAGACAGAAGCCACTGAAGGAAATTCACTCCAAATGAGCCAGCTCCAAGCAGCACTTCCTTCCCCCTGTGGAGCTGTGCTCAGCAAGGCAGAGCCACCAGGACTTGGGAGGCAGATCAAGATAGTCTCCCATTGGGGATGGTGCTGGCAAGCCTGTAGGAGGGGGGAGCAGGCATTTCTTCCCCTTCCTTGGCAAGAGTCTCTGAGAGAGACCTGTTTCAGGGTCCCTGCTCCAAGCAGCTCTCTGATCCTCCCACAGGACTGAGCTCAGCAGGGTGAGGCCATCGGGACTTGAGAGGACAGATACAAACATTCTCCCATTGAGTGTGGTGTCCTTGATCCTATAGGTAACTGTCTTTGTCTTGCTGCTTTTAAGATTCTCTCTCTGGCTAACCTTTGCCATTTTAATTATGATGTGTCTTGGTATGAGCCTCTTTGAGTTCATCTTGTTTGGGACTGTCTTTGCTTCCTGGAGTTGTGTGTCTTTTTCCTTCACCAGGTTAGGGAATTTTTCTGTCATTATTTTCTTATATGTTCTTGATTCCTTGCTCTCTTTCTTCTTATTCTGGTACCCTTGTGCTGCAGATGTTGTTATGCTTCATGTTGTCCCAAAAGTAATTTAAACTATCCTCGTTTTTTTAATTTTGTTTTCATTTGGTGCTCTGATCGGGTGTTTTCTGTTACATTGTCTACCTAATCGCTAATTCTGTTCTCTGCTTCATCCAACCTTGTGTTTATTCCTTCTGGTGTATTCTTCATTTCAGAAATTGTATTCTTCATTCTGACTGGTTCTTTTTTATGGTTTGTAAGTCCTTTTTTTATGCTGTTAAAGTTCTCAATAAGTTTCTTGAACATCCTAAAAGCCATTTTTTTAAACTTAATATCTGGTAAATTGCTTGCTTCCATTTCACTTGGTGCTTCCCCCCCCCCCCCCGGATATTTCTCCTGTTCTTTTATTTGGGGCATGTTTCTTTGTCTCCCCATTTTAGCTGCCTCTTTGTGTTTGTTTCTATGTATTAGGTAGATCTGCTGTGTTTCCCAGTCTTGGTAAGGTGGCTTTATGTAGTAAGTTTCATTTGGGACCCAGTGGCACAGTCTCCTTGATCACATGAGCTGGCTGCTTCAGGAATGTCCCTTGTGTAGGTTATGTGGGCCCTCCCTTTGTGATTGAGTCTTGATTGCTATTGGCCCATTTATGCGTGTGTTTGACCTTTAGTCTGGCTGAGTCTGAGGGTTGACCCTGATCACAATGTACAAGCTGCTGTGAAGGTGCTGACCACTCGAAGAAGAATTCACCTCAGCTGGATCTGGTGCCTGCTGAAATCTCCTTTTCAATATGCCACTTGTGAAGCTAATTGAAATGTGCTCTGATGTTGTCTGAAGTTGATCACTGTCTTGTTGGTTCTGGGGCCTTTTGGAAGGGACTCTAGTGCAGGTCAGTATCAGATATTGCCTGTGACTGGCCCTGAGTAACCTGTTTGGAGCTACAAAGTGATCCACAGTTTGTGGAAGCCACTGCTGGACCTGTGTATGCATTGGAAGGACCAAGCTGAGTCACCAGGTAGGGACAAGTGGTGTTTACCAGATTGATAGTTATTCAAACTTGGTGCCAATACTTGGTCTGAGACCACTCAGAAAAGTCCCAGGGTATATCAAATCTAGCTGCCATCCCCCGAGTGCCCACATACTTTTGTGGTGGGCTGGGGGCTCAGGGAGTTGTCAGGGTGAGGCTAACAGAGGTTATGTGACCCAAACAGACCAAGATTTCGCCATGTGAAGGGAGGGCTCTGCACTGGTTGTGCATGTGAGGGAAAAATAGCCCCCATCCTTGAGCCACACAACTCAGTCTGTCGCAGATTCTGCCAATAGCCAAAGCTTAGCAGGGCGAGGCTTCCAGGAGTCAGAAGGGTGGAGCTTGTGGACCTCTTGTAAGGGGATGCTGCTGTTCAGGCTTGTGGGGATGTCCGGGCAGTGACCCCTGCCCCTGAGCCACACAATTCAGTCTGGCTTGGATTCTTCTTAGAACTCCTAGGGAGCCCAGAATCTCAGCTGCCACCCGTGGGAGGGATGGCAGCCCTATTCACATCTCTGCCCTTCCTACCAGTTTTGATGTGGCTTCTCTAAATCCTTGGTTATAAGATTTCTGTTCAGCTACTCTTCAGTTGGTTATTCAGGTTGATTGTTCTATAATTTAGTTGTAATTTCAGTTCAGTCCTGGGAGGTGCATGTGACTTCCACCTACACTGCTGCCATCTTGGATCAGGCTACATTCCCTTTGTTTTAAAATGCTATGTGTGTATGTATATAATGTACATATAAGAGTAAAAATTCAGGAAGAACATCCACACAACTGTTAAAGGTTATGCTGAGGGGAGGAAGAAGACTATCTTTATACCAATGGATTGATTGATTTCTCTTTTCTTTTTTTTTATAAATATGTTTTTATTTATTTTTTAGAGAGAGAGGAAGGGAGAGAGAGATAGAAACATCGATGTGAGAGAGATACATTGATCGGCTGCCTCCTGCACGCCACCTACTGGTGATCGAGCCTGCAACCCAGGCATGTGCCCTGACCGGGAATCGAAACAGGACCTCTCAGTCCATGGGACGACGCTCAATCTGCTGAGCCACACCGGCTGGGCTGATTGAGTTTTCTTAAGTGTAGTATATACTTAGCAAAAATAATAAAAATATTTCTACTTAATAGAAGAAAAACATAGTTTTTAGAAATTTGTTTAAAACTTGAAATATCAATACCTATTGAAATGACTTAAACCATAAGGAACGTAAGGATGGGAGAAGACTAGAAAGGAGGAATCCGATTTTCAAACAAAGTTTAACAGCAGCTTCAGGAATTCCATTAGCAACCTAGCCTCTGCCTAGTGTTTGTAGTTCATTTTTTATGTCATGTTTCTACAAAAAAACGAGTATTGTTCTCTGTGGAAACACATGGATGCTTTTTCTTTATGACAGAAGAAAGCAATATAAAAATATAAGCAGAAGCATTAACTTTTTAGCACCTTAAAATCTTATTTTCTCAGCTGTTTATTATCTCAAACTATCTTTCCCAAACCCCTCTAAAAATTGACATGGTTTGAAATTCAGTGTGAATGCTAACTATACAGTTTTTAAGACTTTATTTTTTAGAATAGTTTTAGATTCATAACAAAATCAAGGGGAAGGTAACAGAGATTTCCAGTACAACATGCATAGCCTCCTCTGATCCCCCACTAGACTGGTACATTTGTTATAGTTGATGAACCTCCATTGACACATCATTATCACCCAAAGTTCGCAGTTTACATCAGGATCCGCTCTGGGTGTTGTACTAACTCTACACTTTTTTTAGCCTTTTACATGACACAAATGATTTTTCATACAAGATTTAGAAAATGGGGCTTTGTGTTTTAACATCTAAAAATTCATTCAAATCTTTATCATTGATTCTGACTTGGGTGTTAATATAAACAACCTGACATAAGTGTTTAATACTTGTTATTTTAATTCTTAAAAATAGGTTACTTGTCTCACCTTTTGTTTTAATTAGGTAACCGGGAAAAAGGCATATGCTACAAGCCAGCAAATTTATGAAGCAGTTAAATCATTGTGGACAAAAAACAACAAAAAAGAGTCCCTTCCTGAACCTAAAGAAAAAACTAAGGTCGAGTTTAAAGGGAACAAAAAGGTCGACATTGAGTTTTGTTTGGGTGGGTGTTGGCTTATAATGGTAGTCCTAGACAGAGGTCAGGAACAGAATGAGAAAAACATGAAAGAACATAATACCTTTGCATGCTATAATTGTATAAGATATCTTATTCTTTTAGTAAAATGATTTACTTATGAGGAAAATCTTTTTGGTAAACAGCTGGGAAGCTCTGCTGAAGTAGAAGTACCTGCGAAAACAGCCCATGACCGGAAAAACTCGGTGGCTTTGCCAATAGAACTCAGATCTGAAACTAAGACCAAATCAGAATCCACCTCAGGTTTGTTTGGATAATTTCATTTTGTTTTTATTCCTTCTTTTAAATGTTTATAATATTATGCTTATTAGTTTGAACTTATTTATGTGTTTTTTAATAATTTTTTCTTTCTCATATCTAGTTTGTGTATATTTTTAGGTCCTGAGGTACTCAGGTACCTGGGACTTTTCTAATTGTGACGTAGTTCATAATACAGATCTTTGCCTGTGGGGGTACAGAGTAGCGCTGCAGGTTGGGTGAATGAAGCATTTAATATCACTTTATAAAAGTGAGCTTTTTAATCAGGTGGAGTAAAATGTGCCTCTCTGTATTCTGTTAATTTACAGGCCATAAAGATGAGTCACATCTACAGGGAAGAAATGTCAGCTTTCCATTCCCTGTGCTATGTACCCCTATCCATTTTGGCTTCCACCATCAGTTTTATGTAGTTTAGATACTGGGAGAACTTTCAACATCAAATTGTAAAAATAACACCACTTATAATACTAATAACTTTGCTAGTATTAGATAATGGCAATTAGTACTTTCTGGGATCAATTTGTGACAATTACACTTTCTAGGCAAATACTGGAATGGTTTTACTGTGATCAGTAAGAAGGTAACAGAGTGTTTAATACCATTTCAGTGTGTATTCACATAAACTCACCAGTCACTGGTTTACATAGGTTTGTCTAACCCTGGCCGGTTTGGCTCAGCGGTTGGAGCGTCGGCCTGCGGACCAGAGTCCCGGGTTCGGTTCCCGCTAGGGGCACGTACCAAAAAAAAAAAAAAAAGAATATGTTTTACCCATACATAGGTTTGTCTATCTGTATTGTGTTAATGGTACTACCCATTAAGTTGTCTTACTGCAAAGGAAATAGGACCAACTCAGAGGTAAAGAATTAAGAAATAATAATATTTCATTATTCAGGGGCCTCATTGAGCACCTCCTCTGTGGTACAAAGAGCTGTAAATATATTGTGTTATTCAATCCTCATCCAAAAGCAAAACAAACAAACAAACAAAAAAACCCAAAAACCTCTGATGTGTGTCATTGTGATCAGTTAATGATGAAGAGACTGAGACTCGGGGAACTTTAGTAACTTGCCCAAAATCACACCGTTCATGAGTAGCAGAGTTGTGTTTATAGACGAGATCTTCCTGACACCAAAATCCAAGCTGTTTGCATTGTGTACAGAGTAGCTAATTTAAAACCAGAGTTTAGTCTCTAATTTCAGCTTCCTCGTCTCTCATTTAATCTTTATAAAAGCTATTACTAACAAACCTGATTTAAGTTTTACTCTTCCTCGGCCACCTCTCCTTTTTAATCAAGATGAATTATACGGTTTTTACACTCGCTCTGAGTAATCCACAGTTGACCATAATCCCACAAATATATAATAGATCCAGTCATTTTTCTAAATGCCTGTCAATTCCAGAGTATTTGTGAACATGAAACATGTTATAGTTTGACAGTTGGACCAAACCATCCCTAGCCAATAACTTTGTTTTTACATATCTGGATTCTTGAACCCTTTAGCTGCCTGTCATGGGTAATGTGGTATATGAAAAGCATTCTAAGGAGACATGTGGGAAAGAGATAAACCAGTACCATTCATCCTTATCTCATATTGGTCAGAGTTGATTATACAGTAGACCCTTGGGAGTCACCATTTCTACCATTCTACCTTTCACTTGCAGTCCCAAAGATCTAAACCCGAGAAACAGTAGTGATTATGAGCACAGATTTTAGAATAAGACGTGGATCTGAAGTCCTCAAGTCTCAGTCTCTTCATCCATAAAATGGGAACCATAATAGTGTTTTTCTCACATAGTTGTTCTGAGAATTAAATGCAGTACTGCATGTACAGCACAAAGTCCAGTATCAAGCACATACTAATCTCTTTGTGAGTGTTAGAAGGCATCATTATCATTTGACTAGAGTAGTTAGCCATTTGCCAGTGAACACATTTATTTTCATTGAGCACACTTTGGGAGCATGTTACTTAGCTGGGGAGCCTGGCCATGACCACCATTTATCAACTTACAGAATAGATTGGGTGAACTCTCAAAGTGTGTGTGTGTGTGTGTGTGTGTGTGTGTGTGTGTGTGTGTGTATCATGGCTGTGGATATGAATTTGTTTTTTTCTATCATCCATATACATTTATGGTGAAAATTATGTTAATTTGGAAATTTGGTTACATGGACCTCTTCAAAATCTGATGAAAGTGGGGTAAAATCTCTCATAGTTTCACAGGATTAACGTTCTTCTAAAGCACAGGTTGGCCCTTGTGCCAAATAATGGGTCACCACCTATTTTTGTACATTCCACAAGCCATAAATGATTTTTACATTATTTAAATGTTGGAAAAATCAAAAGAAAACTATTTCTTGACAAGTTAAAGTTCTATGAAATTCAAATCTCAGTGTCTATAAATACAATTTTATTGGAGCACAGTCGCATGCGTTCATGTATGTATTCTCTGGCGCTTTGGCACTGCAGTGGCAGAGTTGAGTGATTGCAATGGAGACCTTACAGTTTACGAAGTCGAAAATAGTTACTCTCTGGCCTTTGCAGAAAAAATGTGCTGATTCCTGATTGAGAGGGATGAAGTGTGCCATACATACATGACTCATCTCCCTCCTGATGACATTTGCCAGTTTTTTGTTTGTTTGTTTATGGCTCAGGAGACTAAATAGCCAATCTCAAAACCTCTGAAGGGCAAAACCGAATTTCCTACAGATTTTTTGTGCGAGGGAGACAGAAACTCCCCAGGCTCTCAGTGCAACCATTCCCGAGGAACAGGGAGGATTTGGAGGTTGACTGGGTTACTAAAACTGCAGCTCAGTTCAATACCTGATTGGATTGAGATGATATTCACCCTTCCTAAAGAGAAAAAGGGTTCCATAGCAGGTAGAAGATAATGTGCAGCTTCTACAGTTCTTTGATACAGTGTACTGTATCAAACGAAGTACTAGTCATGTAAAGAGGCAGGAAGATATATGCCTGACAATCAAAAGAGGAAAAAATAATAACGGCGAACCCGCAGGTGATCTAAATATTGAAGTTAGCAAAAAAGGACTTTAAAGTAACTATGGTTAATATCTTAAATAGAAAATATGATGAACAAAATGGATGAAAAGACTGAGAATTTCACAGAAAAATTGGAATCTATTAAAAAATCAAGTGGATATTTTAAAAGTGAAAAATTTATTACGTGAAATTAAGGACTCATTGGATGAGTCTAACAGCAGATTACATACAAGGGAGGACAGAAGTAATGAACTCACATACAGGTCAATAGCAAATAGCCCAATGAAGCAAAAAGCAAAAAGAATGGGAAAATGTATGAGAAAGTGTTTTACAGTGATTAATATCTTTAAGTATTCCAATTACTGAGAGGCTGAATGCTAGATATCTTCCTAGTTTTATAGAAAGAAACAAAAATAGAATGTCTAACCATTTTAACTTCACTCAGCAATTTATTACTGACCTGTCCCATTTTTTGTAACTTGCTTGAAATATAAATGACATAATGTGTGAATTAAATTGTCAGTCAACAGGTATCACTAATGGCTATTTGAGACAATAAGTCATTGCTGTTTTATAAAAGCAGCTTTTTCCTTTCCTGTTGTAACACCAGCTTTTTTGTTAAGTCTGCTGAAAGAACTTTATGCATCAAGTGTCTTTATTAGAGATTAAAAATAAGATAAAGTACAAAGAAAAACATTATAATAATTAAGGGATTGCGATTCAAGAACAGTTTTATGACGGTTCATCCTTTAGGAGGATACAGAGCCCTTGATCAGTTCATGGCGTGAAGAAATATATAAGAGGAAAGATATAATCCTTAATTACTCAGAAAATCATGTGATGATTTTTTTTTTTAAAAAGTCAAAATAAAGTGACCAAAGCTACGTCGTTCTAAACCAGAGAGATCCACATCACAATTATTTGTGGGTTTTTTTTCTGTTTTTTAAAATTCACTCTAAGAATTATAAATCATAATCTCCAGAGATGAAGCCTCTAAGCAGGTGATTATAGGAAAAGCTCCACAGGGAAATCTCAGTGCATATTTTCCTATGTAATAATGTCTGACATAAACTATGGGTAAATTAAAACTTAGAAGCCTTTCAACAAATTTTGAGAAGTGGCAATCTAAAGGTAAGGGGGCCTTTCAAATTTGGGTGAGCTGAATCTTTGACTAGATTTTGGACAGGAACATAAATTAAGAAATTAAGCAAATTAGACACATTCAGACTTATATAAAATATTTGTCACATGCTTATAGTGTGACTTTTTACTGGCACCGAGCAAGGGCTGCCACAAGGTGGCAATAAAGATACATTTGAGAAGGGAGCAAGCAGAACCCCTTAACGTTTTTTGTATGCTATGGACCCCTTCTCAGAATAATGTTTTTAAAAGCACAAAATGAAATACATGGTAATGTATGAGCTTCCTTAAATGTATTAAACAACAATATATCTAACAGAATATCTAACAAAGGCCATAGTTTTTAAGTTAGGGGTAAGTGTAAATATTTCAAGATAACTACGACTGCAGAGTAACACAAAGATATATGTGATTTCTATTAGTGACAGAATCTAAGGTACTGTTAATACTATTGTGATTTGTTTCCTACATGCATTATTGAAGGAAATGTCCATTTTTAGTCTGAGGTTAATGAAAAAGAAAGACAGATTTCCCCCATCCAAGTTCATAGATCACATGAATTTTATCCACAGACCCCCTAAAGTTAAGTACTGTATTCTATGAAAAACTGTATTAGTTCCATGGGTAGTGATTACTAATGATATTGTTTGTAATATATTTTCTGGTGAAGTTACATATAAGTATATCAGACTTTATAAAATAGAAAATTTTCCTGAAATGATGTGTAAAATCATTGTATAGAAATCTCTTTCTCCTCGTTTTCATCATAAAACTGGAAATTAAATTTCTCTATGGAAAAAAAGGTGTGTTCCCCAAATGTAATAAAATCATTTAAAAATGAATCAGATTTTGAAAAACATATCTAAAATAAAAACAAATTTCTGAAGAATCATTTTTTCTGATGTCATAAAGGAAATATAAAAATAGTTGTCTCTTGCCTACTTACCATGCACAGGGTATTATATGCAGAATGTTGTGTATATTGTTATATTGAATACTAAAAGTAATTATATCTCATGGTGATATTCTGAGACAGTGCATGAAAATAACAGTATCCTGCCTGGCACACAGTCAGCTTGTCTTTTTTTTAATCCTCACCTGAGGACATTTTTGCATTTATCTTCAGATAGAGTGGGAGGGAGAGAGGGAGGAAGAGAGAGGGAGAAACATCGATGTGAGAGAAACACATCGACTGGCTGCCACCCACACTACCCTAACCGGGGCCAGGGACAAACTGCAACTGAGGTACGTGCCCCTAGCGGGAACCGAACCCAGGACTCTCTGGTCTGCAGGCCGACGCTCTAACCACTGAGCAAAACCGGCCAGGGCAACAGTCAGCTTCTCAAAATCACCAGTGCCCCACACATTGCCAAATCCAGGAATCCATTCTCAGTCCCACCTCGTGCAGTCCATGAATACTCCCTCTTCCTTGAAACAGTCTCTTCGCTTGGCTTTTGGGATACCACTGGCCCATGGTTCTCTTACTTCACTGACTGGCTGTTCCTTTTCAGTCTTCTCTGTTACATTCTCCTAATCTTATTAACTTCAAAAAATTGGAGTATCCAAAGGCCTCAGTCCTTAGACGTCTTCTCTGACGCTCTAGATCAGCGGTTCCCAACCTGTGGGTCGCGACCCCTTTGGGGGTCGAATGACCCTTTCACAGGGGTCACCTAAGACATAACAGTAGCAAAATTACAGTTAAGAAGTAGCAACGAAAATAATTTTATGGTTGGGGGTCACCACAACATGAGGAACTGTATTAAAGGGTCGCGGCATTAGGAAGGTTGAGAACCGCTGCTCTAGATGATCTCATGTAGTCCCATAATTTTAAATACCATATAGAAGCTCGGACTGCGAAATGTACAAACCAGCCCAGGCCTCTCCTGAACTCGACAGATTCACATTGCTAGCTGCTTGGTCAACATGTATACTCAGATGACTATTTAGGAATTCAAATTTAACATACCCAAAACTTAACACTTCCTTTGCCTTCCCCCAGATATGCTCCCATATTTTTCCCTATCTCAGTAAATGTCAATTCCATTCTTGCGGTTTCTCAAGTTAGATTCTCTCTCACACAACGTATTCAATCCGTTTAGGAAATCCTGTCCATTCTCTCTTAGGAGTTTATCCATAATCCAGTCCCCTTTCACCAACCCCACTGCTGCTGCCCTAATTCAAGCCACCAGGATTTCTCCGCTGGAGTACTGCAATGCCTTCCGAAGTGCTCTCCCTTCTCTCAGCCTTGTTCCCCTGTAGTCTCCTCTCCCCATAGCCAAGATTGATCCTTTACAAAAACATCATGTCACTCCTCTGCTCAAAACTGCCTAGTAGCTTCTCTTCTCACTTAAAAGAAAAAAGAAAAACCTTATTATGGCCCTTTGTGGCCTAGCATTCCATTGTTTTCTGAGCATGTCTGTTATCGCTCTCATGGCACCCACTGTCACCACATCTTGCCAACTGTTCCAGCCATATTGGCCATTTTGTGGTTACTCAGACATGCCTCAGGTCTATTATAATTGCTCTCTTCTCCTCCTCTAAGGCATTTCCCTAAGCTATCTACAGGGCTCACACTCTCACCTCCTTCAGTTCCCACTTTTCTAGAAGGCTTTCCCTGGCCACCCTATTTAAGATTGCAAATTGCCCTGGCCGGTTTGGCTCAGCGGTTAGAGCGTCCGCCTGCGGACCAGAGAGTCCCGGGTTCGGTTCCCGCTAAGGGCACGTACCTCGGTTGCAGTTTGTCCCCGGCCCCGGTTGGGGTTGTGTGGGTGGCAACCACTCGATGTGTCTCTCTCCCATCGCTCTTTCTCTCTCTCTCTTCCTCCCTCTCTCCCTCCCTCTCTAGCTGAAGATAAATGCAAAAATGTCCTTGGGTAAGGATTAAAAAAAAAAAAAAAAAGATTGCAAATCATCCAGTCACTCCGTATGCCCCTCCCTGTGTTATTTTTCTGCACAACACTTACCATTCTCTGATATATTATTTCTTTTACTTAATTTATTGCCCATGTCACCCAACTCGAATGTTATGTCCATATTGGCAGAGATTTTTAACTTTTTTTCCCACTGCTGTATTCCTAGTACCAACAATAAATTTGTTAAATGAATGACTCATTTTTTTTTTTCATTTTAATACTTTATCAGGTGCTACACAGCGAATGCCTGACCCCAAGCTTATGGATCACGGGCAGTCCCATCCGGAAGATGTAGATATGTACAGCACTAGAAGCTGAAATAGTCTACGTAGAGAATGGCAAGATTTGTGAAGTTCCAAATCATAACGAAAAAAGAAAAATCATGTAATGGGTAATTGTGACACATAGAGCATAATTTAAAGCAAATCTATTCCTTGCATCTTGTAATGTATAGTTTGGCCAGTCACGTAAGTGATCAAAACACAAACATTGAACACAATCCAAACAATATTAAATGATTGGTGAAGAGGCAGCGGTAGTAGTATTAAGATGCATTTGATGATTTTTAAGGGTGTTTATAAACAATAGAGTAAATACATGAACACTTATTAGACTAAGGTCTGAAAAAATATGTATGTGTACATATCAATACTTATACACACATATAGTTGCTTTAGCTTTTTCTAATTACTGTCAGCTAAATTAGAATGATTTGTGGAAGGATATGTTCCCTATCATTCTTTTTTTTCATTTCCCAGAGCTGGAATAAAATATTCATATTTTATGATACTCGGGGTTGGCTCTATCTCTTTGTTTTATTAATGTTGATTCCTCTTAAATATCCAAAAACACCTGTAACTATTTAAGAAGACATATGCTCCATGCGACCTCCGGTGCTCCTTAGCAGACCTTCTTCTGGTTCCTAGGTAGCTTCCTATTCTATTCCCTAAAAGAGGTTATTTCAGACCTTTTATTCTCAAGTCTCCTACACCTGCCAAAGATGACTGTGTCTCCTATTACATAGAGAAAAAAAACAACACAAGTTATTCATCATGACCATTCACAACTTCTTCCCATCTACCTTCAAGACTTACCTACCTTTTTTAGCCACACTGTCCCCTTTTTCTAAGGCTAATGCTTCTATTTGGGTTCCTGGTCTCATTCCTTCCTGGTTTTTCCCTTATCATATTATATCTTCAGTCTTTGGTTTCTCTTTTC
Organism: Tadarida brasiliensis; assembly: GCA_030848825.1. Classification (NCBI taxonomy): domain Eukaryota; kingdom Metazoa; phylum Chordata; class Mammalia; order Chiroptera; family Molossidae; genus Tadarida; species Tadarida brasiliensis. The sequence goes on from CM061280.1 coordinate 12,108,318, forward strand.
ACTCATTTTTCCCCTCTCAACCTCTAAATAGCTCTGATCTTCTTTTTCTAAAAACAACAGTAGCAAAAACCTCTATCTCTTGATCTACCTTTTCTACTCCTTTCTGTAATTGTCATTTTTCATAAAAAAATAATTAATGTCACTTTCTTACTTCCTCGCTATCAGTTACTAACTTGTGACACCCTCGCCTTTATACCTACTTGCATTTTCTGTAATTATTCAGTACTGACCGACCACTCCCTTCTTGAAACACACTCCTTCCCTTTGCTCTCTGTTATTCCTGCTCATCTTGTTCTTCTTCATTCTTCTCTTGATCTGAATCCCTTAAATGCCTAGGCTCCTCAGGTTATATTCCTAGCCTTCTTTTTCTCATTTGCTATGCGCTCTCATTTTCATTCAACATACTTCACCGACTTCAGGAGCCATTTATATGTCCTTATTTCTTATATGTGCAGCTCCAATATTTTTCCAGAGCTGTAGACCTATCTTTCTAATTATTTATTAGTTGTACCCATCTTCTATCCCATAGATATCCCCAGTGTCAATGTGCCTTACACTAAATTGCCTCTACCTCTGTCTCCTTATTTCTGTTTCTCAAATCTAGTCTACCTTCTCTCCTTGCTCTCATTGAAGTCTTCATCAACACTTTCCAGAATTATTAGTAGCCGTCTGGTTAATCTGCCTGCTATCAGGCTTGCTTTCAGTCACTTCAGAATGTGTTCTCCTTGCAAGTAACAGTAAACCAGTTAAGAGTAGCTTAAATAAATAAGAGTCTATTTAAAGGCTGGAATTAGGCATTACAGGATTGGTATAACTCATTGATGCCACCATCAAGGATCTATACATTTTTTTCCTTCCACTCCGGTCTTTAGCATGTTGATTTGTCACCTCATGTTCACAAAATGGCTACTGTACCTCTGGGAAACACATACACATTCAAAGTAGGAACAGGGGCCCGACCGGTGTGGCTCAGTGGTTGAGCGTTGACCCATGCACTGATGTGGGAACAAGGTTTAGGACAAACTGTACCAGATGCTTCTGACCCACATTTATCAGAAAAGGAAATGCTTTCTTAGAACTTCTCTCAGAAGTCTTCTCTTTATATCTTGACTAGAGCTTGTCATACAGCCACAGCACAGATAACTCGAGGAAGATTGGCAAATCATGCGTTTTCTATGATAAGGAAAGCAAGGGGGAAGGGATTTGGAATGGGTGTTGAGTTTGAGTTAACATACAGTGTCTGCCACCCTATTCTTCTAACCCATCTCTCATAGTATGACATCATTATCTTTCTAACTATTATAGATTGTCTTTCTGAAATTTTCAGTCTCTCATCTTTGCCTACAGAATCAAATTAAGACTCCTTAGCATGCATGCAAGGTCCTTCATATATGATACCAGCTCAACTCTAATCCCATTTTCCCTCACCCTACCATCCTACTGCCAATGCATGTTACATTTCATCTATAACATACCACTTGCTTCTTGAACATGCTTTGATCTTTTATCCCTTTCTCTCTCTCTGCCTATGCTGGTGCCTCCTCTTAGCATTTTTTTCTGTCTCATCTTGTTCCATATTCCAACTTCCTGATCCTTCAAACCCAATTCCAGTGTTATTATTCTGCAAGGTAAGATTTAGATGCTCTCTCTTCTACATTCTCATACACTTGGTACTTACAGCTGTGATAGTCCATACACTTTAATATAAAACTAAACCTAGTATTTTTTCACGGATAAGGCTCCACTTGGTACCTACTTGTGAGTATGAGTCAATCATCTTTGTGTAGCTTTTATACCCATGACATACCCTGGTACATAGTAGGAACTCACATATTCTCCCATACTGGTTGTAACACGGGATGCAAAAATAATTATAATTCTATCAAAGGACTTATATTCTAGAAAGGATGGAAACATATAAAAATCCAGTAATATATGTAGTATCTGTCCTAAGTATAACCAAAGAGCTATAGATGCTGAAAGATGGAATGTAGTTCTGAGAATATGTCAAGGAGGCAGTGATACTTGAGCTGCTCAAGGTGGGGAAGCAGTTCACTTACTGGTTTTTTATAAGTCATCTCTTCAACATTTAGCTACAGTATTTTCAATGAGTTTTGTACCTCAGGTCTATTTATAATCAAACACATCCATATTTCATAAAATCTAAGACACGTTATTTACCTCTGAGAAAAAGTGCTGCCAGTTATACTTCTCCCAAGTTCAGACATACTAAGATGTGAAAATATAAGCATCTTAAATTTAGTGAGCTATGGTAAGTTAAAAAATAAATATTCTAAAGCCAAATATAAGTGATTTGTGAATTGTGTGCTCTTTTGAATCATCAGCTCTGCCACTAGCCATTAGTATATTAGTTTTGTAATGCAGATGTGACTATATCTACAAAATCTGTCTCCAAGTAAAATATTCATTAAACCAGTTTAATCACTTGCTCTATTGTACAACACGCAAAGTCAAACTGCTGTTGGACTCAGGTGACATTGACATTTTAGAACCTATGTTGGGACAATTTATGGTAAGTCCTCTTTCACGCTTGCCATGTATAGTAGTTTTTCTTTGTTAATCCTGAACAGATACCAGCATTCCCTGGAGAAAAGGTCTAAAGTTCTCAATGAGTGTTTTAGTCAATAGAAGCCTGGTTCCAAATGACAGCATGCAGTAACACTGTTCATGCAGTAACATTGGCTTTTGATGCTATCTTTATTTTTTTAATTAATTTTTTTTTCTTTATTGATTTCAGAGAGAGAGAGGAAGGGAGAGGGAGAGAGAGATAGAAAATAGAAACATTGATGAGAGAGAACATCGATTGGCCTCCTCCTGCATGCCCCCCACTGGGGATAGGGCCCACAACCTGGGCATGTGCCCTGACCAGGAATCGAACCAGCGACTTCTTGGTGCATGGGTCAATGCTCAGCCACTGAGCCACACCGGCTGGGTGATGCTATCTGTTTAAAACAAATTATTTTTACTTGAAAGTATAGTCTTCATTAACACTTTTATTTTCTTAAAGTTCTATATGCAAGGTATTGTGTGCCTAACACTGTACTTCCAAATAATAATACAATAATTATCCTAGACTCCTCTAAAACTGTAAAAAGGAAAACGTCCTTCTCTAGTTTTAAACCCCCCTTTGAAGTCCAAAATGCATTTGCTATGTCCACTCATTGATTTCTCAATAAATACAATTTCACTGTTTTTTTTATTATAGAAAAAGTTTACCTAAAATTCTCACATGTATTTTCAAAATACAAAAAGATACTGTTTTTATACTATTCTCATGCTTATGGTGGACCTATCTTATAGGTAAAATCACCTTCTGATCTCTTTGCTTATTTCTGCTTTATAGCAAAAAGCTATATAGTGTGGTTGTGATTTATATAGAAATCAATACTTAATTAAATATAACTCAATTATAGCTTATATGAGTATCTGATTTGAAAATTCAGTTTAATGGAATACAAAATTTAAGTATAGTTTGAGGTTATGTTCAGATGATGAGATAAATTATCTAATTTAGGCCCTGTTAAGTAATAATATTTGATAAAGAGAAGATAACATATGGAATATGGATATTAATTGTAATATATACCTGACTTAGCTTCTTCAGCATTCCAGCTGCAAAAGGTGAGAGGATTAAGCAAAAAACAAAAAACTCATAGACACAGACAAAAATATGGTGATTACCAGAGGGAAAGGGGGGTGGAGGGGAGGTAGAAGAAGTTCAAGGGGGGAATAAATGGTGATGAAAGGATACGTGACTTGGGATGGTGAATACACAATACAATATACTGAAACCTATATAATTTTATTAACCAATGTCACTCCAATAAATTCAATTAAAAGGAAAAAAAAGATATAAAGTAAAATGAAAAAAAAATACAAGTTGAAGAATTCCACATAGCATGTTATTTGCTTTAGTTAAAAGAAAGAAAATGTGAAACCCTATATCTAGTTGTCATATATTCTTAATAGCTTGTGTTGAAACTCAACTCGTGAATGTTTTTTATATCTCTTTTTCCTAATTGAAATGTAGTTTCAAAGGTAATGGAAAAGATTTTGAATTTATCTTAATGGTCAATGGAGAGAAAATGAGTCCTGTCACTGTCACCTAATCATAGAGTATATTTTTATTCATTGCTTGACAAACCAACTCAAAATGTAAAAGTATTTTATAAAGACAAAAGATAAAAGGCTTATTCAAACCTTGACAGGAACTAATATATTATTCTGATCTGGTTGAGTCTTCACCTTATTCAAGGATCACTAGGACAGTGATCAGGCTCATGAAACAGAAATGAGTTACATAAACTGACTTAAACTATTTATATTAAAGCCTTCTCTCTACTCCTTAAATTAAAACATACCATTTTAATTTATAAAGTGTAAGTAATAGTATAAGTGTAACTTGGCCTCGGTAAGGTTGTATGACATAAAAGTCCTCTATGTAAGGTAATTTGCCTATCCGGGCATCGTATCTAAAATAGTACATGGCAAATGGAGCGGTCACTTTGTCTAGGAAGAGGGAAGAGCAGGTACAAAGAGATTAATGCTTTGAATTTAGAATGTCCTTTCTTCCAAAAGAGAATATTTTTGTGTGTATTTTAAACTATCAAAGTAATAAAAGCTCACTGGACAAAATTTCAAACAATACAGAAATGTATAATGTAGAAGGTTTAGTTCCCTTATCATACAAACTTTGAGAGATAAGCCATCTTTTAACAGTGTAGTATATAGTCTAAAATTTCTTTCTATGCATGTACAAACAAGTACATATCACACATTTTCTTTTTTTAAAAAACTGAGTTTATGTATTTATACTTTTCTCCTTTGCTTAATAGTAATTATATGCTATAAAACTGTATATTGTTTCCAGGTTAGAGAAAATATTCTTCACATTAAATTAGAGAAGGAAGATTTATTTTACTTGATGCTTTTTGTTGATTGTGTACTTCTGCAATCAGGCAGTAGAAAAGGGGATTGTCTCCAAAGCCATCCCTGAATAAATCTGAAATATTAATTCACATACAATATGTTAGAAAGTTTATGGTAAAGAGAAGGAACGTGTTGGAGTAGGCAGCATCAGGAATTCATCTCTTCATCTGCACAACAATTGTTCTGGCAGAACTGTCCAAAGTGAATATTTTGGAGCCCTAGTGTTCATTTGAACACTTGCAACTCCCAGAGAACAGCTTAGCTGGTAAATTGCAATTTATTTCAGTCAAATTCAGCCATCAGCCCACTGGTGACTTTTAAGCTCCCACCACCCTCCTCAAGAGAGGCAGCTATGGAAAATGACCTGAATGTCTAGAGTGGCTTGCTAGAGCTGGGGTAGACAATAAGGAACTTATCCTCCAAATATTGGATTTCTGTGCTCTGACTGTGGATTGCTGCTCTGAACACTGAGGCTAGGGCTTGGAAGTTGGCCACCATTTTTCTAACCTCAACCAACTAAAGCAGCTTCCAGGAGATTTAAAGAAGCCACACCTATTTTGTTAGACATTGAAAAACAACCATGTATATAGGAGAATCTAGAAAGCCATCATGCATAACCAGAGAAAGACACAGACTTAGAAAAGACCTCAGAACACCTTAAACATTCAACTCAGGCTGATCTCTGACACAGAGACATCCTACAACAATTTTTTAAAAACTCATCACTGGAGAAGGGAAATTTAATTTCCAGAGTTAACATATTGTAATTTTCAAATGTCCAGTTTTCAACAACAAAACTCACAAGACATACAAAGAAATTGGAAAGTATGGCCCATTCAAAGGAACAAAGTACATTACCAGAAAACATACCTGAGGAAACCAAGATGTCAGACATACTACACAACAGCTTTAAAACAACTGTCCTAAAGTTGCTCAAAGAGCTAAAGTAAGACATGAACAAAACAGGGGAAAAAGGTATGAACAAAATAAGAATATGAGTACAGAAATAGAAATTATAAAAATTAACCCCACTAAAATATTTTAAAGCTGAAAAAGTATAATAACTGAAATGAAAAATGTCCTATAGGGGCTCAAAATCAGAATTGAGGAAGCAGAAAAAAATCAGTGAACTTGAAGATAAGGCAATTAAAATGATCAAGTCTGAGAAACGAAAAGTGAAAAGTAAACAAAACCTCAGGGTTCTATGGAAAACCATCAAGTGGACCAACATACATATTATGCAACTCTCATAAGGAAAGAGAAAAAGAAAAAAAAATAGAATATTTGAAAAACTAATGTCTGAAAACTTTCCAAATTTGATGCAATACATGAATCTACAAATCCAAAAAGCTCAACAAACTCTAAGTAGTATAAACTCAAAAATATCAACACCAAGACCCATTATAATCAAACTGTTGAAAGACAAAGAGAAAATCTTGAAAGCAACAAGAGAGAAGTAACTTGTCCCTTACAATGGATCCTCAATAATATTATCCAATTTCACGTCAGAAACTTTGGAGGCCAGAGGCAGTGTGTTAATATATTCAAAGTACTGAGGGAAAGGGTAACCTGTGAACCAAGAAATCTATACACACCAAAACTGTCCTTCAAACCAGATGAAATTAAGACATCCTCATAACCCTCCCCCCCCAAAAAAACACACACTGAGGGAGTTCATTATCATTAGACCTGCCCTGCATAAAGTGCTAAAAAAGTGCTAACAGCAGTCCTTTGGGTAGAAATGAAGCTAGATAGTAACTCAAAACCATATGAAGAAGTAAAGGTAAAGGTACTAAGTAAAGGTAACTACATAGAAAATTATAAGAACTAGTGTTCTTTTCATTTTGTTTGTAACTCCACTTTTTATTTACTTTTGCTATTACCATAAACTTTGATAAGTTGTGTTTTCATTTTCATTTAGGTAAAATATCATATGATCTCATTTATCTGTGGAATCTAATGAACAAAATAAATTGATAAATAAAATAGAACCAGCGACATGGAAGTATGGAACAGACTGACGAATCTCATGGGGGAGTGGTGGGGGAGGCAGAGAGTGATTAACCAAAAAACTTATATCATATATGCATAGCCCATGGACACAGACAATAGGGCTGTGAAGGACTGGGCTGGGGCAGGAGGCAAGTGGAAGGGGGTAATTGGGAGAAAATGAGGGACATCTGTAAGACTCAACAATAAAGATAAATTTGAAAAAGACATAAAAATTAATAAGAAAAAAATAAATTGCTTAGTAACCCAACTAAATATTATTATTATCTTACTTTTCCAGTCTCTGAGTATCCTTGCTCCTGGGGAAAGCTTAGTATTCTGGGAAAACCTCTCTATCCAGAATATGGTGGAGAGGAGGCATGGGACTAATAATATAGTTGTTGCCACTGAAAAATTTTATATTCTACTCCCCTTATTTGTACAAACTAATGTTACTAAACTTTAGCCATTTAGCTGTTGTCTTTCTGAAATGTCCCCAGTTTAAAAGGAAGTCCCAGTTCCAAAAGAAGAATAATGACAGTCTCTCTCTTTCTCTATCTCCAATCAAGAACTAATATTCTTGGAGAAAATGAGAGATCAACTTAGAAGCTCTTAAGAAGAACATGATTCTGGGATGAAAGCAGACCAAAAAGGCTAACAAGTTTGATGAAATTGAGAATTCAGTTTATGTTGGGCTTATCAGAAAACATTCAAGATAGCTGCAAGCAAAGTTAAAGGAAGTACATTTTCAAAAACTGAATTTATGTCAATGATGTTTGAGGAGGGAATTCTGCTTCATTTGAACTTTGGAACTGGAAAATTGTATTTGATAAATAAATAAGATTTTATGCGATAAATGTATTGCATGAAAAGCAATAAACTGTCTTCTGTATTATCTTAGGCTATTATGGAAAAGGTTATTACCATGAATATTGTTCTTAGTTAATAAGTACTTACTAGACACTACTGATTTTGCAATGTTCTAAGACACTCTCCTTTTCTTCTACAAAATTAGTTATCCATCATAGAAAAGGGTGAAAAAAATGGGTCCTTCTTAAGTTGGTTCTGAGCCCTATGCCATCATCACAGGTTTGGTGGTGATATTCTCAACATTGTAATTTCTTTTAGTTGGCTGATATGTATAGAATTTTGGAGAATAAGCTCAGAATTCAAAGTGTCCTCAAATAAGGAAAGAGATAGTAGAAGAACATTGAACTTTGCATCAACAAAACCAACGTTAAAACCTAACAAACATTAAAAAAAAACCTAATTCAAGAATCAACTTTGTGCTTCTTAGTCCATTCAAATGAGAAAAAGAAATGTATTAGAAAGTACAAATGTAAGGGATACTATTATATTCAGATATATATATATATAATATATATATATGATGAGAAATAGCTAATTGATCAAAGATATGACAAAAAATAATTGAATGAGTGGTTCTTGTTATTCTTGACTTCCTCCTCCTCTCAGCACCTCCCTTAAATGTTAATGATCCCTGTGGTCCCTGTCCTAGTTATCACCTCTAGCTGCCATTCCCATGGAGGTTCTTATCCACTTGCTACTCCCCTATCTACCTCAAGCTCTACTCATTAGCCATTTTAAACTTCTTTCTTTCTCAAGTGCTGGCCCTCTCCCTGTCATATTCAGGTGAGTCTCTCTTCATACATTCTTACTCACTTCCCAACCCCCAACTTCCAAGTACCTAGTTAATTCTTACTCATTGTTCAAATCTCAATCTAAAGATAACTTTTCAGCCCTGGCAGCTGTGTGTTAGTTGGTTGAGCATTTTCCCATGCACCAAGATGTCACCGGTTCGATTCCCTGGGACACATACCCCAGTTTCAGGCTCGATCCCCAAAGGGGGGTGGTGCAGAAGGCAGTAGATCGAAGTTGATGTTTCTCTCTCATCAATGTTTCTATCTCTCTCTCCCCCCCTCCCTTTCTCTCTCTCTCTCTCTCTCTCTCATCAATAAAAACATATTTTCTAAAAAAAGATAACTTTTTGCAGGTCTTCCCTGACTCCCTTTCAACAAACTTGCCTCCCATGTGTTCTTCCTCACACCCATTCTTCCTCTATATATCACCAAAAGAAAACAACCAATTCAGAACCACCTGGGAGCTTATTAAAACATAAATTCCCAGGATGTTCCACAAATTCCACTCTCCAGATGTTCTGATTTAGTGGGTCCGGTGTAGAACCAGTCTTCAAATTAACCAGCATCACAAATGATTCTGATGCACACTTAGGTTTAAGAGCCGTATTCTTTCATAATACTCATCGCTCTAAGTTAAAATTGTATATTTGTCTCTTCCCTCTAATCTGTAATGAGAGGAGGGACTATGTCTATTTTGCTCCCAACTGTATTCCAGTGCCTGGAATATAGAAAGGGGGGATAGATGGTGATGGAAGGAGACTTGACTTGGGGTGGTGAACACACAATACAACATACAGATGATGTATTATAGATTATACATCTGAAACCTGTAAAATTTTATTAACCAGTGGAAACCAAGTAAATTTAATAAAAAGGAGAAAATAGAAAGCACTCAATACATGTTGGAATGAATGAATGAATGAATGAATGAATGAATGAATGAATGAATGAATGAATGAAAGTATAGAAGGGGAAAGAACAGGTCTCCTAAAATCGGATGAACCATATGAACTCTGTATGGCCCTTTAAAATTTGCATGCCAATTATTACAGAGTGTGCTCTGAGAAAACATGCACTAAATGCAAAACATTTACCAACTCTTGGAACTGTCAACTATGTGCTTTATAACAGTCTTTTCATGGAAATTGTAGATTTTTTCAGAAACCAATATGGCATGTTCACAACACAGCAAATTGTTAAATCTGGTTACCGCCTGAGAATGGGATTAGGAGGGAAGGGAAGGGATTTTGGTTTTTACTTTGTATAATTTGGTATTGTTTGATTTTTTTTGCCAAAAATTAGGAGCACATATTACCATTGGATTGATTTTAATTCCCCCAAATTAAATAATTATTTTAAAAAGTAAAGGGTTGGGCGATTATTGACTCGATTATTTTTAATATGCTACTCTACAAAAATGCATTTGGATAGTTGTTTATAATACAACTTTCTCTCTTATAGTTAGATATTTGGGATTGAAGTGGGAGTATTTAGCTTCAAATATTTGCTTTATTCTTTTCTTCTGTCCCTTTTAAATATGGCTCAAGAACATCCCTTACATTATTGATTTACTGGAGAAGTCACACTAAACAGATATTGAAGCTTTGTGGAAAGGAGGTGAAGTGGGGGAATTGGGTAGATATTGTTGAAAAGTAAAAAGTTACAACTAGTAGTTAAATAACTTCTGGAGATCTAATGCACAGCATAGTGATTATAGTTAACAATATTGCATTATAAATTTCAGAGTTGCTAAGAGACTAGATCTTAACTGTTTTCAACACAAAGAAATGATAGTTAGGTGATATGATAGAAGTGTTAACTAACTGTAGTGATCATATTGTAATATATAACTTACACAATGCTATACATTAATTATATCTCAACTAAAAAAGGAAGCTGTGAGGTAGAGTGAAGAGCACTGGCTTTGAAGTCAAACAGTCCACAGTCTGAATCCGAGCACTGCCATTTAATGATGCTGTGATGTTATAAAAGTTAGTCTCTCTGAGCTTTAGTTTACTCCTCTTTAAAATGTGCTAATTAGTACCTTCCTCGCAAAATTGTTGTAAAGAACAAATGTGAGTGGGGCTAGCCACGGAGTAAATGCCAGCTTTCTTCTCCACTTTATTCGTAAAACAAATATGTACTGAGAAAATATGTGCCAGATATCACTTTATACACTGGGAATGCACTAGTATGCAAAGCCAAAATGGTCCTTGCCCTCATGGAGGTAGAGTATAGCGGGGGAGACAGACATTATATCGAACTATCTAGAGAAAGAGGTGTGAGAAATACCATGAAGAAGAACCACAGGGAGCTATGAGAAAGTATCACAGGAGTATCTAATTTGTTGGCTTTACTTTCAATGTGGAAAGGTGGGTACCCTCTTTGGGAAGTGACAATTAAATTGAGTAAGTTTTGACCAGTCAAAAAGTGAACGCAAAAGCAAAAAGAACCATGTATTTTTTTTTTTTTAATCTGAAGCATGTTTTTTCTTCCTTCCCCTTGAAGGTAGGAAAGCATAGGAAAGTGTGTGTGTGTGTGTGTGTGTGTGTGTGTGTGTGTGTGTGTGTGTGTGTGTGTGTAGAGAAAAAAGGAAGGAGAATTGTCCACTGGCTTATGTCAGTAGATACCACTTTTGAACTTTACGTATAGAAACTTATCTCAAAGTTAATCTGTAATGAGCCCATAGGAATTTGCTTAATCAAACATCTGTAGTATCATAACACATACTATCAAGATGTCAGATAAGCCCTGGTTGGTGTGACTCAGTGGTTAGAGCATTGGCCCGCGCACGGAAGGGGTTCCGGGTTTTATTCCTGGTAAAGGGCACATACATAGATTGTAGGTTCAGGGCGCATGCAGCAGGCAACCAATAGATGTGTTTCACATCAATGTTTCCCTCTCTCTCTCTCTCCTCTCTCTTTCTCCCCCTCCCTCCCTTCTACTCTCTCTAAAAAAAAAAAAAAAATCAATGAAAAAAATATCCTCAGGTGAGGATTAACAACAAAAAAATATGTCAGATAAAATATATATACAATTAAAATATTTATATTATAAATATATAAACAAAATATGTATTTGTAGACAAAAAACTTGCTTGAATGTTCAAATATTTTCAACAAACTTTAAGTTTTCTTTACAATGCATCAATGCCATAAAACTTGCAATAATAAAACTGTCCTTACACAATCGAGCCTTCATTTTTGTCATTCCATTGAAGACCTCACCAATATGTGATTCATTGCTAAGCAATGCCTTAAATTTGAATGTCTATTTTTTTATTGTGAACTGCCTGCTCAAGGTATTTAGTGAACTTAAAAGGAAAAGAATAGCCCAACCAGTGATGTAACTCAGGGCATTCAATTATGCTTCACTAATAATCCTGCATTACTCCTGGTCCAGAGGAACTCTTCAAAGCAAAAAAAAAAAAAAAAAAAGTTTTGTGTCTTTTAATACACACCCAGTAAAGCCTAAGTGATCTCCAAGATCTCAAAATTGACCTAGCTTCCCAAGGGTTAGTTTTAGGATTGATCCATGACTACACTAGACTTCAGGTTCTCTCTCCCCTTCATTATCTCCAGTGCACCACTAAAGGAGCCCATCTATTCTTTGAATTTTCTATCTGTCACATCCATCCCATCTTGCATCACCTGAACCTGGATTAATGCAGCAGCTTCTCAGTTGGTCTCCCTAGCTTTAGGCCTTACCCATATAGTCTATCCTTCCTATTATCCCGACTATTCATTATTTTCTATTTTATTCCCATATACAGCATTAAGTGCCTGGAATTTTTCTGAATATTATCAACGTATTTATTCATTTAATACTCTCAATAATCCTATGATATTCCTATGATATAGGTAAAATTGTTATCCTCGTGTACAGGTGAGGGCACTGAGGCTCAGGAGAGATTAAGTAACTGTTCAAGGTCACACAGTTAGTAAGTGGTAGAACTGGGATTTAAATTCAGGCAGCCTAGCTCCAGAGTCTATGATTTTTTTTTTAAATCCTCACCCAAGGACACTTTTCCATTTATCTTCCGAGTGGAGGGAGGGGGAGAGAGAGGGAGAGAAAGCGAGCGAGCGAGAGAGAGAGAGAGAGAGAGAGAGTGAGAGGAACATCAATGCAAGAGAGACACATTGACTGGTTGCCTCCCGCACAACCCCGACCAGGGCCGGGACCGAACCACAACCCGAGGTACATGTCCTTGACCGGAATTGAACCCAAGACTCTTTGGTCCACAGGCCGAAGCTCCAGCCGCTGAGCCAAACCGGCCAGGGCCAGAGTCTACGCTTTTAACCACTATTCTGTACTGCTGCTCTCAGTATAATGAGTCACCCTCCTGCTGCTCTGGCCTTAATGGTCTTCTTTTCTTCGAATTCCTTCACCACATAGACTCTATACCACTTTTTAAATTGCTTTTTATGTAATTGTTTTATGCTAATTGATTTGGATAATCCAACCTCTGTGTAAAGTCCTCAACAACAACCACGTCTTATCTGAGTTCTGTAGCCCTGAGAACGCCTAGCACAGGACTATGTACCTATGTCTGAGATTTGAACAAACCTCCAGGGACTGAAATACTTAATGATGACCTTTATCACTTTCATTACAAGCTTCACCCTCGTGATTTGGTTAAGCCAGTATATGCTATTATAGGAAACGTATTCAGCATACTTAAAATGACTCAAGAATCAAAGTTCAAATTTTTTTGAAGCATTGGAAAACTGACTCAGGGAATATTTTAATTTATCAATTCAAATTCGTCAAAGTCTGCCATTTTATAATTCCTTAGTGAGGTATTTTACAAAAAAGGAGAAAATAATAGGAACATTAAAAGCTAATTAAGTTTTGTTACTAACTTACTGATTCCAATTAGGATATAGTTTATTGTGATTTAGTATATGGTTTAGAGCCAAAAGACTTAAATCTTAGTCCTAGTTCTAAGTCTTTACAAGTTATATAACGGAGGTTATTTAATTTCTCCAAGCCCTATCTCCCTTACCTCATCCCATGCCTGCTTTCTCATCTATAAATTGGGGATAATATTTGCCTTACCTCAAAATGGTTTTGAGGATCAAAGAAGTTAATAAGTCTGAAAGTACTTTTTAAACTCTAAAGCACTATACAAATGTAGGTTTTATTATTATTCATAGTATCACACCTGAGAACAAAGAAATGCTAGTTTAGATTTTAGATTAGCTTCTAATGTAAACTCTGTGATCTGGGTGAAGGCATTTACTTCTCTGAACCTCATTCTCTCCTTTTGTAATTTTTTTTAACACTTTGTGAGTTAATGATCTTAATTTCCTTCATATCCTGTTGGCAAATAACTAATAATCTCATACTAGAAAAAAATCTGAAGTGTTACTAAATGTTTCCAATCCAAATGATTACCATACCATGAAGTAAATTATTTTATATCATTTCCTTGTGTTGCTGCTTAGTAGTTTATAACTCTTTTGCATGAATAAATGATTTAAATTACTCCTGTGTTCTGCACTTATAAATGATGATAGATAAAATGCTATGCTTATGTTATCTTGTATAGAAAAAAATAAATTGCTTTCTTTGAATTATTCAAAAATAAACTGAAAGAAATGTATTTTAAGGAACTCTTGAAGTAAATAAAATAAAATAATTTTTCACCAGGAGCAGAATATTTCTTCTGTGCTCAGAACTAAATCTCCAAAAGTATATGTACTTCAATTAATTAGTACTCTACTCCATTAATAATAACACTTCTTACAAATTATATGTGTTTATATCTGTGTATGTGTACATGGACACATATTATTTTAAGTTTTCTGCCAATGGAAAACTTTAAGACAGAAGTTTTTAAGACACATTAAACCAAAAAAGAGAAATGTTTGACTCATAAGAAAGAGAAGGAGAATATAGAAGTTTGGAGATTAGACTGAAGAAACAGAAAAAGCAGTCATTCATACAATATTTATTGATCACCTACTATGTGCCAGGCAGATCCATCAGGCACTGAGGAGACAAAGATGAATAAGATAAATCTCTGCTCTCAAAGATTTCAGTATTGTTGGAGAGACAGGCATACATACATACATACATGTGTACACACACACATACATAGATACATAGATGATACATACATACACAAACAAGTCAGTGTAAGTGCTATGCTAGAGATATGCAAAGGGTGCCACAGCAGCAGGGCAAAATAACATCTGCTTTAAACTGAAGGGTCAAATAAAGCTTTTTGGAGAAGGTGACAATCTGACCTGAGCTATTGGTGAGAAATGTGAGTTATTCATGTGAAAGGACAATGGGGTGTATTCCAGGTAGTGGAAGAGCTTTTATGAAAGTCTGGAGATAACAAAAAGCAAGGAGAATTCCAGAGATCTGCAGCTTGGTCAATGCTTAGAGTATGAAGGAAGGAGTAGCAATCAATGAAGGTGAAGATGTAGGCAGGAACTAGGTTTTGAAAGACCTTGGTACAGCTTGGCTGAGGAGTTAGGCTTATGCTAATTAATTGAGAGCCATTTTAAGAGAACATGAGGAAAACATGTTAACTTTTATGTTTTTTTGTGAAAAACATATTACAGTGTTTATTATTTTTTCTTAATTATCAGTTCATGTTTTTAAAGTTGCTGGGTTTTACTTCTAGGAATATACCCTAAGAATCCTGAAACACCAATCAGAAAGAATATATGTACCCCTATGTTCATAGCAGCACTATTTACAATAGCTAAGATCTGGAAATAGCTCAAGTGTCCATCAGTAGAAGAGTGGATAAAAAAGCTGTGGTACATTTACACAATGGAGTACTATGCAGCTGTAAGAAAGAAAGATCTCTTATCCTTTGAGACGACATGGAGGGACCTGGAGAGTATTATCCTAAGCAAAACAAGCCAAGCAGAGAAAGACAAATATCACATGATCTCACTTATTTGTGGAATATAATGAACATAACAGTCTGAGGAACAGGGTCGACCCAGAGACGTGGAAGTAGGGTACAGACTGACAACCCTCAGAAGAAGGTGTGGGGGAGGGAAGAGATAAACCACAGAACTTATACGCATGTAGCCATAACTGATGGACATGGACAACAAAGCTGGGGACGGGGTGGGGGGAATGGGGAGGAGGGTGTCAATGTGGAAAAAAGGAGAAACATCTGTAACAAAAATAAATTAATAAAAAAATAAATAAATAAAGTTGGGTTTTTCCTGTATACTACAATGGCAATTTTGGGAAATAAACAAAACCATGGATGAAGCCCCATTAAAATGTTTTTGGGGACTGACCCCATTCTTTGCTAACAGGAGGAATGTCTTTGCCTCTACAAGCTGCATGTAGTTTCAAGAGGCACAGGTCAGTGAATTTCCTGACATTGTGTGCAAGACTGAATGTGCACATGTGCACTGTTTAGGGAGAGCATTCATAGTTTTATGTTTTAGAGATAATTATAATAAAAAAGGGAAAGAGACAAAATCAGTTGAGAGGTTGTTACTTTAATCTGTATTGTGAAAGAAATGAGGCTCTGAAATCTAGCTGTGAAGGTAGGGAAGAAAAAGGAACACATTCAATAATTATTTGGGAGGTAGAAGTGACTTGGTAACTGACTATATGTGAGGATAGGTGAGATGGTATGATATAGGAAGACACCTAGGTTTTGGGATTCAGTGAATGGACGAGAGAGAGCGCAGTTCAATGAAACGTCATATATAGGGAGGGGAAGGAGCAGGTGGGGAGGCAAAATTGAGTTCACACATATAAAATTTGAGGTATCTTTGGAATTTCCATGCAGAGATGTTCACTTAGCAGTTGGACATCTGGGCTGGACATATATTTATGTTTACTTAAAAAGAGATGGTAACTAAGGACACAATCACAGTGAGGCTACTAGACAAAGTACAAAAAGTGAGGGTATCAGAACCCTAATGATAGAATCCTAAGAAGTACCAATGTATATGGACTAAATTTAAGAACACCTGGAAAAGACTGAAAAAAGTTGTCTATAGAGATATGGGGAAAGTCAAGAAGATTGTGATGTCACAAAGGCCAGGGGAGCAGAGAGTTTCCTGTGTCAAATGCTCCAAACGTTCACAGTAGATAAAGATTGAAAGATACCCACTGGATTCAGCAACAAGTAGGTTATATATAACCTTATTGAGTACAGTCTCAATTCCAGTAGAATGAGGGGAATGAAATGTAGGCTGGGGAGTGGATAAGAAGTGAAGGAATAGAAGCAATGATTGAATAGTACTCTTTCAACTAGCTGTGCTATGAAGAAGAGGAAAAGAATAGTGATGACTGAGGGACAATGAGCTTTATCTTCAAAATATACTCCACTTTAAACCACTTTTCTCTAACTCCACTACTGCCTCTCTGGTCTGAGTTATCAATATCTCCCTTTAGTTACTGTAATAGATTTCTCCCTCCATCCCTCCAGCTTCTTTCAAGGGGTTCTCTTTGTCTTTGGTTTTCTGCAATTTGAATGTGATATACCTAGAGGTAAAGTGTTTGGTATTTATCCTGCTTACTGCTGAGATTCCTGATTAGTGGTTTGGTGTTGCTACAAAACAAAGTTTATCCACCTGGTGCTAGCAGAGTCAAGCACTAGACACGGAGAATTGCAGTGGAGAACTATCAGCTGTTTTATTGATGATTGGTGCCATCCAGGTGAATGGGAAGCTAATTCTCTAAAGGCCTGACTCCCTAGTGCCATGTAGGTTACAGATTATACAGGGCAAAATCATAAAACACCATGGGACAGGGGTTAAGGGTTGTGCTGAGAGCTGGTTGATAGGAGGTGAGGTAGAGACAGTAAATTATTTCTTCAGGTCATAAGTCCAGTTCTGAGGTCAGTTCCAGTGTCCCTCTGTCTCGTTTCCTGGGGTAGTAGCCCTAAGGATAGTTCCACCTTAGGGCTGGACTCAGGAACTGAAACATAACCTAGGTCAAGATGTTAATTCTCAGAGGTCTGGACCATGTGACCATTAGGTCCAGGCTACTGGCTTGTGCTGCCCTCAGGTATTGCTGATTATCCAGAGGCAAGGCTAGGTCTCTGAGGGCTATAAGGAGAGAGAGAATTTCTAGAGCTAGAATTTAAAGCTAAATTTAATCAAAGTCATGAGTACTCTCGGTTTTAGTGTCTGCCATTAATTTTGGAAAATATTCAGCCATTATGACTTCAACTATTTCTTCTTTTTCTAGTATTCCCATTACACATGTGTTACACCTTTTGTAATTGTCCCATAGTTCTTCAGTATTCTGTTCTGGGTTTTTTATTCTTTTTGTCTCTGTGCATTTCAATTTGGGAAGGTTCTACTGATATATTTTCCAGCTCAGATTCTTTCCTCAGCCATGTTCAGTCTGCTAACAAGCCCATTAAAGGTGTTCATTTCTGTTACAGTGTTTTGGTTTCTAGAGTTTCAAGTTGACACTTTCTTAGAGTGTCCATTTTTCTGGCTACATTACCCATATAATCTATTTTTGCACGTCGTCCACTTTTTCCATTTGAAGCTTTAGCATATTAATCATGATCTTAGAAAATTCCCATCTAATAATTCCCAAATCTCTGCTATATTTGAGTCTGGTTCGGATGCATTGTTTGTCTTTCAGATTGTTTTTCTCTTGCCTTTTAGCATGCCTTGTATTTTTTTGTTGAAAACTAGATATGATTTATCAGGTAGGAGGAACTAAAGTAGATAGATTCTTCATGTGAGGTATTGTGTTTATTTGGAATTAGGTTATGTTTACTGTTTGCAGTGGTTTTGGCGTCAGCAGCTGAAATGTACTGGTGTCCTTGTTTTGGCCTCTCCTATTGTCTTTGGGTTTTCCTAGAAGCTCCTTAAATAGAATCTGTCAGTTTCAATCCACAGTTATACCACAGGCTTTTTGTTGTAGCACTAAGGTATTGAAGAGAGGTAGTGTTCTGTAATTTTGTTACTAGATGTCATTTTGTTAGTGGTCCTGAGTCCTTGGACTGTGACCTACGAAAGCGTTGCTTAGCGTGTTTCACCCCTCATATCTGAAATAGGAAAACTAAAGGGGCCAAGAGCTCTCATTGCTTTTCCCCAAGTTAGATAAGGCTACGGTAAAGCAAGTAGTTTTCTCTGAGGGCAGGCCTTTGTTACTAAGAACACAACACTCTGAGCATTTCAAACTGATCACTTTCCTCTGATCATATTTCAATATGGTTATGTTTCCCATCCCCTGCCCCTAAATGAGGGATTTTCCACTAATCTTCACCATGAGTACCTCATGGATAAAATTAAAGCATGCCCCATCCCCTCCCCAGACTGGAACCCAGGTTTTGTGTTTTTTTTTTTTTTTTTTTTTTTTTTAATTCTCCATCTGGTCCACATACAGCCTCCAGCAATTATTCAATTATCACGTAAGTGTTCCTAAAAATTATTGCCTCCAGTAGCTTCTGTTCCAGGCAAATTGATCTGGACTGTTATTCTCTATGTTCACCTGTCTCTCCAGTTTGGGGGCAGTGGCTTGCCCTATGACTTCAATTCTCTGGTTGGTTTAAGAACAATCACTGATCTTCAGTTTGCTCAGCTCTTATCCTTGCTGTAAGGATGGCAGTGACAACTTCTTAATCTCTTGCCATGTTGGATTTGAAAGCAGAGGGATGTAATAGCTTTCTACTGTCCCCCTGCTTCTACTCTCTCCCATTGCAGTATTTTCTCCACACTATGGCCAATGTGATCATTTTAGAACATGTCATATAGCCCTGACCAATTTTTCTCAGTGGTTAGAGCGTCAGCCTGCAGACCGAAGGGTCTTGGGTTCAATTCCCTGTCAAGGGCACGTGCCTGGGTTGCAGGTTTGTTCCCTAGTCCCGGTCTAGGTTGTGTAGGAGGCAACCGATCTATGTGTCTCTCTCACATCGATGTCTCTCTCTCCCTCTCCCTTCCTCCCACTCTATCTAAAAATCAATGAAAAAATATCCTCCCATGAGGATTAACAAAAAACAAATACAACAACAAAAAATCATATAGTGACACCCTGCTCTCCTTGCCCAGAATGCCCTTCCTTAATTCCTTCAAGTCTCTACTCAAATATCATCTGCCTTCATGAAGCTTACTATCTAGTTGAGGGAGACAGAAATAATCAACAAATTAAAATTTAAAAATGTATAGAATGTCAGATGGCTATAAGTGTTACATAGAAAAATAAAGCAGGGAAGGAGATTTGGGAAAGTTAGGGTTGTGGAGGTGATGTAAACTGAAATAAAATAGGGTGGGTAGGGAAGTCCTTACTTAAAAGTTGGCTTTTGAGCCCTGGCCAGTTTGACTCGGCGATTAGAGCGTCGGCCTGTGGACCAGAGAGTCCTGGGTTCGGTTCCTGCTAAGGGCATGTACCTCGGTTGCAGTTTGTCCCCGGCTCCAGTTGGGGTCGTGTGAGTGGCAAACACTCGATGTGTCTCTCTCACATCGATGTTTCTCTCTCTCTCTCTCCCTCCCACTCTAAAAAAAAAAAAAAAAAAAAAAACGGCCTCAGGTGAGGATAAAAATAAATAAAAGTTGCTTTTGAGCAGAAACCTGAAAGAGTGATAGAATGACACATTTGGATATCTGGAGTTGGAGCATTCCAGGCTGAGGAAACAAGTACATAGCCCCAGAGAACAAAAGTACCGAACATTTTGGATTAACAATAAGGAGGCAAGTGTAGTGGTTTAAAACTCCAGTGATCAAGGAGGCAATTAAAAGGAGATATGGTTAGATTATGTAGGACCTTAGGCTATAGTGAAACTGAAAGAGCTGATTTAAGGGAAAAGATCATACATAAGGTGTCTTTGGAAATAAGTTTGAGATGCTTATGACAAAATCAAGTGGAAATGTCAGGTAGGTTGTTGGATATATTCTGGAGTTTAGAGTAGTTTGGACAAAGACAGAAATGTTGAAATCATTATCTTGGAATGAGATGATTTCTCCTATGAAATGAGACAGAGAAGAGGTTGAGATTTAGACTAAGGAGCTCCATGGTTTAGAATTTCACAAGCCAGCAGAGACTCTGAAGGAGTGGCTAGTAAATTAAGAGTAAAAACAAAAGAGAGGGATATCCTAGAACCCAAGTGAAGAAAAAATTTCAAGAAATGCAGAGTGAGCAACTCTGTCAAATGGGTAGTGTTGAATGATCATGTAACTTGTGCAAGATGAGACACTTTTGGGATGAAAGAGAATGCTATTAATAATCGTGTGGGGAGAAGAGGCAAAACTAAGACTGTCCTGGGACATATGGTCACTAATGTAGGTCATGTAAGATAAGGACTGAGAATTGGCCATTGGATTTAGCATTATGGTGATCATGGTGAGCATGACAGGAGCAATTTTAGTGGAATGGTGAGAAGAAAGTTTGACTGAAGTGGATACAAGATGGAACGTGAAAGAAGAATTGGAGGTAACATGTCTAGACATCTCCTTTGAGGAGTTTTGCTGTTAATGGCAATAAAGGAAATGGCTAGAAGAGAATGTAGGCTCAAGGAATTTTTGTTTGTTTTTGAGATGCATGACATGAGAGCATGTTTATTTATTTTTAAAAATATTTTGATTGATTTTTTAGAGAGAGAGAGAGGAAGGGGGAGAGAGATAGAAACATCCTTGTGAGAGAGAAACATCAATCGGCTGCCTCCTGCACACCCCCTACTTGGGATCGAGCCCACAACCCGGGTATGTGCCCTGACCAGGAATTGAACCAGGACCTCTCAGTCCTTGGGACAATGCTCAATCCACTGAGTTCCCAGCTGGGCTGAGAGCATATTTATTGATGGGGATAATCCAATGGAGAACCAAAATTTCTAATGCAGAACAGAGAGAGAATTGCTGAGTCAAGTCCTTAAGTAGGCAAGGGGAGATAAAAACCAATGTATGGAGGGAAGCTGGGTGGAGGCTGGGTGGAGTTGGGCAAAGGAGGGAAAAATGGGAACATTTGTAATAGTGTCAACAATAAATATAATGTTACAAAAAGAACCAATGTACGACTTATGATCACAATTAAAATTGTTATTGTTACTTTTTTTTAATTAATTTATTTTTGTTACAGATGTTTCTCCTTTTTCCCCCATTGACACCCTCCTCCCCGTCCCTCCCTGCCCCGTCCCCAGTTTTGTTGTCCATGTCCATTGGTTATAAGAACATGCGTACAAGTTCTGTGGTTCATCACTCCCCTCCCCACCCCTCTTCTGGCAATTGTCAGTCTATACCCTACTTCCACGTCTCTGGGACTACCCTGTTCCTCAGACTGTTATGTTCATTATATTCCAGAAATAAGTGAGATCATATGATATTTGTCTTTCTCTGCTTGGCTTGTTTCGTTTAGGATAATACTCTCGAGGTCCCTCCATGTCGTCTCAAAGGATAAGAGATCTTTCTTTCTTACAGCTGCATAGTATTCCATTGTGTATATGTACCACAGCTTTTTTATCCATTCGTCTACTGATGGACACTTGGGCTATTTCCAGATCTTAGCTATTGTAAATAGCGGTGCTATGAACATGGGGGTACATATATTCTTTCTGATTGGTGTTTCAGGCTTCTTAGGGTATATTCCTAGGAGTGGGATCACTGGGTCAAATGGTAATTCAATTTTTAATTTTTTGAGGTAACACCATAGTGTTTTCCATAGTGGCTGCACCAGTCTACATTCCCACCAGCAGTGTACTAGAGTCCTCTTTTCTCCACACCCTCGCCAACACTTGTTGTTTGATGCTTTGTTGATGGTGGCCATTCTGACAGGTGTGAAGTGATACCTCATTGTTGTTTTAATTTGCATCTCTCTGATGATTAGTGATGTTGAGCATTTCTTCATATGTCTCTTGGCCATTTGTATGTCTTGTTTGGAGAGGTGTCTATTTAGTTCCTCTGCCCATTTTTAATTGGGTTCTTTGTCTTCCTTTTGTTGAGATGTATGAGCACTCTATATATTTTGGAAATTAATCCCTTATCTGATATATCATTGGCAATTATGCTCTCCCATACAGTGGGTTGCCTTTCCACTTTGATGGTTGTTTCTTTTGCTGTGCAGAAGCTTTTGAGTTTGATGTAGTCCCATGTGTTCATTTTTTCCTTTGTTTTTGTTGCCTTAGGTGATATATCAGTGAAAATTCTGCTGCGTATGATGTCTGAAATTTTGTTGCCTACATTTTCTGCTAGGATTTTTATGGATTCACGAGCTACATTTAAGTCTTTTATCCATTTTGAGTTTATTCTTGTGTATGGTATAAGATGATGGTCTAGTTTCATTTTTTTGCATGTAGCTGTCCAATTTTGCCAGCACCATTTATTAAAGAGGCTGTCTTTACTCCATTGTATGCTCTTGCCACCTTTCTCGAATATTAATTGAGCATAATGTTTTGGGTCAATTTCTGGGTTCTCTGTTCTATTCCATTGATCTATGTGCCTGTTCTTGTGCCAGTTCCAGGCTGTTTTGATTACAGTAGCTTTGTAGTATATCCTGATGTCCAATATTGTGATCCTGCCTACTTTGTCCTTCTTTTTCAAGATTGCTGTGGCTATTCGGGGTCTTTTTTGGTTCCATATGAACTTTTGAAATATTTGTTCTAGTTCTGTGAAATATGTCACTGGTATTTTGATGGGGATTGCATTGAATCTATAGATTGCTTTGGGTAGTATGGACATTTTAATGATGTTAATTCTTCCAATCCATGAACAAGGTATGTGCTTCCACTTTTTTATATCTTCCTCTATTTCTTTTTTCAATGTCCTGTAGTTTTCTGCAAATAGGTCCTTTGTTTCTTTGGTTAAGTTTATTCCTAAGTATCTTAATTTTTTTGCCGAGATGGTAAATGGAATTGTTTTTTTTAGTTTCTTTTTCTGTGAGTTCATCATTGGTGCATAAGAATGCCGTTGATATCTTGACGTTAATTTTGTATCCTGCTACTTTGCCAAATTCATTTATTAAGTCTAGTAGATTTTTGATGGAGTCTTTAGGGTTTTCTATGTATAATATCATGTCATCTGCGAATAATGACAGTTTCACTTCCTCCTTTCCAATTTGGATCCCTTTTATTTTTTCCTCATGTCTGATTGCTGTGGCTAAGACTTCCAGTACTATGTTAAATAAGAGTGGTGAAAGTGGGCATCCTTGTCTTGTTCCTGTTCTTAAGGGAAATGCTTTTAGTTTTTGTCCATTGAGTATGATGTTGGCTGTAGGTCTTTCATATATGGCCTTTATAATGTTGAGATATGATCCCGCTATTCTCAAATTGCTGAGCGTTTTTATCAGAAATGGGTGCTGGATTTTGTCAAATGCTTTTTCAGCGACTATTGATATGATCATATGGTTTTTATCTTTCATTTTGTTTATGTGATGTATCACATTTATTGATTTGCGAATATTGTACCAGCCTTGCATCCCTGGGATGAATCCCACTTGGTCATGGTGAATAATTTTTGGGATGTATTGCTGGATCCAATTTGCTAGTATATTGTTCAGCATTTTGGCATCTATGTTCATCAGGGATATTGGCCTGTAGTTTTCTTTCTTTGTAGTGTCTTTTTCTGGTTTTGGAATTAGAGTTATGCTGGCTTCATAAAACGAGTTTGGAAGCCTTCCTTCTGCTTGAATTTTTTGGAATAGTTTGAGGAGAGTGGGTGTTAGTTCTTCTTTGAATGTTCGGTAAAACTCCCCCGTGAAGCTGTCAGGGCCTGGGTTTTGTTTGCTGGGAGGGTCTTGATTACATCTTCAATTTCCTTCGTTGTCATTGGCCTGTTCAAGTTTTCTATCTCTTCCCGGTTCAGTTTTGGGAGACTATGTGTTTCTAGAAATGTGTCCATTTCGCTTATATTGTCGAATTTGTTGCCATATAAATGTTCATAGTATTTGTTAACGATCCTTTGTAGTTCTGTGAGGTCGGTTGTTACTTCTCCTCTTTCATTTCTGATTTTGTGTATTTGGGTTCTGTCTCTTTGTTTCTTGGTGAGTCTAGCTAAGGGTCCATCAATCTTGTTTATCTTTTCAAAAAACCAGCTCTTTCTTTCATTGATCCTTTGAATTGTTTTTTTGGTCTCCATGTCGTTTATTTCTGCTCTAATCTTTACTATTTCCTTCCTTCTACTTGCTCTGGGGTTTTCTTTTTGTTTGCTTTCTAGTTCTTTAAGTTGTGAGGTTAGGTAGTCAATTAGAAATTTTTCTTCTTTCTTGAGGTGGGCCTGTAATGCTATGAACTTCCCTCTCAGAACTGCTTTCGCTGCATCCCATAGATTTTGTGTTGTTTTGTGTTCATTTTCATTGGTTTCCAGGAAGTTTTTAATTTTTTCCTTGATCTCCATGGTAACCCATTCATTGTTCAATAACATGGTATTTAGCCTTCATGTGTTCAAATGTCTTTGCATGTTCTTGTTGCAATTGATTTCTAGTTTCATGCCATTGTGATCTGAAAAGAAGCTTGATATGATTTCAATCTTCTTGAACTTGTAGAGACTTACTCTGTGCCCTAATATATGGTCTATCTTTGAGAATGTCCCATGTGCACTTAAGAAGAATGTGAATTCTGCAGTTTTGGGGTGTAATTCTCTGTATATATCTATTAAATCCATTTGATCTAGTGCTTCATTTAGAATTTCTGTTTCCTTGTTAATTTTTTGTCTAGAGGATCTATCCAGTGATGTCAGTGGGGTGTTGAAGTCTCCTGCTATGATTGTATTGCTGTCGGTTTCTCCTTTGAAGTCCTCCAGAAGATTTTTAATATATTTTAGTGCTCCTATATTGCGTGCATATATGTTTACCAAGGTTATATCTTCCTGTTGGATAGACCCTTTCAATATTATGTAGTGGCCTTCTCTGTCTCTAGTTATGGTCTTCAATTTGAAATCTAATTTATCAGATATGAGTATTACTACCCCAGCTTTTTTTTTCCTTTCCGTTTGCTTGGAAGATTTTTTTTCCATTCCTTCACTTTCAACCTATGTGAGTCTTTTGTTGTGAGGTGGGTCTCTTGTAAACAACATATATGTGAATCATGCTTTCTTATCCAGTCAGCTACTCTGTGTCTTTTTATCGGAGCATTCAGTCCATTTACATTTAAGGTGATTATTGATATGTACTTATTTATTGCCATTTTTGTTCAGTGTGGTTATATTTTTCTTCCTATTTCTTCTACTAATTACAGCAGTCCTTTTAACATTTCTTGCAGTGCTGGTTTGGTGCTAATATATTTTCTTAGCCTTTTTTTTTTTGTCTGGGAAGCTCTTTATTTGACCTTCTATTTTGAATGATAGCCTTGCTGGATTGAGTAGTCTTGGATTCAGATCCTTGGTTTTCATGACCTTGATTATTTCATGCCATTCCCTCTGGCCTGTAGTGTTGCTGTTGAGAAGTCAGCTGAGAGCCTTATGGGGGTTCCTTTGTAGGTAAACTGTTGCTTATCTATTGCTGCCTTTAGGATTCTCTCTTTGTCTTTAATTTTTGGAACTTTAATTATTATGTGTCTTGTTGTGGGCCTGTTTGGGTTCTTCTTACTTGGGGCTCTCTGTGCTTCTTGAACTTGAATGCCTTCTTCCTTCACCAGGTTAGGAAAGTTTTCTGTCACTATTTCTTCAAATATATTCTCTAACCCTTGCTCATTTTCTTCTTGTTTGGGGACTCCTATGATGCGAATATTATTACATTTCCAGTTGTCCCACAGTTCTCTTAAGCTATCTTCCTGTTTTTTCATTGTTTTTCCTTTTGGTTTTCTGATTGATTGATTTTTTCTACTCTGTCTTCTAATTCACTGATCCGGTCCTCCGCTTCCTCTACTCTGCTGTTTAGTCCTTCCAATGTGTTCTTTATTTCTGCTATGTCATTCTTCATTTCCACTTGGTTGGTTTTCAGTGTTTCTATATCTTTACTCATGGTGTTGATGTCCTTACTCATGCTGTTTAGTTTCCTCAAGATCATGGCTCTGAACTCTACCTCTGATAATTTGCTTAACTGCATTTCATTTATCTCATCTTTGGTTGAGTTCTCTTGTTCTTTCATTTGGGATCTGTTTCTTTGTTTCACCATTTTGGCTATCTCAGTGGGTTTTGGAGCCTGCCAAATTTTCCCTGTGGGTGTTGGTGTTCTGCTATTTGTGGCTCCCTCTACTGGGTTTGGATGAACGTGGAGGGCCCTCCTTAAACACCACTGTCAAGTCTCACTTTCCTGGGTAGATTTGCAAGCTCAGGAAAGGTTCAATTATCTTCTAGCTTTTTGCCTGGAGGCTATTAGCCTCAGTTACTTGAAAAGCCTTAGGATCTCAGTTGAATGAGAAAGTCCCTCAGGTGTTTATAGTGTAAGAGGATTTCCTGAATGTGGGGCCGATGCTGGTTGTTAATGAGCCTGAATTTGCATTTCTTTGCCTCACCTGGGAATCTCCAAGGGAGGGGCTGCCACAGCTCCGGGAAGGAGCAAGCTTGGCTGCCGTTTTGTGTTACCAGGAAGGAGCAAGCTGGCCACCGTCCTTTGTGGCCGTGGCTCAGCACAAACTCTGAGCGCCCTCCAAATCCCAGGTGTCCCCACAGAGTTCCAGCCCAGTCTGCCCTCCCTCCTCCGGAGCCCCAGGTGAGTGGCTGTAGCTATTTAGCCCTCTGTCCCAGCCCTCTGCACTGTGGAGCAGCTTGGGATCTTAACCCCGAGGGCAGGCGCCGCCACTGCTCACAGCTAAGGCCGCTGCTGTCTGTGGGCTCCCAGCCCGCCACCCTCACGTGCCTCCGCAGATCCTACCAGGCTCATTCAGTGTCCCTGGTTGTATGGTCCTCTCTCGCTGCTTTTCTGTTGCTTTTTCCTGACGATTTGTCTTTATTTTAGTTGTAATTCCCGTATGGTCCTGGGAGATCGTCTGTGTAGCTTCCATTCACTCCACCGCCATTTTCTCCTGATTTTTCTTTTTGACTCAGTTATTGTTACTCTTATTATTATGTTCATTCCTTCCAGTACAACTGTTTAAATGCCCTTTGGCTTGCCTAATTCACATGAATTTGTTTCTACTATTCCGTGTGGAATTTTCTAGCCCTTTGCTAACACCATTGTAGCTCACTTTTCCTTTTGATAAATTATAGCTTAGAGAACAGAATGGATTCTTAATCCTGCCAAAGAATAGGGGCCCCTCACTGTATGGGATGATGTTTTGAAAACCAGGGGAGCCTAGAGTTTATGATAAAAGCTAATCCTTTAATAGCTTCTACCACATGCCAAGCACTGTTTTAAACACTTTGCATGTATTGACTCATTTCATTATCACAATAACCCAGTGAGGTCAACACTACTGTTATTCCCATTTTACAGATTTGGGAAACTAAGATAGATTATCATTGTCTTCTACTCTATTGTTGATCCCCTGTAAGTTATTCTTCATTTCAGTTAGTGTATCCTTCATTTTTGACTGGTCATTTTTTATTTTGTTGGTGTTCTCACTAAGTTCCTTAAAGTTCTCACTAAGTTCCTCCTCTGAGTTTTTATATGAACTACATTTATAAAATTACATAAAATTTTAATTACAAATAATAACTATAATAGCCTTCACTTATCAAGCACTTATTATGTGACAAGTAAGTACTGTGTTACTTTTTTAATCCTCATAACATAACTATGAGGAAGGTACTATTATTATCATCCCCTCTTTTCGAAAGAGGAATTGAAACTTAGAGAGGTTAACTTTCCCAAGGTCATACAGTTACCAAGTAGCAGAAATGGGTTGAAATATTTGTTCTTTTGAAATAGTATGTTTGGCCATGTCTAGATCAAGTTGATTTAGCCCAATTCATATACATGAGTCTTTGTTGTTCTAATTTTACTTTTACTGAATTATTTAAGTATACTCTATTCACGTCTTATTATACTTTAATTGAAGGCCACACTGAATTCCCCATTATATAGTTATCTCAAAATTTAGGATCTATTGTTTGCCTTCTTGAATTTAATGTCATCCTGTTTAATGCATCAGATAAACAGGTTTGTGGGCATTAATCCCAATGTATTAGAATATAGAATATTTATCTTATATCCCAAGAATTCTTTATAAACCTCTTTTGTTGATTCATATCATCATCCCTTTTCATTAACATGGTATATCAATTAGAATACTTTTGACTTCAAGTAAAGGCACCCAACTGAACATAGTTTAAACAGTAAAGGTTTATTAACAAATCTCATATAACAAGGAGTCTGAAGTTAGTCAACCCCAGGATTAATGCAGTAGTTCAATAAAATAATCAAGAACATAGGTTTTTCCCACCTTTCTATTCTATAGCCTCTAGTGATATAGGATGGCTCTACTCATTGTTGCAACATCACAAGCCATTCCAAACATTATATTCTGATATAGCTATATGCAAAGAAGGAAGAAATAGGGCTGCAAGGGAAGGGATCCCTTTTCTTTCTACCAGGGAGGACATTTTTGTGAGAAGCCCCAGAAGACTTCTCTTTATGTGTCATTGGTTAGAACTGTGCCACATGGCCACACCTAGCTGCAACGTAGGCTGAGATAGCAATAACTGGCATTTTCAGCCTCTGTTGGGAAAGAAAGGCTTTTGCCTACATAGAAGATATGTGTTGGCCAGGGGACAGGGCAATTTATTGTTGTAGTTGCGAACACCACTGTGTGTCTCATATAGATAATTTGTAACTAACCTAAATGTCTTTAAAAGATGGAGGTGAAGAAGGGAGATATTAACTATACTCATAGTAAATTGGATGTTAGCTGAAATATTCCCTTCCCATAACTTGTCTGTTAATGTGCTGCTGAAGTCTCACCATATGGCTGGACTTTCTAAGAAGGTCACTGTGAATTTGCTCCATATTGCTGGAAGTTTCAGGAGAGTAGATTTTGGTTTCCTAGAAGAAAGAATATTTCTGCCAAGAGAGGGCTGCTTCCAGAGGGTCTGAGTTACTTGTCACTAGCATGTTTAAGCAGAGCACTTTAGTGACAATAGCAATCTATAAATTCTGAACCCAGAGAAACAGATTCATCTCAAAAGCAGAGAGTTAGACCCTTATCTACTCTCTGTGGTTCATAACCCTTTGTGTCTTATTTCTTACTAAAAACTCAAATAAAAACTTGGTTTGCATGGTAATAGAAACAAACAAAAAATTCCTATTTTTTAAAAAAGGGTATATGTATTCTCATGCTATTGTACTAATACCATTAAGTACATATTTTACTGCTATAAGTATTGTGAAATAAAGATATTTTTAAATGAAAAAATTATTGGAAACAAATAAATTGTACTGGGTCAAGATGAGTCAGGTAGATTAAAAGTTATCTGTATTAACAGGTGGCAGGAAGGTTCAACCTGAAACTCTCATGGAACTGTCATTTTGTTGGATGTCAGAGAGAAGGAGTGGAAAATAAAGTACCATAATGGATAAATTACAAATAGGAAACAGTACATAAAATATAGTTGTCGGTAGGAGAAACAGTAGATTCTGAGTTACACAAGGGATACAATGTTAACAAATTCTAAAGATTACCTAGATGGAAATATATATGGTAGGTAATATTAGCAATATATGAACTGACATCCTGACAAATGTAGACTTAAGGAGAGAAGGGGGTGGGGGAGAAAACATGAATGAATATGAAGGAGAATCCTAATGAAAGCCTGGTGCCCCAGCTGGATTACATCTGTGTCTGTTGCACTGCCTAAAATTTCTTCCCCATCTACTCTTTATTTTTCTTCCTGGCAAGTCTCCTTACTTCTGTTTCTCTTTCGGCCTTCTTCCACTTCCTTTTTTATCACTCTTTCTTTTTCTCTCCTCTTTACCAGTGATACTCAATGATATCTTCAGATTATTGCTTAGCAGTCCTGATGGCTATAAGGAAAGAGATCTCTGATTTTTTTTATATACATATGGAAATAATTATTTTTGTTTCTGTGAGCACATTAGATATGAACTACTTTTCATTTTTTTAAACACTGAATTTATTAGTGTGATATTGGTTAACAAAATTATACAGGTTTCAGGTGTACAATTCTATAACCCATCATCTGTACACTGTATGTGTTCATCATCCCAAGTCAAGTCTCCATCCATCACCATTTCTGCCCCCCCATACCTTCCTCCACCTCCTACCCTCCCTTCCTATAGCAATCACCACACTTTCCTCCATACTGAGTTTCTCTCTCTCTCTCTTTTTTTATGTTCAATCCCTCCACACCCCCTACCCAGCCCTTTTCCGACAGCTATATGCCCGCTCTTTATCTATGAGTCTGTCTATATTTTGCTTATTAGTTCATTTTGTTCAATAGGTCTCACATATGACTGAAATCATATGATACTTGTCTTTCTCTGCCTGGCTTGTTTCATTTAGCATAATGCTCTGCAGGTCCAGAAAAGGGAACCCTGGTGTACTGTTGGTGGGAATGCAGATTGGTGCAGCCACTGTGGAAAACAGTAGGAAGTTTCCTCAAAAAATTTAGAATGAAACTGCCTTATGACCCAACGATTCCACTTCTGGGAATATATCTGAAGAACCCCCAAATAGTAATTCAAAAGACTATATGCACCCCTATGTTCACTGCAGCATTATTTACAATAGCCAAGATTTGGAAGCAGCCCAAGTGCCCATCAGTAGATGAGTGGATAAAAAATCGATGGTATATTTGCATAACAGAATACTGTTCAGCCATAAAAAAGAGGGAAGCCTTACCCTTTGCAACAGCATGGAGATCTCTTATTTTGAACAAGATTGAAAACTGCATTCATAGCATAAGGTGTGGGTTTTTGGCAAATAATAAAACATTATGAAACCTAGTACAATGACGAACAAATAGTTCTTGTAAGTAACAAATAGCTGTGACTAAACATAAGCAGCATACAACTTGTAGACAAGTTATGTATGTTCTATATAAAGGAACTGTAGATATGGAGAACCAACAAGTGTACAATCAAAAAGTTAACCAGTAATTTATATAGGCTGGAAAGAAAAAGTTCAAAATCCATGACCACTTATCCCCTATATAAATAAGTCAAACATCTCTGTTGGATAATTACCTCTCATAATTGCCCTTGTTAGGACGGCTTGTGTTTCTGCCTCGTTTTCACTATGCAGGATTACCTGATTATATGGACCCGAATTCTGTTCATCTACTGCTGTTTTCTGACTGTACATTGTGCACAACGTAAGAAAATTTTAAATTGCTTTATTTCTATAGGTTGGATATGTAAAGAATTAATTAGATTTTCATTAGAGAGGCAATCAAGGCCATGGGAGGCAGCCTAAGGGACTAGACAGTATTTTAAGCAAAGTTTTTTTTGCTAAAAATTCACAAACTCGAAAGTATCTGATTTCTTAAAGGTGTTAATTTTTAGAAGGGATAAATAATTGTTTTCTCTTAACGCTATCATGTTTGTCCCTGATCTCTGAGGTAAATATAAAAAAGTTTATGAACTACCAACTAAAATGTTTACTTGTATTGATATTAGTGATTGTTTTAGACTGTGTATATTTAAGAGCATTTTATTTTTTATAATATATAAACGTTGTACTTAATTTTTCAGAAAATGTTCTCTCTGCAATATGTTCAAATCACATCTGTCTATAAAATATAGCCTAAAATGCTTGCCAAGCCAAGAAGTACAATTCTTTTTCAAAACACTGCCTATTGAAAACAGATGTGATTTAAATTTCTTCAAGCAGCACCATTAAACCCACTAATTCTGGTGAGGGATGTTTGCAATGTTGGGTAGTGGGATGGTCAGTAGACCATTTTGTTCAACTAAAGCTGTTTCCATATTCAAAGAATAGAGTGATCGAAATTGTACTGTATTGTGTTTCCACTTTAAAATGCTATTATGTTTTCTAATGTCACCCTTCATTTTTGTTTTTTTATTCAAATATGTGTATGTGGCAAAATAGTGTGTCATGTTTTACATTAGGAAAAAATATGCTTTCTAAAGCACAGTTTTCTTCTGGATTCTGTAGGCCTGATCTTATCGGAGACCTATTACCTTCTTGCCAGCCACCTCTAACTCCAAACACATACTCAGAGGCCTGGGACTCAGGCAATCTGATATCTCACTCTGTAGACTCTCTTCTCTGTGTTTAAGCAGGCAGAGGGTCAAAAGAGTTCTGCCTTACTTGTAATTACAGTTTCTGCGCATGTTACTAGGTCCTGTAACTCCTAATAAAATTTCCTACTCACTAATTTTCATACTCCAGAAAACCTTAGCTTAGCTCACAACATACTTCAGCCATATCATTGGCAGCATGACTCTCCGGGATAGCCTTACAAATATAAAAAACTTATTAAGGGTTGAGGCTGAGGTCCCTACTACCCCCAGTGGCCTACTGTAGGGTGAATAATTTGTCTGTGTCAACCAGGACACTTGGAGATTAAAGAGAGAAGTATTAATAAATAATCCAGGGCAACAGGCATAAACTGGAACTGTCTTAGCAAACTAGGGTTATGTTGACCCTGTCTTTTGATCGATCATTTTGTTTTCCCTTAGCCAAAGATGATATGCACATTTTGTCCAAAAGAACTATATTTTAAATGTTAGATGTCCTTTAGCCTATAGTACTGTATATTGATTGTTTTTAAAGCCATGCTGTGACACCTATCAGTTCAAAATAATAAATGAGACCATGTTTGTTGTTCATCTTGATTTTTGGAGACTGGTACTCAAAAACATGATATTTGAACATTCTCAAAGTACTACAAAGTCATTTTTACTTTCATAGTTTAAGATTCTTTAACAAACATAGTTTTCTAATATGCAGAATTTCTCACATGTGTATTAACCAAGTTTGAAGTATTTGTACTATATTGTTGAGGGATGTTTGAACGTTGTTATTTACAGCCAACTGTACATCTGTGACTGACTTTGACGATTGTCCAGGGAATACAAGCGATTTCTGTCCAGAGAATATTGTTTGTGGATGCAAAGATGGAGAGCCTTTTTGCAAGTAAGTGGTTATACATGCTGTAAAAGCAGAGTAAGCACAATATATTGTGAGTAATAATTCACTTTGTTTGCTATAATCCACAGATGCAATACTTGTTTTAAAATAATATGTTAATCAGAATGATTCCTACCCATATAACAGTTGCTGATTCCCTAAAATATTTTAATCTACTGTTTTAAAAACAATATATATAATTTAAAAGATTAACTGAGAGAGTATGTTTTAATGTTAATAGATTAGCACCACTGAAAACTGCTTTAGTCAAACACAATTTTTACAGATAAATTATATATTCATAAATAAACTGTTTTACTGTTCTAAAGAAGAAAAATTAAAGTGTGTCTCATGTTATGCAATGACAAAAATCTGGAGTTGTTATATATGAATAAAATTTTGTAATTCAAGAAATCATTTAAATGCACTATGACCAACCTCTTTGCTTCCAGGTTTACTTTTTATAAATGAGTATGTTTTTTTGTGTCATGGATAACATTTTTCTTTTAAAAGCTAGGCAGATTTTCTACTTTGTTCTAACCATAAACATTAGAGTAGTTTAGTCAAAAGTTGGAAGAGGACCTAAGAAAAAATATAACAGAAAAATAAGAAGTGTGTATGTGAAAGGTTTTCCAGGGTCCATGCCTCTGGAACTGAATTTTGGAAACTAATAATAAGAAAATCACGTGTAGGCAAAGGGACCAGTATGGGCAAAGGCAATGAGGTTTGAAAGAATTTTGTGTTTGTAGAAATGCAAATGGTTTTCATGTCATGCTCTTGACATACTGACAGCATTTTCAGTTCCTCAAGTGTACTGCTCGCTCTCTCACCTTTGACTGTTCATATGCTATAACCTCTTTGTTACTCTTCCTTCACCTTTCCACCTCTCACCACAGCTCTCCTTCCCTTGATACATTCTTACTCAACCTTCAAGACTAAGCTCCATCATACCACTAAGATGACGCTTAAATCATTCTACAGCAATTTCTTTGAATGTAGAGTATATGTTTTCTTTTTGAGAGCACCAAAGAAACCAAAATTTAGACTTATTTATCTCCCACACCTAGCACAACATCTGTTATATAGAAGGTGTTCTGCAATTATTTGTTGAGTGAATAAGTCACTCGATGAGAGTGGTTGCTCAATAGTGCAAAATATTGGAAGAATATGGAAGAAGATGAAAAGTGAAGAAAAAGCCATCGGATTTAGCATTTAGGAGTTGTTGGTGATAACTTTTGAGAATATTATTCCAAGACTGAGAT
This sequence comes from Tadarida brasiliensis, assembly GCA_030848825.1. Taxonomy (NCBI): domain Eukaryota; kingdom Metazoa; phylum Chordata; class Mammalia; order Chiroptera; family Molossidae; genus Tadarida; species Tadarida brasiliensis. Next base: position 12,143,048 of record CM061280.1, read on the forward strand.
GAGAATAGAAGCCAGATTGCAAAATTAATCCAAAGAGTAGAGAGTAAATGTAATACAGCAATGACGAAATTGTCATTTGACAATTTTAATGTTATTTGTAAACTCATAGTCTGAGAAATTCTAGAAGCATCTAATCAACATTTTGGCAAAAAGCTAATTACCTTTGTTTTATCTTTATAATCCTTATTATAATCATTTGCCTCATTTGTTTTACAAGTCTTTACAAGTGTTTATTGCCACATTACATTAATATTGCCTCTTTTGAAAATTTCATCCACCAAGTTGATTCAAACGAGTTATTTCAACTTATTTTACTGATGGAATTCAATGTGGGACATAATTATAATTGACCTGGACATGCTATGTATATGATCTGTCACATTCTTTGAATGTCTACCTGATGACAAGTGATCATTTTTATTAATATATTTAGCACTACATGGTTTGGGTAAGTTATTCTGACATTGTGAATCAGAGTTAAGCACTAACAAATCAGAATTGAACATGTGAAACTAAATGATATAATAATAATTTTAAAATTCTTTTAAAAATTTAATGGTATTGCTGAAACTGTCTAAGGACATGCATACCATCACCATCACCCACAGCACTACAAGCAGGTATCTCTCTCTCTCTCTCTCTCTCTCTCACACACACACACACACACACACACACACACACACACACGTTTCATTCATATGAAAAAATGAAGAAAATAAAAAGCCAAATTTAAAATGTTTAAAGACAACTTAATAAAATTGGCCAAACTAAGAACACATGCCTGATATCTTTTTTCATAACTTCAGTTATGTTTATTTTTATATTTTTTCTTAAAATATTTTCTTATTTATTATTTCTATAGTTTTTTATGTTTTTTAATTGATTTTTTAGAGAGAGAGGAAGGGAGAGAGAGATAGAAACATCGATATGAGAGAGAAACATCCATCGGCTGCCTCCTGCACGCCCCCTAGTGGGGATCAATCCTAAAACCCAGGCATGTGCTCTGACTGGGAATCATACCAGGACTTCTCAGTCCATGAGATGACGCTTCAATCCACTGAGCCACACCGGCTGGGCAATTATTTCTATAGTTTTTAAGAACTATATTTTACATTGTTACAAATAGAATACAGATTCAAGATTTTAGATATTTTTTTAAAATTCAACTAACTCTGGCCCTGGCCGGTTTGGCTCAGCAGTTACAGAGTTGGCCTGCGGACCAGAGAGTCCTGGGTTCGGTTCCCACTAAGGGCACGTACCTCGGTTGCAGTTTGTCCCCGGCCCCACTTGGGGTCGTACGGGTGGCAACCAGTCGATATGTCTCTCTCACGTTGATGTTTCTCTCTCTCTCTTCCTCCCTCTCTCCCTCCCACTCTATCTGAAGATAAATGCAAAAATGTCCTCAGGTGAGGATAAATTAATTAATTAATTAATTTTTAAAAAATTCAACTAACTCTGACCTGCTACCTCCTTCACTGTCATTAAAATGAGAATCAGTACTGCAACAGAGCTAAACAAGATTCACAATTTTTTTTGCTTTATTGAGGTATAATTAGTATACAAAAATTACACACATTTAATGCATACATCTTGATGAGTTTGGACATATGCATACACAAGTGACAATATCATCACAACCAAGGCACTAAACATCCATCACGTCTGTTTGTTTGTGGTATATTTTCTTCCTTCCTTCATTTCTTCCTTCTTTTCTTTCTTTCTTTCTTTCTTCTTCCTTCCTTTTTTTTTTTTTTTTTTTTTTTGGTAAGAACACTTAATATGAGATCTATCCTCTTAACATATTTTAAAGTGCACAATTTCGTATTGTTAACTATAGGTCCTATGTTATACAACTGATCTCTAGAACTTATCCATCATGCTTAACAGAAATTTTATACCATTGAAAAACAATTCCTCATTCCCCTCTCCCCCAAGCCTCTGACAACCTCCATTCTATTGTTTGCTTCTAGGAGTCTGACTATTTTTATTTGGAACAGTTGATGTATATTTCAACCAATGATCACATTTCTCATATACTTACTAGTTATTGACCCAATGATCCCACTTCTAGGAATATATCCCAAGAAGCCTGAAACACTAATCAGAAAGAATATATGCACACCTATGTTCATAGCAGTGCTACTTATAATAGCTAACATCTGGAAACAGCCTAAGTGCCATCACTAGATGAGTGGGGAAAAAAAAGCTGTGGTAGATATACACAATGGAATACTATGCACTTGTGAAAAAGAAGGTTATCTTACCTTTTGAGACAGCATGGATGGATGTGGAGGGTACCATGCTAAGCAAAATAAGTCAGAGAAAGACAAGGATTGCATGACCTCACTTATTTGTGGAATAGAATGAACAAAGTAACCTGATGAACACAATAGATCCAGAGACATGGGAGTAGGGAAGAGACTGACAAACCTCAGCAGGAGGGAGGGTGAGGGGGTGAGAAGAGATAAACCAAAGAACTTATATGCATATATGCATAAGCAATGGACACAGACAACAGTGTGGTGAAGGTGGGGTGAGGGGAGAGCAGGGAGGACAGTGTCAATGGGGGAAAAAAGAAGGGACATCTGTAATACTTTTAATAATAAAGAGAAAAAAATTTTAATTACATTTAGAATGTATCCTTACTTAAAGGTTTTATTTCCTATTGATGATAGGAAGAAAAATATATACATACCTCCCAGGAATGCTAGAAGAATTAAGTAAGATAAAATATTTGAAATTCTGGCCCAGCCGGTGTGGCTCAATGGATTGAGCATCGTCCCATGGACTCAGAGGTCCCGGTTTGATTCCCAGTCAAGGCACATGCCCGGGTTACTGGGGCTCGATCCCCAGTAGGGGGCGTGCAGGAGACAGCCAATGGATGTTTCTCTCTCACATCGATATTTCTATCTCTTTCTCTCTCTCTGTCTCTATAAAAATCAATAAAAATATATTTTAAAATATTGAAAATTCCTCGCATAATAACTGGCTCAGAGAGGTGTTCCCAAAAGTTAGTTCTTTTCTTCTCCCTAGCCTCTATGATATGAAGTCCAATAGTCAGTTCTCAATCTTCATCTTCGTTTACCTTTCAGCAGCATTTAACAGAGTGGATCACTCTCTCCTCTTTGAATTTTCACTTGACTTCCAGTATAGCCCTCTCTCCTGTTTTTACTTTTTTTCTTCTGCCTCACTATCCACTTTTAAATTACCTTTGCTAGTCTCTTCTCTGGTCCCTCACTTACTTAATTTTGGACTTAATGTTCCAGTGTCCCAGGACTTAGTTCGTAGTCCTCTTTAGCTATACTTCCTCCACTGGTGATTTCATCCAGTTTCATATCTTTAAATACCATACAAACTGGGAAAATTCACAACTCCAAATTCAGAGATATAACTGCTTATTCAACATTTCCACTTGGATATCTAATACTTATTTCAAAATCAGCAAGTACAAAACTGAACTCCACAACTCCCATCACCACTACTCCAAACATGTTCTTTCTATAGTCTTTCCCATCTCAGTTGATGGCAACCCCATCCTTTCATTTCCTTAGACCAAAAATTTTGTCATCCATCAGTCCTTTTCTTGCACACTCTACTTCCTGTCTATGATGTTGGTTCTGCCTTTAAAAAGAAAAGTAGAAATCAATCTTTTTTTGTTTTGTTTTTACCTCATCACCACTGTTATCATTCTGATCTAAGCTATTCTGGTTATGTCTTGCCTGTATCACTGAACAGCTTTGTGACCTTTCTCCCTGACTCTACCTTTGTCCCATACAATCTGTTTTCAGTACAGTAGTAAACAGTGTGATCCTTTCGAAACAACCTAGATCATGTCACTCTTCTTGTCAGAACCGTGTAATCATTTCTCATTGTGTTCATTGTAAAAGTCAAAGTCCTTACAATGACCTGTAAGGTATTTGGTGATCTGTCTCCTTCTTTCTTGGTCTTATCTTCTACCACATTCGCTTAACTCACTGTGTCCCAGCTGCACTGATTTCCTTGTGTTCCTCAAACATGCAGGCATACTCCCTCTTGCTTTAGAGCCTTTTGTACTTACTGTTCCCACTGGTTGGAATGCTCTCTTCTCACTAAATATCCTATGGCCAACTCCCTCCCGTCCTTGGACTTCCTTCAAATGTTACTTCTCAATGAGACCTGACCTTTAAAACTCTATTATATCACTGCAATCTGTCCCACTTATCCTGCTCCCCAAATTGCCAATCTCCCTTATCCTGCTCTTTCTATTTTTTCCTTAGCACTTGTCACCTTTAAACATTCTAGATAATTTAGTAATTATGCCTACTTTTGTTGTCTGTTGTTCTCTGCTACATTTTAAGCTGCTTGAGGACATGGGTCTTTGTTTTATTCACTGGTCTATCTCAAATGCCTGGAACAGTAATTGACACATAGTAGGCACTCAATAATTGTTGTTGAATAAATGAATGAAATGTTATTGCTTATTAGATAATTCCTTTGTGATTCATTCCTAAGCTAAACAGGAAATATATTCTTGCAAAAGACTTTTTTCCAAGAACAAATCCATGAGGATTAATAAAATATTTTAAAAATATACTTGACCTCCTTAAATGAATGACATTGTGTTACATATTAAAAGCCATGTCTTACTGAGTAGATTACCGCCTATTTGAAGCTGGTAGATCCATTTTCTTATAGAATCCTAGATTATCAGAGCTATAAAAGTTTATGATAATCATCTAATCAATCCCTTCATGTCATCCTTGACAGTACTCCTTAATATATTGGAATGATATAAACAAAGAGAAGCCTACTTAGGATCTGACATTTACTGTTCAATTGAGTAATCCATTACCAAATCTATAGAAGACAATGAAGTAATCTCTAAGCACACTACAAGAACTAACCTCACCATTACTCACTCCCGTGGAGGATGGTGAGAAGACATATTATTCCTGTCCACAAACCCATAGACATTTCTATGTGGGTGTATGCCATGTCAGTTCAGTCTATGCACCAGAGAACCACATTCAGGTTATTTGGCAGCATGTCAAGGCTTTATAAAAACACTAGAAGTTCCTATATGAGTCATTTATTTCTATAAAATAGAGGAGGAAATTCTGGAGTCATGGGAACGATGGGGGCAGATTTTGCTGGCAGACAGTCTAGTCTCACCTTCTCATGTTTCTTCTTGTATTTGCTGTAGAGTGGTAGAGTCAGTCAGCTAACCAGCATTCTTTGCTGTAAGAGTGGGTGGGGGGAACACCTAAACTGCAGTTACATAACCAGTGGACTAGGCTGTTTCGAACTTTTTTCGTAACACTCTCAGAACAAAAGTAGCTGAAGTAAAGCGAAGTATGAGCAGTGGGCAAAATGTGGATAGTTTTAAATGCAGTCTTGAGACAGCCATTCTGGGTGAGGCTTATTTCTTTCATTTCTAACTAAGTGCCACATGTTCATTAGCTAATGGTTGGGAAATCCTGACAGCCTCTGCATGCTGACTCAATGTGTTCAAACCTGTAGGTTTTAGAGTGTATTCCCAAGTGGAAAATGGGACAACATAAATTTCTTGAGGGCCTTAAAGGGAAACCTCATGGTTTAGTAACAATGAAGGGTTTGATTCATCCAAGGGAGACATTTTTTTTTCCTGATTTTTGAACTTCTTTTATTTGTATTATCTCTATCTAGATGTCCATATTTCAGAGGTCGGTGGGGAAATTATTGGTACATGGGGGCCAAATGTGACCAAATCTGGAATACTCTGGACCTGATTTTAGTAGCAACATTACCTGGAATAGGACTGGCTTTAATAGTTGGTGTAACGATCCAGACTGTCCACTACTGTAAAACGAAGTCAAAGAAGAATATAAATGATCACCGGTAAGAAATGTCTAAATACCTTCTAGAATTATGGGAAATCTCTTGTGAGATCAGCAAATGAATCAAGAAATAGTGCATATCATTTATCATGCATACTCCTGGTATATTCTCTTTCATATTTATCAACATTTAATTGTATTCGAACAAAAATCTGGATAACCAAATACATTTTGGTCAGAATAAGGATACATCAAAAACTGGAAGACCCTTCCCCAGATGAAAGCCAAGTGTAATTCCGTGAAGAATTGTCCTGCTACAGTGTCTTCCTTCTATTTGTGTGCACCCCACATACTGTCCTAAGTGGGGGTTGCGGCCACTGTACCTCCTACTCATCCAAACCCCCAGCAACAATGTCAGAGAAATGCAAAGATGAATCCAACTGACTGTAATATGACTCTTGGGCACATCTCTTCACCTCACCAGGCTTCCATTTTCTCATCTATAAAATAGGGATGGTTATAATCTGACCTACCCACCTTACAGAGATGGTGAGAACGATACTGAAAGCAACAATCATTTACTGAGGATTCATTATGTATGACATGCTGAATTATAAATGTTTTATACCTTTCAATTCATTTAATCCTCACCAGCACCCTATAAAGTACAGATGATATCACAAAAACACAGATCAAATAACTTGGCTGAGGTTACAGGGCTAAGTATGTACCCAGACAATCTGGCTCCAGGCCTAAACCCTTAACCCCTATGCTATAAGAATGGAATCTCATAAGATAAAACAGTGCTTTGAAAACTGCAAAGCCCTGTTACATACGCTTTATTTCTTTACTTAAAAACAAACAAGGCCCTTTATATTTTGTACCTTCTCTGAACCACAGAGATGTGAGGGGTAAAAGTAGGATACTATCTCATCAATTTTATACCAGCTAATTCAAATTAACATCTTCTTTGAAGTATCATTGTCCAGTGACAAGATAATGTTAAACTGTGTGCAGCATGAGGAGAGTTTGAAATATTATGTTCAGATTGGAAGTATCTGGTAATGTGAGCCTCACACTTCTAAGAATAGGCTTTCAAATTGTAATAAAATCAACAATTTGAACAGTCTTTGATATTTGTTTCTAAGAGGAGTGAGATAAACTATTCAATATTTCTGCCATTTCAAAATCCTAATCTTTGTACCATCATTCCATACTCTTTGAAATATCATGTGGTACACAAGTATAGATGAATAAAATCAATGTCAATCAGCATGGTGATGGAAAGATACTTGACTTGGGTTGGTAAACACAAAATACAATATACAGTTGACATATTGTAGAATTGTACATCTGAAACCTATATAATTTTTAATCAATGTCACCCCAATAAATTCAATAAAGAATAAAGAAATTAATGTGGAGAATTTCATATTACCCCTTGACTTAGGTTAGAAACCTCCTGAGATTTTAAAGAATTATAATTAGAAATCATACCTGTAAACAAGTCACTTTTTAAGCATTCTCCATAGTTTTCTTTACTCCAAAGCTGTCTAGAACACTGGATTTGTTTTCCAGTCATCTATCTTCTACTAAATGGCTATGACTTTGAATGAATCGCTTACCTGTGATTCCTCCTTTATAAATGGTGAGTTGGGTAACACATATTCTACTGCTTCATAGTTGCAAGAATCAAATAAAATAATTAATGGAAAATTGCACTGAGAAGCAAAGGCAAAACAAAAGGCTTGATTATAAATCAAGATAATAGGGTTCATAAGCATTTGGGCTTATTTATAGGCTTTTGGGGTAAAAATTAAACTGCCTTATTTTCCTCCAATTGAAATTTAATTTAAACTCCCTTTTTCCCCTCTGTCAATTGTGAATTGACAAAGTGATTCTGTATATACTCTAGGAGATTCCTTAATATAGTGGAGCCAGACAGACTGGGGCTAAAATCTCTGCCCTATAAGTCAATGACTGTGTCACTTTGGGAAATACTCTTAAAATTTTTCATCCTCAGGTTTTTTCATCTGCAAAAATGGAGTTAACAATACCTATCTTGCAGGTTATTTCTAAATATTCAAATACGATAATATCATTTTTGTGAAATAAACTGATATTTGAAATTTACTCTCAAATGCATCAATAAGCTGAGATGGAGTAATGGAGGGATAAAGGGATGGATGGACACATATATGTTAAAGCAAGTATTATAAAATGTTAGTGATAAAAATGAAGTGGTAGATATGTGTGCATTCACTGTAAAATTTAATTTTTCTCTATGTTTGAAAATATTCATAATACATTGTTGGGGATAAATCAGATAATTAAAACACATTGAGCATGGAAATAATACAACAACTGGTAGCCTTTTTTTTGGTACATGCCCCTAGCGGGAACCGAACCCCAGACTCTCTAGTCTGCAGGCCAACGCTCCAACCGCTGAGCCAAACCGGCCAGGGCAACAAATAGTAGCCATCATTATTGCCTTGTTTCAAGTACATATAAATATAGAGTCTAACGATGGGAGCACTTATTCTATATGGTCAAAAATTAGTTTATAAAAAAGGTGATTTATGACTAATTAAACAAGTGTTCTATCCTAACTATGTGTTTTTATTTATTTAACTTGCCAGAGAAGAAAGGAGTTCATCAGGATTCCAACCTCAGCATAATTCTGCGTATGTCTTTGATACTGCCGTGAGACTTTCTCAACCTGATCAAGGCCAGGTAAACACCAAAACTCATTTGTCAGGTAAACTAAGTTTACAAAAGACACACAAAAAGGAAATGCCTTGCAGAAACAACAAGAAGCTTGGGAGATTGAAAAAGTATTCAGAGACAACAAAACAAAGTGTTATCAGAAGATCCGAATTGCACAAATAAGGGATGGTTGATGACAGGTTATTTATCAGTAGAGTGCAGACAAGGCCTGAGGGAAATTACAATGGGCGTACTCTCTACTTCTTCTCTCCATCATTTGATTCTAGGTAAAATCAAGTTAAAATACATATCAATGGCAGTCTTGGGGAAATTTAGAATATATAACAAAGGGGAAAGAAAGTAACTAAAAGAAGGCAGCAAGCCAGAAAAATATGGATAAGAGGACAAGAATTTGAGCCATATGGCTTCCTTTTATACAAGCTGAAAATCTCTTTCTTATCTGTCATTAGTAGCACAGATCCTCTAAAACAGAAGTCTTGTGGGGATTTTTTTAATTCATTGTACTTCAGGAACAGCTCTAAATACAGGGAAAGGTCTGGATGTCATGCTTCACCACAAGTGTCAGAAGCAGATATACACTGAGATTAAATAATTCAAGCGTCAGTATAATTCTAATGTTCCTGATGTGGTACCTTCTCAATAATATTAACGCCATTTAAAACTGAAACTCATGAAAAAGTTAAGAGAAAAAGTTGATAAAGGGTTGAGAAATGAAAGCTACTGGTCAGGTGTTTTCTACTCAATATCGGAACAGTTAAATACTGTGACTTAAATTACACCATGAAAAAAGAACTTGTGTGTGTGTATTATATATAACATTTCTTAAAAAGATGATTAAGATCCCCCGGGTGAGTATACCATGGTAAATAATATTGATGTCTACAAAAGGCTTACTCTAAGGTTATCAAATGGCTTTAGTTGTCAAATTTTCTCTTGACGTGACCAATTGTTTTGTAGATGGATCCTAAGATTTAGAGAACTGAGCAGGTACGAGGTGCCTTTACTTTTCCAAGAATTCACTTATTCTTAGCCTCCTTAGTTACTTCTGCCACCCACCTATATTTCAAATCTAGTTCACCTTCTCAACTTCTCTCATCATCCTCCTTTAAAAAAAAAACACATTTATTAAATATTTTTATTGAGATATAATTAACATATAGCACTAAGTTTGAAGTATACAAAGTGTTGATTTGATACATTTATGTATTGCAATATGATTACCACCAGAGTGTTAGCTAAATCCTTTATCATGGCACATAATTATTATTTCTTTTTTTGTAGTGAGAACATTTACTATGTAGACTTTTAGCAAGTTCGAAGTATATAATATACAGTATGTTGTCTATAATCACTATGCTGTGCATTAAATCTCCAGAATATATTGGAGTGTAAATATATCAGAAAAGTATACATTATAAATGGATAGCTTGACGAATGTGAATATACCTGTGTACTCACCACCCATGTAAAGAAATAGAACATTGGACAACAGCAGAACATCCAAGAATCCCTCCTCATGTCCACTCCAATCACTACCAGCCCTCCCTAAGGTAATCACTATTCTAGGATCATAAATTAGTTTTACCTGTTCTTGAGCTTTAAGTAAGTTTTTAACTTAATGTTATACAACCTCTAATTGTGTATAAAATTCAGAAGGAAAGCCAAGTATAATGCTTGCCATGTAGGGTATGTTCAATAATGATACTCTCTCTTTCCCCGGATACAATCTTTCTACGGTTAAATGCCTGCTTTAGTTCTGTTACATCTATGTGAATACTTCCACTGGGACCATTTCCTAAACCTCCCTCAACTGAGGCTCCAAGTGAACTACCATGCCTTGTCTCAATTTACCATATTCTTCTCTTCCCAATCGTGTCCCAAAGTCTGGGGAATTAGGAAGCAGAAATGGACTACAGATTTAACAATTTAATAGAGATTTGGGAAACGTTCCAATTGAGTTAAACTGTTTAGAAAGGTGCCCAGATGCACTGTGCTCTAAATGTACATTTAAAATACTGACTTTGACATGTGATGACTTCTCAGAAGCTAAGGCCCAATTCAAGTTTCCACAGAACTGAATAATGCTTTTTCATGCAAATTTATCACCATGTTCTTTATTCAGCTAGCTCACACACAGAGAACCAGGAACTAATAGGCAGAGCTTGAGTTCATTCTTGAATTGTCAACACTAATCTTTTCTAATTGACTTAGCAATTAGATTTCAGTGGGTGGAGATAAGACTACATATTTGCTACCTTTTCTTTACCCCATCCCAACCCTACTTTTACATTTAGCACAAAGTAGCTTGTGACTTACAAAGTCATTACAATCCTAGCATGAGCATATAATTAGAAATCCCAATGTACTCTGAATCTCTGGCAGGGAGGTATACTGCACAGTTTAGTCCTATGAGAAGAATTCACCATTGCCTTTGCGATTTTTGGTTGTTGGTTTTATCATAAATATGTTTTCGAAGTTTATCTGCCTTTGAACCAAGCTTACATGGTATGGTTCAGACATTTCCACAGGATATATCATGCTTGAATTACCTTCACCTGGTGAATATATACAGCAACTATGTCCAGGGTATGGGCGTGGGGGGCTACATTTATTACATAGAGACCTAGGAATGGGCATAGTCTGAAGAGCATAGAAATAAATACTGATACGGCTTAAAGAACATATAGTAAACCATACAACAGAGGTAACAGACACTGAGAAATGCTCACTGAAAATGAAGAGTACTTTGACTAACAAGATTTTCTCATTTTGGCAGTGATAATCACAAACTTACCAAATTACTGGATTTATTGTGTTTTCAAATAGAATAAATTGAAAGTGGAAGATGATAAGATAACCTTTCGATTTTCCATTTACTAAATCCAAGAAATTATTCTTCCTAGATAATACATAAAAATAACATCCAATCATGACAAAACTAATAATATGATCATAATTTAAATAATATCTCTCTGAAGTCATTTATGTCATGTTCAAATAGTTAAACGTGATCAAGCACTCCACTACAGATGGCACTGTGCAAACTGTGATCATCTCCAGACCACTGCTACGTTTTCCGTGTGCATTATCACTCAATATGTACACCATTAACTCTACCTTATCAGTAGATTGCTGGTCACAGTTTTATTAATATTTGCCTAGTTGAAGCCATATGTTATGACACTTATCCAATTTACAAAACTAATTTGTTCAAGACAACCAGTTATCTAAAGTGAACAGGAAATCAGCAAGGTAGAAATAACATCTTTTACTGTGATTGTTTTGTTTTTCAAAAGTCCCACGTTTTCTTTAGGACAAAAAATATTAAGTTGGCTAGAAACAGTAAAGGAATCAAAGTAATTGAAATCTAAATATTTTTCTGCAGCATTTTTATCTTTAATTTTTAAAATATCAGTGGTGGAAATATTACTTTCCACTAAATGTTAGTTTAATTGGTTTGAAAGATGGTCGACGGTGATCTTATGTACCGGTGAAAAGTAAATAGAATATCTTATTATCTTAAGCTAAAGTTCACAGCACAAAAGTACAATTACAAAGTCATGAATTATCCTTCTGTTTTCCCTTTCATTTCAAAATTTTTGGTTTGGTTTGTATAAAGCTAGGTGTCATACCTCGAGAAAATCAGGAATTTCCATATAAAAGTCTTAACCGAGTTTGTATTCTATTGTAAAAAGCAAAACCCATGAATGTCAAACATTTGTGAATGAAAATGCAGTTAAAATAGTAGTCATCTTTAATCAAGAAACAATAAAAAAGAAAGAATTTATCTCTTTTGTTAGAGGTCTAGGCAGAGGATCATTTGTGAATTTGTTATTTTTCTTTCTATTGTCAACATTGCTTATTGCAAGGACTGGGCATATGATAGAAACTGAATCCTTGAATACATGAAGGAAAACATGAATGAATGGCATACAGGGAATAAATGGTGATGGAAAAAATTAAATTAAATTTAAAAAAAAGAAACAGCCAGACTGGTGTGGCTCAGTGGCTGAGCGAGACCCAAGCACCAGGAGGTTGCTTGTTCCATTCCAGGTTGGGACATGTGCCCAGGTTTCGGGCTTGATCCCCAGTGGGGGATGTGCAGGAGGCGGCCAATCAAATCCATAGGCAACATTAAAGCTTAACTATGAATATGTATTTATTTATATAATAGAATCAACACATCATTTAACTCCTGTACTTTCTTGATATCTTTATTCAAATGTTTTCCTTTTCCTGCCTGACCAATTTCTACCTGTTTTTATTTTTTAAATTAAAATTTTAAATTAGTAACATTATATAACTATTAAGTGTATAATTCTATAATACATCATCTGTATATGGCACTGTGTGCTCAGCACTCAAAGTCTAATCTCCTCTGTCAGTATATATTTAACTTCCTTTACCTTTTTCATTCTTTCCCCACCCCCCCTTCCCCTCTGGTAACCACCATTTTGTTGTCTGTGTCAATGATTGTTTTTTTTTTTTTCATTTTCTGCTTTGTGTTTTATATCCCACATATGAGTAAAATCATATGGTTCTTATATTTTTCCATCTGACTTATTTCACTTAGCATGGTACTTTTAAGATCCATCCATGTTACCACAAATGGCAATATTTCATTATTTTTTTGTCACTGAGTAGTATTCTATTGTTTATATGTACCACTTCTTTATCCAATCATCTGTTGAAGGACATTTAGATTATTTCTATATCTTAGCTACCATGAATGATGCTACAATGAACATAGGGGTACATACAGCTTTATGAATAAATGTTTTCAATTTATGTGGTTAAAGCCAGAATTTGAATTTTACGAAACAACATGAAAGTGTTATAAGAACATGAGATGTTGAGCCAGAGGCCTGGAAATTACTACCCATTGTATGGTTACTTAACCATTCTGGGTCTGAGATTTTAATTAATTTATCTTACAAGGTTCTTGAACAGAGTAATGCGATATTATATACAAGCAGCTTGATTTAGCATAAATCAGGGTAAGCCTATTCTTTTCTCTCTTTTTTTCCCCATTTTTGTTCAGATAGAGTGGGAGGGAGAGAGAGGAAGAGAGAGAAACATCGACTTGAAAGGGACACATCGAGTGGCTGCCTCCAGCAGGACCCCAACCAGGGCCAGGGGCGAATCGCAACCGAGGTACGTGCCCTTGACCAGAATCGAACCCGCGACTCGTTGGTCCGCGGGCCGACGCTCTAACCTCTGAGCCAAACCGGCCAAGGCAGTAAGCCTATTCTTAATCCTGTGTTAACACTCTCAAAATGATAACTGTTATTGATATTTACTGTAGGTAATCAAGTGTAGAATATTCTATGTCAACTGTCTATCAGAAGAAGACAAGCAGGGTGCTATACTACTTTGGCATTCCAGAAGTCTATGAGAGTAGATAGAATAATCCTAGCATTCTGAAAAACAAACTTTTACAGTTCTTTCCACCAACATGTAGTCAAAGAAACAATGTCAATGGTGAGCAAAGGGACAGTGGAGGGGGTAAGGTAGTAGCCTGAATTATCATTAAATTTCACCCTCATGCTCAGCAACTATCATAGAGTGAACCTGAACCATTGACCTAATTCCAGAAGGGTCTATGATAGGCAAAAGGCAGTGAGATTATAGGCTTCTCAGAGCTCAGATCTTTGTGCCAGGATAGAATTTATTGGTATCCTACTCACATCTCCTTGCTATCTAAACAGATTCCCTCATCCCTCTGGGATGAGCATGAACCCATAAAGCTAACTCTGTACCTGTCCTTTTTGGTTCCCTTAGTAAGGGCATAAAACAAAAAAACTCTCTGCATACTGGCAAGGTGGCTCACTGAGTGCTGGTATGTAGCCTATAAAATTTCATGCTGGCTGCTGGCAAAACAAGTAACTTTCTGATGTTAGAGGGATAGGTTTGAGAACTAACTGGACTCCATCCAATATAGCCCTCCTCAGCTGCAAAGACAAGGGATTAATACCCTACATCCTCACTTGATGAAAAAGAAGGTGGCAGATAATGGCTTTCAGGTCCAAGCCATGACAGACTTGGGAACAGAAGGCAGACCAGTAACTGGCTCGGCATACCCCATAGCTTATCCCACCAAACCTGATTCACAATTGTTGCTGATGGATAACTCCCTTGGAAAGAATAGTTACTGAGTTATATTTAGTGGGGCCACATGGAGAGGCAAGTAATATCTATCACCTACTTGGTCTTCAACCCCTCCTGATTGACAATTCCCATCTATTGAGCACAATTATTAATAAAGCTGGAACTTTAAGATACTTACAATGACAGGAACAGTGGCATATGTGAAATAACCTTCCAAATAGATCTCAGTTTGAGTGCACAGTGATGTTTTATAACCAAATGATATACATCTACTGCCTCTCAGTGATTACTGAATGAGAGTAAAGTGACTTGGTAAAGTGACCTACCAAAGGGTCTTTCATCTATCTAATGATATCTTGATCTAGTCATTATACCTGACCTCTAGAACCTTTGAATCAGTTACTCCTAGATTGTCCACTTTGGGGCCAATCCTGAGAAATGTATTTGAATGCTTGGAAGTGGAATTCCAGTATCATGCCCTGTTCAACCAAGGAACTCTCAAGAGACTGGTGGTCCTGGAGTCAATGACTCTAAGACCATGGAGCAGGCAGGCTATTTTGTCACAGGAGAACTCAAGTGCTAGCCTATCATCTTTATGTTTACTTCTTTAGGAGTTACTTTTTCCATAATGGGTTAAAGCTGATGGCTATCAATATTTCATTGACGCTTCCAGGGCTGCTTTGAAGGGGTTTGGTACCATGTAGTGGTGCTTCTAAACACCATAACCTAGAGCAGCCTGTGTCAAACAAGAACTGTCATCTTGAATTGGCTAGTCTTCATCATATTCAGAGTGGGCAGCTAAAACCACCAGGCAGGCTCTTTTTCTCATGAGAAAGAATTTTAGAAAGGCAACAGAGGCTGTCCCTACCCTGGAAACTTCTCTAGCCTGAAAAATTTGTAGCACATAATAAAACTTGGGCAGCATCACATGATCCTAATCTTTAAGAATAGCAGGATGTGTATACTCTGGCCTGCATCCTATGACTTTTCCAGGATATTTTTCTAGCAGGCCACTGTTAGAACTTTGGTCTATAGATGAGAGGCATATAAATGAAAGTGAATGAGGTTGTCTAGGGAGATAACAGAGAGTAAGAGAAGAGGATCACGAATGAGGAACTGAAACAATTACTAGCTGTGTGAGCTTGGGCAAGTTACTTAACCTCATCAAGTGCCAATTTTATCATCTAAAAAATGACAAAAATGACACAGCTTGAGGTAACTATGTACAGCAATAAGTCATTCAATAAAGGAGAGCTGTAACTACCATTCTCTTGCTTATTAAATAGAAAATAAAGCCTCCTGGGTTCAGTTCCCGCTAAGGGCACATACCTTGGTTGCAGTTTGTCCCCGGCCCTGGTTGGGGTCGTGTGGGTGGCAACCCGTTGATGTGTCTCTCTCACATCAATGTTTCTCTCTCTCTCTTCCTCCCTCTCTCCCTCCTGCTCTATCTGAAGATAAATGCAAAAAAAAAAAAAAGAGAGAATTGTGTTAGGTAAACAATTGCTCTCTCGGGTTTGTGAGCATTACTATCTAGACTGCATGAATGACCTAAAGGTGAGAACACCTGGATGGCCTTATGACAAGCTGAAAGAAGATATCATTTAATATGCAGTTATTTTCCCCTAAAATCATGCCACTCGTATTCCTTTTGAAAAGATTGGTGTGGCTACAGTGCGTGGAATTCTCCACTTCTACATCTAAAAAGCAAGGAAGTGATATTATCAACCCATTTTCTTACATCTCCTTTCTTTCAAACCCTCTGGAATTGTACTGGGAGAAAAAAGTCTATATATGGACATTATTAAAAAGAGGATATATTCATGTATGTGCAGGATATGTGAAGTATTTAACCATTACATTCATTTACGTTGACATGTATTTAAAATACGTATTCAGTATTTATTACATGTCAGACAGTCTGCTAGATACTGTGTCAAAACCAAGAGTTCTGCCTCTCATGGAGCTTCTAGTCTAGTAGAAAAATATATATCTATAAAATAATCATAAAAATAAATATGAAATTCTAACTGCAATACTTATTTAGAAAGAGGGCAGTGCTAATTGAGTTAAAATGTTATGTGTAATAGAACAGAAGGAAAGAAAAGTGCTTTCATTTATTTTGTGCCTCAAATGATTTGCCATTCTTTCATCATGCTTCTGTTCCCTGTGCCTCTTGGACTGATGTCTTATTTAGTGCTTATGAAGGCATGTATTAAACAAAATAAATATGTGAATCAACAATAAAAACTAAGTAATTAAAATTAAAATTTCAATCTCTACCTTATGTTAAACCACTATTATTATATTGCCCACACCGTATGGTACCTTAGATAATGGTAAACATAAAAACCTGGTTTTAGAGAGTTATTAGCTGGTTTGGGAGCAGTAAGATTAGATTAGTTTTGTATATCTATAAGATGAACATCTATATTGAAAACAAAAACTGAGAAAGAACACTATGTTTTGACTGAATTTCTAAGCTTCCTTAATTTTTTATTCCTATTTTGTTGTAAAAGTATTAAATATTATTTCCCCCGTTTTATTAATTTATTTTTTATTGTTGACAGTATTACAGATGCCCCCTCCACACTTCGCCCCCATCCCCCCCAGCTCCCTCCCCACCCCAGGCCTTTACTACACTATTGTCTGTGTCCCTGTGCTATGTATATATGCATATATGTTATTTGGTCTCCCAATTTTCTGAAATTATTTTAAAAATATGTCTTCATAAACAATAAAATATCCACGCCATAAGGAAAAATCACTGGATGACATTTCCCTCTCTTACCAGTAGATGGCAGTAATTAACCTTTATATTGTTGATGATC
The DNA here is from genome assembly GCA_030848825.1 of Tadarida brasiliensis. Classification (NCBI taxonomy): domain Eukaryota; kingdom Metazoa; phylum Chordata; class Mammalia; order Chiroptera; family Molossidae; genus Tadarida; species Tadarida brasiliensis. Next base: position 12,160,506 of record CM061280.1, read on the forward strand.
CAGGTTTGGAGTGGAGACCCAGCCTCCTTTGTATAAATTCAAAAACAGAAAAAAAGAAAAGAAAAATTATAACAACATACTGTAATAAAACTTATGTTAATGTGAAAAAACAGAAAACTTGTAGTTAAGGACTCAGAGCAAAATTTTTCTGAAGACTGTACCACCAATATCAAATTTTCATGATTCTGAAACAATTTTAATTGATTTGTGTCACAGTAATGGTATTGTAAAGCAAGAATCAATCATGTAAAAACAGTAAAGTAGAAAACTAGAAATGCTGAAGGATCACAAGTATCCTTTTCTAAAATATACATAAGTGGTAGAAATGCATTTTTCTGAATATTAATCATACTTTTCATCTGGTTGGAGACTGCAGGTGCTTTTCTTTCTCTTATTTCAATTTTTCATGTTTTGCAAATTTCCACATTAAAAATTATTTACTTTTTTCAAATATATAAAATAAATGATAAAGTGGAAAATACCTTCAAAACCAGAAGAGATTTAAAAAATCACAAGAGGCAACTTTGCTCAACCCTATACAGATATATTTTAAAAGATGAATGAAATAATTTTCTAGGAAAATATAACTATTTCCAGAGAAGATAGTGAATTTAAACAGACTGATTTCCATGGAACTAAAGAGAAAGCCCCACCCGCCAGCCACATATATGCACACACAAAGAACTAGGCCTGCCAGTTTCACTGAGTAATTCCAATGGTATTTAAACTATTTCAGAGCATTAAAAAAAGAAAAACTACCAAAAATTTAATGGAGTATAACATTGATATCAAAATTTCAAAAGATAGCATTTAAAAAGAAAACCATAAGAGAGTGGTGTAAAAATGCTGAATGAAAATCAGAGGTACAAACTTCCAGCTATAGAAGAAATAAATCACGAATTGTAATGTACAGCATAGGGCATATAGTCATAATATTATAATAACTTTGTACAGTGACAGGTGATTACTAGACTTATCACTGTGATGGCTTCCTAAGGTATATAAATGTTAAATAATATGTTGTACACCAGAAACTCATATACTATTGCATGTCAACTATACTTCAATTGAAAAGCATGAATTCTTTATGAAAAATAAAAATATAAAGGCATAGACAAATTACTTTTATGAATACATATGCTAAAATCCTGAAAAAAAGTAACAAAGAGTATCTAGTGGCACATTTAAAAATAACCTATCATGATACGAATTATTCCAGGAATGCAAGGGTATATAATATAATTAATCATATTAATATATTAAGGAAAAATATGATCATCTCCACAAATTTTGAAAAGGCAATTGACAAAAAATTACTACCCATTTATGGGAAAAAACACTCCATAAAAATAGAAATAGATGGATACTTCCTTCACAATAAAATATATCTCCCCCAAACCAAAAATCATCATTAGTCATAAGAAATATAGAATTAATCCCTCTAAAATAAGGAATAACACAAGGATGACTTGGACAAAGAAATAAATTACTTATAAAAATTAAAAAGGAGTTAAAACTGTCATTATTTATGTATAGTACAATCATGTGTATAGAAAAAAGAGAATTTTGCAGAGAATCATTTGTTCAAATAACAAGTTTAAAATAAACCAATCCATTTATAATAGCGATAAAAAGGATAAAATATTTACATGTAAAGAATTGAAACCATATAACTACTAGAAGAAAACATTAGAGAAACCCTTTATAATATTGGAATGAGGAAGTTCTTTCTATGACTCAAAATACAGGAGTCATAAAAACTGACTAATGAAATTTTCCTACATTAAAAACAAAACAAAAACTTCTACATAGTCAAATCACCATGAGCAAAGACAAATGACAAAGCTAGATAAAAATATTTGCAACTCATATTGCACTAATCAGAGTCCCAGTAAGAAATAGATGGGTTTATTCAAGGAGAGTTTAATAAAGGGATCATTTGGAAAGCTGTGGACAGGGTAACTAAGAGAACCACAAGGATAATGTAATACCCCAGAGCTAGTAAAATCAGGGCTTTTATGAACCCGAGGCTTGAAGGACTGAGGAGAGGGAATGATTACTGGAACCTAAAAGGAAAGTGTTGTTTGGAGAAGACCACATTAGGCAAGAAATGTAGTCATCCCAAGGCAACCTGGTAGGGAGGGAGAAGGAGGAATAAATATTTCAATTGCACTCTCCTCCCACCCTTTATCTTCTAATGAGTCTTCCAATTGACCAAACACATTATAGGCCAAGGGAGCCCATTGATATGATCTGGGTAAGCATTCTGGGGCAGAGCAAAGGGAAGAGAAAGATGGAGAGTAGATCTAAAAAAGCAAACAAAAGATATCTTGCATAAATATAACAAAGGATTAATTTTCCTTACTACGTAAATGCTTTTTATAATCACGAAGTAATCGTCAACTCAATAAGCAACGGACAAATTAGATAATCTGACAGTTCACTGAAAAGGAAATTCAAATGGCTCTTAAACATATGAAAAGATGTTCACCTTCCCTCATTATTATGAGGGAAATGTGACTATAATTACACTGAAAAAACCATTTTTGCCTATCATCTTAGTAAAGATCCAAAAGCTTGATAAGGATTCAAAAGCTGTGAGGAAAGCCTTGGCCGGTTTGGCTCAGCGGTAGAGCATCACGGGTTTGATTCCTGCCAATGGCACGTACCTAAGTTGGGGTTCGGTAGGGTCATTAGAGAGGCAACCAGAGTATGCGTCCCTCTCACGTCGATATTTCTTTCTCTCCCTCTCTCTCCCTCCCACTCAATCTGAAGATAAATAGAAAAATATCCTTGGGTGAGGATTAAAAAATAAATTAATTAATTTTAAAAAGCTGTGAGTAAAATGGCTAGTGGAAAGACAGTTTGGCAATTATGAATGCATATATCATTTGACCCAACAATATCACTTCTGAGATAATATCTTATGGATAAATTCCCACAAAAATATACCAGTACAAACTGGTACATTTACAAGCTTTTTATTGCAGCATGAATTGCAATAGGACAGAATTAGGAACAACACAAAGGCCTATCAAGAGAGGCTGGTTAGCCCTGGCCGGTTTGGCTCAGCGGTTGCAGCTTTGGCCTGTGGACCAGAGAGTCCTGGGTTTGGTTCCCGCTAGGGGCACGTACCAAAAAAAAAAGAGAGAGAGACTGGTTAAATAGTGTATAGTATATCTATACAATGGAATACTATGGAAATTTACAAAAACAGAAGAAAGTTATCTCTGTATTGATATAAAAAGCTCTCCAATATATGTTCAGTGAAGAAATAGGTGCAAAAGAGTGTGCATAGTATAGTTCCCTTTGTGTAAGAAAAGGGAGGAAGTGAGAATATATGTATATTCATACTTGCTTATATTTATAGAAACTCTGGAAGAATACACAAGCAACTGTAAAACTGATTACTGCTTAGAGGGTTAGGGGCATGGGAACTGAGTGATTGGGAGGCAGAGGTGTGAAGAGCTTCTTGGTTTAAAGTATTACTCACTCAAAAATTCTTAGAGTATTTTGCTTTTAAATGCAATAAATAAAACCATATTTAAAAAAGAAACAGTCTGGCAGACACCACCTTAACCGTGTGATCAGTGTTAACATTATGGGTAATATGACATGTTGACATTATGTACTCTCTGATATGATGCACCAGAAGAGCATATCACTTCTTTGGGTTTTTGTTGTTGTTGTTGTTTTGCCAAAAATGAATAGGCTCAATTTAATCATGAGAAAACATCAGACAACCTCATTTAAAGGGACATTTTGCATAATAACTGATCAGAATTCTTCAAAAGCATCAAGGTCATGAAAAACAAAGAAAGACTGAGGGTCCATCACAGATTGGAAGACACTAAGGAAAGATGACATGTAATTGTATTGTGGGATTCTGGATTGGATTCTAGCCCAGAAAAATGTCATTAGAGGCAAAACTTGAAATTCACCTAAGGTCTGTAGTTTAGTGAATAATATTGTGCCATTGTTATTTTCCTGATTTTGATGATGTACCACACTTATGTAAGATACTAACATTAGACAAAGCTGAGTAAATCCAGTGTGGGAACTCACTGTACGATCTTTGCAACTTGTCTGTAAGTTAAAATTATTTCAAAATAAATAGTTATTTTAAAATGAGCACTGGTTTAAAACCTCTTTGGTCTCTAGTCCTGCTGTGACGTGAGAAGACATGATATCCAAGGATATGACAAATATCCATGAAACAATGGACAAGTCTAGGTCAGGTTCCTTTGCTATATATTCTATTTTGTTTGTTTTGAAGGGTTTTATTTTTCTCTTTAATTTTTTTTTTAAAAAATTTATCTTTATTGGTGAAAGTATTACAGATGTTCCTCCTTCCCTCCACCCTTGACACTCTCCTCCTTACTCCCTTTGCTATACATTTTTGTAGGAAGATATTTCTTTCTTCATAACCCATCTTACATCACACCAATATACTCATTTGAGTGGTTATTTATTTTTAGTTTTATTGTTGACACTTGCAGATGTCCCCTACTCCCTCCCCCTTTGCCCACCTTCACCCAGCTCCTGCCACCCCTCCCTTGTCCCTCACCATACTATTGTGTGTCCATGTGCTATGCAAATATATATTTTTTCTTCTTTTCAATGCAGATTTATTCATTATGACAGATATAAGATAAGATTTAAACATGGGATGTACCAGATTCATTTTGCATTTGTCTCCTATTATATTATTATTTGAAGGTATAGAATATGTTTTACTTTTTTTCCGATTTTTATTAATTTATTTTTGTTACAGATGTTTCTCCTTTTCTCCCCCTAGACACCCTCCTCCCCATCCTGCCCCCCATCCCCACCCCACCCCCAGCATTGTTGTCTATGTCCATTGGTTATGCATGCATGCATATAAGTTCTTTGGTTCATCTCATCCATCACCCCCACCCCCCTACCCTGAGGTTTGTCAGTCTGAACAATACTCCTTTCTATGTCTCTGGGTCTATTTCGTTCATCAGCCCACCTTGTTCATTATATTCCACAAATAAGTGAGATCATGTGGTATTTGTTTTTCTCTGATTGGCTTATTTCGCTTAGCATAATACTCTTGATGTCCCTCCATGTCATCTCAAAGGATAAGAGATCTTTCTTTCTTACAGCTGCGTAGTATTCCATTCTATATATGTACCACAGCTTTTTTATCCACTCATCTATTGATGGACACTTGGGCTGTTTCCAGATCTTAGTAATTGTAAATAGTGCTGCTATGAACATAGGGGTACATATATTCTTTCTGACTGGTGTTTCAGGCTTCTTAGGCTACATTTCCAGAAGTGGGATCTCTAGGTCAAATGGCAGTTCCATTTTTAATTCTTTGAGAAAACTCCATACTGTTTTCCACAGTGGCTGCACCAGTCTGCATTCCCACCAAAAGTGCACTAGGGTTTCCTTTTCTCCATATCGTAGTCAACACTTGTTGTTTGTTGGTTTATTGATAGTAGCCATTCTGACAGGTGTGAGGTGATACCTCATTATAGTTTTAATTTGCATCTCTCTGATGATTAGTGACGTTGAGCATTTTTTCATATGTCTCTTGGACCTTTGCATGTGCTGTTTGGAGAAGTATTCATTTGGGTCCCTTGCCCATTTTTAATTGGATTGTCTGTCTTCCTGATGTTGAGTTGTATAAGTTCTTTATATATTTTGGGGATTAACGCCTTATCAGATATATCATTGGTGAATATGTTCTGCCATAGGGTGGGTTCATTTTTGTTTTGTTGATGGTTTCTTTTGCTGTGTAGAAGATTTTTAGTTTGATGTAGTCCCATGTGTGCATTTTTCCCTGTGTTTCCCTTCCCTCAGAGACTTATTGGCAAAAATATTGCTATGAGAGATGTCTGAGATTTTACTGCCTATATTTTCTTCTAGAATTTTCATGGTTTCACGACTTACATTTATATCTTTTATCCATTCTGAGTTTATTATTTTGTATGGTATATGTTAGTGGTCTAGTTTCATTTTTTGAATGTTCCTGTCCAATTTTTCCAACACGTTGATTGAGGAGTTTTCTCTATTGTATGCTCCTGCCTCCTTTGTCAAATATTAATTGACCACAATGGTGTGGGTAGATTTCTGGGGTCTCTGTTCCATTCCATTTATCTATATGCCAGATCTTATGCCAGTACCAGGCTGTTTTGATTACAGTGGCTTTGTAGTATAGTTTGATATCTGGTATTGTGATCCCTCCAACTTTGTTTTTCTTTCTCAAGATTGCTGAGGCTATTTGGGGTCTTGGTTCCATATAAATTTTTGGAATATTTGTTCTAGATCTGTGAAATGTGCCATTGGTATTTTATTAGGTATTGTGTTGAATCTGTAGATTGCATTGGGTAGTATGGACATTTTAATGATGTTAATTATTCAATCCATGAACATGGTATATGCTTCCACTTGTTTGCATCTTTCTCTACTTCTTTCTTCAGTGCCCTATAGTTTTCTGAGTACAGGTCTTTTACCTCCTTGGTTAAGCTTATTCCTAGGTACCTTATTTATTTTGTTGCAATAGTATTTAGGATCGTTTTCTTAGTTTCTCTTTCTGAAAGTTTATTAGTGTATAAAAATGCCACTGATTTATGGATATTAATTTTGTATCTGGCTACTTTGCCAAATTCATTTATTAGATCTACTAATTCTTTAAATTTATCTTTACTGTTGGAAGTATTACAGATGTCCCCCCTCCTTTATCCCCCATTGAACCCTTCCACCCCACTCCCACACCCTCAAGGCCTTCACCACACTAGTGTCTGGGTCCATGGGTTATGCATATATGTATATAAGTTCTTTGGTGAATCACTTCACACTCCCCACCTCCTTTCTCTCTGAGATTCATCAGTCTGTTCCATGATTCCTTATCTCTGGATCTATTTTGTTCATCAGTTTATTTTGCTCATTTGATTCCACATATAAGTGAGATCATACAATCCTTGTCTTTCTCTGACTGACTTATTTTGCTTAACATAATACTCTCCAGATCCCTCCATGCTGTCTCAAAAGGTAAGAGATCTTTCTTTTTTACAGCTGCATAGTATTCCATTGTGTAAATGTACCACGGCTTTTTTATCCACTCATCTACTGATGGGTACTTTGGGTGTTTCCAAATCTTAGCTATTATAAATAGCACCGCTATGAACATAGTGGTGCATATATTCTTTCGGATTGGTGTTTCAGGATTTTTAGGATATATCCTAGAAGTGGGAACACTGGATCAAATGGCAGTTCCATTTTTAATTTTTTGAGGAAACTCCATACTGTTCTCCATAGTGAGTGCTCCAGTCTGCACTCCCAAAAGCAGTGTACTAGGGTTCCCTTTCTCCACATCCTCACCAGCACTAGCTGTTTGTTTATTTATTGATGGTAGCCATTCTGGCAGGTCTGAGGTGGTACCTCATTGTCATTTTAATTTGCATCTCTTTGATCATTAGTGAATTTGAACATTTCCTCATATGTCTCTTGACCATTTGTATGTCCTCTTTGGAGAAGTGTCTATTCAGGTCCTCTGCCTATTTTTAAATTGGATTGTCTTCCTTTTGTTGAGTTGTATGAATTCTTTATATATTTTGGAAGTTAACCTCTTATCACGTGTATCACTGGCAAATATGTTCTCCCATATCATAGGTTGCCTTTTCATTTATATCTGGTTTCTTTTGCTGTGCAGAAGTTTTTAGTTTGATGTAGTTCCATTTGTTTATTTTTTCATTTGTTTCTCTTTTCATAGGTGAAGTATCAGGGAAAATTATACTACGTGATATGTCTGATGTTTTTCTGTCTACATTTTCTTCTAGGGTTTTTATGTTTTCACAACTTACATTTAAGTGTGTTATTCATTTTGAGTTTATTCTTGTGTATGGTGTAAGTTGGTGGTCTGGTTTCACTTTTTTGCATATATCTGACTAATTTTCCCAGCACCATTTATTGAAGAGACTGTTTTTACTCCATTGTGTGCTCTTGCCTACTCTGTAAAATATTTATTGACCATAATGGAATGGGTCGATTTCTGGCTCTCTGTTTTGTTCCATTGATCTATATGCCTGTTCTTGTACCAGTATCAGGATGTTTTGATTACAGTGGCTTTGTAGTATAACTTGATATCTGGTATTATGATCTCTCCAACTTTGTTATTCTTTCTCAAGATTGCTGTGGCTACTTGGGGTCTTTTTCAGTTTTATAAAAGTTTTGGAGTATTTGTTCTAGATCTTTGATATATGCCATTGGTATTTTAATAGGAGTTGCATTAAATCTATAGATTGCATTGGATAGTTATGGATATTTTAATGATGTTTATTCTACAATCCATGAATTTGGTGTATTCTTCCCCTTGTTTGTATCTTCCTCTATTTCTTATTTCAGTGTTCAATAGATTTCTGACTACATGTCTTTTACCTCCTTGGTCAAGTTTATTTCTAAGTATCTTAATTTTTTTTTTTTTGGATTGTTTTATTAGTTTCTCTTTCTCAGAGTTCATTATTGGTGTACAAACATACCATTGATTTCTGGATGTTAATTTTGTATTCTGCTACATTGCTGAATTTATTTATTAAATCTAATAGTTTTTTGGTAGATCTTTGAATTCTTCTTGCTTGGAACTCTGCTTTTTGAACTTGTGTGATTTTTTTCCCCTTACCTGGTTAAGAAAATGTTCTGCCATTATTTCTTCAGACATGGTCTCTATCTCTTGTTCACTTTCTTCTCCTTCTGATATGCCTATGGCGCGAATATTGTTATGTTTCTTGTTCTCCCACAGCTCCCTTAAACTGTCCTCCTGTTTTTTAATTGTTTTTTTGTTTGTTTTGTTTTGTTTTGTTTTTGGTTCTCTGATTTAGTGATTTTTGCTACCCTGTCTTCTAATGTGCTGATCCAATCCCTGACTACCTCTAATCTGCTCTTAATTCCTTCCAGTGTATTCTTTATTTCTACTTTGTCATTCTTCATTTCCAACGGGTTGTTTTCCATAGTTTCTATATCTTTTTTCATGCTGTTGAGCATCCTTATAATCATTACTCTGAGCTCTATATCTGATAAATTGATTATTTCCATTTCATTTAGCTTTTCTTCTGGAAATTCTCTTGTTCCTTCATTTGTGGTTTGTTTCTTTGTCTCCTCATTTTGACTGTGTGTTTGGGTTTGTTTCTGTGTATTAAGTTGACCTGCTATGACTCCCAGTCTTGGTAGGGTGGCTTTATGCAGTAGGTGATCTATGGGACACAGTGGAACAGTCTCCATGATCACCAGACCTGGTTGCTCTAATAATGTTTCTTCTTCATGTTGCTTGGGCCCTCCTGTTCCTGTTGTAATTGAGTCTTGATTGCTATTGGCCTGTTTGTGCATGGGCTCAACCCTCAGGCGGGCTGACAATGATACTCAACCCCTAACACAGCATGCAGGCCGCTGTGCAGGTGCTTATCACATGAAGTGGAATTCACTTCAGCAGGGATGGAGCCTGTCAATACCTCCCTGTGGATATATTGCTTGTGAAGTTTATTGGATCCTGTTCTGTTGGGGCCTCTACAGAGGGTCTCTGGTGCAGGCCAATGTCAGATGCTGTTTGTGAGTGGCCCTGAGTACCCTGTTTGGAGCTTTCAGAAATCCACAGCTTATGTCTCCCTCTGCTGTGTCTGAGTGCATGTGGAAAGGACCAAGCTGCACACCAAGGTTTGCCTTTGCTAGCCCTGGGGCCCAGGAGCAGGTCAGGTGAAGAATCAAAGCACCCAGAGATCCGCTTCTGCCTGTAGGGTTAACTGTTAACTTCAGTCACTTAATAAGACCCCAACAGCTGAGATATCCCACCAGCACTTCAGCTGCTGCCTATGGGATCCCAGCTAGCCCTCTTGTGTCTCTGCATTTTCTACCAGTTTTGATGTGGCTTCCTCTTTATGTCCTCAGTTATAAGTGTTCTCTCCAGCTAGTTTTCAGGTGGTTATTCAGGATGATTTTTCTCTATTTTAGTTGCAATACCAGTTTGGTCCTGGGAGAAGGTCAGTGTAGATTCCACTGAATCTGCCGCCATCTTGGAATCAATTTAGTAGTTTTTTTGGTGCAGTCTTTAGGGTTTTCTATCTACAATATCATGTCAAATGCAAATAATGACAGTTTTAATTCCTCCTTTCCAATTTGGATGCCTTTTCTTTTTTCTCCTTGTCTGATTGCTGTGGCTATGACTTCCAGTACTATTTTGAATAAGATTGGGGAAAGTGGACATCCCAGTTTGTACCTGATTTTAAGGGAAGCACTTTTAGTTTTTGCCCATTGAGTATTATGTTGGCTGTATGTTTCTCATATAAGGCCTTTATTGTGTTGAGGTATGATCCCTCTATTCCTGCTTTGCTGAGAGTTTTTTTTTTTTTATCCTCACCTGAGGACATTTTTTCATTTTTTGTTCAGATACAGTGGGAGGGAGAGAGGGGAAGAGAGAGAGAGAGAAACATTGACGTGAAAGGGACACATCGAGTGGCTGCCACCCACATGACCAACCAGGGCCGGGGACAAACTGCAACCGAGGTACATGCCCCTAGCGGGAACCGAACCCGGGTCTCTCTGGACCGCAGGCCGATGCTCTAACTGCTGAGCCAAACATGCCAGGGCGAGAGTTTTGTTTTTTTTTTAATCAAAAATGGGTGCTGGGTTTTGTTGAATGCTTTTTCTGAATCTATTGATATGATCATGTTGTTTTTATTCTTCATTTTGTTTATGTGAAGTATCACATTTATTGATTTGCAAATATTGTACGAGCCTTGCATCACAGGAATAAATCCCACTTGGTCATGGTGTATGATCTTTATAATATAATGGTGGATGTGATTTGCTAATATTTTGTTGAGGATTTTAGCATCTATGTTCATCAGGGACATTGGCCTATAATTTTCCTTATTTTTAGTGTCTTTATCTGGTTTTGGAATTATAATAATGCTGGTGTTGTTAAAGAGCTTGAATTTATTGGAATAGTTTGAGGAGGATCAGTGTTAGTTCTTCCTTGAATGATTGGTAAAATTTGCCTATGAAGCCATCTGGTCCAGGGCTTTTGGTTGCTGGAAATTTCTTGATAATTACTTCAATTTTCTTAGGTGTTATTGGTCTACTCAGGTTTTCTGATTCTACCTGATTCAAGTTGGCAAGATTGTACATTTCTAGGAATTTGGCCATTTCACCCAGTTTGTTCAATGTGTTGGCATATAGCTGTTCATAGTATTTTCATATAATCCTTTGTATTTCTCTGATGTCATTTGTTACTTTGACCCTTTCATTTCTGATTTTATTTATTTGGGCTCCTACACTTTGTTTCCCGATGAGTCTGGCAAATGGTTTATCAATCTTGTTTATCTTTTCTAAGTACCTGCTCTTGGTTTCATTGATCTTTTGTGTTGTTTTTTTAGTTTCTATGTCATTTATTAGTGCTTTGATCTTTATTATTTCATTCCTTCTACTTATTCTAGGCTTTTGTTTTTGTTCTTTTTCTAATTATCTTAGTTGTAAGGTTAGGTTGTCCATTTGATATTTTTCTTGTTTCTTGAGGTAGTCCTGTAATGTTATGAACTTCCCTCTTAGGACCGCTTTTGCTGTGTATCATAGATTTGGGGCTGTTGTGTGTTCATTTTCAATTGTTTCCAGGAAGTTTTTGACTTCTTCTTGATTTCTTTGCTGATTTTCTGTTTGGAGGATTGATCCAGTGATTATAGTCGTGTGTTAAAGTCCTGTACTATGACTGTGTTGCTGTCAATCTCTCCCCTTTGTCCTACAAGCATTATAAATATATATAAATGTATAAACATATATGGTGCATGTATGTTTACCACTGTTATATCCTCTAGTTGGATTGATGGTGCTCCTGTATTGGGTGCATATATGTTTACCCTGGTTATATCATCTTTTGGGATTGATCTATTTTGTATTATGTATTGACCTTTTTGTCTCTTGTTATGGCCTTTTTAAAAGTCTATTTTATCAGATAATAAGTATTGCTACCCATGCTTATTTTTGTTTTCATTTGCATGGAAATTTTTCCTCCACCCCTTCACTTTAATCCTGTGTGTGCCTTTTGTTCTGAGGTGGGTCTCTTGTAGACAGCATATATATGGGTCATTTTTTCTTATCTATTCAGCCACCCTAATGTCTTTTGATTAGAGTTTTTAATCCATTTACATATTAGGTTATTTACCTTTTTAAAAATTCTTCATGCCTATGCCTCTCTCTCTCTCTCTCTCTCTCTCTCTCTCTCTCTCTCTCTCATTCTTCTTATAGCAGTCTCTTTTACATTTCTTACAATTCTGCTTTGATGGTAATAAACTCCTTTAGCCATTTTGTTTTTTGGTCTGGGAAGCTTTTTATTTCACCTTCTATTTTGAATAATAGCCTTGCTAGATAGAGTAGTCTTGGTTTCAGATCCTTGCTTTTCATTAATTTGAATACTTTATGCCATTTCTTTCTGGCTTGTAATGTTTCCGTTGAGAAATCAGCAGACAGACTTATGGGAGCTCCCTTGTAAGTAACTGATGTTCTCGCTCTTGCTGCCCTTAAGATTCTCTGTCTTTAATGTTGGCCATTTTAAGTATGATGTATTTTGGTGTGGGTCTCATTGTGTTCATCTTGATTGGAACTCTGTGCTTCCTTTACTAGTGTGACTCTTTCCTTCACCAGGTTCGGGAAGTTTTTTGTCATTATTGCTTCTAATAGGTTCTCTATCCCTTGTTCACTTTCTTCTCCCTTTGGTACCTTTATGAGGCAGATGTTGTTACATTTCATATTGTCCCTACGTTCCCTTAAACTACCCTAGTGCATTTAATTAATTAATTAATTTATTTATTTATTTATTTATTCCTAGTGCATTTTAATTGTTTTTTCTTCTCTGATTGAATGATTCAATCTAATTTTCTGATTTGATCCTCTACTTCCTTTAACCTACTATTTATTCCTTTCTGTGTATTCTTTATTGAAGCTGTCATTCTTCATTTCCATCTGGTTGTTTTTCATGATTTCTGTGTCCTTTTTCATATTGTTGAGCATTATTAAAACCATTAATTTGAACTCTGTTTCTGATCAACTGCTTGACTGCAGTTCATTTAGCTGTTTTTCTGGAGATTTGGCCTCTTCTTTCATTTGGGGCCTGTTTCTTTGTTTCTCCATTTTTGCTGTGTGTGTGTGTGTGTGTGTGTGTGTGTGTGTGTGTTTCTGTGTATTGGATAGGACTGCTATGACTCCCAATATTGGTGGTGTGGCCTTCTGTAGCGGGTGTCTTGTGGGACCCAGTGGTGTAGTCTCCTTAATCATCTGAGCTGGGTGTTCTAGGAATGTCCCTTATGTGGGTTGTGTGGGTCCTCCTGTTGTATTTGGGTTTTGATTGCTGTTCACCCCTTTGTGGGTGGGCTCAGCCTGCAGGCTGCTGACTGTGAGGCTCAACCTCGACCATGTCATACTAACTGTTATACAGGTACTAACAGAACAAAACAGGACAAAACAAGACCAAATTGGAAACTGCATGAAAAACAAACTAACAACAACATAAACAGCAACCATAGAAAATGAAAATAAAATCTTAAAGACAAGAGACCAAAATAAATAGAGATGCAAAAAAGAAATAAGAAAAGACAATATGAAAGAAAGAAGAAAGAAAAATTATTAAATGAGCATTTAAAAAGACAAAGAATACATAATAATGAATAAAATAATATTTTTAAAAGTAATTATAATGAATAAAGTAAAATATGGATTAGGAAAAGAAAAATGGAAAGAAAAATATAAAAATAACAAAAAGAGAAAGAAAGAATAAATAGCAATCTAGAAATAAGAGATATGAAAGAAAAAAGAGAAGAAAAAACTTAAAAAATGAAGTAAAAAAAATAAGAAAAAGATTAAGAAGATTAATTAATGAAAATAAGTGGAGTTTGCCTCCACAGATTTTGGTGCCTGCTGCAATTACTATTTGAATCTTTTATTTATGTAGCTCACTGGATTTTGCTCTAATGCTGTTCAAATATCTCCTCTGGCCCTGGCTGGTTTCGCTCAGTGGTTAGAGCATTAGCCTGCAGACCAGAGAGTCCCAGGTTTGGTTCTCACTAAGGGCATGTACCTCGGTTGCAGTTTGTCCCCGGCCCCGGTTGAGGTTGTGTGGGTGGCAACCACTCGATGTGTCTCTCTCATGTCGATGTTTCTCTCTCTGTCTTCCTCCCTCTCTCCCTCCTGCTCTATCTGAAGATAAATGCAAAAATGTCCTCCGGGTGAGGATTAAAAAACAAACAACAAAACAAATATCTCCTCTTGGTTTGATGGTCTTAGGCCTCTCAAGAAGTTCTCTGTAGCAAGCCAAATTCAGTTGCTGTCCCTGCCTGGCCCTTGCAGCCTGCCTGAAGCATGTCAGCGTGGAGCCCCAAGTAGTCTTTGGATGGTGTCACTATAGCCCAGAAGCTGGGTCTGCCTTGGGTCTCAAACCCTGAATGTCCCTGCTCACAGCTGCTCTCTTTTCCCCCACTGAACTGGTCTCTGGGTGTTATCCAGGACCTTGCCAGGGTAGTTTAAACATATTCACATTGGGGATGACGCCTGTAGCTTTAGGGGTGGGGCAGGCACTTCCTCTTCTTCCCAGAGCTATGCTGGCTGAACTCACTGTGGTGTTCAGATCTGGATTCCCATAAAGCTGCCGAATGTCCCAGGATATGCCCATCTGTCTTCCAGTTGAAAATCCACCCTGGAGACATGGTCGCAATGCCTCAGCTCTGCTTGGGTCTCTGGCACCCCTTGTCACCCCCTTGCCACCACAGCAAGTAATAAAAGATAAATAAAATAAAAATCAGCCCTACTTGGAACTTCAATCTTTCAGCCTGTCTGGTCCCTGCTGGGTGGGGCTCCTGCCCAGGTTCTGACTTGGCCAGATATCTGAGTCCTCCACACCATCAGACCTAGCTGCCAGGTGCATATTTTCACCCCAAAGCCATTTCCTTTTGCCTTGGGTCGCAGCAGGATGGGCAAGACCCAACCGTTGTGCAGGTGGGGGAAGGGTCGATGCTTGTTTGCTCAAGTTGGGCAAGCCTAATCTTCTTTACCAAGTCACACTGTCCAGCCCCCTTCTGGCTCTCTGCCTAAAGTTATTACAGAGAATAAAGGGCTCCTCAGATTCACTGCTGGGTGTACCAATCAGACACCTCTGCTGACCCCAATCTTTGGCACTGGTCCTTCTTGTAGACACAGATTGTTGTGAACCTCCCAGGCTGGTGTTATAACAAAGAAATTGCTCTTTTCCTGTGCTGGTGCAGTCTGATACTCCCATTTAGACTGAATCCTCACTGATTCCCACTGCCCAATGTTACATGGGCTCCCCTTCCCTTTTCTGTTGCTCTGGATTGGGGATCCCTGAGTGGGGCTGAGATCCCATGCTTCCAGGGGGTGGGGACCTGCTGTCACACTTTCTGTCCACCCACCCCCTGCCACACATGTGCTCAAGCTGGCTCACCCTCTCTGCATACCCTGCTGTCTTTTCTCCCTTTTCCCTGCCTACAATACTTCAAATCAGCTATGCTATAACTTGTTTTTCAAGCTGAACACTTTGAAGTTTAACCGCAAATTCAGTCCAAGGTTCGGAGCAAGCAGACCGAGCGTCCAGATGATCTGCAGCCATCTTGGAGTCCTGGAGGTCTTTTTACTATCAGGATCATCTTAGAAAAGATTAATGGTTTTCCATGCTCCAGGCCAGCTTTCCAAGTAAAACCCCAGGGAGCTTCTACCTGCAAGAATGCTTCCAGATAAATGTCCTTCCAGTATATTCCTGATGTCAGATATGTTATTCTACATTTCTGACTAGTTCTTATTCATGGATTCTGTGTCCTTTTTCATGCTGATATAGTTCCCACTATGTTCCTTGTAGTTTCCATTGAGTTCCTTACAGTTCTCACTAAGTTCCTTGAGCATCCCTATAACCATTACTTTGATTTCTATGTCTGGTAAATTTCTTGCCTCCATTTCATTTAGGTCCTTTTCTGGAGATTCTTCCTCTTCTTTCATTTGGGGGTTGTTTCTTTGTCTCCTCATTTTAGCTGTCTTTTCGTGTATTTTTCTATGTACTGAATAGATCTGCTATGATTCCCAGTGTTCATGGGGTGGCCTTATGTAGTAGGTGCCCAGTGTGTCCCAGTCCCAGTGTTGCTGTCTCCTTGATATCCTGATCTGGGTGCTCTAGGCATGTCCCTTGGGTGGGTTATGTGGGTCCTCCAGTTGTAATTGAATCTTGATTGTTTTTGTCCTGTTCATGGGTGGCATCTCTCCTTAGGCTGTGAGGCTCAACCCTGACCACATTGTGCAAGATGTTGTACAGGTGCTGACAGAACAAAACAAAACAAAAACATACTAAAGAACCCAACAACAACAACAACCATAAAAAAGAATTAGGAAAGAGAAAAAAAGAACAATAAAATAAAAGAAGAAAATGAGTACAAGAAGAAAAAAAGAATACATAAGGAAAGAAGGAAGAGGAAAAAGTAAGAATAAAGAATAGGAAAAAGAAAATGGTAAAAAAGAAAAAAAGAAAGAAAAAAATTTTGAAAAGAAAATAGAAGAGAAAGAAAAAAACAGGCGAGGGGAAAAAGCAGAGAAAGAGAAGGAAAAATAGGGATAAAAGGAAAGAGAAAAATCAGACATATGAAAGAAAAAAGACAAAAATAATAACAAAGCAATTAAAAAAAATAAAGAAAATGATGAAAAGAGGAAAAACCCCACAAAAAACAAAAGGGAGACCTCTTGGCAGTTTAGTGCCTGCTGGGATCTCCCTTTGCACTCTGCTTTATGTTGACTGAGGCTGACTCCTTTTGTATCCCAGTTCTGGGCCTTCTGGGAGGTACTTTGGTGCTAGCCAATGTCAGAAGCTGTCCATGTTTGGCTCTTAGCAACCTGATTGAAGCTTCATGCAATCCACAGTTTGGTTGCTCATGATAGGGGCCAAGCTGCACTGCAAGACCCGCTTGTTAGCAGCATGGGGTCCATGGTTGGGTGAGCAAACATCCCAGAGCATCTCAGGATCCCCTTTCACCTGTCTCCACCTGCCAGCCAGCTGTTAGACTTAGTCACTGAAAAGGCTGTTTCTGATAAGGCTTTTAGTGGAATGGAAGGATGGGACCTCTGGGTCTCCCATGAAGGGGAGGTGCTGTTCAGACTACAGGGAAGATGGTGGCTGTGTTCTCCTGTCCCAGAACCGCCCATCTGAGTCTGTCCTGGAATATTTCCCTGACCTCGACAGGGTGAAGCCCCTCACAGGCAGTCCAGTGGGTTCTGCTGGAAGTCAGGAGTTTCTATTAGCTCTCCTGTTAGGAGGAAGCACCGGTCAGGTTCCTGGTAAAGCGGGGGAATGGCCCTGCCCCAAAACAAGTCACAGAAGTCCCCTGAGACTGCCTAGACGTATAGGCTTAGCCTCTGCTGCTGTCTACTCAGCAGGAGTCAATATGCAGGGTGGGGACAATGGGATTCCCAAGGGTGGGGCGAGCAGAATTCCTGAGGTTGGGGTGAATTGCATTTCAGAGGGCTGAGTAATTGCTTTTCCCCAGGCTGCTGCTGCTGGAAGGGGCTTGCACCTCTCAGGAAAAATGGCTGCTGTGGTATTGGAGAGGGGGATGAATAAGTGTAGGTATCTTGGCAGCTGCACTCCCAAGTCTCCCCAGTGCCTCCCTCCCCAGACTCTTATCAGGCTACCTCAGTCTACATTGCCCTCCCTCCACTGAAGCCCAGGATGAGTGGCTGCAAATGAAAATCCTGTGTTCTGGCCCTTCAATAAAAGTGGCTATTTTTTCTGGCAGTCTCTGTCTCTCCCTGGCAGATAGAAACCCCACTGCCTTTCACCGCTGAATGTTATATGAGCAGCTCTTCCTGGCTCTGGTGCTCTGAACTGGGGAGCCCAGCCTGGGGTCCAGGTCTCACTCTTCTCAGAGGGAACCCCTCCATAGCCGAGGAATCCCTCTGCCCCCTCGGCCTGCCTCCCTTGGGAGCAGGACCAGCCCCTCTCAGGACCCCATCCTTTCTACAAGTGTCAAGGTGGTTTCTGCTCTTCCTTGTTTAAAAGTCTTCTTTTCAGCTAGTCTTCAGTTGGTAATTCAGGGTGAATGAGTGCAAATTTAGTTTTATTTCCAGTTTAGTTCTGGGAGGAGGTACAAGAAAGATCCACCTATTCCACTGCCATCTTGAATATACCTGGGTGGTTTTTTTAATTTTATTTATTTTTTATTTTATTATTATTATTTTTTAACTTATCTTTATTCTTGAATGTATTACAGATGTTCCTCATTTTCCCCCCAATGACCCCCTCCTCCCCATTCCCACCCCCTCCTGCCTTTCCCTACACTGTTGTCTGTGTCCATTGGTTATGCATATATACATATAAGTTCTTTGGTTTATTTCTTCCCACCCCCCAACCCCCCTTCCCTTTGAGGTTTGTCAGTCTAACAATCAATTTGGACTTCTTAATCCCTTCACCTTTTTCACCCATTCCCCCAACCCCCCTCCCATCTGGCAACCAACAAAATTTCTTTGTATCTATGAGAATGTTTCTGTTCTGCTTCTTCATTTTGTTTGTAGATTCAATTGTTGATATATATGTATTCATTGCCATTTTGTTTGTTCATATTTTTTATCTTTTTCTACAAGAAGACCCTTCAACATTTCATATAATAATGGTTTGGTGGTGATGAACTCCTTTAGCTTTTCCTTGTCTGGGAAACTCTTTATATGGCCATCGATTCTAAATGACAGCTTTGCAGGATAGAGTAATCTTGGTTGTAGGTTCTTGCTTTTCATCACTCTGAATATTTCTTGCCACTCCCTTCTGGCCTGCAAAGTTTCTTTTGAGAAATCAGCTGACAGTCTTATGGGAACTCCCTTGTAGGTAACTAACTGCTTTTCTCTTGCTGCTTTTAAGATTCTCTCTTTGTCTTGAACCTTTTGCATTTTGATGATGATGTGTCTTGGTGTGGGCCTCTTGGGGTTCATCTTGTTTGGAACTCTCTGTGCTTCCTGGACTTGTATGTCTGTTTCCTTCACCAAGTTAGGGAAGTTTTCTGCCATTATTATTTCAAATAGGTTTTCGATTTCTTGTTCTCTCTCTTCTCCTTCTGGCACCCCCAAGATGCGAATGTTGGAACGCTTGAAGTTGTCCCAGGGGCTCCTTATACTATCCTCATTCTTTTGGATTCTTTTTTCTTTTTGCTGTTCTGATTGGGTGATTTTTGCTTCCTTATATTCCAAATCGATGGCATGCTTCTTGGCTTTACCTACTCTACTATTGAATCTGTGTAAATTATTCTTTATTTCAGTTAGTGCCTCCTTCATTTCTGACTGTGCATCCTTCATTTCTGACTGGTCTTTTTTTATGCTCTTGAGGCCCTCACTAAGTTCACTGAGGTTCTCACTAAGTCCATTGAGCATCCTTATAAGCAGTGTTTTGAACTCAGCATCTGTTAGGTTGCTTATCTCCATTTCGCTTAGTTCTTTTCCTGGAGTTTTGTTCTGTTCTTTCATTTGGGACCTGTTTCTTTGTCTCCTCATTTTGGCTGCCTCCCTGTGTTTGTTTCTATGTATTATTTAGCAAGAGGTATGGGGCTAGCTGAGACGAGATGCTGCTTGTTTGAAAGAATTTAGGAAAAGCTGAAGCAGGATCCAAGACAGGCCAATCCTATGGTAAAGCAACTGGCAGCAGCTTGGGTGGGCCTGAAAGTTGGGTGGGGTGGGGCCTCAGGGAATCATCAGGGCAGGGCAAACAGTGTGAGCCAGGTTGCTGGAGTCCCAGATATGGTGGCTGTCTGCCGGCCCAGGGAAGGGCTCACCAAAGGAACAAAGGCCACTGATAGCACGTCTGTCCAGGAGAAAGCTGCTTCTCCAGCCCTCGCTCCAATGCCAAACAACTCAGGCTGGAGCCTGGAGGGTACGAGTCCGAGTAAGTCCGTGTGT
The DNA here is from genome assembly GCA_030848825.1 of Tadarida brasiliensis. NCBI lineage: Eukaryota > Metazoa > Chordata > Mammalia > Chiroptera > Molossidae > Tadarida > Tadarida brasiliensis. The sequence continues at coordinate 12,180,441 of CM061280.1, forward strand.
GGGCCCTTTAAGAGGAGCTGCCTGGGCTCCAGTCGCCTCAGCCTCAGTTCCTGCTGGTTTTTCCAGCCAGAAGTGAAGGGGACTTCTCTTCCTGGCACTGGAACCCTGAGCTGGGCATCTGGTGTGGGAGGGGACCCCTCAGTCCTCAGGGAAGACCTTCCCAGCCGAGGTGTCCTCTTAATTTTTATCTGCCACACACGGGTGTGGGACCCATTTCGCCTCCGCCCCTCCTACCAGTCTGGATGTGGCTTCTTCTTTAATTTCGTAGTTGTAGGACTTCCATTCAACTTGATTTCAGGTGGTTTTGAATTATGGTTGTTCCGTAGTTTAGTTGTAACTTTGATGTGGTTGTGGGAGGACGCAATACCGCGTTTACCTACGCCGCCACCTTGACTGAAAGTCCCTGGGTGGTTTTTTAATGTCTGCTTCCCCTCTAGATTCTAAGTTTAACAGGAGCAGAGAAATGCATGTATATATTGTCCATGATGATCTTTTAAAGCATGTGTAGGGCACAAGTGGAAGAAGGGTTATGTTTATTTTGCATGGTTCAAAAAGGAAGGATCAAAAAGGAAGAACTAAAAAGAATGTTGGCGATTACGGGAAGCAAATTATAGCTCAATGTAATACATTTATTTTCTAACAATTGGAGCAAATAATTAAATAGATTGTTCTAGTGAGGGGATACACTCTTCAAAATTGGAAGTATTCCAGAAGAGGCTAGGATGAGACAAGAGTGACATTTTCAGGTGGGAAAGCAGACTAGCTAACACCTAAGATTCTTTTAAAGTTAACTTTAAGATTCTGTATTCTTTTTGGCATATTATACTTTAGATTTGCTTCAGCTTCCTTCATATTTGAAGAATCAAAGGAGCTCCTGTTTTTTTGCTATCTTTCCACTCTGTGTTGTATGTTAAAGGCCACGGTTATTCTTTGAAGCCTGTTTTCTAACGAATAACAGCTCATTGAACTTTATCTGCTGAGTTCTACCCACTCATCCAACCTTGGGAGATCTCTACACAGATTGTCCTTGTAAGACTGGCAGTTCATTTTCAGGAAGGCCAGCATCAAATGTTAGTTTGGAAGAAATTTTAGAGATATCTGTTCAATAATAGACACTCTCTCTAACTCCCATGGTGACCTAAATTTTAAAAGGCTTTTTGTGTGGAAACCTGTCAGGGTTTTTTGAAAGTCTAAATAAGTTACAACCATTTCAATCCCCTTACTCAAAATGCTCAAAACCCCCATATTTCATCAATCATAATTGTCCTTCACACAAATTATGATTGCTTTTACTTAGTAGGTTATATATATATATTTTTTAACATTTGTTGATACTTCTCTTTGTTAATCAGCCACCACACTCAAACAATGGTCAGGAATAAGAATTAATGGTCTACAGAGATTCTCAGAATTCTATTCTTATGGCTTGGAGTTAGCATTGTGGTCATTGATAACAAAATGTAACATTTCATGGTCATCTATTCCAAAATGTCAACTTTGAGTTCCTTCAAACAGTTCAGGAGATGCTCTCCAGCACTTATGATTCTCCTGCAAGGTACACTGGAATATGAGTAAGGTAATGGAGTAGAGAAGAATTAACATATATTGAACACAACCATATACCAAGCATTTTCTCAAGCATAAGATATCTAGCCCTGGCTAGTGTGGTTCAGTTGGTTGGACATTGTCCCATGCACCAAGCAGTTGCTGGTTTGGTTTCCAGTCAGGGCACAGGAAGTTGTGCCCTGGGTTTCGGGCTCGATCCCCAGTAAGGGGTGTGCAGAGGCAGCTGATCGATGTTTCTCTCTCACATCAATGTTTCTATGTCTCCTTCCCTTCTTCTCTAAAAAATCAATAAAAATATTTTTAAAACTTTAGGGAAGATATCTATAACAGGATATTTATTTTAATTTTCATGACTTCCCTGCATATCTTATTACCCCTATATTTAAAAATGAGAAAATCAAGGACAAGATAGGTTAAGTGACTCACACATGGCCATGGAACTAAGCAACAGAACCAGGATGCAAAACCAGGTCTATGAAGTCTAAGTTCAATCTTCTTTTCACTAAACCACAGTTGCCTCCTGAATAATTTTTAAAAATAGTAATAATAACTAACATAGATTAACACTTATGTTCCAGGAAATATGCTAAATATTTACATACATTGCTATTTAATCTTCACAATGACCCTATGAATTTTACAGAGAAGAAACTATAAAACACAGCTTAAGTAACCTTAAGTTAACAGAGTAACAGAGTCAAATGTTTTAGGGAGTTCAAAGATGATTTGACAAGTCAGCTCTTCTACCACCCCACATTTTTTTTAAGCATGATAATTGACTGGCTTGAGGTCCTCTTTACATTTCAATTTCAAAATACATCTTGAGTGTTCATAATGTACAAAGCACTATACTAGGCTTGGAGAGAGTTGGCATACAAGTTGTATTTTAATTATGTTGAGGTAGGCAGGGTCAAGGTGGAAGTTGTTTATGAGTTGTTAGGCTGGACTCAAAATTACTAGTAAAGTAAGAAGGTGCTTCTTGTTTATAAATCCATGATCCAGTTTTTCCAATTTTGTTTCATCACTTAGAAATTCTACCTTGTCTCATGCAATTCAATGTTTCCCTTCCAGATGTTTTATTTTTTATCATAACACTAAAAATGTATTTGTAGACATTTTCAGGCTTATAGTGATTTCCCTAGTTAATTCCTCTTCTTTGCTGTAGGAGACATTAAGTACAATCTAAGTGGACAGATAAGAGCTGGTGCTGACCAAGCTCATAAAAATCATTTAACAAGAGTAAAATCTGTCATTTGATAAAATACCTCAAAGAGAAAAAAATGAGTGAAAAATAGCAGGTGTAATATGTATGTGTGTGTGTGCACATGCACGCGCATGTGCACACACACACACACACATTTCCCTTCTGGATCTAAATATTAAGAAAAATACCCATGGAGTAGTTGCTTTCCTCTTTATCTTTTTTAGTAGTCCATTTCTGGTTCAGTCTAAGGAAGATCCAGAAGATAATCTGAAATCTAGTGTGATTCAAGATGCCTACTCTTGGAAACTTAAAACAATTTCCAATTTAAACTAACATTTCAATTTCACTTTGTAGGGAACTGGAGGATGCAGTATAGATCAAGATCTCTGGGATCATTCTAGCCTGGCTCAGAGCTGACTCAAATATGACTTGAGTGGAGAAAGGGTCAGATTTTTATGAGTCTTAGTCATCAGTCCCTCTCCTTCAATTCTGAAAGCAAAACCGGAATATAATTTTTTAAAAAAGCAAGCCCTTACAGCATTTCAAAGATCCTGATCTCTCAGAAAGAACATAGAGCTATGGGTTTGGCTGTATGAACACAGTCAAATCATAGCTTTCTACATTAGTTTCATCATCTACAAAAAAGGAGATGGGAATATGTGCTATCCTTGCCTATCTCACAAGGCTGTTGTGAATATTTAATGAAGTAATAAAGGTAAAGTGTTTCAAATACCCAAAATTGTTACACAAAATAATATATTATTACAGGAAAAGAAGCAAAAATGTTTTTAGCATTAAGCACTAAAGTAATGTGTATATTTTTCTGTTATTTTTTAAAATATAAAATATATACCTCACAACATAAAGCAAGACATTGTTTTCAAAAGTTCTAAACCTTTTAAATGCTCCTGGATATTTCTAACCCTTACTCTATAATTGTGAAAAGATAACAAATTAGCACAGAATTCAAATAGTTTCTAGTTTGTTCATCTACAAAATACTATGATTCGGTGAAAGGTCTCTAGTATATTTTTAGCACATTCTACTATTTATTATCTCTTTGGAAATATATTTTTTCTGTCTTTGCATGCAAAATTATAGTGTGTAAAAAAGATATTTGGCCATAACATACAGATAAAAATGCAAAAATTATGTTTTAATCAGGTGGAGATACAGTAAAAATTTTACTTACTTTTCATAAATTACTAACATTTTCAACCTGGTGTGGGTTTACAGATCATTTTAAATGTCTATGAGTTGATTGGGATGTGAGGAAGTACAGGGATTTAAGGAAGAATTTGGGAAGAGGTATATATGTGTGCGTGCATGTTTATGTGCGTCTCTGTGTATATGTTTCATGGTTAAGAAGTAAAAATAGTGAAAATTATGGCCTGGCTTGTGTGGCTCGGTAGATTGAGTGTCATCCCACAGATTGAGAGGTCCCGGTTGGATTCCCAGTAAGGGCACATGCGGGTTGTGGGCTCAGTCCCCAGAAGGGGGCGTGCAGGAGGCAGCCAATCGATGTTTCTCTCTCACATTGATGTTTCTATCCCTCTCTCTCTAAAAAAACAAACAAACAATAAAAACATATTTTAAAAAATAGTTAAAATTATGAAAGGGAATTGCTAAGTGAAAATAATAGTTAAAATAAATTAGCCATAACCTTTTTATGCAGAGAGAGGTTTCTCAAACATATTTGTACATGCAAAAGAGTACATTACAAAATGAAGATACTGTAAAATATCAGGAGGAAATAGCTTCATGACTTATCCACTTGAAAAGCAAATTTCTTAATAAACAGGATGTGACACTCATCTTGCTATCCCTTTATGCTTATATGAATGCTATGTGCCTTGTGAATGCTCAATTAATATTGTTTAATGTTAATAAAGATCAGATATATCTAGTAAACAGTGCTCCTTTTCACTTCTCCCTTCTAGCTCTCATACTGATTAAAGGCAGAGCATAATCTACATCAATATGTGGAAACCAAATTGGTCACAATATTCTTGGATTTTATATTCCAGGGTATAAAAAAAATTGTTGATCACACAGTGAATTAACTCAACCATGCAGCAATATAATTCATCAATTAGACTGATCAAAATAACTATATGAAATTGTTTCATATTCCCGTTATTTTAGTCATATATGCCAACATAGAAACTAAAGTCTTATTTCTGTTAGCTTTGCTAGAATGTTCTATCTTTGAAAGTTTCTATCCCTAATTCTATGAGAATGACACCTTACTGCAAAGGAGATCTCATTTATTTGTGTATTTACTTATTTATTTATATTGAATTTATTGAGGTGACACTGGTTAATAAAATAGGTTTAGGTGTACAATTCTATAATACATCATCTGTATATAATTTTGTAGGTTTACTACCCCAAGTCAAGTCTCTTTCCATCACCATTTATACCCCCTTTACCCACTCCTACCTTCCTGAACCACTCCTTCCCTCTTGAACCATACTGTTGTCTGTGTCCATGAGTCTTTCTTTATTTCTTTGCTTAATCCTTTCACCCTTCTCACCCAGTCCCCAACCCCCACCCCTCTGACAGCTGTCAGTCTGTCTCTTTATCCATGAGTTTGTCTCCACTTTGTTTGTTAGTTTATTTTGTTCAGTAGATTCCACATATAAGTGAAATCATATGGTACTTGTCTTACTCTGATTGGCTTATTTCACTTAGCATAATACTCTCCAGGTCCATCCATGCTATCGCAAAAGGTAAGATTTTCTTCTTTTTTATGACTGAGTAGTATTCCATTGTGTAAATGTTCCACAGCTTTTTTATCTACTCATCTACTGATGGGCACTTGAGCTGCTTCCAAATCTTGGCTATTGTAAATAATGCTGCAATGAACACAGGGGTACATGTATTCTTTTGAATTAGTGTTTCAGGTTTTGTTTTGTTTTTGATATATTCCCAGAAGTGGAATTACTGGGTCATAAAGCAGTTCCATTTTTAAGTTTTTAGGTAATTCTATACTGTTTTCCACAGTGGCTGTACCAGTCTGCATTCCCAACAACAGTGCACAAGGGTTCCCTTTTCTCCCCATGCTCACCAACACTTGTTGTTTGTTGATTTGTTGATGATAACTATTCTGACATTTATGTGGTATATCGTGTTTATTTATTTGCGAGTATTGTACCAACTTTGCATCCCCGAAATAAATCCCACTTGATCTTGGTGTATGACCTTTTTAATGTATTGTTGGATCTGGCTTGCTAATATTTTGTTGAGGATTTTAGCATCTATGTTCATCAGAGATATTGATCTCTAATTTTCTTTCTTTGTGTTGTCTTTATCTTGTTTTGGAATTAGAATAATTCTGACCTTGTAAAAGGAGCTTGTGAGTCTTCCCTCCTCTTAATTTTTTGGAATAGTTTGAAAAGGATAGGTGTTAGTTCTTCGAATGTTTGGAAAAATTCTCCTATGAAGCGAAGCCATCCAGTCCAGGATTTTTGTTTGTTGGAAGTTTTATGATTACTGTTTCCATTTTACTAGTTGTAATTTCTCCATTCAGATTCTCTGATTCTTCCTGATTCCGTTTTGAAGATTGTATGTTTCTAGGAAATTACCCATTTCTTCCAGATTGTCCAGTTTGTTGGCATATAGTTATTCCTAATATTTTCTTACAGTTCTTTGTGGGTTTTTTTTGTGGAGTCAGTTGTTACTTTTTTTTTTTTTCATTTCTGATTTTTAAAATTTGAGTCCTCTCTCTTTTTATCTTGATGAATCTGGTTAAAGGTTTGTCAGTCTTGCTCATATTTTCAAAGAACCAGCTCTTGGTTTCTTTGATCTTTTGTATTATTATTTTTTTAAGATTCTATTTTATTTATCTGCTCTGATCTTTATTATTTCCTTCCTTCTACTCAATTTGGCCTTTGTTTGTTGTTATTTTTCAAGTTCCTTTTAGAGTTAAGTTAGACTCTTTATTTGAGACTTTTCTTGTTTCTTGAGGTAGGCCTTTAATGCTATGAATTTCCCTCTTAGGACTGCTTTTACTGTGCCCCATAGATTTTGGGTTTTTGTGTTCTCATTTTCATTTGTTTCAAGATATCTTTTTATTTCTTCTTTGATCTCATTGTTAACCCCTACATTTTTTTAGTAAAATGTTATTTAGCCTCCATGTCTTTGTGTGTTTTTCAGTTTTTTTCTTGTGACTGCTTTCTAGATTTATGCCATTATGGTCAGAGAATATGCTTGATATGATTTCAATCTTCTTAAATTTATTGAGACTTGTTTTGTGTCCCAACATATAGTCTGTCCTAGAAAATGTTCCATGTGCACTTGAAAAGAATGTATATTCTGCAGCTTTAGGATGAACTACTCTGTGGATATCAATTAAATCCATCTTATCTAGTGGGTCATTTAAGGCTCCTATTTACTTGTTGATTTTCTGTCTGGAATATCTATGCATTTATCTCAATGGGATGTCAAAATCGCCTAATATGACTATATTACTGTTGCATGTATACATTTTTACAAGGGTCATAGTCTTTTGTTGGATTGCTCCCTTTATCATTATGTAATGTTCTTCTTTTTTCTCTTACAATATTGTTATCCCAGCTGTTTTTTTTCATTTCCATTTGCATGAAATATCTTTTTCCATCCCTTTACTTTTAGTCTGTGTGTATCTTTTATTCTGAGCTGGGTCTCTTGTCGACAGCATATATATGGGTCTTGCTTTCTTCTCCAGCCACTCTATGTCTTTTGATTGCAACATTTAATCTGTTTACTTTAAGGTTATTATTGATAGGTACATATTTATTGCCATTTTATTCTTTTAACTATGTTCCTCTTTTTTCCCCTTCTTCTTCTAAGTCTTAAAGCAGACCCTTTAACTTTTCATGTAATGCTAGTTTAGTGGTAATAACCTCCTTTAGATTGTTCTTATCTGGCAAACTCTTTAGTTCTCCTTTAATTTTAAATGATAGCCTTGCTGAGTAAAGTAGTCTTGGTTGTAGGTCCTTGCTTTTCATACTTTGAATATTTCATGCCACTCCCTTCTGGCCTGAAATGTTTTTGTGAGAAATTAGCTGACAGCCCTGGCCGGTTTGGCTCAGTGGTTAGAGTGTCGGCCCAGGGTTCAGTTCCTGCTAAGAGTACGTACCTTGGTTGCAGTTTGTCCCCGGCCCTGGTTGGGGTCGTGTGGGTGGCAACCACTCGATGTGTCTCTCTCGCATCAATGTTTCTCTCTCTCTCTTCCTCCCTTTCTCCCTCCTGCTCTATCTGAAGATAAATGCAAAAAAAAATGTCCTCGGGTGAGGATAAAACAAAAAGTAAAAAAAAAAGAGAAATTAGCTGACAGTCTTATGGGAGCTCCCTTGTAGGTGACTGTTTTTCTCTTGTAGCTTTTAAGATTCTCTCTTTGTCTGTAATCTTTGCCATTTTAATTATGATGTATCTTTGTGTGGGCCTCTTTGTGCACCAGAAGGAGAAGAGAGAGAGCAAGGAATCGAGAACCTATTTGAAAAACTAATGACTGAAAACTTCTCTAACCTGGTGAAGGAAGAAGATACAAAAGTCCAGGAAGCACAGAGGCCCAAACGTGATGAACCCAAAGAAGCAGACACATTTTTGATGTATCAATTTTATTTTATCAAAAAAAAGTCTTCATCTGGTTTCCAGCATTGAAACTTGATGAATTATGAATATGTATGGAACAGGTTTTGGCTTCCATACAGTTCAAGGTTTAAATGTAATCACAGAAAATTTCCTGACAGTTGCATGGCACCCCAAAAGGAAGCCAATTTGTGTAACTTTTTTCAAAACTTTCCTCAGATAAACATTCTTTATGAAATGAATGCTAATATCCACTTGAATCATATATAGAGTTTTCAGAAGTCAGGCACAGCAAGATATCTGTAACACAAAACTATAAATGCTACTTGGCAGGATTTGATCCTCAATTGGTAGTTATCACTCTAATATGGATATTGCACGGTTGGAACCAGACAACTGCTAGTTATACAGCATGGTCAGAATAGCTAATAGCAACATTGATAAATGAATGCACACAGAAATCAACCTCTTCTCTCTTCTTTAATCATTTCCTTGCTGATGTGTTCTAATTTATTCCCAAACCAATCTATTACTAAATTGAAAAAATATGATTGCTAAGCTTATATTTAGAAATGTAAAATCTTAAAAGTTTGAGCATTCAATGATTCATGCTTAAACATGTTCTTTTATTGAATTACAAATAATTTTAATGTCTAGTCTTAGCCTTCATATTTATTTCAGGTTTGTATTTACTATAATTATTTTGAAACATATTTATTCTGAAAGTATGGTTATAACAGCTACTTTTGGCCAATTGTGCCTCTATTTGTTACAATGAGCTAAGGACAAAATAGTCTATCCTGTACGATAGACATAAATTTAGAATTAACAGAAATAAAAATTGGTGTCTAAAATGTTTTTGTCTCACCAGGATAATTCTATTCTAATTAGCAGTGTCTTTATCCAATGGTATCTGTCCTGTTTGAATAAGTTAAAGTCATATCATTCAATATAAAAATAAAACAGCAATAGTAATAATACTAAAAACTCATGATTTTTTCAGAGGGTTAATCCACACATATTGGCATCTAAACAAGCTGGATGAAGGTGATGATTTTATTTTTCAAGGAACTCAGTCCAGCTTGCATTATTCCACTAGTAAACGTAATAACTGTGTCAAGACTAAGCACTAGCAAACATGCTATAAACTATCAACATGAATAACAAAATATCTTAAATAATACCCACTAAAAGATATACTAGCTATTACGAATATTCTGCTATTTAATAAAATTAATAGATAAATGGAACTTTTTCAGTTAGCAGTTTTACTTAATTGTGTTATCACTAGACCCTAGCATTCGTTCCAAAAAGAAGCAAGTTCACAATTCTACTATAAATAATAAGGCCAGTTCTCATAAGCTTAACAAAAAATCAGCCTCATTAAATTATTATCATACTCCTATTGTGACTATGGCAGAAAAACTGATGCAAATGTGAAAATTGAGACGATTAGAATAATATAAATTTTATAGTTGGTTGAGTAATTTCATGTACCCTAGAAGACAGTAATGCTATACACATGGTATTTCAACCAACCAATCCAATATTTTATTGCTAAATGTTCTATGAAATAATCAAGAAGTACAAGATGTATTTCCTTGCCTCTATGAGCTTATAATAAAGTTGGAAAGACTAAAGCAACATACAACATTTAAGTATAGTTAAAAGCTAAACGGACTATAAGAGCAATAGTAATTTAGAGAGAAATCAATGCAGGCTAGAATAGTTAGTTTATTCATGGTGAAGTTAGGACTTGACTTGAGTTGGTTCTTAAAAGATTATCCTGTGACAGATGTGCCAATAATCGATCATGGTAATATACTTGGCAAAAGGTCCAGATCAATATAAAATTAAAATGTCAAATGCATGTATGTAGTACTTTTTTATTTCCTAAGTCCTGAGAGCTTAGTCTCAGCCTGAATAGAGTGCCTGGTTTGAGCTTTCTCTGTCTTCATCTTACTAATATAGTAGATTAAAAAGAAAGCCACTCCCAGCCAAACAAAACTTGAACACTTATGCATGTAGATCCAGAAGAAAAATGATGTATCAACTAGCATAAAGCATACACGCCCATGAAAAAAATTGAAACCAAATGTACATTATGTGACAGATGTTGACATCTGGTCATAAGAATTGCTAAAATATTGAAGCAAATGAAAATCAAGGTCAGTATTACAAGCATAGCTGGGTGATGCTATCATTGTTTCCTTAGCAAGAATATTTTTTTAGCCTCAGCTGAGGTCAATTGTTCCTTCTAAAAATGTGAATGTAATCACTTGAAGTTCAAGTAATAGTAACGTGATGTTCTCCAGAATGTAGCTGAGGATCTGGGCATGATGTTGCGGGGTCACTGGGTGGTCAAGCCTCGACTATGACTGAGCATTATAACCTTGTGGGAAATAGCCCCATGAAATATAGCCTGACTTCTGAGGCAAAGATAGAGCTGGGAATAGTCAGTGCCAGTGCGCTTGCCCAAGGTCAAGTCTCTAGCACTTATTCAAGTTATATGAGAGAATATAGTGAAAAAAAATGGTGATTTAGGAATTTGTTATTGTGTTTTCTCTTCTACATTCCCTGAAACAAGCTACTGGCTCCATTATCCTTAAAATTCTTGTTCAGTGATCTTTCAATGTGATATATCCACTGTAAACACCTAGCAGTGTATAATCCATTGACAGCTTAAACTCTCTCAGTAAGAGACTATCATACACCCACCCATGTTACCAAAACATAGATTTGATACTTGACTATTCCCTCTTCCTCCCTTGCCATATCAATTACCAAATCCCATCTGCTGGCTCTTTATATTTCTTAAACACATCAGTTGTCTCCATTTTCATTGCCACTGCCATAGTTCAACTAGCTATCCTCTTTCACCTGGGCTATTACCATAGCCTTCTAACTTGTCTATCATCTTCTAGTCCTGTCCCACTCCTAACTCCACCATCTATTTTCCAGAGTAGATATGGCATGAACTTTCCAAGATAGAAAAATCCTATTACTTCCATGATTAAAAACTTAAAAACTTTTTTTTCTTTATTGATTTTAGAGAGAAAGGAAGGGAGAGGGAGAGAGAAATAGAAACATCGATGAGAGAACATCATTGGCTGCCTCCTGCATGTCCCCCACTGGGGATTGGGCCCACAACCTGGGCATGTACCCTGACTGGGAATCAAACCAGTGACCTCTTGGTGCATGGGTCAACGCTCAACCACTGAGCCACACTGGCCAGACTAAAAACTGTTTTAATGGTGTTCAGTAATCTATAGGATAAATACGATGTTCCTTTGCATAACTCACAAAGCCTTTCATAGTAGGTTTCCTGCATTCTTTGCCAATCTCATTTTCTATGATTTCCCCTCCACCCATCCTGTGTTCTAACCATTTCAAGGTACTTGGAGGTCCACAAGCACTCCCTACATATTCACACTTCCCATGCTTTGCACATGTTCTTTTGTTGGCCACTAATGCCATCTCTTTTATTTGATTCTGACTTCTACATACCTAACAAACCTATACTCGTCCTTCAAAGCTTAATTTAAAAAAAAACATTCTTTATAAAACCCTTCACTGATGAAGTCAAACAGTCATTTTCTTTGTCTACTTGCATCCATCCAAAGCATCTCTTACACACTGTCCTATAGTGCGCACTACATTGAATTATTAAGATATACACCTATATTCTTTATACCTAGTGCTTAGAAGAATGCATAGAACCTAGTAAAGTCCTCAACAATTACATGTTAGATGATTTGTGTGAGTATGTTTACAGATGGTATCTGGTAAATGAATTATAAACAAAATACCACAAATAAAACACATATGTGTGTGTTTTTCAGTCATGGGCCACAGTTTTAATCTTAAGTATTTGACCTCCACTCTACACTTGATACTTTCACTCTTTAAAAAAAGTGGAAAAATCAAACTAAAGATAATAAAAACAGTTTTAATTAAATGCAAACAAGGGTGTAGCTTTAGTGGGAGTTAATGTATTTTTGGAAGATATGCAAGCATCAAGAGACTAATAGTACTCAAACTTACAGTCTGATAGGGAGGAAAAGAAGCTACAACACAATGTTATCATTTCTGTAATCGAGAAGTACTCACAGGATGCTATGTGATCTTATATGTGCCTAACCAAGTGACTGTTAAGGAAGGCTTCCCAGAGATGAGTATGCGTTATTGAAGCAAAGAAACAGAATAGATGATCCAGGTGCAAGAGTCCATGAAAAGGCATGGAAGTGAATGAAAGTGTAGCTTATTGAATAACTGTATATGATATATGCATGTTTCAATATATCTGGAACACAGGGGACACAGTGGTAAAAAAGCATGGTTCAGTTCAAAGATTGTCTAAGTCATGGTAATGGATTTTATTCTGAAGACTGTGAGAGTGGATGGGGAATTGGGGAAGATAACTGAAGAATTTTAAATAAAAGTGTGTCATGATCAGATTTGCATTTTTGGTGGGAGTGAAACAAACAGTTGAAAAGATTGCAGACAGAGACAACAATTATAGTTAAGAAAAAATCTGATCATTGTCTGAACTGACTTAGTACTAATGGAGGAGAAAAATATTTTGAAAACATAAAATCTATAAGTCTGGTAAGATGTATATGTTAAGGAAAAGGGAGAGTCCAGAATACAGTCTTATATTTCTGATCTGGGTACCTGGGTGTTTTGGTTACTGATTTGGGTACTAACTATACCATTCACTAAGACTAGGAATAAAAGAGAACATATTTGGAGACAAAAGTTTTGCCCCTGTTAACTATGAAGATCTTGTGGGTCATGAGGGTAGAGACATACAGTATACAGTTGAATATATAGGTCTGCAGCTTAGGAGAAAGGCCTTGGATATAAATATTGATTTGGAGCACATCACCATGGAGATGCTAGTTAAAACCACAGGAATAAATTTCTTCCAAATCTTTGCTCTACCCAAAGCTATCCTTCTGGGTTCTAGACATTTTAAGTAGACTAGTGGAAGACAGAAAGCAGATAGTAGTAGATTGAGAAGAGAGTGAGTAGTAAAGAAGTGGAGGTAGTGTGGTCTACACTTTTAAGAAGATTGAGTGAGAAGAGCTCAAGAAATAATGTTATTCTTGAGAAAATTTAGGGTCAAAGAGTTGATGGTAGGATGCGAGACTCAGAAGGAAAGACATATTTCTCATTGAAACTGGAGACAAGTAGGTAAGATTGAGTCCAAGTAAAAATAATTTTGTCTGTGGGGCCTCAGAAAGTTAAGGGCATCTTCAGAATTGCATTTTACAAAGATCATTATGAGCGTGTGTGAAGATTGGATTGGAAGTAGTTAAATTATTTTATAAATATGTGCATTCTTCAAGACTGGAGACAAAAAAACAGGGTTTTATCTCTTAAAGAAGTATAGCATATCCAACACATTCCTACAAGCCCACATTAGCTAAGAGATTGGATATAACCTGAGGTTATACTGAGCCTGTGGTTGAAATTGAGTGAGCTACACAAACAATATACACAAATCAATTGTATTTCTATATACTAGCAATAAAGAATCTTAAAATGAAATTATGAAAATAATTACAATTACATTATCATCAAAATGAATATACTACATAGGAATAAATTTAATAAAAGAAGTGAACAAAACTACTAATTACAAAACATTACTGAAGCAAAATAAAGAAGACCTTAATGAATAGAAAGACATCCCATGTTCATGAATCAAAAGATTTAATATGGTTAAGATGGCAATACTCCTCAAATTGATATACAAATTTAATGCAAGCTCTATCAAATTTCCAACTGCCTTTCTGGCAGAAAGGGACATTCTGACTCTAAAATATAATATACAAAATATGAAAATGCAAGGGAACAAGAACAGCCAAAACAATGTTGAAAAAGAAGAGCAAAATACTCACACATTTCAACAAACCTACCATAATCACGATGATGAGGCTTTGATATAAGAATAGACATATAGCCCTGGCTGGTTTGGCTCAGTGGTTAGAGTGTCAGCCCATGGACCAAAGAGTCTCTAGTTCGATTCCAGTCAAGGGCACATGCCTCGGTTGCAGTTCAGTCCCTGGCTTTGGTGTCTCTCTCACATCGATTTCTCTCTCTCTCTCTCTCTCTCTCTCTCTCTCTCTCTCTCTCTCTCTCCCTCCCTCCCACTCTGTCTGAAAATCAGTGGAAAGATATCCTCAGGTAAGGATTTAAAAAAAGAAGAATAATAAACATGTACATCAATGGAATAAAACTGAGTATTTTGAAATAAACCATCACATTACAGTCGATTGATTTTCAATAGGACACCAGTACAACTCAATGAGAGGAATAATAGTCTTCTAAAAAAATTGTGCTGGGACAACTAAATGTTCACATGAAAAGAATTAAATTGAACACCTATCTGACACCATATACAATAATTAACTCATAATAGATCAAAGACTAAATGTATGAGCTAAAACCATACAACTCTTCAAAGAAGAAAACAGGTATAAATCTTTGTGACTTTGGTTTAAGCAATGGTTTATTAGATATGACACCAGAAGCACAAATGATGAAAGAAAAAAATAGGTAATTTGGAAATCACCAAAATATAAAATTTTTACTTCAAAAGACACCATTAGGAAAGTAAAAAGACAGACCTAAATGTTTTGGTAAGTCATATGTCTAATAAGGGACTTGTATCTAGAATATATAAAGAGCTCCTAAAACTTGTTTGGCTCAGTGGTTAGAGCATCAGCCTGCGGACCAAAAAGTTACAGATTTGATTCTGGTCAAGGGCATGTACCTCGGTTGCGGTTTGGTCCCGGCCCTGGCTGGGGTCATGCAGGCGGCAACCAATCGATTCCTGTTTCTCCCCCTGGTTGGGTCATGTGGGAGAGTGGGAGGCTGCCAGTCAATGTGTCTCTTTCACATTGATGTTTCTCTCTCACTCTCTCCCTCTCTTCCTCCCTCCCACTCTATCTGAAAATCAATGTAGGAAGAAAAAAAATCTTTGTATCTTTTAGGTAATCCCCGATGAAGCAAATTTTGATTATATAATGTGTCAAAACCCAAATAGTTAAATCTGGCTCCATAAAGCCCCAAATTATTGTAATTTTCTCCCAGATTGTGATATGACAATGTCAATTTCTGTTTCTGCCATTACAGTAATTGTTTGAATCTTCTTTTGTAAAATTCTGTAGTATTCAGAGAGAAACTGAGGAAAACCGATGTGGAGATTGGAAATTCTAAACTTTGTTATCACAAAATCGAATTAATCCATTTAAATAAAATTTCTCTCTGTGGAAAAAAAAATCAATGGAAAAATATCCTCCAATGAGGATTAAAATAAATAAATAAATAAATAAATAAATAAATAAAAGATAAATAACCTAATTAAAATTTTGTCAAATAGATTTCTCTAAAGAAAATATACAAATGGCAATAAGCACATGAAAAGATGCTCAACATAATATGTCATCAGGGAAATGCAAAATAAGATTCTGTTTCACACCCACTAGGATTGCTATATTAAAAAGACAGACAATAATAAGTGTTCCGAGGATGTTGAGAAATTGAAATTCTCTTACACTGCTGGCAGGAATGTAAAATTGTGCAGGTTGGAAAACAGTCTGGCAGTTTCTCAAAAAGTCAAACATAGAGCTCTGAAATTCTACTTCTAGCTATTTACCTAAGTGAATTAAAAACATTTATCCCATCAAATCTTGTACACAAATGTTTATAGCAGCATTATTCAAAATAGCCAAAAAGTAGAAACAACTCAAAATGCCCACCAATAAATGAATGCATAAACAAAACATGGTTTATCCATAGAATGGAATATTAGTTGTAAAAAAATAATTAAATACTTGATACATGTCACAACATGGATGACCCTTGAAAACATTGTGCTAAGTGATAAAAGCCAGTCACCAAGGATTACATATTATATGATTCCATTTATATGGAATATTTAGAATAGACAAATCCATTCAGTCAGAAAGCAGATTAATGGTGGGCTAGGGCAGGGGTGAGAGGGAGAGCATTTGGGGGAAATGATGAATAAATGTTTGTAGGTACAGAGTTTCTTTTAAGGATGATGGAAATGTTCTAAAATTATAGTGGTAGTGGCACAATGCTGTGAATATACTAAGAAGCATTCAGTTGTACAATTTAAGTGAGAGAATTTTATGGTATGTAAATTATATCTCAATAAAATATTTAGAAAAGAAATTAAATAAGTGTAAATGACCAGGATTCTCTTACTATAGTGTTGCACTTTAAAATTTTTTGAAATATTTCATGCATGTACTCTCACTTAATCCTTTCATTGTCCTTTGGAGATGGAGGTTAAACTATTTACTTATCTGTTGTGCCTTCTCCCCAAACTATAATATCTGTGCCTTACCTCTATACTCAAATGCTTGACACATAGAAAGCACTCAATAAAAAGATATGGCATAAAAAATTGAAGAAGTTATATCCCTATATTAAAGATTTCCTTTAATATAGACCCAATGAAAAAATATTCCTTGCCAAGTATTGGGCTCAGCACTTTATATGCATTATCCCATTTAATGCTCATAACAGAAGCCTCTAAGGCAAATATTATTATTCCCATTTTTAAATGAGGAAAGTGAGTCTCCAATAATACAGAGCTGGTAATCAAACCCTGGGAATAGATGTGAATTCCCCATAAGAGTTCATGGATAATATAACAAATAATAATAGAAACTTACCCTTGAGTCTCAGGTTCATCCCACTAAATTTTGTGCTCTCTTTCTTATCGCTGCTTCATGTAGGAAGTTATTTAAAATAAAAGGTGATACCTGAATAGTAATTATATTTTCTAATCTAAAAGTGAGGACATGTAATTTGAAAAAGTTGTTTTGAATCTGTGCATTTATTTTATTTCATTTATTTTTAATCTGTATTTCTTACACAAGCATGGCATTCTATATAGATAATATATTTAGCAAATTTCTATTATTAATTTTTTTCTTTTTTATTGAAGTTATTAGGGTGATATTGGTTAATAAAATTATATAGGTTTCACGTGTGCAATTCTTTTTTTTTTCTTTTTAAACTTATCGTTATTGCTGAATGTATTAAAGATGTCCCTCATTTTTGCCCTCATTGACCCCCTCCTCCCTACTCCCACACTCTCTTGCCTTCCCCACACTATTGGTTGTGTCCATTGGTTATGCATATATGAATATAAGTTCTTTGGTTTATCTCTTCCCACCCCACCTCCCCCCTTCCCTTTGAAGTTCATCAGTCTAACAACCAATTTGTACTTCTTAATCCCTTCACCTTTTCCACCCATACCCCCAAACTCCCTCCCATCTGGCAACCAACAAAAAGTTCTTTGTACCTATGAGTCTGTTTCTGTTCTGCTTGTTCATTTGGTGTGTAGATTCAATTGTTGACAGATATGTATTTATTGCCATTTTATTGTTTATATTTTTGATCTTCTTCTTCTTGAAGAAAACCCTTCAACATTTCATATAATATTGATTTGATGGTGATCAACTCCTTTAGGTTTTTCTTGTCTGGGAAACTCTTGATATGTCCATCGATTCTAAATGATAGCTTTGCAGGATAGAGTAATCTTGGTTGTAGGTCCTTGCTTTTCATCATTTTATTTCTTGCCACTCCCTTCTGGCCTGCAAAGTTTCTTTTGAGAAACTGGCTGACAGTCTTATGGGAGCTCCCTTGTAGGTAATGAATTGCTTTTCTCTTTCTGTCTTTAACCTTTGGCATTTTGATGATGATGTGTCTTGGTGTGGGCATCTTTGGGCTCATCTTGTCTGGGACTCTCTGTGCTTCCTGGACTTGTATGTCTGTTTCCTTCACCAAGTGAGGGAAATTTTCTGTCATTATTTTTTCAAATAGATTTCAATTTCTTGCTCTCTCTTCTCCTTCTGGCACCCTTATGATGCGAATGTTGGTACGCTTGAAGTTGTCCCAGAATATCCTACACTATCCTCATTTTGTTAAAAATTCTTTTTTCTTTTTTCTGTTCTGATTGGGTGTTTTTGCTTCCTTATATTCCAAATAGATGGTTTGCTTCTTGGCTTCACCTACTCTGCTATTGATTCCCTGTAAATTATTTTTTATTTCAGTTAGTGTATCCTTCATTTCTGACTGGTCCTTTTTTATGCTGTTGATGTTCTCACTAAATTCCTGGGAGTTCTCCTTAAGTTCCTTGAAGTTCTCACTGAGTTCCTTGAAGTTCTCACTATGTTCCCTGAGCATCCTGATAATCAGTGCTTTGAACTCTGCATCTGATTGGTTGCTTATCTCCATTTTGTTTAGTTCTTTTCCTGGAATTTTGTTGTTTTTGCTGTTCTTTCATTTGGAACATGTTTCTTTGTCTCCTCATTTTTGGCTGCTTTCCTATGTTTGTTTCTGTGTATTAGGTAGAGTTGCTGTGTCTCCTAGGCTTCGTAGGATGGCCTATTTTAGTAGGTGTCCTGTAGGGTCTAGTGGCAAAGCCTCCTTGATCACTCCAGCTGGGCCCTCGAGATGTACCCCTTGTATGGACTGTACACCCTTCTGTTGTAATTGAGTCTTGATTGCTGTTGGCACATCAATGGGAGGGATTTACTCAGGCTGATCAGCTGCAAGGACTGGCTATGCCCATTGACCACTGGCCTCTGACTACCTTGGAGGATTAGCTGTGTAGGGGCCAACCACATAAAGCAAGACTTACTTTAGCAGGGCTCTGGAGTCCACTCATTGAGTGTGTCACTTGTGGTTGGGTGGTGGTGCTTCGATGTGGTCTGAAGCTGTCCACTGGGTGTGCTGGCTCTGGGGCGAGGTCAGCCTCTGCCTGTATTCTACCGGGGGCCATCAGGCATAAGCTACAAAGTGATCTGCAGATGGCTTGGCTTGGAGGTGCCCAGGAAAAGCCAAGTTGTGAACCAAGGCTGGCTGCTTCTAGTGCCAGGCCTGGGGCCACTTAGCGAGAGGTATAGGGCTCGCTGAGGCCAGATGCTACTTGTTTGAGAGAATTTAGGAAAACCTGAAGCGGGATCCAAGACAGGCCAATCCTACAGTAAAGCCACTGGAAACAGTTTGGTGGGCCTGAAAGTTGGGTGGGGCAGGTCCTCAGGGAATCACCATGGCAGGGCAAACAGTGTAGCCAGGTTGCTGGAGTCCCAGATATGGCTGCAATCTGCTGCCCCAGGGAAGGGCTCACCAAAAGAACAATGACCTGCAACAGCAAGTCAGTCCAGGAGAAAGCTGCCCCTCCAGCTCTGGCCCCAATGCCAAATAAATCAGTTCTTCCCCATAGATCTCTGATGCCTTTCAACCTGCCTCCCCCCATGCTGGAGCCTGGAGGGAGCAGGTCCAAGTAAATCCACGTGTGGGCCCTTTAAGAGGAGCTGCCTGGGGCTCCAGCAGCATCAGCCTCCCTCAGCCTCAGTTCCTGCTGGTTTTTACAGCCAGAAGTGAAGGGGACTTCTCTTCCTGGCACTGGAACCCTGGGCTGGGGGCTTGGTGTGGGACAGGGACCCCTTGCTCCTCAGGAAGGACCTTCCCAGCTGAGGTATCCCTCCTGATTTTAACCACTACATGTAGGTGTGGGACCAGCCTGTCTGCCTCCACCCCTCCTACCAGTCTGGATGTGACTTCTTTTATCTCGTAGTTGTAGGACTTCCATTCAGCTCAATTTCAGGTGGTTCTGAATGATGGTTGCTCTGTAGGTTAGTTGTAATTTTGATATCCACGTGTACAATTCTATAACACATCATCTGTATATTGTATTGTTTGTTTACCACCCAAAGTCAATTCTTCTATCACCATTCATCCCCCTATACCCTCTTCTACCTCCCACCACCCCCTTTCCCTCTGGTAACCAACAATACTGTTGTCTGTATCTATGAGGTGTTATTTTGTTTTGGGTTTTTTTGCTTTAATCCCTTCACCTTTTTTTTTTTTCTTGTTACATTTATTTATTTATTTATTGTGGTATTTTAAACAAAATTTTTTTCCTTTATTGATTTTAGAGAGAGAGGAAGGGAGAGGAAGAGAGAGATGGAAACATCGATGAGAGAGAACATCGATTGGCCGCCTCCTACATGCCCCCCACTGGAGATTGGGCCCACAACCTGGGCATGTGCCCTGACTGGCAACCTCTTGGTGCATGGGTCGACACTCAATCACTGAGCCACACTGGCCGGGCTTATTTATTTATTGTTGACAGTATTAAAGATGTCTCCTATATTCCCCCACTTTGCCCCCTTCCACCCAGCCCCTGGCCCACCCCAGGCCTTCCCCACACTATTGTCTGTATCCATGGGTTAAAGATATATGCATATAAGTTCTTTGGTTAATCCCTTCCCGTCCCCCACACCCCTCCCCTCTGAGATCTGTCAGTCTGTTCCATGCATCCATGCCTCTGGACCTATTTTGTTCATCAGTGTAGTTTGTTCATTAGATTCCACAAATAAGTGAGATCATGTGATATTTGTCTTTCTCTAACTGGCTTATTTTGCTTAGCATAATAATCTCCAGGTCCTTCCATGCTGTCACAAAGGGTAAGAGATCTTTCTTTTTTACAGCTGCATAGTATTCCATTGTATAAATGTACCACAGTTGTTTTTTTTTTATCCACTCATCTACTGATGGGCACTTGAGCTGTTTCCAGATCTTAGCTATTGTAAATAACACTGCTATGAACATAGGGGTGCATATATTCTTTCTGATTGGTGTTTCTGGATTCTTAGGATATATTCCCAGAAGTGGGATTGCTGGGTCAAATGGAAGTTCCATTTTTAATTTTTTGAGGAAAAAACACTGTTTTCCACTGTGGCTGCACCAGTCTGCATTCCCACCAGCAGTGTACTAAGGTTCCCTTTTCTCCACATCCTCACCAGCACTTGTTTGTTGAGTTATTGATGGCAGCCATTGTGGAATCCCTTCACCTTTTTCACCCAGTCCTGTAACCCTCCTCCCTTCTGACAGCTGTAAGTCTGTTCTCTATCTGTGAGTCTGTTTCTATTTTGTTTGTTAGTTTATTTTGTTCATTAGATTCCATATATGAATGAAAAGAAGTCAGTGTTGTCCCTATAAAAATTTAAGTCATATGGTTTCTCTATTAGGTGTAATGCCAGTGGAGGAAACTGTGAGTAACATGAGTCAGATTCTCCCAGGATTTAAATTACTCAACAGTTGTAAAATGTGTACCTTTGGCAGATGCATTCGCTCTTTCTGGTTTACAATACCTCAGGGTACTGTTTCATGGTACTAACTAGAACTCCAGGGAGGTGGCTGAATTTTAATATTTCAATGCAGCTTCCAACACATTCACGTAAATGAATGTGTATGTGTGTATTTTATATGTATGTGTGACTTAAAGCAAAAGTAAGAAGTATTCCTCAAAACTTTAAAATACTTAATTTCATTAGATTCTGTGCTTCTAGCTAGATATGATTTAAACATAGCCCAAAGAGTATTAATTAACATGAATTTTTAAAGGAAATTAAGACTCTATTATGCTAGTTTTAAAAGCACATTTTAACTATTGTATTGTGTATTAATACATACTTGATTGTTTTAAACTTGTGGTCTCAATGAGTTGTTTTAATCCCATTTATATATATTTATGGATGTGTTTTTTTTTTTTCAGTCATAAGTATTAAACTTTTCTCTGAATTTTGCAGGCCAATCTAGCATAAATTAAAGAACACTGAGAAAATTAAAATTCTCTTCACAACTGATCCAGAAGAAATCAAAGGGGGCCTACAGTAACTATTTTTGGTGAACAAGGCTATTATTTGGGAAAGAATTAGGGAAAAATAACCAGTCCCTTTCTAGGAGGATGAAAACTATTGACCTCTTTCCCTTTCTTCCATTTCTTTGACTCACTTATTCCCAGGATAGGTGACCACTATTTGCCAGATCTTACATACCTAATGCTTAATTATCTTTAGTCTTGATTATAAAGTGACACAAGAGGAAATGTGGATATATTAAATCTCTAAAGAAAAAATTAATTACATTTCCTTTCAGAATATTTTTCCTCCTACCAACTTTTGATTAAATCTGCTAATGGAAACCTAATCGATGAGTTTGAGTATCAAATTTTATTTCTCATTCTTATTCTCCTTATGGGGGAACAAAGGTACCAAAAGACAAGCAGTCAAAAGGATATAGAAGTAAAGAATCATGGATAATCGGTGGACTGATTCTGATTGAGAACCCATTATGCCTTATTTGTTGTTCACATTATTCCTCATCTGGTCTTGGTGTTCTTTCAAGACAGATATATCAAGAGACCATTAAAGTACAGCATCACAGCAAATGGATTTCAGATTCCATATGAGAAGGAACCAATATTATTCCTTTTGGTCCTTAGCATAAAAATGCACCCAGTAGTGTTTATTAGATATCATTCTTCATTTATACATTCAACTACCTAATTACTAAATGCCTACTAAATGCTTAAAACTGTTCTATATGCTGGAGATACACTGGTATCTGAGATTAAGTCTTGTCTTCATGGAGTTTACATTAGAGAAGGGAGAGGAAGCAGACAATAAACAAATAAGAAAATAAGATAATTTCAGATTGTCATAAATTCTCTAACTACAATAAACAGGGTGATGTAATAGTGACCAGAGGGTGGGCAATGCTAGATGAGAAAGTTAGTAAAGATACTTTAAAGAGGTGATGTTAGAATTGAGACTAAAAGCTGAGAAAAATTCTTCCATACAAAAAGTCAGGGAAAGAACTTTCTAAGCTGAGAGAAGAGCAAGTTCAAGAACTCTAAGAGAAAAACAGGTTTGATGTCTTCAAAGAAAGATATTTAACATGACTGAAATGTTGATGAGGTAGACAGATCATGCTGGACTTTGTAGGATATGATAAGACTTTTTGTTTTGTTGTCAGTTCAGTGGAAAGTCATAGTGGAGGACTTTCTCCGTGGTAATGATTCTAAATGCTGTGCAGAGAATGGTTTGGAGGGGATCACAACTGGAAAAAGGAAGAAGAGTTCAGAATCTGACAGTAGTCTGAGAGAGCTAATAATGTCTTGAACTAGGGTGGTGATGGTAGAGATAAAGAGATGTAATCTATTTTACAAGCAGAACAAACAAAACGTACTTATAGACTGAACGTGAAGCATGAGGGAAAGAGAGTAACTAAGGATAACTCCAAGGATTGTGGTTTGAGCTACTGGGTAGATGAGGAACACTGCAGGATGAGCAAGGGTTTTTCTTGTGGGGGGGAATCAAAATTTTTGGTTTTGATATGGTTAGTTGGAGTGGCCTATTAGACATCCAAGTGGAAGTCTTGTGTAAACAGTTGGATATCAGGAGACAAATATGAACTAGAGATATAAACTTGATAGTCATCAGAATCTGGGTTCTATTTAAAGTCATGTTACTGGATTTATGGGTAGAGAATAGACATAGAGGAAAGTAGAGGTTAGTAACAAGCCCTCAGGTGTTCCAACATTTAGAGATTATGTAGCAAAGGAGAAGCTGGGCCAGCAAAAGGATCTGGAATGGATCATATAGAGCAATAGGAGAAAAAAATAGAAGAGTATAATATCATGGAAGCAAAGAGAGAAAAAAAAGTATTTCTAGAATTAGTGTATGGTTCACTATATAAATGCAAATAAAAGATAAAGTCAGTTGGATTTGGCAACATGAAATGGTTGGTAACCTTAATAAATGTTTTAGCAGAATGGTGGGGACAAAAAGAAGGCTGAGATGGATTGGAAAGTGAAAGAGAAGTGAAGGAGTAGTTATAATGAGGGTAGACAACTGTTTTGAAATGTTTGCAGTGATACAAAGCAGAAAATGAGGCAGTAGCTGGGAGATAATGTGACGTTAATACAGTTTTATGTAAAGCAAACCTGTATGTTAATAGTAATGATAAGGAGAGAGAAAAAGGTGACACTATAGGACAGAATGGGAAAAATTGCATTTATAAAGTACTTCTGAGGGCAAGAAGAAGAAGGATTCTGAGCATATTTGGAGTATTTAATCTTTCATACAATACTTATCTATAATAGTTTATGTGGATACAGATGCAGGTAGGTTGGTAAATTTGGTGGTGGAAAGATACAATAGGTCTCTTCTGATTGTTTCTATTTTCTTAGTGAAATAAAAAGTGAGGCCATCAACCAAGAATAAAGAACATGTATGAGAAGTTGGAGGTTTGTGGAGAGAGGTTGTGGTGAAATAGTTGTCTCAAAGAGCAGAAAAATTAATTAATTAGTTAATTAGGGAATTTGAGGATGGCCAGGCAGTGCTGTTGGACCCTTTGGAGGTTTTTTTAATCATACATTTTAAAACCTGAAATTCATCTGAGAAACTCAGATCAAACCCTCCACGGTGTAGTCTATTCCCGGTTCTAGGTATTGCTGTCATAGATAGAGCCTTAATCTGTAATAATTAGTAAAACCTTATTGGCATTGGAAAAGAGAATGAATAGGACAGCCACTTTGTCTGTGACATCCAATATATGGAGCACCTAGTCAGGCTATCCCAGATAGATTAGATGGACCTATGTGTCTTCCTGCACACGGTGTTTTTACTCTTCCAGAAACTTCTTTTCATTTCTTTACTTTTCCAACCCTCAGATAATGTTTTACTCATTGATCATGCATTTAAATGGGAATCTGCTGACTTTACCATGCTTATCATGTCCTGATGGCCCCCTCAACATGTTTTTTCTTTATCCTTTGAAACTGTAAAGCTGGACCATAGTTTAATGCTATACTGAACACATCTGTCCCACACTCTCACAGTGTCAACCTCACTGTGGGTGGTGAATAATGAAATCAATGATTGTGCCTATGTAGCACCAAATAGGGTTTTTCAATGTTTTCAAAAATGAGACATGAAAGAGGATTTTCCTTTGATACAGAAATTGGAAGCCACATTGACTGTGTTTCTGAAAAACAGGGGGATGCTCAGCTTTGGGTCCAACAATGGTGATTTCAAAATAGGGTGACCAGGATAATCCCACTTTCTGTTGGTTGTTCCAATGTAAACATTAATAGTCCCCCCATCACACTCATAAGTGTTCTTGTTTGGACGATGAATTATATAGTCATTATACTTCAAGGGTCTGAAATATCCACTAATTCTGGACAAAACTGCCTTCAGTGGCTAGCTGCCACTTTTCTGGATCCTCATGTGCTCACAACAGTACAGTGCCACACTAGTATCACCACTGCTAGTAGGGCCCGATGTAAAAACAAAAAAAAAAAAATTCACGTTAGTCTGGCCCTGCCTTTTACTGTATAATTTTCTACTCTTAGGTTTTGCCTGAAACACTTTTATACATCTACCTAGTTGAAATCAAGGGCTAGGTATGAATTAATGAGTTTAAATTAAGCTAAAGCTGGAAAAGTAAAAGGTAAAAATCAGATCCTTCACATGCTGAGACCCCCCCCCCCAACTTCCTATGGGATTCTTCTCCCACTATATCAATACTGTTGAAGCTAGAGAATCTGGTTTATGGCCCCCAAATCCAAATTATAGATAGGCCTCTTTTAGTCATATCAGGTATACTACTTTCTTGCCTGCCAGAAAAAAAGGTCTGGGCCCTTTAAGACCTGATGCACAGAATGTTCAGGTACCCATGATTCTGTCCACTATGACATCAGGGAGCAAAGATCTGAGGGAAGTTTCTTTCAAAGCTTACTGCAATTACTCTTTCAAGAAGAATGGTTTTCTTTCTATGCTTCCTGTTGGTTTTTTGTTTTATTATAAAGAAGATTATAAAAAACAAGCAAAAAAAAAAAACCGAAAAAGAGAAGAAAGATATTTAAACAACAGAGGACTAAGGTCTGTCTCATTCTTCTTGTTTGTATCAGTTTGTCTTTTTAGATGATATATAATCTTTATCTGATCTTTAGTATTATCACCAATTGAAAATTAACCACTCCTTAGGAGTAGTTGTGGCCATGAGCTAAAACTTTAAGATGAGTCATGGTGTATATTTCACATTATTTAATTTTTAAAATCAAAGTACAAAGGATTATTATACAGTCTGGTATCAAATTTTCCCATGTCAAAATATCTCTATCAAAGTAGCTAGGTAAAAATATCCTTGATTTCAATATGAATCCATCAAAATGGCCATATGATAATGTACGTACCCACCTATAACCAGTGTGGCTATAAGAATAAGCTCTGGGTAGATCTGGTCTGGATCCACTGTTATATGCTTCAAGTGTGTGTCAAAATGCCAATTTCTTGCTTCAATGTCCATTTACTACAATTTACTCTTTGCTTATACACTTAAAGTATGGAGTTTAAGTACCAAGTCTTTATCAATTGATTCATATGTATTAACTTCCCTCCAAAACTCTCTGCAATATGCTGTCACTGTTTAATGATGAAGCTCTCTATATTCACCTTATGTATTCTGTGTCTGAGTTACTTTGTGGACTGTATAAGTGTTTTAGACACAGTGACAATAGGAAGTAGAGTCTATATTTAATCTTTTTGGCTGGAAGGGTCACTTAATGCTTAGAATAAGTGATGCTTAGAGTGGCAGGTAAAATGAATCTTCTGTTTGCATTTCTCCTTCAGTAAGCCATTCTCCATTGTAGGTAGGTAGGTAGATAGATGACAGATAGATAGATAGATAGATGATAGATAGATAGATAGATAGATAGATGATAGATAGATAGATAGATAGATAGATAGATGATAGATAGATACATGAGACTTGCTAAGGTATCACTGTAATACAAAAACATTTGCCTTTTAGCAATACCTTTGTCATTTTTTTTATAATTTATTTTATTATTAATTTGTTTTTGTTACAGATGTTTTTCCTTTTTTTCCCCCCATTGACACCCTCCTCCCCCTCCCCTTCTCCTCCTCCTCATCCCTGTTGTCCATGTCCATTGGTTATGCACCCATGCACATAGGCTCTGTGATTTATCTCTTTCCCCCGCCTCCCCCCCTCCTCTGAGGCCCGTCATCCCGTACTCCACCCTCCATGTCTCTGGGTCAATTTCGTTGTTCAGTTTGCTCAGTTCTCCTGTGTGTTGCCTGCTTCCTCCGTTGGTGGGGGGGTCGCCGGGCTCCCCCGCTCCGCCTGGGCTCCCCCGCAGTGGGGGCGTCTCCCGGCTCCCCCACTCCGCCTGGGTTCCCCCGTGGTGGCGGGGTCGCGGCTCCCCCGCTCCACCTGGGTTCCCCCGCGGTGGGGTGGGTCGCCCGGCACCCCTGCTCCGCCTGGGCTCCCCCGCGGTGGGGGCGTCTCCTGGCTCCCCCGCTCCACCTGGGATCCCCCGCGGTGGGGGGGGTCGCCTGGCACCCCCGCTCCGCCTGGGCTCCCCCACGGTGGGGGCGTCTCCTGGCTCCCCCACTCCACCTGGGTTCCCCCGCAGTGGGGGGGGGTCGCCCGGCACCCCTGCTCCGCCTGGGTTCCCCTGCGGTGGGGGCGTCTCCTGTCACCCCCGTTCCACCTGGGTTCCCCCGCGGTGGGGGCGTCTCCCGGTACCCCCGTTTCGCCTGGGTTCCCCTGCAGTGGGGGCATCTCCCGTCACCCCTGTTCTGCCTGGGCTCCCCCGCAGTGGGGGCGTCTCCTGGCTCCCCCGCTCCACCTGGGTTCCCCCGTGGTGGGGGGTTCGCCCGGCACCCCCGCTCCGCCTGGGCTCCCCCGCGGTGGGGGCGTCTCCTGGCTCCCCCGCTCCACTTGGGTTCCCCCGCTGTGGGGGCGTCTCCTGGCTCCCCCGCTCCTGGATTCCTCCGTGGTGGGGGGGGTCGCTCAGCTTCCACAGGCGCCCCTGGCTGCAGGATCATGTTTCCTTTCAGGCAACAAGGAGGGTCATGGAGGGCAGTATGCCGTCTCCATTCTGCTGCTTCTTCAATTTCGTAGTTGCAGGGCTTCCCTTCAGCTTGATTTCATGCGGTCTTTAAGTGATAGTTATTCTGTGATTTAGTTGTAACTTTGATGTGGTTGTGGGAGGACGCGGTTCCGCGTCCACCTAGGTCGCCATCTTGACCGGAAGTCCTAAGCTATTCTTTATTTCAGTTAGTGCCTCCTTCATTTCTAACTGTGTATCCATCATTTCTGACTGGTCCTTTTTTATGCTCTTGAGGCCCTCACTAAGTTCACTGAGGTTCTCACTAAGTCCATTGAGCATCCTTATAAGCAGTATTTTGAACTCTGCATCTGTTAGGTTGCTTAACTCCATTTCACTTAGTTCTTTTCCTGGAGTTTTGTCTGTTCTTTTATTTGGGACCTGTTTCTTTGTCTCCTCATTGTGGCTGCCTCCCTGCGTTTGTTTCTATGTATTACTTAGCGAGAGGTATGGGGCTAGCTGAGACCAGATGCTGCTTGTTTGAAAGAATTTAGGAAAAGCTGAAGCAGGATCCAAGACAGGCCAATCCTATGGTAAAGCAACAGCTTGGGTGGGCCTGGAAGTTGGGTGGGGCGGGGCCTCAGGGAATCCCCAGGGCGGGGCAAACAGTGTGAGCCAGGTTGCTGGAGTCCCAGAAATGGTGGCGTCTACCGCCCCAGGGAAGGGCTCACCAAAGGAACAAAAGCCTCTGATAGCACGTTTGTCCAGGTCAGTCCAGGAGAACGCTGCCTCTCCAGCCCTCGCGCCAATGCCTAACAGCTCAGTTCTTCCCCACATGATTCTGGTGCCCCTCAGGCTTCCTCCCCCGCGCTGGAGCCCGGAGGGAGCAAGTCCGAGTAAGTCTGTGCGCGGGCCCTTTAAGAGGAGCTGCCGGGGGCTCCAGCTGCTTCAGCCTCAGTTCCCGCTGGTTTCTCCAGACAGAAGTTCTGGGGGCTTCTCTTCCTGGCACTGGAACCCTCAGCTGGGCGCCTGGTGTGGGACGGGGACCCCTCAGTCCTCAGGGAGGACCTTCCCAGCCGAGGTGCCCTCCTAATTTTTATCCGCCACACGTGGGTGTGGGACCAGCCCGTCATGCCTCCGCCCTCCTACCAGTCTCGATGCGGCTTCTTCTTTAATTTCGTAGTTGTCAGACTTCCATTCAGCTTGATTTCAGGTGGTTTTGAATGATGGTTGTTCTGTAGTTTAGTTGTAACTTTGATGTGGTTGTGGGAGGACGCGATCCTGCGTCTACCTACGCCGCCATCTTGACCGGAAGTATCCCTTTGTCATTTTTTAGATCAGTCCTGGAGATACCTTGACATTGAGATATTTAATATACAGAAATCAATGTGGGCTATTGTATTTCAAATTTTCCTTAAAATCATGGCTAACTGGTTTTTTTTGTTTTCCTTAAAATATCTAT
The DNA here is from genome assembly GCA_030848825.1 of Tadarida brasiliensis. Classification (NCBI taxonomy): domain Eukaryota; kingdom Metazoa; phylum Chordata; class Mammalia; order Chiroptera; family Molossidae; genus Tadarida; species Tadarida brasiliensis. Next base: position 12,210,006 of record CM061280.1, read on the forward strand.
GTGCAGAATCCCAGGACATTATCACCTCAGAATGTCCGTCCTACAAGTCCGTCATCTCCACCACCACAATTCTCTGAAATAAATTACAAGTAAGCTATCTCTTAAAAAGTAAGGTGAAAGCTCATAAATACTAAAAAAGAAAGAAATGGGGTTTTATTTAGAAAGAATTTTAGTAGAGAGTTTTATGTATTTGTTTTCTAGTAGGAGGTGGGGTTGTAGAGAGGTAAGAGCATAGTAAGAGATAACAAAGTTTCTAATTATGAATACATGTGTTCATGCCAGAGTGGAAGATAACTCTTTAACACATTTCCTGAGAAAAAGTCAGCACTGACCAAAATTAATCTGTGATGTTTTAAAATTGTGCTTCCTTCATTTATCTAAGTATCATAGTAATTTCTCAGATATTCTGCAAAGGAACATAGCAAATATTCCCTAACAAAACCCCTAATTTTAGTGAGAAATAGAATAAAAAGAGAATGGTTTTCTTTGTATTATGAGATGTCATTATTTTATTATATCTAATATATCAATCTAATGTGGCTTCTGGATGTTTATATGATTTCATTTATTTACTTCCTATAGAATATAGTGATAAGAATTTATTTCATCATAATTCAACACTATGTGAGTTTTTTATTTTTTTAAGTATCTTTGGGCCAGGGAAACAAAAGAAAAACTAAACAAATGGGAGTACATCAAACTAAAAAGTTTTTGCACAGCAAAGGAAAGCATCAACAAAATGAAAAGAGAAGCCACTGAATAAAATAACATATTCACTGATACACCTGATAAGGGGTTAATATCTAAAATTTATAAATATACTAAAATATTTTGTGTTTATTTTTTTCATTTAAAATAGCTTTATGCTTCGTAAACCCAGAGAGGATAATCATTACATCTATCCCTCTTACAACTGGAATGGCTCTCTGGAAACGGCTAAACCTGAAGCAAATTATGGGAACAAGTATTCTTCAACCACGCAAATGAAGCCACTCTTCGTATGTATCATGCATTTCAATTTCTATATACATATGGTTATCATCACCATAATTTAAGATAACACAGTGATAAGACCTTGCTATAGCAAAATGATAATGACAGAATCAGTTGTGATACAGATATTGAAATTTAAGTTTATAGGACTCACTATTACTATTTCATTGTATAAAATGAGATTAAGAAATATGAGTCAATGGTATAGTATATATAATATTTCATAGGTCTTAATATACTGTATACATATGTTACTATATATAAAATGTTATATATAAAGTACATATGAATCATATTAGAATATTAGTCAATGGAATAGTATATATAATACTTCATGTGTATTAATATAATATATATATTATATTAATAAACATATATATATATATGCATATCTTACTTAAATTTGCAATCTTTAGAAAGGAGATTAGAGATCAAAGGAAGATTGGTTAAATGCCATTAGACTAACTCAGAGGTCCAACTGGTCTTGTTAATATAATCATTACATTGTCATAACTTAACAAGGCAAATGCTATTTTGTGTTTTAGTATACTTAAATAGTACATTAAATGGTACATGGCTCAAGCTAATGCTGAACACCATCTAATGGCTGATATCTAGTTTCAAACATTAACAATTAACACAAAATGTTAACTTACGTGTTTCTGTATACAAGTGTTTAAAAACAGCAGAGAAAAACAGTGAAATGTATTCTCACTTAAAAGTTATCTTTATGAATTTTGTTGACAAAAGCAACTAATTACATAAATAGAATAAGTACCTCGTGTTTGTTTACATTTTGAGGGTTTTTTTTTAGTGTGGGGGACATTTTTAAGTAAGTTGACCACATGAAAAAATATCTTTCCCCAAGAAGTCCACTATGGGGAGATTGATATCACTAAGAAGGCAACATAGGTCATTCTTGACTTCACCTCCCCTCACTAGAAGAACAACTAACAGCCATTTATGAACAAGACATCAACTGAGAAAATCCTAGGACACTGGAGGGAGGCTGAAGCACCCCCACGCACCACAGAAACAAAGACAGACTGCATCAGATAGTTAAGAGAACTTCCTACACAGTGACTGCATTGCTCCACCACAGGCCAGTGCAGTACCATGTGGAAAGGTCTCTCCTGAGTCTCTGGTTCCTCCAGTGGGAAAAGAGCCCAGCACTCTGACCAGGGAATGCACTGGGATGTTTATTTGCTTGATTTGGGTCCTCAAAGGAGGAGTTTTGCTGGCCTTAGAGCCTGGTTTGCCCACACTCAGTCAAGGGGCTGAGTCATAGATCCACCCATGGAGGAGAGTGTCTCCTGGTCAGATGAGCTGGAGAGAGCACCTGGAAGCTGGGTAGCCCATAGTGCTCCAGCTAAGAGATGGGAAGAGCTGATTGCCCCCAGAGAAAAGCCAATATTTGCCATGGGGGGCTTTTCTGCTACACTCAAGCAGGGGGATTAATTCATAGCCAAGGTTGAGGGTAGTTCCCAGCACATTCCAACTAGAAAGCTTGTTTGGAGAAAAGTAGAAGAGGCCTGGAGTAGTCCCTCCCAGTCCTGCCCAGGCAAGGGAACTGAAACAGAGCCATACCCACTGTGGAGAGTGTCTCCCAGCCCCACCTGACCAGAAGAAGAGATTAAAGGGGAAATAAAAGTTTCTCGACTCAAATGAAAATAGAAACACAACAAACCATAACTTATGGGATGCAGCAAAAGCAGTTCTCAGAGAGAAGTTCATAGCAATAAATGTCTATATTAAGAAATTGAAAAAGGCCCCAAATAAATAATCTAACTCTACACCTTAAGTTTCTAGAATAAAAAGAAAAAACTGAGCTCAAAGTTAGCAGAAGAAAGGAAATAATAAAATATAGTGCAGGAATAAATAAAATAGATAACAGAAAAATAGAAAAAAAGTAACCAATGTAAGAGTTGGTTTGTTGAAAAGGTAAACAAAATTGACAAACCCTTTGCTAGACTAATCAAGAAAAAAAAGAGAGAAGACCCAAATCAACAAAATTATATATGAAAAAGAAACAATATAACTGATACCACAGAAATACAAATGATCATAAGAGGCTAGTGTAAACAGCTATACGCCAAACAAACAAACAAGCAGGCAAACAAACTGGACAAACTAGAAGAAATAGAAAAATTATTGGAAACATGCGACCTACTGAGACTAAATCAGAAAGAAATATAAAATCTGCATAGACCAATTACTAGTAAAAAGATTGAATCAGTAATAAAAAAAAAAAATCTCCCAACAAAGAGAAGTCCATGATCAGATGGCTTCACTAGTGAGTTTTACCAAACATTTAAAAATTAACATCAATCTTTCTCAGAGAAAGTCCTCCAAAATATTGAAGAGAAAGGAACACTCCCAAGCTCATTTTTATGAGGCCAGCATTATCCTGATACCAAAGCCAGAAAAGGACACTACTAGAAAAGAAAACCAATACCCATGATGAAGATAGGTGTAAAAATTCTCAATACAATACTAGCAAACTGAATTCAGCAGCACATTAAAAAGATCATTCTTCATGACTGAGTGGGATTTATCCCTAGGATGCAAGGATGGTTCAACATATACAAATCAATCAATGTGATACATTGCATTAATAGAATGAAAGACATGAATTATATAATAATCTCAATAGATCCTGAAAAAGCATTTGACAGAATACAACATCCATCCACAATAAAAACACAACAAATTAGGCATAGAGGAAGCATATCTCAACAAAAAGCCTACAGTTTACACCACACTCAATGGTAAAAGTTTGAAAATATTTCCTCTAAAATCAGGAACAAGATAAATGTGTACACTTTCACCACTCCAATTCAAGATAATACTGAAAGTCTTACCAAGAGCAATCAAGTAATAAAAGGAAATAAAAGTAATCAGAATTGGAAAGGAAGAAGTAAAATTGTCTATTAACAAAGGAATGGATACAACCAAAGTGTCCCTCAATGGATGAATGGATAAAGAAGTCAGGGTATAAATATACAATGGAATATCTGTCATTCACCCATAAAAAGGAAATCCTACTATTTGTGACAACATGGATGGACCTGGAAGGCATTATGCTAAGTGAAATAAGTCAGAAAGACAAACACTCTGTGATCTTGTTTATATGTGTTTTTCTCATATAAATTTGCTCCTGTAATGTTTGCTTCTTACTTTAATACAAGATTCTAGATTGCACAATGTCTAAACTTGTCTGGGGAAATTATATTACAAATACAGTATTTAATGGTTATTTAAAAGCAGCCAACAATTCATTTGTTAAAAGAAAATATTTTGTGTTATTTTAAATCATTAAACTTTATAATGGTGATTAAACAGATTTCTAAAATAACTCAGATATATGATCATTTTTCTAATATATGAGCATATCTAAACAGGAACAAAAATTTTATTAACCAATGTCACCACAATAAATTTAATAATAAAATTTTATTAAATGTCATTTAATTGCATTTGACATTTTTAACTTCTTGCAGAATTTTTCTACATATGGAGTTCCAACATCAAACTACATTCAAAGAGAGAGACAACAACTTGGATACTCAAGATCTGAAGAGCAAGAAATCCCTTATAGGATAGAACGTGTGCAGATGAAACCCAACTATTAAAAGTTTTCTGCCTTCAATTTGTATCTCTTTTATATAGTTAGCTTTTCTTTTCCCCTCCCACCATTACCACAGAGCAAAACTTTCATTTCCAATATCCAACTTCATTAATTCAGCAGGGGAAGTAAATACTTGTTGTCTCCAAAATTTAGCATAACACTTGGTTCCTGATTTATGACATGTATCTTTATAAAGTTTTCAGTGAAATGAACAGAAGATTGGTTGAAAATTGCTTATAGAGAAAATTCAATACTTTTGAGTTACTGAATAAATCTAAGGAATTGTATGAAAGCATCGGCATATAAAAATTTTATTTGAAATGTGTAATTTGATTATAAATTAATTCCTTAACATAAACTAAGAATTGCTAAATTATTTCTGTAAACTGAGTGGTGCAGTGAAATGATCCTAAGATCTGGGTCCCTCCTTCCCTTCTTTCCTTTCTTCCTTTATTTCTTCTTCTCTTTCTTTATTCTTCCTTCTGTTAAAAGGTATTTATTTCACACCAACTATCTGCCAAGCACTGGTTAGTTACTAAGGTACAAAGATGAATCTGAGATAGTTTCTGGAGCTCAGACTTTTAGAAGAGACAGAGACAAAAATCACTTATTATTTTCCAGTGTAATTAATACAATGATAAAAATGTATACAAAAAAGTAAGAAATTTCAAAGAACAATTAACCAAGTCTAGGGAGAAGTGTGATGATAATAGTGGAAAAAGAAGGCCACAAAAAATGAGGTGATGTCTAAGCTGTCATAAAAGGTAAATGGGAGTTAGCTTTATGAAGGGAGAATGGGGGAGAGTTTTTGAGACAGAGAGAAGGCAAGAAACACAGAACTGAAAAACAACATGGAGTTTGCAGACCTTTAAGGAATGTTAAAGTGAGGAAGAGAATAGTGTACAAAGTGAGGCTGAGGAGGTAGTCAAAGACTATATCATGAAGGCTCTCAAATGCCTTGTTTAGACTAAATCTGATTGGTTATGTGAGTATATTGAAGGGTTATAAGAATCATAATCATATTTTGTGTTTTAGTCTGTTCACTGATGTCTGTGTAGAGGATGGATTTGAAGAAAAGATGAGAGGCAGGGAACTAATTAGAAGGCATAGATGATGAGTCCTACAGCTGGAGCAATGAGAAGAAAGACTGAGAGGAAACAATGATCTAGGCAATATCTAGGAAGTACATTGACAGGATCTGGAGGCTCATGAGATGTCACAGATGGGAGGAAGAAGTTATGATTGAAAAGGTGTTGGCACTATTCATGGAGGTAGATCTCTAACAGGTCAACAGGTCAATGAGCACACTGGGTGGGGGTAACAATAAAAGAGCTAGAAGGACAGGAATGGATTAATGCCAATGTAAAACTATGACTGCCAAAGTCAAATGGGCCATTAACACTGCCCAGCCATGTGACCATGAGATAGGTCACTTTCTAATTCCCCACAGTAATTATCTGACATTTTCCTTGAGCTTTGATCCATCCCTATTTTCATACCCCCATTCTCAGGAGATTACCTCACCTTGTAATTTAAAGAGTAAATGAAACCCATCAGATGGGAACTCCCAAACTTACACATGGTCCTGCATTCACCCTCTTATTTCAGGGTGTCTCACATCCCACCTAACAGTAACACTTTTTTACCTGTTCTCTGAATCCCATCCTCCTTGGCCTTAACCTGGACTTGCTGCATCAATAATCCTCCTTTTCTCCTGGGTATCTTTAACCTCACTCTCCCCACTGGTTCAATCTTACCAGCTAAAATATACATTAAACTTTTAAAAAGTAAAAAAATAAAACCCCTCTATGGAAGCCATGAAAATATGCTTCAGAGACCTCTAACCAAGGGCCCAAGTGACTGTTTTGAAATTCATCCCTGCGTTTGCCTGGAAGCTATGCTTCCCTCAGGCTGCTCTTAGCTTATGCCAGAGAGAAGGATACTAATGTGAGTCCATTTCTGAGAGTCATGGGACTCCTCTGATGGCTGGCATTGGCTTGAGGACTCCCTAATGGCTTTGCTGAACATTCTTTAGATTGCACAACAGTAGGGGACACTTCTAAATATCCTTTCCTTTCTCCTTCACTCAGGGTCAGACTCTCTCAGACTTCTGAAGATTCCTTCCCATTTTCTATCAGCAGGTGCTTCCTCTAAAAAAAAAAAACCCCTTGCATAGTCTAATCCCATCATGATGTTTGCTTCTGGGAGGACCTAGTTAAACAAACCTCCTTAATACCATATCTCCCTGCAACTTTCCTTTCCTTCACAATCAAGCTTCTGGAATAAGTTGTCTACTTCCTGTCTTCATTTCTGTCTCTTTCCCTCATCTCTCTATTCACATAAATGCAGCCTGAATAGCTACTACACATATTACCCTATTCAAACCACTTTTATTAGGGTTATTGATTAACTCTGTCACAAAATCTAATATATGATTTCTAGTCTTTATATTACCTCTCATCAGCATTCATCACCAACGACCCTTCTTGAAATGTTCTCTTCCTTTGGTTTTGTGAGGCTATAGTCTCATTGTTTTATGCTTAACTCTTTGCTGCTTCTCAGCCTCTTTTGCTGGCTTCTCCCTCTACTCAGTTCACTAACTATTGGACTTAGGCCCTTTTTTCTTTTTACCTTATCCATTCTTCATAAGCAATTTAATTTGTCTCCATTATTTTAATTACCATCTGCAATAGTTCTCATTTGTAGTCTCAACATCTTCCTTGTCCTCCCATGTGGCCATTTGCTTATTGGACATCTCCGCTTTAATATCTCAAAAGCACTAAAACCTTAATATTTCTAAAAGTGAGCTTATCTATCTAGTTGCTTGTGTTGGTTTCCTTTAGCTACTATAATAGGTTATCAGGACATTAGTTGGTTTATAACACAAATTTATTATCTTATAATTCTGTAGGTCACAAGTGCTAAAAGCAAGGTATGGATATGGCTGCATTTCTTCTGCTCTAGGGGAGAATACATTTTCTTGCCTTTTCCAGCTTCTACAGGCGGCCACATCCCTTGGTTCATGGCCCCCATCAATGCCAGCTATAGTGAATAAAGACCTTCACACAGTACAACATTTCAAACTCTTCTGCCCCCCTCTCCCATTTTCAAGAATTACATTGGGAAAGATAAATATAATAGAATTTCACTTGTACGTAGATTCTAAAGAGCAATATAAATGACAAAACAGACACAGACACAGACACAGACACAAAGAACAGATTGATGATTGCCAGAGGAAAGGGAGATTAAGGAACTGGGTGAAAAAAGTGGAGGGATTAAGAAGTAAAAACTGGCCTTGGCCGGTTTGGCTCAGCGGTTGGAGCGTCGGCCTGCAGACCAGAGAGTCCCAGGTTCAGTTCCTGCTAGGGGCACATACCAAAAAAAAAAAAAAAAAAAAAGTAAAAACTGGTAGTTACAAAATAGTCATGGGGATGTAAAGTACAGCATAGGAAATATAGTCAATGATATTGTAATAACTATGTATGGTACAGGTGGGTAGTGGAGATATTAGGGGGAACGCTTTGTACATGATTGGCTAACCACTATGCTATACTCATGAAACTAATACAAAATAATATTGAATGTAAACTGTAATTGAAAAAAATTTAAAAGGAATTATATTGGGCCCACCCAGAGAAATCCAAGATAATTTCCCTATGTTGAGGTCAGCTGATTAGCAACCTTAATTCTATCTAAAACCTGAATTCCCCTTTACCTTTTAAGGTAATGGTCAAAGGTTCCAGGGATTATAACCTGGATGGATTTAGTGGAGGGGCATTATTCTGACTATTGCATTGTTCAAAACAGAAACTGGAGAGTCATCATTTAATTCTTAATCTCTTTAGCACTCAGAGTCTTTTAGGATTACATTTGCATGCAAGTAAGGGAAAACATGTTTCCAGTAGCTTCAAGAGATAGGTTTACTTATCTCACATAACATGAAGTCTTGAGCTAGGCAGTCTGGTGCTGGTGTACAAACTCAAGAATATCTTTTTTTTTTTTTTTTTGAGAGTACGTTTATTAAAGCTGGGGACAGTGAAACAAGGTAGGGCTTAGGATAGAAGAAACAACAAGAAAAAGACTAGGTGGGGCTGCTTTGGCTGTCCAGAAACATTATGGGAAAGAAGTGAACCAAGGTGGGGTTGCTGTCAGCTCACTGGAGAGTCAGAGAAAAAGGGGTCTTGGAAACATGTTCAGGGAGTTAGTCCAGAATGAGGTGCTGCTAATGAGGTGCTGCTGACCGTTGCTCCCCTGGTTGCAAGTCTCATGGAGTCCCTTAGAATTTAGGAGATGCATGCCTGTGGGGGAACAAGAGGGGAAGGGAAAGGTACAGGCATGTTCCAGGGAGGGAGAGTGAGCGCATACTGGGTCCTTATTTTTTTTTTCTTTATTGCTTTTAGAGAGAGAGGAAGAGAGACAGAGAGACAGAGAGAAACATGGATGAGAGAGAACATCGATAGGCCGCCTCTTGCATGCCCCCCACTGGGGATTGGGCCCACAACCTGGGCATGTGCCCTGACTAAGAATCGAACTGGCAACGCTCAACCACTGAGCCACACTGGCCAGGCTCATCTTAGGTGTTTTTAAAAGCTGGGAGTTTAGGGGAGGTCTTAGGGAAGGATCTCAATAGAATATTCATCACCTTTTCCGGGTGTATCCTTTCAGGGCTTTGGTCTCCGCTGATTGGTCAGTGCCAGTGCAGCTGATTCTTAGGCTCACCTGCCTGGTTTTGCTGCTTTTCTGGGCCTGGAGCTGAAATACAGCTGAGGTCTAGATGTTATCTCTAGGGAGAAAAGGTCAGGGGGGTGTAAACCACATGACCAGCAATATTAATGTTCAGGGGCTCTAAACCACATGGCCAGCGATATGCCAGGAGAGGAAAGGTCACCCTGGGGGTGAGTTCAGGCATCAGTTTTGCTCATTGCTAGACTCCTGAGGCTTTCTGCCCTGATGGCCTGTATCTGCCTGTAAATTGCTCAACCAGTTTGTTCAAATATCTGTCTGTTTCCCCATTCCACTTGTCAAGGCATAGTCCTAGCTTCTTACTATTCTGCCTCATTCCACTCTCAGAGACTCCTATCCCTGAAATCTTTTTTTTTTTTTTTTTAATTATCCTCACCTGAGGACACTTTTTTTTTTTTTTTTTTTTTTTTTTTTTGCATTTATCTTCAGACAGAGCGGGAGGGAGAGAGGCAAGGAAGAGAGAGAGAAACATCGATGTGAGAGAGACACATTGACTGGCTGCCACCCACACAACCCCAATGGGGCAGGGGACAAACTGCAACCGAGGTACATGCCCTTAGCGGGAACCGAACCCGGGACTCTCCAGTCCGCAGGCCAACAACGCTCTAACGGCTGAGCCAAACAGGCCAGGGCCTATCCCTGAAATCTTTTAGGGGTGATGAGGGAGGATGGTCTATCTTCAGTGACTGCTTCCTGCTGACAAGTGCTGTGGTCCCTGCCTATATATAGCGTATGGAAGTATCTCCTTGCCTGATCTAAGGGGAACAAGGGAATCGGATTAGATATGGGAACAGAGAGGTTATTAGCTGATTCTTCCAAAGTAAGGATAGACCACAATCCCTCAAGCATCATCATCTTGATATGGAATTGCATCATTCCAGAAGCGAAGTTGGTAGATTGCTTCATATTTCATTGACTCAATTATGTACTGCTGAAAATAAGTCAGTTCAGTTAAATTGTTCAATAATATCATTTCAGGAGATAGTGATGCAGATGGGCTCCCAAAGTGAGACCTATATTGTGTAAACAAGCAATCAGGATTTAATAAGGGGTATGCCTAGAACAACAGAATAAATAAACAAAGATTAATGATCAGAGCAAATTATAAACTAGTTTCTGAGTTTGTAAGGCTGTCAGTTGAGAAGATTTTTAGATGTAAGGCATAAAGTTTATTTTGCTGGATTGTAAACAAGCAGGGAAAACCTGACAGATCCTCCTTATCTGCAGTTTGAATATTTCTGGTGATGTTATCAGATGCTCTGGTAAATTCTGCACTGCTTACACCACAAAATTGTGTTTCAATAGAATCTATAATATACAGTTATAGATATTATACTGTAGTTCAATTAATTGTCTTTGAAATTTTATTTTCCACCTATAAATTGAACTGAATCCTGAACTTTTCTAGTTTTCTTAAATATCTGGCTACAACTCTCCAAAAAAACATTACCTTTTTCTCCTGTTCTTTGACTTGGAATTATTAAGAACATCTTTCTAGTCCACTCTTCTCAACATGTGGCTTTCATCCTCAGCATGTGACAACCATCCATAGTTACAGGTGACTGCTTCAACTGTAGCCTCACATCCATGTTCAGGAGGAAGGAGTAATAGCAAATGAGTAAAGGGGTGAAAGACAGAATATTTGTCAGCTGTCTGTCTAATTTAGAAAAATTTCCTGGATGTCCTGATCAGCAGTCTCCCCTTACATCTCATTGGCCAGAACTGGTCATACAGCCAGTCTCAATTTCTAAAGGAGTAACTTGCTTTGATCACAATGAGGGTCTTGTTAGCAAGAGAGAAGGAGAGAATGGATATTGTAATGATATCCAAAAGTATGTGACACATGCCACAGATACAATCTAACCCATGCACCCCCTTTTTTCCCCTCTTACAGAAAGGCAGATAAGGTTGGGTAGATGAAGGACTGAGTTAACTGTTTCTCCAGATAGGCTGTTGTGTCAAGAAAATGTTCAGTTGGAGGAGGCAAGATGGCTGCAGAGTAGCTAGAGGCTGGGTGCCCTTGCTCCCTGCCAGAGACCAGATTTACAGCTAAAATCCTACATAATGAACTTGAAAAACCAAGTGAAGTGTCACTGATTAGACATATTATATCTAAGGAGAACTAAAGAAACCACTTATAGACTAGAAAGAGGAGGGGAGCCATGGAAAGAGGAATACCCCAGAGCAGGTGTGGTGACTGAGAGGCTGAGGGATATCAGCTGCAAATCTCCCTACCCATGGGAATGTGGGGTCTCAACCCCACCCAGGGATCCCAAACCCAGAGCAGCAGAGTCTGGAAGAAGAACCCATGTAGCATTGGGCAGAGGGAACCAGGGGAATTCTGTCTGCCTGAGAGACTGGGATGGCACCTTCCCACTGAAGCGATGTTCCTACTGTTAACAGCCCCTGCCTGAGAAGTTTGCTCGGGCTCTGACTGTTGGAAAGGCTGTGCTGCCAAATTTGGGTCCAGCAGAGGGGCCTGTGGGCTGCACCCAGCAGTGACTTTGAGGAACCCTCTTGTTTTTTGAAAGGCATTGTGCAGAGCCCCAGTTAGTGACTAAATTGTTTGGCTTGGGGGAAAGGGAAAGGATTCTCCAACCTCAAGTGTGGTTGGAACCCCTCCCTATACCTGTGGAGTCTCCCAGACTGCTCTGTTCTGCTGGGTTGACAGCAAGAGGGAGCAGCACAAGTCGGGGATTTTTGGCCTGCACTGTGGAGAGTTCAGAGCACCAGCAGAGCTGGGAATTTCGGCCACCACTTTTCTGAGACCAGGCTCGCAGAGAGATCTGAGTCCTGTGTGGGGCTGATTTGGTAACCCCTCCTGCTTGGACCTGTGGCGCAAGGGTGCCCCTTTCACATAGAGCTGGTATTTATGGACTGTATCCCCTGGGGAGGCTTCTATCAGGAAGAAAGACAGGTGAGTGCTAGGCTCTGTGACTGCAATGTGGGGAGGCTGATCTTAGCTCCCTGTGAGTTCCAACAGATAGCCCTGGCAAGGAGAGGTAGAGCCCTTCTCCTCCTCCTACAGGATGCAAACAGCACCCCCAATAAGAGACTATTTGGTTCAGCTCTGTGAAGTCCTGGATAACCACACTGGGCACAGTTCTGTAGAGAAATGTGAGAGCAGCTCAAAGTAGGACATTCCAAGTGTGAGACCCTCAGAGACCATTGTCTGAGACCAGGAAGAAGTGTTTATCCCCCTCCTGTGGGCTGGGACAGCAGCATTCTCAACCAGAGGGTCTTCTGATCAATCCCCCTGAGCCCAGGGTGGCTGAAACTGCTCCTGCAGAGAAGACTGCAGGCTGTACCCAACCTGAACCTGCATCAGGCCACCTTAGGGGGAACTAGAGTGGGAGTATCTGGTAGACACTGAGGAGTTTGTCTTTGAAGCAGAGACTAATTTCCCCTCACTGGGTGCCTGACTGTGTAATCCCCAAGCAGGGGGCCCACTAGCCCAAGCTAGGCTAGTCTGAGTCCATCCTACAGACTCTCTTTGGAAGGCTCTGGAGGAAGACCAGGCAACTGGGGGAGGGGAGGCGGAGTAGCTGACAGGTGGAGGCAGACTTCAGGGAGCCTCAGTCCAACCACAGATCTGTCCCCAGCTCTAAGCTAAAAGAAGCCAACCCATTTACACAGATTGGTGTCTCCCACAAACACACAGGTCTAGCAGATGCAGGCACAAACAGTAAACAGAGTGGCAACTACAAACAGGTAACCCAAGGCCAGTTACACACAAAATCTGAGAGTGACCTTCATCTAAAACCCACCCAAAAGGACCCAGAACCAACACAATGAGTGGTGGGCTTCAGACCAGAGCTTGACCCAGCTATACACACAAATGGCATACCCAAAGGTGGATCCCAGCAGGCTCCAGATCCTGCTGGGAACAACCTCTCCTTGGGAGTGAGACACCGCACAATGCCTCATACGTGGTGATAAAGGATTGCCTCTATAGACACCCAGCCTGAAGGGTTAATGATTGTGACACTGAGCTCATCAAGACACCTTGAGACTGCACCTGCACAGCAGTTTGCACACAATGGTCAGGGTTGAGCTTCATAGTCAACCAGCTTGAATGTCAATCCCAACCATGAGATGCCATCAGCAATCAAGACCCAATTACAACAGGATGGTACAAATAATCCGCACAAGAGACATTTCTAGAACACCCAGCTCAGGAGATCAAGGAGAAAGCATCACTGGGAACCACAGGACACCTACTACAGAAGGTTACCCCACCAAAACTGGGAGTCATAGCAGTGCTATCTAAAACATAGAAATAGCCCTGGCCAGTTCTGCTCAGTGGTTGGAGTGTTGGCCCAAGGACTGAAGGGTCATGGGTTTGATTCCTGGTCAAGGGCACGCACCTGGGTTTTGGGTTCATACCCCAGCCCCAGTCAGGGTCATGAGTGAGGCAGCCAATTGATACGTCTCTCTCATAGTGATGTTTCTCTCTCCCCCTCCCTCCCTTCCACTCTATCTAAGAAATCAATGGAAAAATGTCCTCAGGTGAGAATTAACAAAATAACTAAAAAACAAAACAGAGAAACAAACACAAAGAGACAAGCAAAATGGGGAGACAAAGAAACAGGCCCCAAATTAAAGAACAGGAGGAAACTCCAGGAAAAGAGCTAAATAAAATGGAGGCAAGCAACTCATTAGATAGAGAGTTCAAAGTAATGGTTATAAAGATGCTCAAGGAACTTTGTGAGACCAACAACTACATGAAAAGGGATATAGAAATGATAGAAATTATCAGTCAGAAATGAAGAATGCCATATCTGAAATACAAAATACACTGGAAGGAATAACCTGTAGGCTGGACAAGGCAGAGGATCAAAACAGTGAGTTAGAAAACAAAATAGAAAAAAATCACTCAATTAGAAGAGGAAAAAAGACAAAATAATTAAAAAACAGGAGGATAGTTTAAGGGAAATCCAGGACAACCTGAAACATAACAACATTTGTATCATAGTGCTACCAGAGGAGAAGAAATCAAGCAAGGGATAGAGAACCTGTTTGAAGAAGTAATGACAGAAAACTTTGTTAGCTTGGTGAAGGAAAATGTCACACAAGTTCAGGAAGCACAGAGAGTCCAAAACAAGATAAACACAAAGAAACCACACCAAGACATATCATAATTAAAATGGCCAAGATTAAAGACAAAGAGAGAATCTAAAGGCAACAAGAGAGAGAAAGTCAGTTACCTACAGGAAGTTCCCATAAGGCTGTCAGCTAATTTTTCAAAAGAAATACTTCAGGCTAGAAAAGATTGGCATGACATATTCAAAGTAATGAATAGCAAGAAACTGCAACCAAGACTGCTCTATCCATCAAGGCTATCATTTAATATCAAAGGTGAAATAAAGAGCTTCCCAGACAAAAGAAGCCTAAAAAATTTCATTACCACAAACCCAGAATTGCAAGAAATGCTAAAAGGACTACTTTAAGAAGAAGAAACTGAGAGAGAGGAATATAGACATTAAAAAATGACAATAAATAAGTACTTGTCAATAATAAACTTAAATGTCAATGGATTAAATGCTCCAAACAAAAGATATAGGGTATACTCTGGCTAGTGTAGGTCAGTTGGGTGTTGTCCCATGCACTCAATGATTGCTGGTTCGATTCCCGATCAGGGCATATGCCAAGACTGTAGGCTCGATCCCCGGTGGAAAACAGGTAGAAGGCAGCTGATCAGTGTTGCACTCTCACATTGATGTTTTTCTCTCTCTCCCTCTCCCTTCTTCTCTCTCTAAAAATCAATAAAACTATTACATAAATAAATAAATAGACATAGGATAAGCAGATAGAGAAGAAAACATGACCCATAATATGTTGTCTACAAGAGACCCCCTCAGAACAAAAGATACACATAGGCTGAAAGTGAAGGAATGGAAAAAAATATTCCATGAAAGTTAAAATGAAAAAAAAAAAAAAAAGCTGAGGTAGCAATACTTATATCTCACAAAATAGACTTTAAAACAAAGGCCGTAACAAGAGACAAAGAAGGTCATTATATAACACTAAATGAATCATTCCAGAAAGATGATATAACCCTAGTAAACATATATGCACCCAATATAGGAGCACCTAAATATATTTTAAAAACTCCTGGAGGAGTTTAAGTGATAGATAGACAGCAATACTCTCATACTAGGGGACTTTAATACCCCACTGATCTCACTGGATAGATATTCCAGACAAAAAATCAACAGTGAAACAGCAACCTTAATGGACACACTAGATCAGATGGATTTAATTGACATTTACAGAACATTTCATCTAAAAGTTGCACATATACAATCTTCTCAAATGCACATAGAACATTCTCAAAGATAGACCACATGTTAGGACACAAAACAAGTCTATACAAATCCAAGAAAATTGAAATCATATCAAGCATCTTCTTGGGTCACAATGGCATGAAACTAGGAATCAACTACAATTAAAAAAACTCAAAAACATTCAAACACGTGGAGGATAAATAGTACATTATTAAACAATGGATGTGTTACAAATGAGATCAAGAAAGAAATCAGACTCTTCCAGTCAAGATGGCGGCGTAGGTAAACGCAGTATCGCGTCCTCCCACAACCACATCAAAGTTACAACTAAACTACAGAACAACAATCATTCAAAACTGCCTGAAATCAAGCTGAATGGAAGTCCTACAACTACGAAATTAAAGAAGCCGCATCGAGACTGGTAGGAGGGGCAGAGGCACGACAGGCTGGTCCCACACCTATGTGTGGCGGATAAAAATTAGGAGGACACCTCAGCTGGGAAGGTCCTCCCTGAGGACTGAGGGGTCCCTGTCCCACACCAGGCACCCAGCTCAGGGTTCCAGTGCCAGGAAGAGAAGTCCCCATCACTTCTGGCTGGAAAAACCAGCGGGAACTGAGGCTGAGGCAGCTGGAGCCCTCAGCAGCTCCTCTTAAAGGGCCCGCGCGTACGGACTTACTTGGACTCCCACCCTCCAGGCTCCAGCTTGTGGGAGGGACCTGAAAGGCACCAGAGTCATAGGAGGAAGAACTGAGCTGTTTGGCATTGGAGCGAGGGCTGGAGAGGCAGCTTTCTCCTGGACAGACATGCTATCAGAGGCTTTTGTTCCTTTGGTGAGCCCTTCCCTGGGCCTGCAGACAGCCGCCATATCTGGGACTCCAACAACCTGGCTCACACTGTTTGCCCCGCCCTGGTGATTCCCTGAGGCCCCACCCCACCCAACTTTCAGGCCCACCCAAGCTGTTGTCAGTTGCTTGACCATAGGATTGGCCTGTCTTGGATCCTGCTTCAGCTTTTCCTAAATTCATTCAAACAAGCAGCATCTTGTCTCAGCTAGCCCTATACCTCTCGCTAAGTAATACATAGAAACGAACACAGGGAGGCAGCCAAAAGGAGAAGACAAAGAAACAGGTCCCAAATGAAAGAACAGAACAAAACTCCAGGAAAAGAACTAAGTGAAATGGAGTTAAGCAACCTAACAGATGCTGAGTTCAAAACACTGCTAATAAGGATGCTTAATGGACTTAGTGAGAACCTCAGTGAACTTAGTGAGGGCATCAAGAGCATAAAAAAGGACCAGTCACAAATGAAGGATGCACAGTTAGAAATGAAAGAGGCACTAACTGAAATAAAGAATAGTTTACACAGATTCAATAGTAGAGTAGGTAAATCCAAGAAGCAAACCATCGATTTGGAATATAAGGAAGCAAAAAACACCCAATCAGAACAGCAAAAAGAAAAAACAATCCAAAAGAATAAGGATAGTGTAAGGAGCCTCTGGGACAACTTCAAGCATGCCAACATTCGCATCTTGGGGGTGCCAGAAGGAGAAGAGAGAGAACAAGAAATCGAAAACCTATTTGAAATAATAATGGCAGAAAACTTCCCTAACTTGGTGAAGGAAACAGACATACAAGTCCAGGAAGCACAGAGTCACAAACATAATGAACCCCAAGAGGCCCACACCAAGACACATCATCATCAAAATGCAAAAGGTTCAAGACAAAGAGAGAATCTTAAAAGCAGCAAGAGAAAAGCAGTTAGTTACCTACAAGGGAGTTCCCATAAGACTGTCAGCTGATTTCTCAAAAGAAACTTTGCAGGCCAGAAGGGAGTGGCAAGAAATATTCAGAGTGGTGAAAAGCAAGAACCTACAACCAAGATTACTCTATCCTGCAAAGCTGTCATTTAGAATCAATGGCCATATAAAGAGTTTCCCAGACAAGGAAAAGCTAAAGGAGTTCATCACCACCAAACCAGTATTATATGAAATGTTGAAGGGTCTTCTTGAAGAAAAAGATAAAAAAATATGAACAAACAAAATGGCAATAAATACATATCTATCAACAATTGAATCTACAAACAAAATGAAGAAGCAGAACAGAAACATTCTCATAGATACAGAGAACTTTTGTTGGGTACCAGATGGGTGGGGGCTGAGGGGAGGGGTGAAAAAGGTGAAGGGATTAAGAAGTCCAAATTGATTGTTAGACTGACAAACCTCAAAGGGAAGGGCAGTTGGGGGTTGGGGGAAGAAATAAACCAAAGAACTTATATGTATATATGCATAACCAATGGACACAGACAACAGTGTGGGAAAAAGCAGGAGGAGGGCAGGAATGGGGAGGAGGGGGGCAATGGGGGAAAATGAGGAACATCTATAATACAGTCAACAGTAAAGATAAGTTAAAAAAATAAAATAAATAAAAAAATAAAGAATAACTTGAAAAACAAAGACTAACTAGAAGAAATAAAGAAGTAAAAAAATACCTTTTAAAATAGAAAAAAAAAAAAAAAAGAAATCAAAAGCTTCCTGGAAACAAATGAAAATGAACACACAACAACCCAAAATCTATGGGACACGGTGAAAGCAGTCCTGAGAGAGAAGTTCATAGCACTACAAGCCTACCTCAAGAAATAAGAAAAAGTTTGAATAAACAATCTAATCTGACAACTAAAACAATTAGAACGAGAACAACAAGAAAAGCCCAGAGGAAGTAGAAGGCAGGAAATAATAAAGATCAGAGCAAAAATGAATGACATAGAGATTTTTAAAAAATACAAAAGATCAAAGAAACCAAGAGTTTGTTCTTTGAAAAGATAAACAAGATTGATTAACTTTTAGCCAGACTCATCAAGAAACAGAGAGAGAAGACCCAAATAAATAAAATCAGAAATAAAAGAGGCGAAGTAACAATTGACACCACAGGAATACAAAGGATTGTAAGAAAATACTATTAACAACTACATGCTAACAAATTGGACAACCTGGACGAAATGGACAAATTCCTAGAAACATATAATCTTCCAGTACTCAGTCAGGAAGAATCAGAAAACCTGAATAGGCTGATAACAATTAATGAAATTGGAGCAGTTATCAAAAAACTCCCAGCAAACAAAAATACTGGACCGGATAGATTTACAGGTGAGTTTTACCAAACATTCAAGGAAGAACTAACACCTATCTTCCTCCAACTATCAGATAAAATTCAGAAGGAGGGAAGACTTCCAAGATCTTTTTACAAGGCCAGCATGATCCTAATTCCAAAGGCAGATAAAGACATGAAAAATATCACTGCTAAACATAGATGCTAAAATCCTGAACAAAATATTACCAAATAACATTCAGTAGATATTAAAATGTTCATACACCATGACCAAGTGGGAATTATTCTGGGGATGCAAGGATGGCTTCCTTCATAGAAGATGTGGGAACATCTAGCTATTCCCTAAGCCTTTTAAGGGTAAACTAAATAAACCTCTCATTACTTAATTACTTAATGTCTCTTTAATTCTCATTCTGTCTCTTTGTCTTCATTACTCTATTGCTTTATCTAGTCTTCCAGCACCCTTTTCCCTTTTTGCCTCATTCTTCCCAGCTCGTCTTTCTGGGTCAATCTCTCCTAGGAAAAGCCCTATAGAAATTATCATGTCCTAAGGCGCCTTTCAGATTTTGCAAATTCCATGGCCTACAGTATTGAATGTAGCATCTTTTCAGATTCTATGGATGGAGTGGGGAGGAAGAAAATGTAGAGGTTTTCTAGTCTAGGCTACAATGAAGCTGGTTCTTCTTTAGAATATCTAAAATCAAACATACTTTCTCCACCAAAATTAATATTATGATAAGAGAGTGACTGCACCCTCCTGGATTTAAGATACATCACAAAGTATGCCAGACTAACTTTTCAACTACTTGTCCTGTTTTTCAGCCATCTCTCTTTAATCCCCTGGCAGGGAGGAGGAGGAAGCAGAAAAATAGAAATAGCTGACAAATCTCAATTCACTTGCAATGTAACTAGTGACAAATTCCTGTTCCTCCTACTTCCTGAGTATATCTCTAATATGTTCCATTTTCCACTTTTATCTCTATGCCCTTTGCTACTACCCTAGTCTAAGACACCATCTATTTTTTCTCCTGGACTATTTGGAAAAGATTCTTAATTGGAATCTGTATATCTACACTTGCTTCCATCCAAATATTTTGCCACAGTAAAACCAGGGTAATATTTTAAAATGTAAATCTAATCCTGTTCCTTCCCTCCTTAAAACCCTTCCATATTTCCAATTACCCTAGAATAAAGTTTCAAATCTTTAACATAGTTTACAAGGCCCTCCAAGATGCCAAGATCTAGGGTCTGTATTTGTCTCTTTACATTGATCTCTCTATTCTATATATCTATTATCTATCTATATGTATATCTATATCTATCAAGTATGTGTTAGTATGTAATTTTCATAAAATACTAAGATATAAGTGGAAAATGTTTTACATGCATTATCTTTTGCAGTCCTCACAAAGTCCCTATAAAGTAAGTGATATTATTTCTCCCATTTTACAAATAAGGAAATTGGGGTTTTGAGTAGTTTAGTAACTTTCCCAGGGCCACACCATTAGTATCAGAGCTGTGACCCAAGTACAACCAGTCTGACCCCAAAGTCTGTAACTACTACAGTATATTATTTCTACTTTCTTCACATACCATTCTCTATCTTGCTCTCTACTCTAGTCATACTGGAATTTTAGTTTCTTTTTCAAGGCCAGTTATACCTATTCTCCCTCTTCATGGATAACCTAATCAGAAATAAGCCTCTGGCATTATTTTTAATTGTGTTATCCATCCCCCAAAATATAAAATGGGATAAAGACAGTCTCTTCAAAGATGGTATTCAGAATGCTGGACGGATATATGTAAAAATAAATGAAACTAGACTACCTTCTTACATTATACAAGAATAAACTTAAAATGGATTAAAGACTTAAATGTAAAATGTGAAACCCTGAAACTACTAGAAGAAAACATAGGCAATAAACTCTTTGACATTTTTCTTAGTAATATTTGTTGTTGGATATGTCTCCTCAGGCAAGGGAAACAAAAGAAAAGATAAACAAATGAGACTACATCAAACTAAAACATTGAAAGCTTTGTATAAAATGTCACATAGTCCAAAACAGGAACAGGGTTCAGGTTGTTGAAAGCTCCCTTTACTCATCCTGAGAGTCATGTAGGACCTGACCCTAGGTAGTACAATTTCTGTAGGTGTTTAATACAACATAAGAGCAAGCTCTAGCTGGCTCCTATAGGTCTAAGCAGGAATATACATTGTGTGTTGAGTGTTTGTCTATTCATGATGAGGCTGGCATAAGAACATAGTTTGGGTGATTATAGAGTTTGTCTGTATACATTGAAACATTCCCAAATTGTCAGATAATTTTACTCTAAGTTCTAGAGTCAGAGCAGCAGAAGACCAGGTTGTTCAAAAGCATACTTTACATATAGGAGATAATTTAAAATAGTGGTTAACAGCCTAAACAACTCTGTAGTCAGCCTACTGCATTAAAATCCCAGCTTCTCTTTTGCCCATTTTTAAATTGGATTGTTTGGGTGTTGTTTGTGTGTGTGTGTGTGTGTGTGTGTGTTTGAGATTTATAAATTCTTTATAAATTTTGGATATTAACCCCTTATTCAGATGTATCATTGGCGAATATGTTTTCCCATAAAAAAGCTGTGGTACATTTACACAATGGAATACTACTCCGCCATGAAAAGGAAGAAAATGTTACCCTTTTCAACAGCATGGACGGACCTGGAGAACATTATGCTAAGTGAAATAAGCCAGTCAGAGAAAGACAAGTACTATATGATTTCACTTATATGAGGAATTTAATGGGGGAAAAAAGAACTACGAAGCAAAATAGAGACAGACTCATAGATAGAGAGCAGGCAGACAGCTCTGGTGTGGGGGGCATGTTGGGGAGGTGGATAGATTAAACAAAAAAGAAAAAAAGTGAGAGAAGTCATGGACATAGACAACAGTGTGGTGACTGCACCGAGAGGGGGATAGGGGAAGGTGGGAGAGGGCATAGAGCAAATAAATGATGTACAAAATAAAATAAAATCCCAGCTTCTCTACTTACTAGCTATGGGACATTGGACACTTTACTTATTCTTTATGCTCTTGGCACTCCAAGGAACAAATACCACATTTGAACTTAGAGTATATGCTTGATTATACATACTTTAGTTGACTTTTCCAAACACACACACACACGCACAAATGTATTATTTCCAATCTTGTCTACTCCTCTGGTGTATGCCAGCTGGATTGCCTGATTTAACTACCCAATTATAAAATTATCATCATGCCTGTTTTGTTGACTCCCACATCTATCTCACAGTGACAAAGGAAATTTGTTTTTTAATTCCTTCCTGTTAGGCACAGAGATGATTTTGGTTTGCCTTTCTGACACTGTCAAGCAACAATCATAAGTCTTTATATCCTTGGTTCCTCATGACTAAAAGAGAGACAGAGAGTAACACAGATAACAATAGTTTAAGAGGGTAACCGGAGATCATTTTTTACTGAACTCTTAAAGAATAAAAGATTCCACTTTATATTACTTTTCTAACTAGAAGGCTCTAACTAAGGTTACTTTTTAACAAATTTATCTTTACTGTTGAAAATGTTACAGATGTCCTCCCTTTTTTCCTCATTGACCCCTCCACTCCACTCCCATCCCCAACACCTTCACCACACTATTGTCTGCGTCTATTGGTTATGCATATATGCATCTCAGTTCTTTGGTTTACCTCTTCCCCTTCTCTCTCCCCCCTTCCCTCTGAGGTTCGTCAGTCTGTTCCCTACTTCCATGAATCTGGATCTATTTTGATAGACAGCTTATTTTGTCCCCTTCAGTAGATGAGTGGATAAAAAGAAACAAAACTGTAGTACATTTACACAATGGAATATTATGCCACTGTAAGAAAGAGAGATCTCTTACCCTTTGAGATGACATGGAGGGACCAGAGAGTATTATGTTAGGCAAAATAAGCCAGTCAGAGAAAGACAAGTACCACATGATATCACTTATTTGTGGAACACAATGAAAAAAATAAGCTGTCGACCAAAAGAGATCCAGAATCATGAAAGTAGAGAACAGACTGACAAAACTCAGAGGGATGGGGGGTGGGAGGGGTGGGAAGAGATAAGCCAAATAACTTATATGTATATATGCACAACCAGTGGACACAGACATCAGGCTGGGGAAGGCAGAAGGGAAGTGGGATTGGGAAGGAGGGGGTCAATGGGGAAAAAGGGGGTACTTTCAACAATAAAAAAAGAAATATAATAATATATATAATAATGCATGCAACCTGAATTATATTAGTTCTATACCAACACATTTGCATAATGTAATTTTTAGTATTTTCTTATAGAAGAAGGAAAAAGTATGTTAGGCTGATGAAAGTCATGATGCACACTACGTTTTAAAGGCCCAACTAAGGAGTTGAACTTTATTTTGTCAAATAAAAGGGAACAATTGAAGAAATAACTTTTTTTTTTTAAAAGACTCAGAGAAGGCCCAGGAGAAGAGTAGGCCAGGTTCTGCCTAGCTCTCTGGGGGCTAAGCCTAAAAAATGCCTGGAATTGTGAGAAGAAAAAAAAAATAGAGAACAGCAGAATGATTACATTTGCATTTTTAAAAGATTACTGTCTTAGACTGAAGGAAGGGGGCAGAACCAGTTAACAGACCTGTTAGGAAACTATTGCAACAATTCAGGTAAGAGATGGTGACAGCCAGAAATATGGTTTAGGCCCTAGGGATAGAGAATACAAAAAACATTCTTTTGAAGAAAGAATCAATAGGATCTTTTAACAACTTTTCACATGAGTAAAATAAAATCCAAACTCATTACAAGGAGGTGAATGACCTGGGCTCTGCCTGCCTTTAACTTCATCTTGCATTGCTCTTCCCTTCACCTACCATGACCCAGCCACACTGACCTTCTTTCAATATTTTAAATACATAAAGATTTTTTTTGTGTGCTCAGGAACTTCACATGTACTTTTTTTCTGTGTGTTTTGCTCCTTCCCCAACTCCTCTGACTAAAATTTTATCAAACTTTAGGTCTCAGCCTAAATATCACTTCCTCAGAGAGGCTTTACCTGAGCACCCACTCCTTTTCCTGCATAGCATTTTCATATTTGCATGTATTTTTATTACTTAGTTTGTTTTGTTTATTATAAGTATTCCTCAAAGAGAATGTAAGTTGAAGGAAGGCAGAGATAGAGTAGATATGTGTCTGGCACATGGTAGGCACTCAAAGAATATGAATGAATGAATGAATGGATAACTTAATGACATTTGGTTTGTTTCCAGTTTGGGGGTATTTCAAATAATACTTCTACAAATGTTTGTGCACATTTTTTGGTTGTTGTTGTGCATATGCACACATTTCTGATGGGTATAAATCTGGGAGAGGAATTGCTAGGTATCATGATATGCATATGTTCAGCTTTTGTAAATACTGCCCAAGTGTTTTCCAAAGTAGTTGTAACACAACAGGAAATAGTACTTTAGTGGTCACAAGTTGCCTAAATTTTACTTGGTTTGAAGTGAGTTGGATTTCTGTTATAGGAATTCAGGAGCTAGCAAGGGTATTTCAATGGTGTACTAGAATCATATGTACTGACTGGCTATACACAATTGTGTACATTGCTTTCCAGGCCCATATTCAGTGATGTAAAATTGGTAGCTTAAAATTGCCCATGATGGGAGTATTTACACCATGAAAATCAGAAAACACCGTTAGTCAAGGTTCCGGTCTTCCCCCAGACTGTTTACCAGCATACCACTGGAGTATACTAAAAGCACAAAGACTAAATTTAAGCAAGCGTATAGCGACTCACAAATATTCAGGCTTGAGTAAAGCAATTCAAATTCCCTGCAGAGAATGTAGGGAAGGGACATATTCAAATTGTTCTGTTAGTAAAGATGATAATAAGGTTAATAAAAAATCACAGATATTTATTGAGTTTTTACTATGTACTGAGCATTGTATTATGTTTATAAGGATGCCTGCTTTTGATTCTCATATCAATGCTCACAACACTATAAGGTAAAGCATCCTTTACATTCCCATTTTACAAATGATGAAACTGAAGTACAGAGTTTGAAAATTTTGTCCATAGTACTTAAAGTGGTAAGTGGTCCATGTGAGTTCACTCCTTCTGTAGTTTAATATTTGATCTTTATAAGGATGCAAGCTCCAAGAGGACAGTAACTGTCTTGTTCACATCTCTCTTGCCAGAGTTTAGAAATGCCTACTTCTAAATCTTTATAGAGTGAATATGTGAATGAATGAGTGAATGACTGCTTGACTGAATGAATAATACTAGGCCTTTATGCCTCAGGTCTTCCCTAAAACCTTAACTAATTAATTTAAGACTTGTCTCTAGTCATTATATTTACTTTTCTCATCCAATTCTGTCTTGAACCCATTCTAACTAGGCTTTTTTCTCTATCACTCTCCCAAATGATGTTTGGTCAAGATTACAAATAACTTTCATATTGCCAAATCCAATAATCAATTAGTTGCTATTATTGTACTCAAACTGTTTGTCAAGAGCTTTTGATATAAGTGAACATTCTTTGCATTTTTGGTTTAAAATTTTTTAATATGATTTTTGAATAAATTTCAAACAATTTAACATGTTTACTTTGAAACTTCTGATTCCAAGTAAGTTGGAGCAAACATATACTTCTCTTTATCTCCTAATGAATTCAAGTATAAAACCTGAACAGACCGCATGGAAAGCTATTTGAGAACTTTGAAAAGTAAGCATCAGCAGGAGGATCAGGGTAGAAAACCAGAATGTAAAGAACCACTGAACCAGTGATTAGTTTACCTTTTGTACCCTTCCAGGATTTCCTGACCTAAACTCAGTATAACTTGAAACCCAAAAGTGAGCACTGGGAGGCAGAGATAGACAGCCATGAGAAATCCACTAGTTTTGGCTGGAGGAGAGGAAAGATAATTCCCGAAACTCAAAGAGAGTAAGGAAAAACACAATTTTTTTCTCACTCTCATTTTCTCCCACTCATTTGACCTAACCAAATCAACTGTTAAAACAAAAATATCAGCATATTCCATAGAATGTATATAAGATCTATGGTCTCAAAATGTACAGGACACAATCCAAATTATTCAGCATGTTAAGATCCATGAAAATCTCAATTTATAGGGGAAAAGTCAGTCAACAGATGCTAGTGATAAGAAGACAAAAATGTTGGAATTATCTAACAAGGATTTTAAAGCAGCTATGAGAAAAATGCTCAAATAAGCAATCAAGAACACTGTTGAATCGAATATTAAAGTATCAGTGGAATTAATGCTCCATTTTATAAAACAATGGTATATTTAATCTTAAAGTAAATTCATTTCTTTTGGAACAAAAGCACACAAAGAAAACAGTATGTAAACTATGTCTCTTTTTAAAAAGTAAAATAAAATAAACCAAAGTATCAGCAAAGAAATAGACTACAAAAATAAGAACCAAATGGAAATTTTGGAACCGAAAAATACAATAAACAAACAAACAAACAAACCCCTAAACCTCACTTTCTGGATTCAAGAGCAGAATAAAAATGACAAAGGAAGGAGTCAGTGACTGTGAAGATATACTAGTAGGAATGATTAACTCTGAATAGCAAAAAGAGAAAAAGATTGGAAAAATGAACAGAGCCTTAGATGGGACAACAACAAAATGTCTAAACTTCGTATTATCAAAGTCTCAGAAGGACTGGCAAAAGGTGATGGTGCTGAAAGTGTTCAAAGAAATAATGGCTGAAAATGTCACAAATTTGGCAAATTATCTGATATAAATACACACACACAAAAGAAGCTGAGTGGAACCCAAATAAGATACACCCATAGAAATCTAAGCCCAGACCCATTACACTCAAACTGCTTAAAACTAAACAAGGCAGGGGTGGGATGGGAACAGGGAAGAGGGGGTCAATGGGGGAAAATAAGGGGACATATGCAATACTTTCAACAATAGAGATGAGTTTTTTTTAAAAAGATGAGTTAGTATTTATAAATAGATTAAAAAGAAAGAAGTATGAGCCTTGGCCGGTTTGGCTCAGCGGTTAGAGCGTCGGCCCTCAGACCAGAGAATCCTGGGTTTGGTTCCCGCTAAGGGCATGTACCTTGGTTGTGGCTTGTCCCTGCCCCGGTTGGGATTGTGTGGGTGGCAACCACTCGATGTGTCTCTCTCAAGTCAATGTTTCTCTCTCTTCCTCCCTCTCTCTCTCCTGCTCTATCTGAAGGTAAAGGCAAAAAAATAAATAAAATAAGAAAGAGGTATGAGAATGAACCGATTCTTAAATTAAGACATTTTCACAGGCAGATGGCTCCACATTTATAAGGTGTAATATAAACCCATGGTTCTCAGGCACTGTGTGTTTCAAATTCCAAATAAATAAATAAACAAACAAACAAACAAATAAATAAATAATTCACCATAATAAAACTAAACATAAACAATTGGAAACAGAGCCCTGGCCAGTTTGGCTCAGCGGTTAGAGCGTCGGCCTGCGGACCAGAGAGACCAGAAACAATTGGAAACAGAAATTTAATTTAAAAAACATTTTCAATAGTTCAAAAAAATACTTTGGCTTACATTTAACAACATATGTATAGAATCTGAATGCTGAAAACTACAAAATGCTAATGAAATAAACTAAGAACACCTATGCTGGGCTGGTGTGGCTCAGTGGATTGAGCGTGGTCCTATGGACTGAGAGGTCCTGGTTAGATTTCCAGTCAGGGCACACGCCAGAATTGCAGTATCGATCCCCAGTAGGGGGCGTGCAGGAGGCAGCTGATCGATGTGTTTCTCACAGTGATGTTTCTATCTCTCTCTAAAAAAAAAAGAAATAAAAACGTATTTTAAAAAACTAAGAACACCTAAATAAATGGATATACTGTGTTATATCAATTAAAAAATTTACATAAGTAAATATGTCAATTTTCCTCAGAGATTTATAGATTCACAAAATATCAGTAAAAATCTTAGCAGAGATTTTTTTTATAGATATAAACAAGGTGATACTAATAAAAAAGATAATAACTAATACCATTTTGGAAAAAAAAATAAAGTTGAAAGATTCACACTCCCCAATTTTAGAACTTAGTAAAAAGCTAAAGAAATCAAGTCAATGTGGTTTTGCTGAAGGGATAGATACACACAGACCTATGGAACTTAATATACAACACAGTATAGATCCACATAAATATGGCCATTTGTTTTTTTTACAAAGGTGCAAAATCTCATTGGAGAAAGGATAGTGTTTTAAACAAATGTTGGAACCTCTGGTCATCCATATGCATAACATGAATCACAACCTAAATCTCATATTATACTTTATAAAAAGACTAACTCAAAATAGTTCATAGATATAAACATAAAACCTAAAACAATAAAACTTTTAGAAAAAAACATAGAAGAACACGTTTGTGAGTTGAAAATAGGCAAATAATTAGAATACTCACCAAAGCACAATCCGTATAAGAAAAATTGATAAATTGGATTTCATCAAAATTGAAAATTTTGCTCTGCCAAAGCCATCATAAAAGAAAGAAAGAAAGAAAGAAAAGACCAGGTGATGATGGGAAGAAAATATCTACAAATCACATATCTGATAAAGGATTTGTAACTACAATATACATATTTAAAACTCTGAAACTCAACAATAAGGATACAATCACATTAAAAGCTGGGCAAAGCTCAGCTGGAGTGGCTCAGTGGTTAAGCATTGACCCATGCACCAAGAGGTTGCCAATCCTGGTCAGGACACATGCCCAGGTTGTGGGCCCAATCCCCAGTGGGGGGCATGCAGGAGGTGGTCAATCAATGTTCTCTCTCATCGATGTCTCTGTCTCTTCCTCTCCCTTCCTCTCCCTCTAAAACCAATAAAGAAAAAACATTAAAAATTTTTAATAAGATGGGCAAAGAACTTGAACAGACACTTCACCAAAGAGGTTATGGCAAATAAACACATGAAAAGATGTTTAACATAATTAGCTATCAGACAAATGCAAATTAACACCACAGTGAGATATCACTACCCATCTATTAGACCATCTGAAGTAAAAAATAGTGATAATATCAAATACTGGTGAGGATGCTGAGAAACTGATTAGAGGGTTCAGGTGATGACAGCCTGAACTTCTTGAGAAAACTTCCATCAGTTTTACATCTAATATTTTACCCAGTGATGATCACTGCTAGATCTTTTACTTCATTAGAGGTTATAAAATTGTGATTTTCTATGTTTATTTCCATATTTTCTGCAGTTATTAATTGCATTTCTTGTGAAAAGAACTTGCTCTCAACAAACTAGGGCTACTTAGCTATCTTGAAATAGTTTGTACAGGAAAAGCAGAATAAAATACTGAGTTTTTTTTTTTGTTTGTTTTAATTGCTAATTGTCAGAGTAAGGAGTTGGTCTTACTTACTTCAAATAGCACCCAATGTTCTGTTTGGGATTGGGGAGGGAATCTTTCTCTATTCCCCTCTTTCAGTATTCTTAATAAACTAAGGATTTTTTATATATTCAATGTGTTTCAGTGACTTGCAGTTACTATTATTTTTCGATGCTCTATGCACTTTTGACATGATCCCATTAGTCTGATTGTTTTCTTGCTCACAGACACAACAGTATAACACAATCTCATCTTATTTATTTCCTATCTCAAATCTGGATTTAGCTATTCCCCCAAAAAAGTCCTGATACTTTTTATGTGGGATAGTATTTAGAGACCTTTTGTGCATCATTTTTTATTGTTTATTACAGACTAAATTGAAGGAAAATTTTATACTCTCAATGTTGATTTAAATTGTTTTATTATAATGTTATTTAAACATAAACAAGATTTGAGCTAGGTATAAATAAGTGCCTTAGGCTTACAGTGCTTATCAATTATTCAACCAAAACAATAAACAATAAAACTAATAAATTAACGGCATTAAATTTAATGTTATGCATTATACTATTTTGCTGAAACTAAATTACAGTTCACAACATGAACGTGACTACACGATGGCATATTGAGTGCAGCTTGTCTTATCATACACTGTGGGATGACTCACTTCCCCGACCACTTTATTTTAACTACCAAGTAATTGTATTTACAGCACACCTGGTATAGGATAATATAATTTACAAAGTCTGGCTCCTTTATTTCAAATCGACCCAAAACAATTAAAATGGTACTATCTGGTGTCAGTGTGCTTATTAATATAAACACAAACGTGAATGTTGATAACATATGAGTGTTCAGTTATAAGGTGGTCTTCCAGATGACCCAGAATGTGCTTATATTAATTTATTTTAGATTATTTTATTGGGAGATGGTCAGGTTGCTATTCAAGTAAGAAGGCTAAGAGTTTTCATAGAGAGGTGAAGGTTAAAGGGAACATAGCTCACGACAAACTGTGACTCCAGAAGCATATGAAAAGAGACAGCAATATGTGGTTTCTAAATGTACATAGCAAAATACTATTAGTTAGCCAAGATTACCAGGGTAAGTGAAGGGAGCGAAGTGAGCAAGTTACAAAACAAAGCAAGATACAAATTACAAAGAGTTTATGGCACCTAATTAATATTATTGGTCTTAGGATTAACATGAAACTGCAAAAACGCTGAAGCATTGATGTAAAAGACAAAACAAAACACTATTTAAAATAATAGCGCAGCCCGGCCAGTGTAGCTAATGAGCATTGACCCATGCATCAAAAGGTTGCAGGTTCGATTCCCGGTCAGGGCACATGCCCAGGTTGTGGGCCCGATCCCCAGTGGGGGGCATGCAGGAGGCAATCAGTCGATGTTCTCTCTCATCGATGTTTCTATCCCTTTCTCCCTCTCCCTCTCTCTCTCTAAAATCAATAAAGAAAAAATAATAGCACAAACAGCCATCCTTAATGTAGCATTCAATGCATTCCTTTAAATAAATATTGACCAAATATCTAAAAGACATATGTTGGATGGTCTTCCACATTGTTGCCCAGCTGGGATTCTCATAAGCTCCTGTTCTTGCCTGGGTGTCAACCTGGACTTCTAATGGGAGTTGACAGCAATATTTAAGCGGAGGAGTGAGATAATCAATTTTTTAAAAATTTTGTTGTGCAAGTGATCTCTGTGGTAATGTAGCTTCTACACTATATAAAAGATACCAAATGGAGTAAAGGGAAACTTAAAGCAGAAAAATGAGTCAGGAGGCTATCATGCAGTCCCATTTGTTGAGGGCCTCTGCTGAAGTGAAATTGGCGTGGGGAGGCTTGATTTGAGACATTTTTCTG
The DNA here is from genome assembly GCA_030848825.1 of Tadarida brasiliensis. Taxonomy (NCBI): domain Eukaryota; kingdom Metazoa; phylum Chordata; class Mammalia; order Chiroptera; family Molossidae; genus Tadarida; species Tadarida brasiliensis. The sequence goes on from CM061280.1 coordinate 12,241,024, forward strand.
ATTTGGTGATTTCTGATTTCAGCATCAGATGAGAAAAAGGACACAGAGAAACTAGTGAGGAAGGTGTTGCAACAATTCTGGTAAGAAGGAAAGGGAACCTGGATGAGGTAATGACATTAGGAATGGGGAAAAAAGGGATAAATTCCACAGATATTAAGGAAGTAGAATTCTAAAGACATTTGGATGAACCAGATGTTTGGAGAAAGAATGGGGGAGCAAAGATGATCTTCAAGTTTTAAAAATTATCTCCTACAATGTACCATTCATAAAGGTAGTTGATGCAAAAACGCCACATCTTTCGTAGCTTTCCTCCATCACTGTCCATTGGAATTGTCTCTGGTAGACGACCTTTCAAGTAGTACCTGCCAGAGTATCCAACATAGAAACATGTCGTGTTTAGGAATACACTCATAGAAATATCTTTCTGACAGTTCTGGTCGCTCTCTTTGGAGCACAGGTGCCTTTCCTCACCCACTTCTTTCCCTAGGGTGCTCCCTCCTCCACCCTCCCCCATCCTCCCCCACCCTCCCCCACCCCTCCCCCACCCCTCCAAAAAAAAAAAAAAAAGAAATACCTTTCTTCATCTAGGAGGAAAAGTAAAAGTGTGGATATAACACCTACAGGGGTCAGCAAAGTACAGCCCACAGGCCAAATCTGGATAGCTGGCTTTCCTAAACTCTTGTTTATGCTTTATTTTATTTTATTTTTGCCTTTTTTTAATGGTCTGTGACTAAGAATGGTTTTTACATTTTTATTTTTATTTTTTATTTTATTTTTTTTTTACCTCACGCGAGGATATTTTTTCCCCATTTACCTTCAGATAGAATGGGAGGGAGGGGGAGAGAGAGTGAGAGAGTGAGAGAGAGAGAGAGAGAGAGAGAGAGAAACATCGATGTGAGGGAGACACATCGACTGGTTGCCCCCCCTGTGACCCCGACCAGGGCGGGGGGTCAAACTGCAACTGAGGTAGGTGCCCTTGACTGGAATCGAACCCGCGACTCTTCCGTCGGTCTGCGGGGCGAGGCTCTAACTGCTGAGCCAAACCGGCCAGGGCAGTTTTTACATGTTTAAAAATCTTCCAAGAATTTTTTCCTGACATGCTAAAATGACATAAAATCAAATAGTGTCCTTATTAAGTTCTACTGGAACACAGCCATGCTCATTTGTGCACATACCATTTATGGCTGCTTTTGTGTCACGATTGCAGATTTGAATAGTTGTGATGGAGACACCATGGTCCTCAAAAGTCTAAAATATTTACTGCGTGACCGTGTACAGAGAAAGCTTGAGGATCCGTGGTCTACTATGAGCCACGTACTGTACTAGGGCTTTCACACCGTGTCTCTATTTTTCTCAAAACCTCTCGTGGTGTATTAGGTTAAGAGACCTGGAGAAATCGTCTAGCTAATGGAGACCAATAACATGTTTTATTTGTAAAATACTCCAATCATTTAGGCAAAGGTAGTGAGTTCCCTTCTTTATTTTTAAAGCCTCCGATCCTTTCCCTGCTTGAAGACTGCCATTTATTTCAAATGCTCACAGTACGAAAGCTAAATTTTCAGAATACAGCATAAGGCTCTTGGCAAGTCCAACCTTTCCCTCACATTTCATCCCTCTCCCCCCGCCCGTCACCACCGAACCGCTCACTGCTCTCCCATTTTGTGCAGACACAAGTTAAAAGTGAGACGTTCAGGAGCTATGTCGTGTTCACTTCATTTAGGTCCCTTGTCCACCCTTCCCTTGTATGCCTTTCTTTACTTTCTTCGACCAATTGTCTACCATCAGGGAATATGAAAGGAAGGAGGGAGGGAGGGAAACTACACGACACACATCAGTTTCCTGAGGAGAAGCAAACCTCTTGTCACTCTGGTCAGCCTAAGGGGTCAAATCCTCGAGGGTAGGGCCGATTTTTAAAAAATCACAGTCCAACGTCTATTAGAGGTTCAGTGAGGAGCCTTTCAGTCATTGGTCCCCCTCCCCCCCTCCTTCCAGTCCCTTGGGAAACCTGGAAAACAGAAAATCTTCCCTAGGAAACTCCTCAGGGGCGCGCCAAGATCAAGGCGGGCGCCCGCGTAGCCGCCGGGCGCTGCCGCCCCCTGGCCGGCTGGCGGGGTCTCTAAGCCCGAAGCGAGCGCGGGCTTCCCGGCTGCCGCGCGCGCGCGTGCGCGCGCTCCCCCTCCGGCCCCTTACCCTGCAGCATCGGGAGCGTGACGTAATGCAACCTCAGCATGTCAGCCGCGATATAAAGGACGCCGAGGCGGCGCGCCTCCCAGACGCAGAGTAGCTTGTGATTGGCTCGGGCTGCGGAACCTCGGAAACCCGAATGTGAGGACCTGAGCGATCCACAGCTGCCGCCCCCCGCACAAATCCCGAGCGCGGTCAGAAGCCGACTGGCGGCGGAGGTGGCGGCGGCGGCGGCATCTGCAGGTAAGGCGACTCCTGAGGAGAAAATACAGGGACGTGGGTCCCCCGCTCTCGGTGTCGCTCCTGTGAGGGGAGGAGAGGCTCCGAGCCAGCGTGTAGTGTAGGGCGAAGGGAACAATGGAAGTGGCGTCTAGTCCCTCAGCCACCCTCCCCCTCGGGCGCACAGCGTTTCTCCTCAGCCGCAGCCGGCGGCTGGAGGAATGGAGGGGAGCGAGTGTCTCTTCCGCAGCCTGACCTGTTCTCTCCGCCGGCCAGACCCTCTGGGGGCAAGAGCCCTCGTTGAGGTCGTCGGTGGTTTTGGGTGACGGGAAAATGGCGGAAAACAAAACGGTGAAGTGAAGAATGCGACGTCCCCCGGCATGTTATTTCTGCTCCCCCCCCCCCATATCCCTCTCACTCGCGCGCCCCCCACCTCTCCGCCGCCCGTCGCGAATGGTAACCTTGGAATTCGCGAGGGATGGCGGCATTTGCGAGGAGGTGGCAGCAGATCGGGCATTTTAGGGCACAGGGAGCCGTCAGAGCCGGGAAGGGGGGGGGGCGTGTGCTGCAAGTGTCGCCTCTGCTCACACACCACCATTTTGGTTCTCAGCCGTCTCCCATGTAGCGGGGCTGAGGGAGCGGGAGGAGGACGAGGGCTCGGGCTGCGCGGCGTGGGCAGCAGCGGCGGCGACCGCTGCACCAAGTGGAAGGAGGGAGGAGGGGAAAGGGTCCTGTGTCTCCGTTGTCCGCCTTTCCGCGGCGAGGGTGCTCGTGTTCGGCTCCGGATCCAGTCAGAGGGGTCAGAGACGACAGGGCACGTGTGTGCGTTCTGCTCCGAACGGTGGAAACTTGGCGTGGTCTCGGGGAAGGGAGACTCCTGCGGGAAGAGGGTTGCGTCCGAAGCTGCAATACTGCTACTTGCCAGGGCTCCTTTGTCTGCTATCTCTGCAAATACTACTTTCGCATTCTATTGCTCTGCCGCCGTAGGATTTCTCTTCCATCCCTTGCCCTGTTTACATCCCCGAGAAGCCAGGTCCTGAATGAGCTGTGTTTAGAGGAGATTGCTGAGAGTAACATTCGTGTGTGTGCGTGTGTGTGCGTGTGTGTGTGTGTGATTTCTGCTCCCCGTACATTGCTGGAAAGATGTTTACTTGAAGCATACTTGGTGGTTACCTCCATTCAGCAAGGATGCGAGAGACTCTTGGGAAGACGGAGAAGCCTGGCGATGTATTGGCTATTGAATACTTACACTGCTGTTCTCATACCTCATTTATTATTGATCTTATTGTAACTTCCTAAAAGGGGGGGGGAGGTGCTCCAATTTATTTGGTATTCATACAGCGTGGCACTTCCCATAATAGTTGCATTACGTGTTCAAATTTTTACACTTCATTGAGCGCTAGTGCAGCTTTTTCTCTATGGATTTGGCAAGGATAAAGCTTGCCCTTGGTTGGTTCTCTTTCACTTTCCAAAATACGGTGTTGCTAGTGATTTTTAAAATGTGCTTTAGGGAAGATTTTGGTTTTATCAAGTGGTCGGATTCTAAGTGTAATAATGTTGCTTATATCTTAATAGGTGTTTCTGTTGGAATCCCTATAGTTGCTTTTTAGATGAACAGATTTGAGCCTATCAACCCAAATTAAAACTGTAAAGAAATTTGATTTAGTTGTATAAGAAATTTGGTTTAAAATGTTTTAAAATATCTAATTCTAAATGTATTTTTACAATAGGTAAAGAAAACATTTTTTTCCAAAGAAAATAATATAGTTCAGAAGGAAAATAAGAAATTGCTGCAGATTTCATTTTACAGTGTAAGAAAATCTACAATTTCTCCAAGACTCTAAGGTGATTAACAAATTATAGTGCTTTATCTTATTTAATAACTAAACAAAAGTAAGTGTTTGAAACATTTTAAAGACATTTATAATTGTTCTATTAGTTAATAATAAAGAAAGCAGTTGCTCTAATTAAAGTTGAAATAGTACACTGTTTTTAATTTTAAAAATAAGTTATTATGGTATTTTAATTTATCTCTAAACACACAATTTATTGTGAATGCTCTTGACTTCATTTTGAAGGCAGAAAACAATGTGGTGTTTTTAAAAAGATAAAATACAGCCAAGAATTTCTAAAACTTTGTAATTCTGCTCATACATAAACAAAGTAATCTTGTCTGAAACATTTGATATGCAGAAATATCACCTGCTGTAGGAGTTTTATATATATGATATATGACTCAAATGTTGACAGAGGTTACTTTGTGAGACTCTCCTGCCTCCTGTACATCTACAGAACTTTAAGGCAAGGAAAAAAAATCTTAGTGATCTCCTGTGCTTAAGGAAAAAGTTGTTTTACATGGCAGCTTTCTAAAATGTTCAATGATGTAACCTTTTGTGCAGTGTAGCCCTATTTATTAAACACTCCTGTATAAAAATGAGCTGAATGTTTTGTAAATTCACAGATATTTTTGGTAGATTTACTTAGAATCTTATGTTTGAAGGGGAAATACACATACGTAATTATGAAAAATATGTTGAGTGATAACATCTGACTTTAGGTTTCATACTATCTGGTGATCTTACATATAGGATAAGACATTTGAAATGAAATATGTTGATCCCTGGCTTTCAAAATTAGTATGAGGCTAGCATAACTTTATTAATCATTAATGAAAAAAATTAATCATACAATTACATGTAAACTATATTCTGTAAGAAACAATTTGCTAAAATGTTTGTATGTGATTGATCTTATCTCTACCATATTTAGGAAGCAGTCATGTTTCATGAGTCCTCAAAACTGTGAGACAAGAGAATGTAGTAGAGTGAGCTCAGAAGTCCTTACTGGTTCAAAGAACTCCAGGGAAACTGGGATAGAACATTTTACATTATAAGTAGAACCCCGGGAGCCAGAGGTGAAACACAAGTTTATCTGCAGAGCTCCGCTGCAGGGCTGATCGGGGTCTGGAAGAAATGGATGAGAGCCACTGGATGAAATTCACTAATACTAGACACCTGAGTCCTCTAGTAATGTATAAATATCCCAACTATTGTCTGTTGTCATCTTGTTCTTCTTTTTCTTCTGCTTTTATAACCTATATTTTAACTGGAATTTCAACACTACAGTTTTGTTCTTTTGCTTGCTTCTTTCACTTCCCTATGGCTCATCACCCTCACTGTGTCTTATTCCCCATTATCTTTCGTTTACTTCCACTTGGCCCTTCTTTAATTTATGGTTGTCACATAAAGCATCTAATCAAGGTTTTTGTTTTGTTTTTTTTTTTGTAATGAGATTTGCACACCTGGTGGAGAGGCATGTTTTCAATTGCATTTTTTTTTTCTCAAAACAACTGACTGGCCTAAATGTTTTTAAACTGTTTTAAAAACCATTTCTTTTACAGAGATTTGTGAATGAACTTTGCTAAGTATGGATTCAGGTGGAGGAGGCAGTCTTGGATTGCACACATCAGACTCTAGAATGGCCCATACCATGATTATGCAGGATTTTGGTAAAGCATTTTCTTTGTTGTATTTTTTTTTCTTTCTTTTTTAAAAGTCTGAATAAACTAAATATCAAATCTACATTGAGGAAGGGGAGAGTTACAATGAAAAATTGTTCTTTTGCTAGGAAAATACATTTGTAGGACTTATTTCCTTAAAGTAAAGCTACATGTCTACTTAAAATCATTCTTAAAAGTTTGTGGGAAGATTGAGGTAAAGAAACTTGGAATATAGTGGCAATATGCGATTGGAAATGTAAAACTCAATTTGCATAAATAACTATCAGTTCTTACACATAGGATATATTAAATTAGCTTTCTAAAATATATTTTAATTTGAAGTGTTAATAAAGTCGGACAAGGACATACTTCAGTCATTTTAAAGAAGTTAGATGCTTATATAGTGATATAGAAAAATTATGCACTAGGTGATCAATTGTATTCTGATACTATATTCTCAGAAAGTTGTTACCTATAGCATTACATTTTTAAAAATAAAAGAAAGATTCCCTATTTTTGTGGACATTTTTCAATAGCCTCTTAAGAGGAGTCATTTTGATGAAGATGCTAAGACTCCATTGACAGTTCACAAAGAAACTGAATTTGGGCAAGGTCAATCTGAATTATAGAAGACAGAGGTATCTGAAGTATAAGAGGCAGGGATAGGGTAACAGCAACTGAAGAAAAGATCAGAGTGAGAGTATGAGAATCAAAAAGACAAACGGTAAATTGGGATAAAGAGTAAACAGAAAACATGTCAAAGATGAAATTAAGGATGGGGATTCTTTGCTTAATTAAGAAAATGCTAGTGCTGTTTTCAGATAATATGATCGAATACATTATTTTGTCCCATTGTACAGCCCAGAAAAAAAATGATTCTAGTCTTGGCAGTCTATTCACTATCTGTGTAAACTTGGGAAAATTACTTAATTCACTTTTATGAGGGGGTTGGACAAGATAACATTTACGATCTTCTCCAATTCTTTGATTCTTTGACATTTCTGCCTGATGAATAATGGTACAGTGTGTAGCTCGAGATCAAATGTGTTGGGGATCAAGATGACTATGTAGTTAATTGATTAAATACAAAGGAATCATGGATTTATTCTGCTAAGAATCAAAAGTGAATTGTGTTGATTATGAATTACTTAGAAGTGATTTAGGATGAAAAAAGTACAGGAAGAAATTTTAGAAGTAAGGCAAAGGGCTGAAGAGTAAGATTTCACAAATAATTTTGTAATTCTTTGCTAGAGATAGTTTTTAAAATACTGGAACACTTGAACTTCAATGTATTAAGTTTTGGTTGAAATATCAACTTTAATTTGTTACCGTTTAATATAAATCTTTGAAACATGGAAGAAATACAAAGTATTTTCTCCATTTGATACAAAATGTTACCTACACTGTAGCATTTGGGAAACTGCCAGATGCCCCTTCATTCCTGAAGAAGTTGCCTGTTAGCAAGTAAAACAGGATTCCTTTCAAAGACTGAAAAAAAAAAAATGTCTGATTGGTGCTGGTAAATATTTATTTGGTGTTCTCTTAAATTCCTTTTCATTGTTACTCCTCAATATGTTTTTTTTTTTTTGAGGGTTAATTAATCCTTTATTACATCTAATACTTTATTTCCTTTTAGTTGCTAGGGAAGCAGAATATGCATATTGATATATTTTTATGTACATTTTTTCGTATGTATGTTTACTGAAATATAATTAATGTACCATATAATTCACCCATGTTAAAGAATACAATTCAATGGTTTTTAGTATAGTTACAAAGTGCAACAGTCACCATTACCTAATTTAAGAACATTGCGTCATGGTAAAAATAAATCTCATACTCATTAGCAGTTACTCTCTACCCCCTCCCACCCCCAGAAGTAGGCCACTACTAATCTTTCTGCCTATGGATTTACCTATTCTGGACATTTCATATAAGTGGTATCATATAATATGTGGCTGCTTGTGTCTGGCTTCTTTTACTTAGCATAATGTTTTCAAGTTTCATCCATATTGTGGCATGTATTAATACTTCATTCCTTTTTTACTGCTAAATAATACTCCACTGCATAGGTAACTAAATTTGTTTATCCATTCATCAGTTGGCAGACATTTGACTTGTTAAAATATTTTTAATGCACTAGAATTTTTTGTATTTGACCTAAAGTTTTGCATCTCTGACTGGAGTATGAGTGCCCTTGGAGGAATGTGGCAATGTACCAATGTGTACTTGAAACCACAGGATAAACAGTACATCTTGGAGTACCTTTATTTGAATTGGGAAAAATACACATAGACACCGTTATATGTAAACATGTTATGTTGTAGAAAGCAAAATTTTCATTCACTATACCCTTTCTTTTTATGAGTAATAAAATGGGAAAATTTGAGAACTATTTCCAGATTTTTAATTTAAAGCCCTTTCTAAAATGAATTTAATGAAGTAAATCAACTTATTTATACCATAAAAAATTTCAAGCCAGTTTTTTTGTTATACAACTGTTCATGATTAGTTTCCTAGTAGAATTTTGTGACTGTTGGTTTTTGAAATGATGCATTCTTTTAAATTTCTTTTTAAATTTATTTTTTATGCTCTTTTAAATTTAGACAAAAAATGATGGCAACTAAATTGCATTAACACTTTTGGTTAATTTATTTTTCAGAATATCCAATTAGATCACAAATGGCTAATATGGGTAATGTTCACTCATTTGTATTTAGGGATGATGTTGACCTAAAGTATAAGTTAGGTTTCCATTTGTCCTTAGTAAATAAATTCTGAAATCTTAGAAGGTAGTAAGGAATTCTTTATATATTTTTTTTGATGTGCAGTTCCGAGCTCAATTTCATATATGGGCCTTTTCATTTTTTGCATGTTATTTTAAGAAATACAAAGGTATCAAGCAGATCTAAACATAAAGAGACCTTTATTGGGAGCATTTTTGACAATGGAAATTTTAGCCCTGGTAATTTAGGTTTCTTTCTGAAAACAGCCTCCCTGTGCTTAGCGCCCCCTCCATCCATTAAACTTTCCTAATTCTAAAATTTAATTAGAAATTAGATACATTCTCTTTAAATATCTGCAAACATAAAAACTTAGATATTTGTAATCCCATAAATTAATATTTGTGAAACGGAGTTTAGTATACACAGGTAGAGCTAGCCAAGTAAATACACTATGTGGCACAGGAACTCTAAATTCTGTAAGATTCTTGGTTGGGATGGGATGGCTACTATAAATATATAAGTGCTTTTTAATCAAATAAGAGCAATAATGTTTTGTGTTGCAAATTTTAAATAAGTTCCCCAGTTTGCAGTTAGTCTTTTAATTTTTGTATAAAAGAGTTTTATATTTTTTGTTTGGAAAGAAAAAGAATCTGAAACATGAATTTAAAAAAAAAATTTCCTTTATTGATTTTAGAGAGAGAGGAAGGGAGAGGGAGAGAGAGATAGAAATATCAATGAGAGAGAACATTGATTGGCCGCTTCCTGCATGCCCCCCAATGGGGATCGGGCCCACAACCTGGGCATGTGTCCTGACTGGGAATCGAACCAGCGACCTCTTGGTGTATGGGTCGACGCTCAACCACTGAGCCACACTGGCTGGACTGAAACATGAATTTAATTCAGAAATTCATTACACTAGTTTTTTTAAAGGATATTTGAGATTTTAAAATTTACAACATTATGTAATAACCTTACTCAGGTCTCAGTATAATGGTTGCCTTTGGAATCTGTGCTGCTGAATTTAATAATTGTTTTAGATTTTATTGCTGCAAAAAGTCTGTGTTGCTTTGGGACTTAAATAGAAAAACAGCCTTAGATAGTGGCCCAAAATAGACCTAATAAATACCAAATTTTATACTATCTCTATAGTGAAATTCCAAATATTCACATTTAAATGAAATAGCTTTAGTAAATGGAAAATGCTTGAAATGATGACTTGTTTCTTACTGTTATCTGGTTATCTAATTTATTTCACACTTTTAAATGATTTTTCTTACTGTTTATAATTTTGTGACCTAGTGAGATAAATTTTTAATGCCATTTAATGCTGCTTACTAAAAGCTTTGGAATTTAAATGAGTGACTATATGGTAGATCTTTTCACTCTTTCCCAAACTATTCCTTTAGTAGTTACTCACTTGGTTAATCCTATAAATCTCTGAGAAAACAGTCTCTAGAGTAAATAAATTTTCTTTTCCTCTTTTTAGGCAAGTATAAAAATAAAATCCAGTTTGGAGTCAAACATTGAGTTTAGTTCCCAGCTTGAGCCTAAGGCAAGCTTATTTAACCTTTCTACACCATAGTTCATATTTAAAATCGGGATAACAACTCACCTTATTATACCTTTGTTCTGAGGCTTAGATGAAATAATATATATAAAAGCATTAGCAAGTTACTTGGTGCATAATCAGTGCTGAGTAAATATAGCTATTGTATAGCTAAATATGTGACTTTGTTTAGAAATTCAATGGAATCTAACAGATGAGCTGGTAAGAGGAAAGAGCAAAATTTCATAGGAGTCTTGGATCTTGGTCTGAGTAATCTGCCAGTACCCTGTGGAAAACTCATTGATTCTTGGTATAGGATTTTTGAGATTATTTAGTTCAGGGTAAGCATATTTGGATTTCTTTTGGTTTAGATCTGATTTATTTTGACCTGTAATTTCCTACTAGAGTAGAGGCTAGGTGAACTGAAAAGCACTTATTCCATCTGTTTTAGAATCTTCCCAACCAGATTAATCTGAACCTAGGCCAGCACTAGCATTATTCTATCCTTTCCTAGTGTCTGCTCTCAAGAACCAAACTAACCTCCAGCGGTGCTCTAAAATAAATGGAATTTCCTATCATTTAAGTCTGACTTGTGAAAAGGTTTTATAAAATATTAATTTTATTGTTTATATAAATAGAATTTCCATACTGTGAATTTTACAGGCTTAACATTTAATTTTTCCTTCTAAAAATGATATTGCCAGTCTGGTTGAATGCTGAATTTGAAACCTTCCCTGCCTGTCTCCAAAATGGCCACTGGAGTAACAGTGAAGAGGAAGTACTACTTATATATATACTCCTCTTGTCTACCAGATTTGAAGATTGAGGCCATGTTCTTTTGGGGTAATATGGTGATTTCAGTGACAGTTTGAAAATAGCGAGGATACAGAAGGGTTGAAAGGAAGATTATCCTCAAAGGCAGCTTTCTCTTCTCACTTTGTGTTTTTGATGGGTTAGGGTATTAACAGTGTCCACTGGTCTCCATCCAAACTTGGTAACTGCCATAATGAATTGGTTTATAATAGTGGACACTGTATAGCAAATGGCACTCTTTCAGGTATTACTTTATAGAAAGTGATCATTATATAGAAAAGGCTTTGTACTGGATTATTTCATGTAGATAATTTTGTTATAACTTGGTCCACAAACTTTATCAAATTGTTTACTGTACCACCTCAAGGAGGCCGAATTTAACAGCTCCTCATGAAGGAATTTTATACTCTCACAATATTTACAAGGGAAGTAGGAGTTGATGTTTACCATGGTGCCCAAGAAAACATCATTTAAAGCATTTTTCCCCACAGATTAATTTAGAATTTAATATAACTTACAGTCCATATGTATAATTTTTCATCAAAACAAATCTTTTTCTAAAATGAGTTTGTTTTATCCCCCAAAATCAGGTGTTAAAAGAGGCCTTTAATTCTTATAAGATAAGGAAGTTCAGAGACTTTTATGCTTATAATACATATATTGTAATATATTAAGCTTGTCATTTTTAACTTACCTAATTTAACATATTAGCTAGCACTCTTTTATGTTTATGTGTCCTTTTTACTTTAATATAAAATTTTGAAATACTAGGCTCACCAGAAGTAGAAAAATAGTCCATAGGGTCCCAAATATCCTTTACTCATTTTCTTCCAGTGTGACATCTATAACTAGTACAATATCAAAACCAAGAAATTAACCTTGGGGCATTACTCTTACCTAGAGCACAGACTTCATCCAGTTACCATTTTTTACATACATTTGTGTATGAATGTGCATAGTTCTATGAAGTTTAATCCCATATATGGATTTGTGTAAATACCACCACAATGAAGATACAGACTGTTCCATCACCATATATATGCTATGCCAATATATTCACATACACACACACACCCTTGGCAACTGCTAATCTATTCTCCATCTGTATAGTTTTCTGATTTTGTGAATGTTATAGAAATGATTCTATTTATACATTATACAGTATTGTAAACTTTGGTAATTGGCTTTTTGCACTCAACATAACTTTCTGGAGATTCACTCAGGTTGTTGAAAGTATCAATAGTTTGTCCCTTTTTATTGCTGAGTAGTATTCCATGGTAAGGATGTTCCAGAGTTGGTTTAATCAACCATTCACTGCTGAAGGACATTTGGGTTATTTTCAATTTTTTGCTACTATGAGTAATAGTTACTATGAACTGTTATGAATATTCATGTACAGTTTTTTGTGTCTAAACATATGTTTTAATAACTGTGGAAAATTCTCAAGAGTGCAGTTATTGAGTTCTATGGGAAGTTCATGTTTAGTTTTGTAACAAAGTGCCTAACTATTTTCCGTAGTGACTGCTACATTTTATATTCCTACCAGCAACATATGAGAGATAACTTTCTCCACATCCTCAGCACATCCTGTGCTGTTATCATTGTTTTTATTTCAACTCTTCTAAATGGTGTGTACTAATATATCACTGTGACTTTATGTTTTACTTGAAAATAAAATACATTATTTTTAAGGTCCTAATTTAGATTTTACTAAGATTGTTTTTACCCCACTTCCTGATTGGTGTTGGTTTTTATTGCACTCAAATTGTCAGTGATTTTTTTTAAAATGATGGTTTTACCAGGACTATTTCAGACTTAAAAAAATATATATTTTATATCATTTGATATATTAAATATAGTTCTTTTAATTAATAAAATAACTTTACTTTTTGGATAATTGTTTGTATTATAGTGGCTGGAATGGCTGGTACTGCGCATATCGATGGAGACCATATTGTTGTTTCAGTTCCTGAGGCTGTATTAGTTTCTGATGTTGTCACAGATGATGGGATAACTCTTGATCATGGCCTTGCAGCTGAAGTTGTTCATGGGCCTGATATCATCACCGAGACTGATGTAGTAACAGAAGGTGTAATTGTTCCTGAAGCTGTACTTGAAGCTGATGTCGCCATTGAAGAAGATTTAGAGGAAGATGATGGTGATCACATCTTGACTTCTGAGCTAATTACAGAAACCGTTAGAGTACCTGAGCAGGTTTTTGTGGCTGACATTGTTACTGGTCCTGATGGACACTTAGAACATGTGGTCCAAGATTGTGTTTCAGGAGTTGACTCTCCCACAATGGTGTCAGAGGAGGTTCTTGTAACTAATTCAGATACAGAAACTGTGATTCAGACAGCTGGTGGTGTTCCTGGATCTACAGTTACTATTAAAACAGAAGATGATGATGAGGATGAGGATGAGGACGATGTCAAGAGCACTTCTGAAGACTACTTAATGATATCATGTAAGTGAAACACAAAGTTCATAATTACTTGGCAAGTGATTTATATATAACCTGGGAAAGTTTTGTGGGATGAGGGATTTATTCATTAAAAGTCATGGGGGTAATGTTTTTGAAAAATAATTTTTTTCAAAGCTGTATTGTTCAGATGCTTTTTGAATTTGCTCATATTTTTAATTTAATCAATGAAAATTTATATACAAAATAAAATAAAAGAATGCAATTTAGTAATATCTTAGAACAAATACAGATTTGGAAGGTATAACAAGAATATTAACTGATATAAAATTTTAATGACATATATATATTTTTATGGGAAATTTATTTTAGGTAGCTACTTTTCTTGTTACTATGTCAGGCACTCGAGTTGTCATTTCAGTTTTGCTTAGGAATTCAAGCATAATACGTTCAGAAATGTGTAATTAGTTTTTTCATGAAATACTTGAAAAGTAAATTATCAACTCAGATTGTGTTCTACAATTCTCCCTGTGTTTTTTTCTGTTTGTATAAATATCTGTGTTAATTTCAGACTGCTTTATGATGTCTTTAAGACACTCTATCTGAAGGAGGAAGGTAGAAATATCTTGTTCTCATTCTAAGTGGTGCATTTGCCTGAACAGCAACAATAATAAAAATCTAATGATAAGTTATTGATGGAGCTAGAGAAAGAAGTGGGTCTATACATTATAAAATTTGAAGGATCATGCTGGAAGTAGTAAAGATTAGGTAAAGACTTCACTTTTCCATAGAGGATTTTTGTTCTTTTCTTTATAAAGTAAAAAAAAAAAAAATGGTTGATTGAGAACTAGGGAATGCGTAGGTATGTATATAGTGATAGTATGTTATATGTGTGTATCAGTAAATTTAAAATGAAAAACAAATTAGATTACTTTGTAAATATGACTCTGAAGTCTAGTGTGTTAACTTTTTCCTCTATATGCAGTTTTGAAGGTGAATATTTGCATTGTTTTTAGGGGAGTGATTCAAGCCACTAAAATACTTTGTGCAAATGTTATTATCTCTTTTTAAATTAATGTGGATTACTAAAGCAACTCCATATTCACATCTTAACCTGACATTTAAAAAGAAACTATGGCTATGATTGTATAGGCAAAATTAGTAGTCTTTCTGTACCAAAATAAATTCAATATGCACTTGAAAGGGTACTTGTCAAATTAAACTCTGGTTTTAGTGTGGTCTAAAATTTAGACATCATATGTATTGTGAATAGTTATACCTTAACATATCTTCTATGATTTTATTCTACAAAAGGTTTTTAAACTTTCTAGAATATTTTAGTTTAGATTATTTGTCTTGATATTACCATATATATCAAATACAAAGGATTTCTGTCCTACTCTAATAGACTGAACATTATTTAAAAAAAAAAAACTGTATTGCTTGAATAATATTGGAACTGCAGCAGGCTAATTCTAAGGGGAATTTAAACCAGGGATTAATTAACCCCTTATTCATTAGTACAGAAACAGCAACAATTTTAAAAAATCCTTTTAAAACTTAAGCATTTTTTAATTTTGGAAAATGGGATATACAAATATACAAAAATTAAATATGTTTTATATCACCCATTTTGCCATTATCCAGACCCTTCACTATATTTTATAATGATTATAGTACTCAAATTGGGCGTAGGTACTCTTTCTTACCATTTTCATATATTTTATTTTATTCTGTTTTAATATAGCTTTTCTTATTTTTCCATCTCTTAATCTTTACTTCATTTTGTTTGCCTCTTGGTTTCTGTTGGCCATTGAATCTTTTAGGAATTCCAGAATTGCCTTGAAAGGATTCAATGTTAAATTAACTTTAAAATTCCTCTTCTTTTTTTTTTTTTTCCAAGATAGAGATTTTCAAAATATCTAAGAGGTAAAGTTGAGGACTTAAAACAGATTTTTGTCTTGTTCCTGAATCTCTGTATAATCCTATAAGGAAATGTTGTCAGTAGCTGAGTTTTAGAGGTAGAGAGTTTGTCTTCTCTCAATATCTGAGATGCATGTGAATTTTTTCTGCTTTCAGGGCAAACTTCACAAATTTTTATCTTAGTAGATGGTCAGGTTCTCCCACTTGAGCTAAGTAACTTGGATATTAATAGGATAACTGTGTCTGTCTAAAGTTACCCTAGGTTTGTTTATCTTTAAAAATACCTAACACCCTTTAAGACATTTATAGGTAATGGTTTCCATTATAAAAAGCATCACTGAAGGAGAGAAATTCCTTTAAATAATGTACCAATATGCTGCATTTAAAACATTTTTGACCTATAAAATCAGTTTATATTTCTTTCAGGAATATATTTTTGTATGAAGCAAAATATCTTGATAAGATCATTAGGGGAGATCTCATCAACTTCATCAGTTTCAGGGGTAAAAGAAAAGTAAATACCTTTTTAATATAACAGTTTTATTGAGATATAATTCACATCATACAATTCACCATTTAAGGTGTTCAGTTCAATGGTTTTTAGTATATTCAAGGAATTGTATAACCATCACCATAATCAATTTTAGAATATTTTTTCACCCCACAAGGAAACCCCATACTCTTTATAAGTCACCTCCCCCATTTCACCTACCCCCAGGCAACAACTAATTCAGTTTCTGTTACTATGGATTTGCATATTCTAAAATTTTCATATAAATGTTATTATATACCATGTGGCCTCTTGTGTCTGGCTACCTTCACTTTGCATAATACTTTCAAGGATTATTCATGTAGCATGTGGTAGTACTTTATTTTTTTACCAAGTTATATTTCATTATATGGATATACATTTTATTTATCCATTTATTATATGATGGACATTTGGGTTGTTTCCACTTTTTGGCTATTATGAATAATGTTGCTATGAATATTCATGTACAAGTTTTTCTACAGATACATGTTTTCAGATCTCTTGGGTATATATCTAGGTGTAAAATGTTACCAATTTTTATTTGTTTCAGCATTGTCAAATTCAAATCTTTTACACATATCCCGACCCCATCCTTGTGGTACATCAATACATTGTATACTGATAATATCATATTCACTATATAATTTTGGAATATAACATAAAAGGGTATAGTAAACAGCCTATTTAGCTTTTAAAAGGAGTATTATATTGTACATTTTACCAAAATGAAATTTTAATCATATTGTGTGAATGGGTTATAAAAGAATATTGAACATTAACACTTTACAGTGTTGGCCAAAAGTGCACCTTACTTTTTTATGTTATATTTAGTGCCAATATAATTCTGTTGCGCATGTAATATCACTTGCTTATTACTGCGTGAAATGGCATATGAGTTGATAAACAGCACCATGAGACTTGAATATTGCAAGCCTTATAACAAGCAAAAAGGTTAAGTTTGAATTTGTGGCATTTTGAATATTATATGCATTAAGAAGAGTCTTTGAAGATCTATTTATAACGTCAGTTGACTGCTGAGAACAGTCACCCCACATGAACCAGGTAATAGAGTAGTAGTGCTCTGGCCACCCCCCACCCCTCACCCCTACCCTTTCCCCCCACTGCCAGTGACACCCCTCCCCCTTCAACACACCCCCTCCACCACAAGATTGTTAAACCTTTAACCACATTCATTAAGAAAAAAAAGAGAGAGGACCCAAACAAATAAAATCAGAAATGAAAGAGGAGAGGTAACATCTGACACCACAGAAATACAAAAGATTAAAAGAAAATATTATGAACAACTATGCCAACAAATTGGACAATCTGGAATAAATGGATAAATTCCTAGAAACATACAATCCTCCAAACCTGAGTCAAGAAGAAACAGAAAATCTGAATAGACTGATTGAAACTAATGAAATTGAAGCAGTAATCAAAAAACTCCCAGCAAACAAAAGTCCTGGACCACATGGCTTCACAGGTGAATTTTACCAAACAGTCAAAGAACTAATACCTATTCTTCTTGAAGTATTCCAAAAAATTCAAGATGAAGGAAGACTTTCAAGCTCATTTTATGAGGCCAGCATTATCTTAATACCAAAACCAGATAAAGACACTAAAAAGGAAGAAAATTATAGGCCAGTATCCCTGATGAACATAGATGCAAAAATCCTCAACAAAATATTAGCAAACCATATTAGCAATACATTAAAAAGGTCATACACCATGATCAAATAGGATTTATTCCTGGGATGCAAGGTTGATAAAATATCTGCAAATCAATAAAGGTGATACACCACCCACATAAACAAAATGAAGGATAAAAATCATATGATCATATCAACAGGTGCTTAAAAAGCATTTGGTAAAATCCAGCATCCATTTATGGTAAAAACTCTCAGCAAAGTGGAAATAGAGGGAACATACCTCAACATAATAAAGACCGTTTATGACAAACCCACAGCCACCATCATACTCAGTGAGGAAAAATTAAACGCGTTTTCCTTAAGATCAGGAACAAGACAGGGGTGTCTGCTTTCACCACTATTATTCAACATAGCTGAAAGACCTAGCCACAGCAGTCAGACTAGGAGAAATAAAAGGGATCCAAATTGGAAAGGAAGAAGTAATATTGTCATCTTTTGCAGACGATGTGACACTGTATATATAATACCCTAAAAATTCCACCAAAAACTACTAAAACTGATATATGAATTCAGTAAAGTAGCAGGATACAAAATTAATATTCAGAAATTGGTTCCATTTTTATACACCAATAATGAACTATGAGAAAGGGAAGATAAGAAAATAATTGCATCAAAAAGAAAAAATACATAGGAATAAATTTAACCAAGGAGGTAAAAGACCTGTACTCAGAAAATTATTGAATAAGATACAAATAAATAGAAGTATATACCGTTTTCATGGATAGGAAGAATTAACATCATTAAAATGTCCATGCTATCCAAAGCAATCTATAGATTCAATGCCATTCCTATCAAATACCAATGGCATATTTCACAGAACTAGAACAGATAATTTAAAAAGACCCTGAATAGCCTCAGCAATCTTGAGAAAGAAGAACACAGTTGGAGTTATCATGATATCTGATACCAAGCTATACTACAAAGACGAAACAGCATGGTACTGGCATACAAACAGACATAAAGATAAATGGAACAGAATAGAGTGCCCAGAAATAAACTGACATCATACATAGTTACCACGATATTATTCACTATATTCTCTGTGCTGTACTTTGCATCTCCTTTTTGACTATTTTGTAACTACCAATTTCTACTTCTTAATCCCTTCACTTCTTTCTTCCAGTTTCCCCTTCCCCCCTCCCTCTGGGAAACCACCAGTCCATTCTCTGTCTATGAGTCCAATTAAATTTTATTTGCTTATTTTGTTCTTTTGATTCCACATATAAGTGAAATCATATGGTATTTGTCTGTCTTTGACTTATTTCACTGAGCATAATACCCTTTATTTTAAAAGAGAAGCTATTAAACCAACAATATCAGATACTTCATTATCTTTTTTTTAAATTTTCATTTTAATCTGTTCCATTGCCTCCTAAAAATATTTGCCAAAGATGTAGTAATAGAATTAGAGGCTGTGAAGGAATGAAAATATTTAGTTTATTTATATTGATCATGTTGGTGCTTTCTTTCATAAACAACAAACAGTTTGAACTCTTAAATAGTATTAAGTTTATATTTATCACAAAGTTAAAGTTAGCTTTGCATTGTAAAAACATTTCTAAAATTTAGTTTTTCACTATTTTGAAAGGCAAAAGAACTATTTTTGGAAATGTTTGTATCAAATTTGAAAGTGAGGTAGAGAAAATTTAGACTTCACCCATTTAGATCTTCCTGAACTTCATTTATTAAGAGTATTGGGTTAGTCCTGGTTGATTTGGCTCAGCAGTTGGAGCTTCAGCCCGCAGACCAAAGAGACATGGGTTTGATTCCGGTCAAGGGCATGTACCTCCATTGCGGTTCAGTCCTCTGGTCTGGTCGAGGTGTGTGGGAGGCAGCCAACTGATGTGTCTCTCACATCAATGTTTCTCTCTTTCTCTCTCTCTCTCTTTGTCTCTCTCTCCCTCCCACTCTATTTAAAGATAAATAGAAAAAAATATCCTCGGGTGAGGATTTAAAAAATTGAGTATTGGGTTAATAACTTTATACTATCACTTTTTATTCTGTTTTAATTACTTCTGGAATTGTTTAGATGTAGTCAGAGTCTTCACAATTTTATGTTTCATAAATGGTACTATGATGTACGTAATAGAGGAGAGCATATTTTCAGTTTAGATTGCATTTCAGTTTTTTAGAGACAAACATTAAAATAAAAATTGGTGAACATTTTATATTTGGGAAGAATATTAATATTTATGATAGAAGACAAAAGTTTATTAATATATTTGTTGCACAATTTATACATAATATTCATATGAAATGAAATGATATTCTCAAAGACTGTATAGCAGAGAATCAAATTATTTAAGTATACTTAAAATGTAAGTAATATTCTCGAATAATGTTGCTTTACCTATGTATATGATTTTGAAGTAAAGAATACGTTGGTAAATCTAGAAGTGTACAGAATTTCTGGTTTGAAGTTGTCTTCCATTGAATTAACAGAAATTAAGAGTATTTACTAAGATTTTATCTTTGTAATGAATTCTGAAAAGCCTTTTTTTATAAAATCATTAAGGTGTTTTCTGTGTTCCCTCTTTTTTTAATCCTAAATTTCATATGTTAATTGGTTTTAGAAATACAGCTTTTTAAATTTGAGAATTGTTTATGTGAGCATATTTTATGAGCACTATGTATTTTATGTTCTAATTTTTATGTTATTAAATTTGATATTAGGACTTAACTTAAAATGTTGAACGTAATGAAAGATTATTTTATCTTTTCCCAAACCATTTTAATTAAAACTATATGGTTATTAAATATGTTACATATAAATTGAAATCTGTGAATAATTTTTATATAATTGTGATCATATAGTATATCTGATTTTTTTTTTCATATAACATATCACTTTTAATAGTTGCATAATAGGTCATTCAATGAATATAGTGGGTAGGTGGTTGCATTTATGCTTAACACCCACTAAATGCCAATGATACTTTTTGACTGAAATAGTTTCCTTTTCATATTTTACAGTGGATGATGTTGGGGAAAAATTGGAGCATATGGGGAACACACCATTAAAAATTGGCAGTGATGGTTCACAAGAAGATGTTAAAGAAGATGGATTTGGTTCAGAAGTAATAAAAGTGTATATATTTAAAGCTGAGGCTGAAGATGATGTTGAAATAGGTACAAAGACTAATGTTAGTTTATTGCTGTAATAGGAATCAGAACTTATCTTTTCTGGAGACTATACTAAAATTGACTTAAAAGTGCAAATTTTTTTTATAGGTTTCTTTGGGAATGGAATGTAAAAAATTGTATATGAATATAAAGCAGGAATGCAGAATATGTCATACTTAGATTCTTTCAAATGCAAATAGAATATTACAGTCAAGATATTAAAACAAATGAGTGGAGAGGATTTGGTTTATAGTAGGAAACTATAATGAGTACTTCAGGGCAGGCTAGGATAGCCTGCTTGGATTTTAATCTTAGTTCTGCCATTTAGCTGAGTGGCGTTTGGTGAGTTACTTAATCTCTTTCTGCCTCAGTTTTCTCATCCATAAAGTAGCCATAATGATAGTAACTACCTCATAGGGCTATTGCGAGGATTAAATGGGTAAATACATGTAAGACTTAATAGAATGCTTGGCATATAAGTGTGATGTATTAACATTTGTTATTTGTCAGTGATGACTGAAAACTTAAACTGTAAATTATAAGAAAATTCTCTTGACACTTAGAAATTTATATTGGAATATTTTGCGAGAATATTTTTCTAAAGGAAAATATTTCTTATATACTCTCCTTATTAATTAAAGAAATTATTCCATGATACTTCTCTATTTTGATATGTGTTTTAATTTTTAAGGCGGAACAGAAATTGTCACAGAGAGTGAGTACACCAATGGACATTCTGTAGCTGGAGTGCTTGACCAAAGCCGAATGCAACGGGAGAAGATGGTTTACATGGCAGTTAAAGATTCTTCTCAAGAAGAAGATGATATCAGTAAGAAAAGAAGGGCACTGGAGTGACTTATCAGAAGTCATCGTGTATTCTCTTAAAAAATAAAGCATTCTCAGAGATATAAGCACTATACTCCTATATAGTCACTAAAATAACCCTGACCCTTTGCTATAGTTAATATAAAAGGGAAGGGTCCTTTTGACCATTCATGCATACATGTATTGTTCAAATCAGCAAACGTGAAATACTATGTCCAGATTCCAGGCATATGAAGATCAGCAACATACTGTTGCTGACTTCAGCAGAGCCCACAAAGATGCAAGGAATTGTGGAGAATCTACTTTCTCTGTGTTAATGGATATGTCACATGTATATTATCTCATTTAATTCTCACACCTCATCTCTGAAGTAGATGATATCCCTGTTTTATGCAGGAAAAAATGCTCAGAGAAGTTAAATAATTACCCAAGATCATTTCAGTATTAAGTGAGGAAGGTAAGATTTGAACTCTGTCTCACTCTGCCAGTGTTCTTTCCACATGGCAGTTAGCACTGTTGGCCTCTCTCTGGATTTAGCAGTGGAAGGGCAAACTGATTGTTTGCATTATGTCCCTGAGGGATTAGTTGAGTAAGTATTTTTCCGAGTCAAGCTTCCAGGATGTTTACTTATAATGCCTTTGATAGTCTCCAAGTAGATGCTGCTTAAGACTTCTTAGGGCTGAGTACCACAGAGTGATAAAAGATCCTCAGATCTCCTTTTCTGCCATTTCCTTATGATGACATTTTACTCTCTGCCTACTTTCTCCTCACCTCCTTGTAGGAATGCATCTTTTCCCTAAGGCTTCTTCTGTCTTCTTGCCATGCTGAGACAAAAGTTGCTTTGTTTTACCCTAGAAGGGCAAGAGCCTCCATTTAAGTGCATTACCTTGACAGTACCCATCTTTATCTATACTGCATTTTGACCCCCGTTCCTCAAATCTCCTTCCCTTAGAAGCCATGGGGAACTGAATTCCAATCCCAAACATGAATAATATACCACACCTGAAAATATCAAAACAAATGAGTCTAGAGAATTTGATTGGGGAGGTAGAGAATTAAATGAAATAATTTGTTTGGTCTCTAAGTTTTTTATTTTTATTTTTTTAGTCATTGGTAAGTAAAGGGGCACAGTAGAAGGTGGGAGACTAAAGCTTAGGTTAGCTGATTTCAGAGTTCCATGCGGATGTGGATAACTTAGACCAATGACTCTGGTTAATTGAAAGAACGGAAACTTAGAAGAAGAGGAGCACTTTTTTCCCACGTTTCTTCTGTAGTGAATAGAAGATTCCATTGTGTGAATAAAAGGAAAAGCATAAATCCAAGCCAATATTCTATTTAACAGGTTAAATTTAAATGGATTATTTTACATGAAATATACTAATTGACCCTCTGAGTTTAAATTTTTTACATCAGTACTATATGTTTAAAAATGAGTCTCACTTATTGTTTTTTTCCTCAGTAAAGTCTCAGAAAAATCCTACCTCTTAAAGAGTGTCCACATATTCTTGAGCACCAGCAAAATATATATGTATATATAATATATAATGTAATATATATTATTTTAATGATTTTTATTATTAGTATTTTTGACCATTTTTCATTGAATGTATAGTCCACATTAAAGTTGCAGTATGTACGATAGCATGGACCACTTTTCTAGTATCAATTCTATGGGAAATGCTTTCTGAGTTTCAAAGAATTATCAGGCAGAATTATGGAGTACAACCCTTTTAATAAAGTTATGCGCAGTGAACTGTAAAATCAGTCAATATTATCTTAAGCGCACATATTTTATATAATCTAAAAGTCATTTTTATAGGACTAGGTTCTAAAAGGAGAAAAAGAATTTTGATAAATGATTGTTTCCCAGTGGCACTAGCTTCCAAAGTGCCTAATGTAATTTTTAGATTAACCAAATTGAAATCTTGAAATATTTAAATTGTTTGGAATTTTTACCCATTTATTAAATACTTGGGGTTATAAACAAGTAATTATTTCTAAAATTTAGGTTGCGCTGAAATAGCAGATGAAGTTTACATGGAAGTCATTGTAGGGGAAGAGGAAGGAACTTCTCTCCCTGAGACTCAGCTTGAGGACTCTGATGTTAATAAAACAATTGTCCCTGTTGTCTGGGCTGCGGCATATGGTAGGACACTGGCATTTTTTCACGTGATAAGTACATAACATATCTATTTGATCAGACTTTAGGTCATTAAATATGCTGTGCTAGTGCCCTTTATGAGTTGGCTAATATTATAAAATGTTTTGCTGTGGACTGATTAATCTCTAGTTACCTACATGATTTTTCTACCACATATCTTGTGTTATTTAAAATGAGCCTTGCTTAATGCATTGTGTTTTTCAAGTAGGATTTATTTGAAATCCTATCTGTATAAGTGAGTGCCATAAAAAGTTTTATTTTTCTAAAATAGGAGTAGCCTTTGAAAATTGATCCTCCCCCCTTGGAAAATCTTATTTTCATGTATTAACACCACAAATAATAAGGTTTTGAGGTTTTGAAAAGGAACAAAAAATCCAAGCGTGCTCTTCTAGAAAATATGTAATAAAAGGTAAATTTATCAAATTATTTTTTCCTTTCTATTTTCTCTCATTCCTACTTAATTTACAAGATGGTCCAGGTATACTCTTTACTTTGAAAAACTTAGGTGTTCAAATACATTAATTTATCTTAACTTGGTTTTTCTAAAGGTTCATTGTTTTCAAGTCTTTCATTGAAAATCTTCAGTTTTGAGGGTACTCTGCAGAAATATCTATCCAGTTTTTATTTAGAAAGTAAGATTATTTTCTGGACAAGGATGCTGACAGCAGGCCTTATTTTCAGTGTGTGAAATTATCTAATCTATGGGAGTGGAAGAACTCAACAACAAAGTTTAATCCAAGGAACGGTGGTCAAAGTAAGATTTTGTAGATTAAGATGTGATCCGCTAGTAATCATTATACTCAACACATCAGTTTTTAATTAGTCGTTTTTTTTAGGAGATGAAAGAAGAGTTTCGCGAAGGTATGAAGATTGTCAAGCATCAGGTGAGAGAGCTTTATGTGTGAGTTGTAAGTTAAATAGCCAATTTTGTATACTGCTTGGCAAATGAAGAGTTATTAGTTTGCATGTACAGACACATTTGGTGGACTCTGACTTGCCTGATCATATGTAATTAGTTATATAGAAATTTGTCTCTTTTGGGGATTGATTAATCTATATACAGACATAATTGTTATTCTGTGAATGCAGTTAATTTAGATTTACCTCAAAATACAAATACCAGGAAATTTACCACATAATTTATAAAAGGCTGCTATGGAAAAAAAACATATAAAATAGAAATTATTTTGACAGAAGTGTAAAAACTGTCCATGATATCAACTACTTATTAATATGTTCCTTGGGATAGAACTGTTATCTAATTTTTGTTGCAGCCAGTAGATTTATGTAACCGTTACATAAAACCCATGTGTCAGCTTTTTAAAATTTTTATTTTAATACACTCCATATAGCGAGTGTTATACCATAGTTAATAGTTCATTTTATTTTCTTTAAAATTAAAAAAAAATTTTCTTTATTGATTTTAGAGAGAGAGGAAGGGAGAGGGAGAGAGAGATAGAAACATCAATGAGAGAAAACATCGATTGGCCGCCTCCTGCATGCCCCCCAAACCTGGGATCAGGCCCAAACCTGGGCATGTGCCCTGACCAGGAATCACCCGGCGACCTCTTGGTGCATGGGTCTATGCTCAACCACTGAGCCACACCAGCCGGGCAGTTCATTTTATTTTCTTAAGCAAACATACTTTTTCTTATAATAAAGTGTATGTCTGTTTTGTTTCTACCCTTAGGAGGTATTTGACTTTCTAAATTTAAATGTAAATTTCAGAGGAATTGATGAGAGGCAAAAATCACAGCATGTAAGCTGAAGAGTTTTGTAGGTCTACATTTTTAAACCAAATTGCATAACACAACAGATCTGTGAGAACTAATATTTTATTAAGTGCTTTATTCTGTATACACCGATCACACTGAAATTGTGGTAAATTGCCTGCCACATCTATCTTAAAATACATCTTAATACTTTTCACATTAAGTAAACTATTCTAAAGCACATATACAAAAATTTGTGGTTTGTTATGTGTTATGCATAGTCACCATGACTAGGTTCACCAATACATGTATTTCTTTTCTAAATCTCTTTAATTTCATCAGCCGTCATTGGTGATAAATTGGTTTGATGCCAAATTTTGTTTAGGGTCATAACAGTTTTTTTATATTATATTCACCTTATCAGCTTATTCCTTTAGGATGAATAAATTGGTATATGTTAAAATTAATTTCATGTCTTATGTTTTTAAAGTGTTTGCATAAACGCGCGTGTGTGTATGTAAGAGTGTAAAAGAGGATAACATGGGTATACTTTGTGAAATTTACTACTGCAATGTTAAATTCAGTATCATAATGGCAACTTGATGCCATGTCATTTTTAGTAATTCATCTAATAAGATCCAAAAATATATAAATACATGTAGTTTGTGTATCAATTTTCCAGGAAATACTTTGGACTCAACATTAGAAAACAGAAGTAGTACAGCAGCACAGTACCTTCAAATTTGTGATAGCATTAATACGAATAAAGTACTTAAACAAAAAGCCAAGAAGAGGAGAAGGGGAGAAACGAGGCAGTGGCAAACAGGTAAAATACTAATACTTTGCTTTATGAATATTATAGTGATTTGAAAAGTGGAGTTATTTTTTGTAACCGAAGAAAATATCAGTTGTTTATAGTATAGCTTTACTCCCACATACTTGTTTGTGTTTAATCTAAATAATTGTGTTTTTTAAAATGTGTTTAACTGGTACTTAATAAAACTATGCTTGTTTGCTCTTTATCCAAATGGTATTTTTAAAGAGAATTTTCAGGTTGGTTTAACAATAAAGGGTGCCTGTTTGTAGTTACAAAGTGCATGTGATATAGTATTTTGGCAGATGTGGAAGCTATAGTAACTATAAAGTGCTGCTCATTAATTTTTAGTGAGCTGCTTTATCATAAATTGCTTTTAATGTGAATTTTATCTTACAAGATTTTATTCCACTAGTATAGTTCTCACATTGTGAATGTCAGCTAATTTGGGCGCTTTTGTTGTAAAATCCTTTTAAACAGTCTGGGCAAATGTCACAACTTCCTTATTTTTTTTTTAATCTAGCTGTTATAATAGGCCCTGATGGACAGCCCCTGACAGTATACCCTTGCCATATTTGCACAAAAAAGTTTAAATCAAGGGGATTCTTGAAAAGACACATGAAGAATCATCCTGATCATTTGATGAGAAAAAAATATCAGTGTACAGATTGTGACTTTACAACTAACAAGAAAGTGAGTTTCCATAACCACTTAGAAAGCCATAAGCTTATAAACAAAGTTGACAAAACCCATGAATTTACAGAATATACACGAAGATACAGAGAGGCTAGTCCACTGAGTTCAAATAAACTTATACTAAGAGACAAGGAGCCGAAAATGCACAAGTGCAAATACTGTGACTATGAAACTGCAGAACAAGGACTATTAAACAGACATTTACTGGCTGTTCACAGCAAGAATTTTCCTCACGTTTGTGTTGAGTGTGGGAAGGGCTTTCGACATCCTTCTGAACTCAAAAAACATATGAGAACCCATACTGGTGAGAAGCCATATCAGTGTCAGTATTGTGTTTTCAGGTGTGCAGATCAATCAAATCTGAAAACTCACATTAAGTCTAAGCATGGTAATAATTTGCCATATAAATGTGAACATTGTCCCCAAGCATTTGGTGATGAGAGGGAGCTTCAACGCCATCTGGATTTGTTTCAAGGACATAAGACACACCAGTGTCCTCATTGTGACCATAAGAGCACCAATTCAAGTGACCTTAAGCGGCACATCATATCTGTCCACACTAAGGATTTTCCTCACAAATGTGAGGTCTGTGACAAAGGTTTCCATCGTCCTTCTGAGCTCAAAAAGCATAGTGATATCCATAAGGGTAGGAAGATTCATCAGTGTAGGCACTGTGACTTTAAAACATCAGATCCATTTATTCTTAGTGGTCATATCCTTTCAGTTCATACTAAGGATCAGTCATTGAAGTGTAAAAGGTGCAAGAGAGGGTTCAGACAACAAAATGAGCTCAAAAAGCATATGAAGACCCACACTGGAAGGAAGATTTACCAATGTGAGTATTGTGAGTACAGTACCACAGATGCATCTGGCTTTAAACGACATGTGATATCAATACATACAAAAGACTATCCACACAGGTGTGAATTCTGCAAAAAGGGATTCCGAAGACCATCAGAAAAAAATCAGCATATTATGAGGCACCACAAGGAGGCTCTTATGTAATAAGACCAATATAAAGAAAGAAACTCTTTGGAAAATATGATATGCTACATGGCAGTAAAATTTCATAAACTGTTTCATCTGGTTACAAACTTGATATTAAAGCATAACTTTACATTCTTTGTATTAAAGATATTTGAATTGACAGGGTATCTCATAGCCCTTTGAAAATTACTTAAAGAATTTAAGAAGCACCATAGAATGGTTGTAGAAAAACTTATTAAGTGTCGATTTAATAGGATTATATGCATAGACTACAGAAGGGAAGAGCAAAGACAATGACTTTATTTGGCTGATCATACTAGAGACATGATTCTGAAAAAATCATACATAATTTAGGAGTTTAGCAATGCTTGGCTATAACAAGCAAGCCTCACTTTTATGCAATTTTAGAAATGGGGTGGGAAATAAAATGCAGTCATCCATCAGTCATTTAGTCATTGAGCCTTTTATATGGTACCTGGAAATTGAATTCCAGAAATCTAAAAGTTTATGTATTCATTAAAATAAATTTCACTGGGAAACAGGTTAGATTAATTCAATACTATTAAAAAAACGAATTTCAGAGCTGCTAAAATTTTATCACAGGACAGGATGTTTGAAATAGAGCATTGTGTGCTAAAGTCTAAGGTGAAGTCTAAGGATTAAAGTTCCCTTTTTTCTGATGTTTGAGTTGATTGTTGTTCAGTATGGCATATATGACAAAAGTATATTTGAGTCAAATATGGCTTTCTAAAACAGATGCAACCAGTAGTGTTGCAAACAAAGTTAGCACTATATTTCTTAATGATCTAAATATTAAATTGAGAGAACACAGTTTTCTTAAATATTATAATGTTTAGGTTTTTTTAGGACAGTTTAGCAAGTATGATGGTTCTAGTCTTACTTGCTCTAATGTTTAAAGGTGCAATTTTATGCCATTATTGAAAATTTTGATTTTTAAAATCTATATACCATATAATTAACATGCATTTTCAATATGAGGCAGTGTTTATGCAGTATTTAACAAAACACTGTACTGCCAATAGAGTTCAGAAGTGGATATTCAGTTTACAGTGTATAAATTTAAAATATGCATCCCTTTAACAACGCTTTGTGTTAGCATGCTGCAAATCAAAATGGCGCTTAATATAAAAAGCTGGTTTAGGGAAATTTAATGAAATCCTGTTCATAAATGTAATGCATATGATGTGTACTTTTAAGTTTTAGTTGCTTCATGTTTACACTCAGCTGTTCAACATCATTAAAATGTAATTTTACTTCATGCTATATTGTGGCTTTGTGTTTCAACTAATGTTCACCTTTCTGTTTTTGCACCAGATAAGAATCAGTTTCTTGAGAATAAATTTTTTATCTTTCTTAACTTCAGAATATTAAATTTGGAAAATCTAAAATTGTGTGTTATGTGGCTGTAAATGATGTACACGCTGTAAAATAAGATTGTCACTGTTACGTGGGATTATTATTTCTAAATGTTACTCATTGAAATGAGCATACAATAAAAAGCATTTATTGCACTTCAAGGTTGTACAAATTTATTTAAAGTTTTGCTGTAGTGTTCATTCTGTATTAAAAGACTTTTCACTTAAAATTGATCTTAGGCAATTTGGTATGCAGTTTAACGTGTTGTAGAATTTTGTGCGTTAGCAACAACATGAGTTAAAAATTTAAACAATTATAATGTCTGTGACATGATTATTCCTCAATAATGTAAGTTTTTACTAAAACCATGACAGAATGCTGTAAAAGTGCCCATTTGATACTTAGTATTATAGAGAAAACTAGAAATTCTTAAGCTGCTTAAGTAACACAATCCTGAGAAATGAATCTAAAATTATGTTCCTAATAGAACAATATACATTCAGAAGGAAAACTGTGAAATCAAGTATTTGGGAAAGATTTCTGCAAATGAGCATAAAAATAATCTGCTATATTCAAACTAGTGATCTTTCAGTAGAATTCATGTACTTAGATATATAGCACTAATGCTTAAGACTGTCAGTTAGGTTTATTATTCTTTAATGATCACTAACAAAAATAATATGTTAATCATTACATGTTAGACCAGTGCTTTTTAAAGCTTTAATATCTATAGAGTTTACCTAGGGATCTCATTAAGATACATATTTCGATTCAGTAGATGTGGGATGGGGCCTTGAATTCTGCATTTCTAGTAAGCTCCCATGTGTTACCACCAGAAGAGTAATAAAGCATTAAACAAAAGTCCCCAGTATGGTTCTGGTACACGTTGACAAATTTGTTTAAACAGATAGCTATGGATGAGTTGATAGAGGCACCCTGTACTAAGGCCATGGCATTTGAGCTGAGATATGAATGGCAAGAAGGACACAGTCATATAAAGATCTTGTGGAAGAGCATTCAAGGCAGAGAAACATTAAAATCAAATAACCTGAGATGGAACAAGCTTTGGCTTGAGAGGAGGACTGATGGGAGATGAAACCTGTGAGAATTTGAAATGGGAAACCATTGGAGAGTTTTTAGGAAGGAAATAATGTGATATGATTCACATTTTGAAGATCACTGTGGAGGCTGTGTAAGGAATATATTGTAGAGGAGCCGAAGGAAGTGGGGAGCCATATAAAGAGGTTATTCCAGCTATTCATGGTTACAGTGGAACTGGAGAAGAACAGATGAATTTTTTTCTTTCACTGATAAATTGTGTCTAGAAAACCTCATTCAAGATAGAACAAATAGAAATTTAGCCCATGTTACAAACAAAAACATTATCTTAAAAAATACAAATTTTACTGGCACCGGCCTCTCTTATGACTAAATAGATTTCACCTAAAAATGCAGGTCAGACTACCATCATAAGAAAGAGAAATAATTTGGTAATTATTTTAAAAGCATTTTTCCAGAACAGTCAGGGCCATTTTGTGGAAATGGATTTTTCTGATTTTCACTTCTAAATGGCTTATACAACATGCTGAAGAGGAACGGATTGTCACTGTCAGTTGGGATTGTTACTTGGGTATGGCTCTCAAATTTAACTCATGCTCATACAGGTCTACCACCAGTCTGAAACTTGAACTGCCCTTAAAAATATATATAATAGAGCCTGGCTGGAGTGCCTCAGTTGACTAACCTCACCCTGTGCACTGAAAGGTTGCTGGTTTGATTGATTCCCAATCAGGGCACATACTTGGGTTTCAGGTTTGATCCCCAGTTCTCTCTCCCCCTCCCCGTTCCTCTCTCCCTCCCTCTCTATCTCTCTCTAAGCATGTCTTTGGGTAAGGGTTGAGAAAAAAAATTATGTATGATAGTGGGTGAGGATTGAGAAAAATATGTGTGATAGATATGTTATATAACTTTTCTTGCAGAAAAATTTCAACCACACAAAAATAGAATGAACTCCTATAGTATATAGCCACCATTGAGCTTCAACAATCATCGTTTTGTGGCCAATTTTGTTTCATTGATATTTTTCACTCCTCCCTGCACCCACCTACCCGGCTGGTTTATTATGAAGCTCCCTAATATCACTGGTTTAATTTGAGGTGAATCCCAGATATCTTTTTAAGAATTTTTGAAATAATATATAGCAAAATTTTTCATCTTAAATATGCCTACTTCTGGGGGTAAAAATGACTTGTCTCACATAAAGTCAGAGGAACAAAAGACTCCTCTTCTTCAGATATTTGACTTTTTCTCTTTGTTGTGAGAATGAAAAAAACAAAAACACTGGCTAGACTTCAAATTCTATCCAACAAGGTTTTTTGACTAATTAGGCTGCTTTTGGAGAAAATGCAGAACTACATTAATACCCTAGAATATCATTGGATTGAAGAATGTTCCCAACTTTGTTCAGCTCCACTCTTGTCTTCCAAAATAATTAGCTTGTAAATTTGATACTGGTTTAAAAAGGTTTCTTAGAACCTTGGATCCTAGATAAGAACTGGCTAGTGTTATTAGCAGTTTAGAGGCCCTGGAAAATAAATTATGACACTTGTAGGGTCAAGACTGTAGCGCTAGATAATCCCAAATGAAAAATATTTTCACCTGGCCTTGTTCCAGTTGCTAAGACTTTCTCTTTGAACATTACCCAGATGACTATTTCAAAGGGAGCTTGGTTTCATTTTTAATTTTGGACCAATTGGCAATATTTAAAGTATCCATAATATAAGTCCCAGTCACCACCCATCTAAATCCAAAAACCTTGTCATCCTAGGTCCCAATAACACCCATTATAAAAGGACTGGCTCATTGGACTCCTTTAGGGAACTACCTCAAAAAGCCTATACATTCTCCCATTTTAAGAAATTGGTCTGACTTGTTATATCTTGGCACACATGAGCTAGGAGCGTTCAACACTGATTATGTTAGCAAACAATATATAGAATCACAGCATTATATTGCAAAGGCTATCCCTTAACATAAAGGATCTCTGGAACATAAAATGTAATAACAAAATTAATTTTACTATAATGGGACAGGAAACCAAACCAAAGACACTGGACTTACCTACAAGAGCCCAATGCAGGAAGATTACCAAGACTGGCTAGCATATAATTATTTCGTATAACAATTCTAGTGTTCCTTTGTAGACTCAAAAGATGCATGTCTTATTTCGTCACTAAATATTAAGAGTTTTATTTAAAAAGATGCAATTATTTATTACATTCTCTTTTAATTTATCTTTATTGTTGAAAGTATTACAGATGTCCCTCGTTTTTCTCCCCATTGACACCCTCCTCCTCGCTCCTGCCCACCCTGCCGTCACCTTACTGTTGTCTGTGTCCACTGGTTATGCATATATGCATATCAGTTTTTTGGTTTATCTCTTCGTGCGCCCCCCCTTCCCTCAGAGGTTTATCAGTCTGTTCCCTACTTTCATGATTCTGGATCTCTTTTGTTCAGCAGCTTAGTTTGTTCATTATATTCCACAAATAAGTGAGATCATGTGATACTTGTCTTTCTCTGGCTTATTTTGCTTAGGATAGCATTATTTTTAAAAAAGTATGTTTACTATTTTATCCTAGGATGAGCATGAGATACTTTTTATTTTGTATTGGAAAGAAAGTACTATAGAAATCCAATAAATTTAGTAATGGTATGTGATGGGGGAAAGGTACCTTGTAGGGAAGTCTTCTTACATTTAAAAGAATTATGTCTACATGTCGTCTTTGTAGATTACAATAATGGGGTAAGATGGAATTTTTAAAGCCTGATTTTGATCCTTTTGTACTGTTTGTGTTAAGAAAAAGCCTTACAGTTAAAATACTATTACAAGGATGGGAAGAATGCTTTTTGGAATCACATTTGCAACATATGAGATATGGCAATTGGAAGAACAGGTTTGTAAGACTAGACTTTTAAAGCAGAAACCTGCAACAACCAGAGGCCCAACTATATTAAATTGTTGTCACTAATAGTTCACATCAGGCCTTTTTTTATTTTCAGTTAGAGGGGTGCTTTTAACTCTAACATAAACATTCACATGATAGTGACTTCCTGAAAAAAATATGCAGCTAAGCTAAAAATCCATCCTGTATGTTTCTTACTGGGACTTCTCAAAGACCATATAGATATTTCACATATTTTATTTAGACACTTAAATAGATTGTTTTGCATTTTTGCATAGTCTCCATTGAATTTGACATCTAAAGTGAAACATACTGGAATAGAAATGAGATAATAGGCATTTCTTACCTCATAACATCTTTGCAATTTTCAGAGATAAGCTGTGTGAAACTTGTGAAGGGAAAGAAATCACTACTATTTTTATTGATCTTAGTCACAAGTTGGAAAAGAAATACATACATTTACATTTATTAAGTGTAATAAGTGCCTTGTTATGACAACCCCATTCAATCACTATGCATGGATCAAGTGAGCCAATGACATGCTGATTTCTTAACTGCCCAAGGTTATGAACTGTTATTTTGGATTGTTATTTGGGGAAAATTACACTTGTTCTAATTTTCAAACAGCTATGGTGGAAGTTTTCTGTTAGGCTACTAAAAACTTCCATTTATAGCATATGTAGTGGGTAGATAATGACATAATTTTCTTACAGTTACATATACAAGTAATTAGCAGAGGAGAAACTACCCTGTTGTTCCCACACCAAGGGAAAACATGTAAGGACTATATAACTCATGAAGAATATTAATATTTTCTATCACAAAATATTGATAAAATTGGAATTGTATCAATCCATATTACAGAGTGTGATATTTTAGTCAAAGTATTGTGATAAAAGAAGGCTTTTAGCTTCATATCAAAACCTATTTGAAAATTAGGAGTATTAAAACATTTTTCTTATTTATGGTTTAATTTAGTGTAGTGCCTCATATGGTATCTTAACAGTCTTAGTATAATGAATAATTATTAAAGTATAATTATAAAGCATGACAGATTCTCTATAGATATTTGCAGAGATATTTCAGTGTAAAACTTTATTCAAATATAACTCAAATATATTTGTTGCCTTAATCTATATATTGTCAAATGCAAACATTTTATTTTTTGCTAATTCTTAACTTTAAGCAGAGGGCTTGAAATTAAGAAATTTCATTCTTATCTACTAATGTATTTGGAAAATACTTTTGTTCACTTTGTAAGGTCATTACAACCTAATTAATCAACCAACTTCAAAATACAGTAAATACTCTAAAATCTCTCTCTCCCAAGTAGGATACAGATATCAATAATTTCTTGTTGCTATTTTTATTTCTTAAGCCTTTATTCAATATTTCAATGTTACATTATGTATTCCCCTATAAAAATGTCTACCTTCTTTCTACCCACTACTACAATATATTGTTATATGTTTTTAAGGAAGTGGGTAGACTCATTTGGGGATGATATGCTTTGAAAGAACAGATTTGCCAAGCCAGTGATATGTTCTTAGAACCATAATAGCACCATGTGCAAATTAGTGGATTTATTTATTTAAAAATATATCATCCCACTTCCCTACTTAATGAAGTTAACCATCACCCTTGATTTAGTTATGTCTCTAAGAGTTATAAATAGCATGTAAGGAAGCAGCTATTTTACTCACAAGATTCAATGTGAGAAAAACAAATATATGCTGTATATACCATGCACTAGTTAAACTTGTTTTTTTTTTTTTTTAATTCAATAGTCTTTTGCCTGCTTTTTGGTAAGAAAAAGTATCTATCCTTGTAGCTGAATTGCATATCTAATATCAGAGAAAAATCTTCTAATGCAATAAGTTGTAAAATCTCTACCCCAACAAATTAATTCAGTATCTAGGAAGCATCTTATTGAAAAATAGTGAATTACACCCTACATTGACTGCAATGGAAGTTTAAATAAGTCGTGTGTTGCTATACTGAATACAAGAATGTGATGGAAAGGATTCAGGCCTCATAAATGGCTGACGAAACTCATCTGCAGAATGAATTCATTCCATTAGATTCACTGGGTAGTACCATTGTTCAAAATTTTGATTGGCCTTTTGTTATGGAAAAATAACAATTAAAGTACTAATGCAGACCTCTCAAAATACTTCTTTGAGCTGAAGAGTCATTCATGGCTAGAAAAGAAAAAAAAAGTTTACAACTGGCTAATAATTAATTAATTTTAGACATTGTCATGGTATGAACACAGTTTTTAAAAATGATTTAAATTAATAGATATAAAACCAAAGGAAATGTATTTCATTTTTGTAGTGCTCTTTTATATGTATATTCAATGATACAATGGTTTGTCTGACTTTAGTCAAGGTATATATTTCAAATGACTTGAAGCAGTAGGGAGGGAGGATTCAGTAGATTTCTTCCTTGGTGTCATATTTAGAAGTTAAATATGCCCAAATGTCTCTAACTATTAATATAGATATTTCATAAGTGAACTTACTTAAATATATTTTGAACTAGCTCTTTAAGATATCAAGTTTGATATTTATTGCTGCACATTTTTTAGATTTTTAAAATTATTTCTTTTATTGTTGACAGTGTTATAGATGTCCCCCAATCCTCCCTCTGCCCTTTACCCCCTTCCTCCAAGCCCCTGCCCTACTCCAGGCCTTTACCACACTATTGTCTGTGTCCATTGGTTTAGCATATATGTATGTAAGTTCTTTGGTTATCTCTTTCCATCTCTCCCCCCCTCCCTCTGAAGATCTGTCCGTCTGTTCCATGCTTCCATGCCTCTGGACCTATTTTGTTCGTCAGTTTACTATGTTCATTAGATTCCTTTTATAAGTAAGATCATGTGATATTTGTCTTTCTCCAACTGGCTTATTTCACTCAGCATAATACTCTCTAGGTCCATTCATACCATTGCAACGGGTAAGAAATCCTTTTTTACAGCTGCATAGTATTCAGTTGTGTAAATGTACCACAGCTTTTTTATCTGCTCATCTACTGATGGGCACTTTTTTAATGGAGACAGTAGTAGTGACTACCATTCTGTACACCCTTTATTTGACAGATCTTCACATTGATGCCACCTCTGGGCACATATAGTTAGCAGCAGCAATTGCTTTTCAGTCTTAAATTTCAACATCAAATAATGTCTGAGTGACAAATTTTAAATCCTATACTGACTTTCCCTTGCTGCTCATCTAGTTCTTGGGCTATCAGGTATCCTTTATTAGTTAACAAATAGGAATTAGTAATTCTAAACTAATTAATGACCTAAGAAACACAACATATGTCAAAGCTCAAATTATCTTTACTTTGCAGTTACTAAATGTTGGTTGCTTTGATTGATGATAGACAACCATGCATACAAGATAGATGGCTTTATTGTAGTTAGAAAAGAGCTTCAAAGCTAAACACTGTCTGAATTCTTTTTTTTTTATTAAATATTTGAGTTTGTTCA
Organism: Tadarida brasiliensis; assembly: GCA_030848825.1. NCBI lineage: Eukaryota > Metazoa > Chordata > Mammalia > Chiroptera > Molossidae > Tadarida > Tadarida brasiliensis. The sequence continues at coordinate 12,277,747 of CM061280.1, forward strand.
ACCAAAAGGTAATTTTAAATTGAGTTATTTAATAGATGCTTAATTTTATTAACTGTACACTTGCAGTTATTTATTAATTATATATCTATAGTATTTTATTAACTGTAAATCTGAGATTTTAAATTTTCTTCAAATGGTTTTGCAAATGATTAATTGGCATTTGTATATTTATCTATTGCTTATCATGGCATATTTAAGCATTTTAAGACTTTTATTGAAGTACAATAAACATATAGAAAAAAGTGTACATATAAGTGTACAACTAAATGAATTTTCCCAAGATAAGCACATGCAGCCATCACCCAGATCAAAAAACAGAATGTTATAGTACCCTAGTAGTCTTCCTTAAGCTCCCTTCCAATAAGTACCTGCCCTCAAGGCTAACTACTTCCTGACTTTAATAACCATAGATTAGTGTTATCAGCTTTTAGTACCTAAGCAGTTTTTAACAAAACAAAGGCTGTCATTTTCAGAGTGTTAAAGTCAGATACTGTATTGTTCCTAAGCTAGGATTCTCAACTTTTTTCTGTCCATTGCATCTGAGGGATATCATACATTCTTCCCATTTCTGTTGAGGGCTTACTGTTATAATCCCTTGGTAGTACTATAGGCGTATATAATTAGAAAAGGAACCCCAAGGTCATTCTGTTGTGTTATTAGGGTTTCTCAGACTCAGCACTATTAACATTTGGGGCTAGATAATTCTTTGTTGTGGGGGACTGCCCTGCACATTGTAGGATTGTTTAACAGGATCCCTGACCTTTCTTTACCTGCCAGATGCCAATAGTACTCAACCCCCAGTTGTGAAAACCAAAAATGTCTCCAAACAGTGCTAAATGTCCCCATAAGGGAAAAATTGCCCCTGGTAGAGAACCACTGTGCTAGAAAAACATATCCTTTATTTGATGTTCATTACTTTAAAGGTTAATAGGACAATAAGCAGAAGTTTTAGGAAAGTGGCTTTCAGTCCTTTAGAAGAAGGAGGTTTTAGTAATCAGCCACCTTAGCAATGTATTGGACCATTTACAAAGATGCTAAGGTCTTTATCATCTTGTCATCCTGGAGAATGTTGTGGAAGGTAGATGTTAGAGTACATGACATTTAAAGTACTCTTCATCAGCCTAACTATAACTACGGGATTTAAAGTTAGAGAATCTTATAATCTAGTTATAAAGATTCTCTTTCAAAACCTTAAATATTTAGAATCTACAGAAATAAGTACCACATACAAGATTGCAAGAAAATTATATTAAAACCTGCCCCATCTTCCATTCCCCTTCATAATCATCTATAATATTTTCTACCTGCTTTAGAAACAATAAGGTTTTTTGAAAATTTGAATAGAATTGGTTCAATAATTCCTAAGATGTACAAAGAAATAAAATTAGTACATTGCCAATGTTAATTGTTTTCCTCTTTGGGGTAAAATTAGATCTAATTTATTGTAGTTTAGATAATCAATTATAATACCCCATGTATGAATCATTTCAAAGTTTCTTATTTCTTACTATATACCAGTAAGGAAACTATGAAATATCTATAAATTTTTAGTACTAATAGGACTGGATACACCCAAGTGAACTTACACAGGTCCATTTGTCTTCCGTTTTCTCAATCACAATTGTCTGTGTGTCACTGCCTGGTGGTATATATTCATAGTCATCATACAGGAGGCCTAGGATTGGATATTGTGTCCTGTACCTACACAGAAAAAACAATTTAGTTTACAAGATGCACAAGAAAATAACTTTCATTCTTATTTAGTCACTCCTAGTTTGATACCCCTTATTAAATTAATTCGGCTCTGCATGACTTTTAACTTTTTTAAAAAACTATGTTATTTATTTTTTTAGAGAGAGAGATAGAAACATCGACTGGCTGCCTCCTGCATGCCCCACCACAGGGGATCCAGCCCGCAACCCGGGCATATGGCCTGACTGGGAATTGAACCGGAACCTCTCAGTCCTTGAGACGATGCTCAATCCACTGAGCCACACCAGTGGGGTGACTTTTAACTTTTTCTTTAAAAATCCCCTGTTTATATACAAATATTTACTACTATTATTTTCAAAAGAGTAAGAGGGAGGTACTTCTATTTCTGAGAATGGTGGACTACAGTCAGCATGAGACAGTGATAATAAAGAAAAGAAGCAAATGACATAAGCCCTACAAGTACCTGGAGATTTCCTTGGTCACAGGATAGGGAAAGGGAAGCCAAACAGATCCTAGCAGTCTCACCAAGTTTAGGTGACAGAATTTCAAGTAAAAGTATGCCAAAGTAGCCAGAATTTGTGGAGCAGAATAACAGATAGGAGAGAGCTACATAGATGTGGAGAGGTCAGGAGACCAGTAGAGGGTTTGCCACAAGTCTTTGGGTGAGTACTGATCATTGTAGGCATGTGAAAAAGTTACCGAGGCTGGGGAAAGAACCACTGGAAAGGAGTAGTATGGAAATTCCCAGACCTCATGTAATAATGGGAATAGTTTGTGTTCCACTAACCAGAGTGGAAAAAACTCCTAGTATGGGTGAAAACAGGCAGAGACTACAGAAGTATTGCCTTAGTAGTGGGACGACATTAGTCCTAGACTGCAGGTTGTTCTAACAGAGTTTAAAAGCATGACTTGAAAGTATTAAACTGTTTCCAAGTAACTTATTTTTATTTCAGAATTAAACCACAAGGAAGCAGGAATAAATGACTAACAATGAAGAGAAAAATAAATTATTAGAAACATACCAAGTAAGGATAGATAAAAGAAAGAAGCAGGCAAGAGTACAATTATTAGAAATATAAAGATATAAAATTTATACTAAAAAATAGAGGAAAGCATTAATAATATGAGGAGAACAATGAAGGATATAAAGATCTACATTGAACTTCTATAGATGAAAGTTGAATTGTATGAGATTAACAACATTTAGGCACTGCAGAAGAAAATACTGCTAAATTTGAAGACATCAAGAAAAAGTATCTAAAATAAAATGAGAGTAAAAACACTGAAAAAATGTACAGAGTATGAGTTAGCTATGGAAAACACCAGGTGCCCTCATATATGTGTAATTGATGTCCTAGAGGATTGGCATGAGACAAAAATAACTGAAGAAATAATGACCAAATTGTTTCCAAAGTTGTTCAATACTACCAACACACAGATCCAAGAAGTTCAATGAACATCAAGGAAAAAAATGATGAAGAAAAACACAGAGAGGCACATTATTATCAAATTGTAGAAAACCAGTGATAAAGAATCTTGCAAACAGCCAGAGACAAAAGAACATTGCTCAAAGGGGAAAATAATAATAAGATAAACAGCAAACTTCTTATCAGACAGTGAAAGTCAGAAGATGGTGGAACGACATCTTTAAAGTACAGATAGAAAAAAAAAATAACTATCAACTTACTATTCTCTACACAATAAAAATAACTGAATAATGAAGGCAAAATAAAGATAGTTTTTGGACATAAAAAGCCAAGAGAAGTCTTTACCAGCAGAGCAGCATGACAAGAAATATTAAAGGAAGTCCTTCAGGCAGAGGGAAGACAATATCAGATGGAAATTTGGTGCTAAGCAAAAGAATGAATAGCAACAGAAAAGGTAAATATGTGGGTAAATTAAAAATAGTATTGGATATATTTTCTTATTATTAATGTATCTTTAAAAATAACTATTGAAAATTATACTGTATTGGGGGTCATAATATATGTAAAAGTAAATATATGTGGCAAAATAAAAAGATCATGAAGGGGAAATAGACGTATACTATCATAAAGTTTGTATGCTACATGTGATGAGGTATAATAATATTATTTGAAGGTAAACTGTGATAAGATAAAGAATACTTTAAGCCTTTGCAATCATAAAAAAAGAAGTATATCTAATAGGCCAATTAAATAGATAAGATGCAATAATGAAAAAAATGACTAATTAATCCAGAAGGAAAAATGAAAAGAGGAGAAGTGGAACAAAGACAATATGGGACAAATAGAAAACAAATTGCAAGATGGTAAATTTAAACTCAAATATAGATAATCACATTAAATATAAATGGTCTAAACACTCCAATTGAAAAGCAAGTATTGCTACATTGGATAAAAAACACAAGACCCAACTATATATATTATTTATTAAAAGAAACTTTAAATATAAACAAATTAATAAACTAAAAATAATAGAAACATTTATCATGAAATCTATAATCAAAAGAAAGCTAGAATAGTTATGATATCAGATGAAGTAGCCTTTAGAATAGGAAGTATTAGTAGAGATATAAAGTTTTGCTTAATAATGATAGAGGTGTCAATTCATCCACAAGATGCAACAATCCTTAATTTTTATTTAATAGAACATTACAATCCTAAATGTTTATATTCCACCTACCAGAAATTCAAAACACATGAAGCAAAAACTGATAGAAATTAATTTAGAAATAAATTCACATTATGAGTTGGACATTTTGACATGCCTTGTAAGATAACTGATATTAGTAACAGAAAATCAGTTAAGATATAGAAGCTATGAACAACACTATTTACCAAATTGAGCTAAGTGAAATTTATAAAATGTTCCACTTATCATGAACAGATTATGCATTCTTTTCAAGGATATGGAACATTTACCAAGAGAATGTTTATTCTTGGCCACAAAACAAGTTTTAATAAATTTAAAACGATTATACTGAATACAAAGTATGTTATCTGACTATAATGAAAATAAATTAGGAATCAATAACAGAAATATGTCTAGAAAATCCCCATAGATTTCGAAACTAAAGGATACAGTTCTCTATAACCCATAGATCAAAAAAAAAATCAAAAGGGAAATTTAAAAATATTTTGAACTGAATGCAAATGAAACTACAACTTAAAATTGGGGGATGCAGCTAAAGCAGTGGTTAAGTAGAAACTTGTAACATTAAAAGCTTATATTAGAAACAGTCTAAAATCAATGTCCTATGTTTCTAGGTTAGAAACTAGAAAAGAGAAGATTAAGTGGAAAATAAACATAAGAAAATAAAGATAAGAAATCAATGAAATATAAAATTGTAAAGCAGTAGAGGAAAACCAATTAAAACAAAACCTGGTTCTTCAAGAATATCATTCAAATTGATATAGCTCTAACCAAACTGATTATCAAAGAAAGAAGTAACACACAATTTTCTAAAAACAAGTAAGAGAAGTTATCACCTCACACCTGTTAGAATGGCTATCACCAAAAAGACAAGAAATAACAAGTGCTGGCAAGGATGTGGAGAAAAGGGAATCCTTGTGCATTATTGGTGGGAATGTGAATCGGTACAGCCACTATGGGAAACAGTATGGAGGTTCCTCAAAAAATTAAAAATAGATCTATCATAAGATCCAGCAATTAATGTACACACATACACACAATGGAATATTATACAGCCATAAAAATAAAGGAAATCTTACCATTTATGAAATGAATGGACCTTGAGGATATTATGCAAGGTGAAATAAGTCAGAGAAAGACAAATACCATATGATCTCACTTATATGTGGAATTAAAAAAACACACAAATGAACTCATAGAAACAGAGAACACATTGGTAGTTGCCAGAGGAGGAAGATTAGAGGTGGATGAAATGGGAGAAAATGGTCAAAAGGTACAAACTTCCAGTTATAAAATAAATAAGTCCTGGGGATATGATGTACAGCATGGTGACTATAGTTAATAATACGATATTGTATATTTGAAAGTTGCTAAAAGAGTAGATCTTAAAATTTCTTATCTCAAGAAAAAAATTGTAACTATGTGTGGTGATAGATGTTAACTAGACTTAGATTTATACATTTTTCAGTATATACATAAGATGAGTCATGTTGTACACCTGAAACTAATATAATGTTATATGTCAATCATATCTAAATGATTTATTTATTTATTTTTTAAATCCTCACCCAAGGATAATTTTCCATTTATCTTCAGATAGAGTGGGCGGGAGAGAGAGAGAGAGAGATACATCGATGTGAGAGAGACACGTCTACTGGTTGCCTCCCGCATGACCCTGACTAGGGCCAGGGACCGAACCACAACCAAGGTACATGCCCTTGACCGGAATTGAACATGCGATTCTTTGGTCCACAGGCTGACGCTCTAACCTCTGAACCAAACCAGCCAGGGCCTAAATAATTTTTAAAAAGAGAGATTCTTTGTCTTGAAAGCATACTAAAGGAAATTATTACAACTTTATGCCCCAAAACATGATAACTTAGATAAAATGCACAAATTCCTTGAGAGACACAAACTACAAGACACGAATATTCACTCTTGCCACTTTCACATTACTAGAGGTACTAAGGCAATTAGATAAGAAAATGAAACCAAAGCAATCTGTAGATTCAATGCAATCCCCATCAAAATACCAACAAATTTCACAGAACTAGAACAAAATCTCCAAAAGTTTGTATGGAACCAAAAAAGACCCCGAATAGCCAAAGCAATCTTGAAAAAGAAGAACAAAGTAGGAGGGATCACAGTACCAGATATCAGGTTATACTACAAAGCCACTGTAATCAAAGCAGCCTGGTACTGGCACAAGAACAGGGAGATAGATCAATGGAACAGAGTAGAGAACCCAGAAATTGACCCAAGACAATATGCTCAATTAATATTTGACAAAGGTGGCAAGAGCATACAGTGGAGTCAAGATAGTCTCTTCAATAAATGGTGCTGGGAAAATTGGACAGCTACTTGCAAAAAAATGAAGCTAGACCACCAACTTACACCATACACGAGAATAAACTCAAAATGGATAAAAGACTTAAATGTAACTCGTGAATCTATAAAAATTCTAGAAGAAAACGCAGGCAACAAAATATCAGACATTATATGCAGCAGAATTTTCACTGATACAACACCTAAGGCAAGAGAAACAAAGGAAAAAATAAACATGTGGGACTACATCAAACTAAAAAGCTTCTGAACAGCAAAAGAAACAACCATCAAAACGGAAAGGGATCTCACTATATGGGAGATCATAATCAGCAATGATGCATCAGATAAGGGGTTAATTTCCAAAATATATAGAGTGCTCATACAACTCAACAAAAGGAAGACAAAGAACCCAATTAAAAAATGGACAGTGGACCTAAATAGACACCTCTCCAAACAGGACACACAAATGGCCAAGAGACATATGAAAAAATGCTCAATGTCACTAATCATCAGAGAGATGAAAATTAAAACAACTATGAGGTATCATCTCACACCTTTCAGAATGGCCGCCATCAACAAATCATCAAACAACAAGTGTTGGCGAGGGTGTGGAGAAAAGGGGACTCTACTACACTGCTGGTGGGAATGCAGACTGGTGCAGCCACTGTGGAAAACACTATGGTGTTACCTCAAAACGTTAAAAATTGAACTGCTATTTGACCCAATGATCCCACTTCTAGGAATATACCCTAAGAAACCTGAAACACCAATCAGAAAGAATATATGTACCCCTATGTTCATAGCTGCACTATTTACAATAGCTAAGATCTGGAAACAACCCAAGTGTCCATCAGTAGATGAGTGGATAAAAAAGCTGTGGTACATGTACACAATGGAATACTATGCAGCTGTAAGAAAGAAAGATCTTATCCTTTGAGACGACATGGAGGGACCTGGAGAGTATTATGCTAAGTGAAACAAGCTAGGCAGAGAAAGACAAATATCACATGATCTCACTTATTTGTGGAATATAATGAACTAAACAAACTGATGAACAAAACTGATCCAGAGACATAGAGGTGGGGTACAGACTGACAAGCCTCATAGGAGGGGGGGTGGGGGGAGAGATGAACCACAGAACTTATATGCATCTATGCATGACCAATGGACATAGACAACAAAGCTAGGGATGGGGCAGGGGGGATGGAGAGGAGGGTGTCAAAGGGGGAAAAAGGAGAAACATCTGTAAAAAAAACAATAAAAAAAATTTTTTTTAATAAAATTAAAAAAAATGTTGAGCTAGGTGTAAAAAAATTTTTAAAAAGAAAGTAAATGCATCAAGATTGCAAATAACGTGAAACAATTTCTGTTTGCAAATGGTATGATCTTGTATATAGAGATTTTAAGAAATCCAATAAAATTATTAGAATTAATAAATGAGTTTAGCAAGGTTAAAGAATACAGTCAATAACAGAAAAATAAATTTTAATCCTATACACTTGCAATGTACAATCTAAAATGAAATTAAGAAAATAATTCTATTTACAATAACATCAAAAAATATAATACGTGGAAATCAATTTAACAAAATAACTGCAAGACTTGTGCAATGAAAATTATACAATATTTTTAAAGAAATTAAAGAGGATCTAAATGAAAAAGGATCCCATGCTCATGGGTCAGAAGACGTAATATTGTTATCATGGCAGTCATTCCCAAAGTTTTCTATATATTCAATTAAATTCCTATGGGAATCTCAATGGAATTTTTTACAGAAATGGACAAGCTTATCCTAAAATTCATATGGAAAAATCAAAGGATCAAATATAGCTAGAGCAATCTTGAAAGAATGATTTGAAGGCTCTCATTTCTGGTATCAAAACTTAACAAAAAAAGCTATAGTAATCAAGACAGTGTGGTGCTTGCATAAAGACCAGTGTGGTGCTTGCATAAAGACAAATAGGTCAGTGGAGTAAAATTAATAATCTACTTGAGAGTCTACAAATTTGCCCTTACATTTATGATCATTTGGTTATGGGTACCAAGGCAATTCATAGGAGAAAGAATTGTATATTCCACAAATGATGTTGGGACAACTAGATATCCCCATGTACAAGAATGAACTTGGACCTCTACTTTACACAATATAAAAAAATTAACTAAAAGTGGATCATAGAACTAAATGTAATAGATAAAACTGTAAAACTCTTAGAAGAAAAAGTGGGTTTAAATCTTCATGAACTTGGATTAGGCAATGGTTTCTTATATATGATAACAAAAGCACAAGTAAGAAATGAAAAAAAAATAGATAAATTGGACTTCCTTAAAATTAAAAACTTCTGATTCAAATGATAATATCAAGAAGGTGAAAAGATAACTCATGGAATGAAAAAGTATAATTGCAAATCATTGCAAATCACATCTTTAGTAAGTGTTTTTTATCCAGAATATGTAAATATCTCTTGCAATTCAACAATTAAAAAAGCCAATAATCCAATTTATAAATGGAGAAGAAACTTAGTCATTCTCCAAAGAAGATATATAAATGGCCAATAAACACATGAAAAAATATTAAACAACATTAATTATTAGAGAAATACAAATCAAAATCATGATGAAATACTACTTCTCACCCCTTTGGTTGGCTATCATTCAAGAGATAGACAATAAGAATTTGGGAGGATAGAGAGAAATTGGAGCCCTCGTATACTACTTCTAAAATGGTGCAGCTAGTTGGTAAAACAGTTTAGCAGTTCCTTAAAGAGTTAAACATAGTTATCATGTGACCCAGCATTTCTACTCCTAGGTTTCTATTAAAAAAAAAAAAGAGTCTATATGTCCACACAAATTTGTACGCAATAGTCATAATGGCCCACAATTTTAAACAACCAAAATGCCCATAAATTGGGAAATGGATAAATAAAATATTGTATGTCCATAAAATGAAATACTATTTAGTAACAAAAGCAACAAAGTACTGACCACATTTTGTATAATTCCATTTACATAAAGTGTCCAAGAGAGACTCTTGCTGAAACCATTTATTCATAAAGAGTCACTTTCTATTTGGTTATGCTAAATTGTTGGGATGTATGCTGTGGTCATATTGCTACTATGAGGGGAGACACTGCCTAAGAATGACATCTACACAGGAAAGAGCACGGCCAAGAGACAGAGAAAGCTTTCTGAAGATGTATTTCCAGCACAAGAATCCATGTGAAAACTAAGTGATACCAATTAAATGAATTCACTAAGTCCCAGTTTAAGTTTGGTTTCTGGCATGTGCAACTGAAAGAGTCCTGACTCATATAATTTGCTAAACAACCAATTATTTGCTTTTCACTTCCATTCTACTTAATATATTATAAATACAGGAAAGGTGTTCTACAGAATTTTATTGACCATAATAGCTATATCTTTCTGTGCATATTTATTCTTTAGTATAATTACTGGTCTGAAAAAGACACCAAACTCTGTCTAGGGATGTAAGTAAGTAAATATAAATAAATAAATAAAATTTATAATTTATATATATATATAAATTATAATGCTATAACTTAGATTATATAATAACTAAAGTCATATTAAATTTCGTCAAAGATACGTTACTTTTTAGTAGTAATTGTAGTCCTTCCACCACTGGAGGGTTGGTTATGAGATGAATATATTTCTTGTCTCAACTTCGAGAGTTCCTGACAAATGAAAGGCAGTATAATCATTTGAAAACAGTGGAAACATGAGTTAAGGAGTATGTTCAATCATTTAACAAGGTTACTAAGAATAATTACTTGTTTTTCTTCCTTGTTAGCCTTGAGGTAAAAATGTTCTAATCCTACTTGTTGAATACTATATATTCTTGTTTCATAGTACCCAATAAGTTACATTATATATCTGTGCAGGAATCCACTAACTGCTATAGGACTTCTATATTTGAGGGATAACATGAGATTGAATGGGCATAGTTCTCAAGATGATGTGAAAGTTTTTGTCCTAAAAGGCTTGACAGGTATAGCCATAGCAGAAAAGTACTGAAACTTCAATATGGGAGCAGGTATTGTTTTCTAACAGAAAATCAACCACTGAAACTTATTACAAGTACCATTTGTTCAACAACAGCAATAGAACATTAGCCACCATTTTTGGTAGTTCCTCCTTTGGTACAAATTTTATAACAGATCCTGGCTATATGCTACAGGTACAGAGGAATAGAACCAGTCTCTTGCTGAAGCAGCTAGCAATCTAGTAAGAAGCTCACAGTCTTATTGAGAGTGTCACCGCCAATGATGTATAAAGTCAATGTCTTTCAAATATTAAATGCACAATGGCACTTATTTTTACTTCAATTCTAGCTTTCATTTGAATTATTTCTCCTGAAATATGAATCTTCTACCTCTTCAGACTCACATTCTACTTCATGAATACAGTGAGTCTTGGAAATGTGTCCCCCTCTAATTCATGGGAAGTATTTATCCTACAGGACTGAGTTGTATTGTTCCTCTCTACCCTTATCCCTTCCTTTCTTACCTCTGACTGACGCTTTATAAGGGAATCCTTCTCTTCCAGCAAGCTTGTCAGTTCATGAATCTTGAACTGGAAATCACTGCAACTTCCTTCTCTTCTTGAAACATCTTTTTGGTACTGATTTAATTGAGTCTAATAGTTTAAAAAGAAATAAGAAGTATTACAATTCTTATATACAAAATAGGTAACTGAGTTCCAGAGAGGTTGAATGACATAAAGTCATATAGCTAGCTATGAAATGAAGAGCAAAATACCAATAGTTATACACATTTTTAGACCTTTATGAATGCAAAATATGAATTGAAATGCAAATTAGAAATTTCTCATCTTTTTAAAAGTGCCTTTACTATTTAGGGCTAGGCATTACATAAGGAGCCAGTCTTAAGCCACAATAATGAAAATAAAGCTAAGAAAACAGGAACTTTATATTCCTTCAAATTCTAATTAAGGAAAACTCAATAATAATAACTAATATTATGCTGTGATTTGCAATTCACAAAATATTTCTCCTACATGACTTATCTCAGTTCTCACAGCAGCCCTGTGAGATAAGTATTATTACAATACTTATTTACAAAACATGTAGATGAGATCCAGAGAGGTTAAATGACACAGAGTTATACAGCTAATGAGAAACATAGCTGCAACTAACTCAAAGACAGATCTTCTGACTCCAAATCCTGTCCATTTTCCTCTTTAGTATATTATGTGTGCATAGATGGCCGTTAGGTTGAAGTGGTATTAGTAATGTTGGGATGAAAAAGAAACCAGTGGAGGAAATCTGCTAGAAAAATCACTAGGCTTTTGAACAAATAATATTTTGTTTCATTTTGATTTTTGGTCAGAATTGTACAGTGATATTTGGAGAGAAAAATCTGTGCTCAGTTTTTGCATTAAAATATTTAAATATATTTAGCTACATTTAGGAATCACTAAATTAAGAGTCAACTTGACCTAAAAGTACAAGATAAGGCAATGCATACTTATTCTCACAAATATCACCTTAATTTTGATGCCAATTACATGTACATAATTCCACACTGTTTTTATGCTTGTGCTTGACAAAGGTATTTCTATGTATTGTCCCTCAAAGTAAAGTGAAGATTTTTATGAATCTAACTATGGCTTTTCTGGATAATCTCAAATGTTTCTCTTGCCTGCATAAGCATGCTTTAGGCAAGATCATAAATGGTCCCCCTGCTATCAAATAAATAAATAGATAAAAATTAAAAACCAAAACCTTGAACTTAATATATTTTTGATTTCCTAGAAAAGATTAAGCTAAATTAGAAAATAATTTAGCAACATTCTATAAACAGTGATATATATATTTAAACAAAAGGTTCTGTGGCACATTCTTAAAATTCTACCTTCACTTCATTTTTCCGTGTAGCTTTAAACTGGAACCATCATTATTAGAAACTGTGTGCTCACCTGCGTATTTATACAGTGTAGGATCAACTTACCCTTAGCTTACAGATCTCTCTGTCTTTCTCCACTCTTAAGTTTTTTACCATCTCCATGTACTGGTTACCAATCTCATCCATTTTAGCCTGTAGCATTGGACCTGTGCAAGTCTCAGAAACCTACCCAAGACAACACAACTTTCTGTAATTGGATTATGAGGGAAATAGATATAATATTACAACAGTTATTACATGAAAATCTCATGATTATATGAGAAATTGAAATAATGAGAGCAAATTTTAGGAATTGCATTATACAGCCCAAATGGTAATAAGATAAGACCTAACTGCATATGAGAACATCAGAAAGCAGTCCATGTATTTTCTCAAAATGAATGGGATTATATATGTATATATATGTGTGTATATATATTTATTCATACAATATAATTACAAATATAAGTGTGTATATATACATATATGTATGTGTATATATATATTTGCCAATGCTAAGATCACAATAGTATAATTAATGCAATAACATATATTTAGAACAAAATTTTAATACCTGAGTTCTAAGATTTTTATTCTCTTGCTCTAAATTATGTTTACAGTATTCCAGTTCTTTTAATCTATATTCCATGTCTGATAGTGTATGTCGAAGAGAGAGATTGCTTTCTTCCAATGTTTGACATTTTGAAGTTGAGTCTTGAAGTCCTTGCTATAAAGAAGAAACAAGTAAATAAGATAAATGGGTTCTACTTTGGGGGGGGGAGAGTGCTCTTTCAGTTGATTAATTCCATGAAATAAAGCAAATGTTTTTCCATGCCCAGTTTTCTTAAATATTGACCCTTAAATTGTAAGTTAAATCAGCCATGTAAAATATTAGATTCTTGCCTTTATTCTGACTTACCTATCCTGAGTGAAAAGGAATCAAGACTAGATGAAGTATCATTGTACCAATTTAGCAATCTGACCCTTTCTATTTTTGACAGTACTATACCCTGCCTTCTAATAGACACCAGCATGACCATGTGCCTTATTATTTATGTGACAACTGTAAGCTGAGCAAACATTTGTGATTGTCATAGGAGTGGAGATTAGGAAGAGATTAGCCTTAGAAACTCATTACAATTTCCTAGGAATCAACTGTGCTCGGACATCTGGAGAACACTTCTGGAGTTGATTCTTTCATTTATTCATTGAACAAACTATTTATTTATAGATCAAATGTGTTAAGATCTATAAAAAAACTTTTTTCATGACACATTATTAGATTAAATCAATGAGTGAACTTATATTTTCAATATTTATGCAATTCTTATCACTCAGCATCATAGATAACTATGGGCTATGTACAATTTATATCTAAAATACATAAGATTATCCTTTTCTGAGAGGCTTTTCAGTCATTGGAAATATCCAAAGCCACTCAGTTCTCATATGAACAAATTGTTCCATCATATTTTAATTGTGTCTGGATTGTATCTCATAAATCCAATGTGCCAGTAATTATGCATAGGAAAAGCCATCAATCTAGTTTATCATCAATGAAAATGTCAAATTACCTGCTGCTGACGATTATTTGCTCTCACTGATGCCAAGAGTTCTTCATATTCTTTTATTTGAGTTTCTTTGAAAACCAAGTCCTTTTCAAGTCTTAACTTGTCATTTTCCAGGGACTAAAACAAAATTATTTGTTATGAATCAGTTACAGAAACTTGTCCTAAGTCACATATTACAAAGACTTATTTACATTGGAACGTTTAAATAAGCACTTTTCATTTGTAGTTGCTTAATAAATAGAATTCTTTAAAGTTAAGCAAAATATGGATACAAAAGTATTGAAACTTTAAAAACCTGCATATTGAAAGAGACAACATGATGGATTGGCTAATTCAAAGTGCAATGAAGCAGAAACTTCTGAATGATTTTAATGTTTTGCCTTAATCTACAAAGACTTCTTGTTAATCCCAGCAGGTGGTGAATTTTCAAAGTGGAGTCTAAATGTATTAATCAGAACCCAGAAACAAACAAAAAAAAATCCCACTCCAAACAAAGTCCTCAAGGAGTTATTCTTTGGATGAAAAGCATTCTGACTGTATCTAGCTGATGGCACTAAGAACACGAATTAAAATAGAAAAAGTTAAATGTTTGTAGAGAGAAGTTTTTAAGTATTCAAAGAAATTCAGACTATGCTTTATTATTACAGAAAATGGGGAAATTCCCATTCAGTGAGTCAGATTATTCTAATTTTACAAGCTACTCCCTGGCTTTAAGCAATACATTACTTTAGTGTTAAACTAATTAATAGGTACATTCCCAACTTTCTTTCTTTTTACATGGGGCAGTTCTTTTCTCCTCTCAGGCTCAGTTAAATGTTTCAAGAAAATAACTGTGTCTGGGTAAGTATAATGTTGTGTTGTGTTGTGCTAAATTTTAAAAGGTAGACTGAATGCCTTGATTTCTATCTTAGGAAGGTAAGAACTACAAAGACTTTGGAAAGAAAAATCAAAATAAATGTTACTGTCAAATCATTTTGAAGATGTCCAAGCTCCTCCCGTATGTTGCTGAATGTGGACAGCACCAGCCGGAGTGATTTATCAGACATACCCCTCATCTGGAGGAAGAAAACAATTAAGAGTTTACTTTTACTAGCATTTAAAATAGACAATATAAGTGATAGTGATCTTATTTTTCTGTTCCAGAAGCAAACTTATTAACAGTTTTATTTTTGATATGGCAATACTGTTACTAACATGTATAAATAATTCAGGCAATTTTCTTAAAGAGATCATAGCTATGTAATTAGAACGGGGTCTATTATTTTTTCCATGAAGAAGTATCATCTTTTTCACAAGACAGAAATTTATCAGCAAATTGTCAAACTTAGTTTTATTCTTTATTTAAAGATTAGAAAAGATAATACAGTCAACCTTCAAATAATAAAATACACCTTCCAAAGTGTGCTGCCAAATGCATGGATTTTGCCTCAGATGAGAAGAAAATGACTTTAAGTTTAAAGTATAGAAACATCTCACATTTTAAAGAAGATGGAGAAGAGCCTTTTTACTAGGATAAACTACATTCTTCAAAGGAAAAAAAAAAATTAAGGCAAGTGTCATTTCTGGAAAGATGAAGTAGAAATACTTTTCCCTATTTTTCCTGCTAAGTATAATTAAAAGCCCTGGGCATTATATATAAAACGACTCTGCAAAGTGAAAAGAAAGAAGTCTGGTTAGGAACATTGGGACCTGAAGAATGATACAGAAGTGAGTTTGTGGGTTTTCTTTTTGCTTCATACATCACAGATTAGTGTTATGGAAATCAATAGCCCAGAGACACCATTGGGTACAAATAACAAAAGTCCCTAGAAAAGCCTGCTCTCTGTAGCCAAAGGACCATGAAAAGGGCAGCCTAGCGAGGGGAAGTACTTTTAGATAATAATCACTCTACTCCAGCTAAACACCACAGAAAAAAAAACCCTGCAACACTTCTCCTATCCAAACCATCAAAAGCCAGGAAGGAAGCCTACATTTTCCCCCTCACCAGGCCTTAAAAAGGTGCATCAACACCACTCACCAGATTGGTGTTAGAAAAGGTAGAGTGAAAAGATGGAACTGTCATCCTCACTGGGCAAAAATGAGACCACAAGCACTGTGGTATCAGCTGAGACTATGAAATGAGCCTAGACTCTCACCTTATTCAGCAGTAATAAGATACGGCTCCACCTCTTTGCTAGGGTGATGTCAGAGGATGCTTAGTGGAAAGTAAGGACCTTTACCACTGCCTAATGGAAATGAGACCACTCAACTTGCAGTGTCAGTGGAAGCCAAGTGGGGAACAGTAATAAGGAATTCCTTCCTATATCAATCAAGCCCTAAAAAGGTGGGGGCCTAGCAGAGGGCCACAATTCTCTCTCCTGCTCAGGAAGATCAAGAGGCTTTTTTCCTGATCAGTGTCAACAAAGGCTAAGTGGGGAACTTGGACTTCCACCCCCAACTGGCAATAATAGACAGTACCCTCATTTCCCCTGTTATTTCAATATCAGAGGAAGCTTGCTAACACAGAAAATTTGAATAATATCCAAAGTCATACATAATACTAAAAATGTCCAAGTTTCCATTTATAAAAAATCACTCATCATTCCAAGAATCAGGAAAATCTCCACTTGATAAAAATATTAATAGATGTCAACATCAAGATAACAGAAGTGTTAGAATTGTCTAAAAAGAATTTGAAAGCAGACATCATAAAAATGCTTCAACAAGAAATTGCAGACTTAAAACACAATGGAAAGTACAGAGCAAATAATTGCTGACCTTGAAGATAGAACATTAGAAAGTACTCAATCTGAACATCAGAGAGAAAATAGATTGAAAAAAAATTGAACAGAGCCATGGATACCTGTGGGAGTATGAAACATATCTAACATTCCTGTCATCAAAATCCTAGAAAGAAAGAAGAAAGGGTAGAGCTGAAAATGTATTTGAAGAAATAATGACTGAAAACTTCCCCAAATTAGCAAAAGCAATAAGCATACATATTCAAGAAGCTGAGCAAAGGCCAAATACAATAAATCCAAAGAAATCTATGCCTAGACAAGTTGGTCAGATTTCTTAAAACTAAAGATAAACTAAAAATCTTGAAAGCATCAAGAGAAATCTTAACTATTGAGAGTAACATTTCAAATTATAGCAGATTTCTCATAAAAAACCATAGAGGCCAGAAGAAAGTGACATACCATTTTTAAATGCTCAAAGGAAAGAACTATCAACTGCAGTTTGTATCTAATGAAAATATGTTTTAGGAATGAAGGGGAAATCACAAAAGTTTCAGAGGAAGAAAAATGAAACAATTTGTCACTAAAACCTACCCTGAAAGACTGGCTGAAGGGAGTTCTCTGAAGAGAAAGAAAATGATACAAGAAGGAAGTTGGAATATCAAGAAGGAAGAAATAAGTTATACTGTGTAAACATTAATCAAAAGGAAATAGGCATGTTATATTTATATTAGATAAAAATGACTTCAGAACAAAGAAAATTACCAGGGACAGAAAGGGTCATTACATAATGATAAAAGGACCGATCCACCAAAAAGACATAGAAATCTTAAATGTCTATGCACCAAACAACAGAGCTGAAAAATGTATGAAACAAAAACTGATAGACTGAAAGGAGAAACAGACAAATCCACAGTTATAACTGAAGACTTCTAACCCCCTCTCTCAGCAACTGATAGAACTACTTGGCAGAAAATGAGCAAGAATATAGAACTCAACAATACTACCAACCAAAGGCTCTAATCACTATTTATAGAAGACTCCATCCAATAACAGATACACATTCCTTTCATGTGCCCATAGAACATATAACAAGATAGAACATATCCTTTACTATACAACAGAACTTAACTATGTCAAAGGAATTGATCTCATATGGAATATGTGCTCTGACCACAATGGAATCAAAGTAGAAATTGACAACAGAAAGACAACAGGAAAATCTCTAAACACTTGGAAACTAAACAAACATATATAATGCACTAGTCAACACAGAAATCTAAAGGGAGATAAGGGTACCAGAGGGAAAGAGGGGTGGGGGGAGTTAGAAAAGAATAAAAGGGGGATAAATGGTGATGGAAGGAGACTTGACTTTGGGTGGTGAACACACAACACAATATACAGATGATATATTATAGAATTGTACACCTGAAACCTATATAATTTTATTAACCACTTTTATCCAAATAAATTCAATAAAATTTTTAAAAAGGGATATAAAAAATGCATAGAACAGAAAGAAAATGAAAGTACATTCCACAATTTGTGGAACAGAGCTAAAGCCATAATGAGAGGATATTTATAGCACTAAAGGCTTGCCAGAGGGAAAGGGGTGGGAGTGGGGGGTGAAGGGGGCCTAATGTATGATGATGGAAGATTATTTGACTCTGGGTGGTGAGCACACAGTGCAATATACAGATCTTGTGTCATAGAAATCTACACATGAAACCTATATGCTCCTATTAACCAATGTCACCCCATTAATTAAAAAAAGAAAGAAAATAGGAAAGGTCTCAAATCAACAATCTAACTTCCCATATCAAGATACTGAACAAAAAAAGGAGCTAAATAAACCAAAAGCAAGCAAAGGAAGTAAATAATACAGACAAGAGCAAAAATCAATGAAAATGTAAACAGGAAAATAGTAAAAGAGATCAATAAAACTAAAATCTAGTTCTTTGGGAAAAAAAATCAATAAGCATGATAAACCTCCAGCAAGACTGACAAAGAAAAAAAGGGAGAAAACAAAAATTGCTAGTACCAGCAATTAAATAAGGGATAGTAATACAGACCCTGCAGACATCAAAAGGATAATAAGGGAATACTGTGAACAACTATAGTCACATAAATCTGACAATTTACATGAAATGGACTATTTCCTTGACAATCACAAGCTATTACAACTCACCCAATATGAAACAGATCATTTGAATAGACCTATAACTATTAAGGCATTGAATTTAGAATTTAAAAAACTCCTGCCAAACAAATATTGAGGACCAGATATTTTAACTGAAGGATTCTACCAAATGTTTAAAAGAAGAGTTAATATCAAGCCTATACAATGTCTTCCAGGAAACAGAAAAGGAAGAACCACTTCTCATTTCATTTTATGAAGCTAGTATTATCCTTATAACAAAACCAAAGATAATCCAAGAAAGGAAAACTACAGACCAATGTCTTTCATAATCTTAGATGCAAAAATCCTTAGGAGTTTTTTGTAGAAATAGGTCATGAATGCACTTTGGATGAGCATTCCATCTCCAGAGGTAATATTTAGGATGTCTCCAAGGTTCAGGTTCTGCAGAACATATGTGTTCCCCATACCATTGTCTCTTTATAATACAGAATGTGTGCCACTAAAAAGAATATTTAACTTTTACAAATATGACACCAGGTCCAAAATTTGGATGATTAGCAAAGATTTGAGACCAAATGTCAAACTTAGAAATTTTCTTCACTAGACAAAACTAGGTTATCTTCAGAATCCTTTCTAGCAAATACATGTATTCTTTTTAGTCATATTCCCATAACACCTCTCTTGGTCTATCTCTCCCTGCATTGTAGGGGAATTTACTGCTTTAGTGGTCTCCAGCCTTCCACAATTTAAGAAAAGCAAGGCACTTGTTTTTCCATCTCTCACTGCCAGGGCTAGGGTAGGGAGAGGTAGAAAGTAGAATGGAGAAGAGGAGAGCAACAGATATAAGTTGGAGTCAGGTTTTGCTACAGCAGTGAGGAGTGACTAAGGACATTCCACAGTAAAGAATAATACAGGGTGGGTCAAAAGTAGGTTTACAGTTGTTTGTATGGCAAATAATACAATAATGAATGAATAACAATACAAAAATAAACTTGGTGTTTTGAGTAGTCACAACTATAAACCTACTTTTGCCCCACCCTGCATTTCTAGAACACGTTCCTGAATTCCAGTCATGTACTACTAGTGTTTAGTGATCTGACCAAACTATAATGCAACCTTTTTAAATCAAAATACAGTATAATCAATTATTGGGGAAAAGGATTTTTATTTGAAAATTTCTGTTCTTAATTAAGGGAAGCATCCTTATCACAACCACTCTTGACCCCATCTCACCTGCAAAATATAGCGAATTTGTTGTTTTGTAAACTCTGACAATCCTTTAGGAATCAAGGACTCAATGTCTTCTGACTGTAAGAAAAGAGAGGCTTATCCATTGAACAGTTTACACATTAGTATGTTAATCTTAGAGTCAGCAGTCCACAGACTTGTGCATCAGGCTTATTTTTAGGGACATCAAAAGGTTATTTCACTTTTTGGGTAATAGTTGCTACAAATTTAATTTCTAGCTTACTTTTAAAAAACAGATTATACTACACTCACCATCAAAAGAACCCTGAATTTGAGACATTTTAGGGAAAAGCTTTGGGTAACCAATTATATGTCCCATTTCTATTATTTTCAAGAGCAATTTAAAACCAAGAAGATGTCCCTGGCCAGGTGGCTCAGCTGGTTGGAGCATTGTCCCACACATCAAAAGGTTGTGGGTTCAGTCCCTGGTTGGGGCACCTACAGGATGCAACCAATCAATGTTTCTCTCTTTCTCTCCCCTCCTCTCTCTCTCAAATCAGTAGGAACATATGCTTGGGTGAGGATTTAAAAAAATCAAATTAAAAAATAAAAACAAAAGGATGGCCTGTTTAATCTCATTAAACACTTTATTTCATGTATCCTTCAACAACCTTCTGGAAATTTTGTTGTGTGGTAGACATGACATTTTAGAGGCTGATTTTAAACAATGAAAATTTGGAGAAATAAAATAATATTAAGGGTTTATTGAAAATTCACAGAGCTGTGGTGACTTTTGAAAGATGATGTTGCCACAGCAACACTGAGAAGCTTCAACTAATTTTATGTGAGAAGCTGAATTGAAGTCAGTATTTTTAAAGGCAATTTAGGGCTTACTGAAAAATTGTAATAAATGCAGTATATCAGTAAATTGGAAACAAAGACAAAAATTAACACAAAAGAGGCCACTGTGCTTTATTACATTGAAATTTGTTCTTTCTCTATTTGATGACTTCTTCTATTAAAAGTAATTAGTAACAAAATGTACATATATAGTAGAATTAATGCTTGAAAAAATGGTTCAAGTTGTTGGCTATTTGTCATGGGACATACAAGATTTCAAAATACATTAAAACTGAATTTGCTATTTATTTAGTTAATATGGATTTCAGTTTTATAAAGCAGAGACTATGTGGTCAATGAAATTTAAACGTCCTGATAAATAAAGACAAATTAAATCATAAAGTGGCAGCTGATAAAACTTTTCGCGTGTGAATGATTTAAGATTATTACTTTTGCAGCCATTACAAAGATATAAATTCCTATATCCTCTTAAAAGCAAAATGATCATTATTTCTTGTTCCAATTTTAATAAATATACCAAACTAACCTGTGTTCCCAGTCTAATAAAAGTACCAAACTGAATCAATATTATTCGTGCAAATATCAGAATTTGCTTTGCTATCAACTATGTTTGATTTTTAACTCTCTTTACACTTACCTCATCTGTGGTCTCAAAGTCCTGTTTGCTGCAAGAATGAAAAAAAAAAAAAAAGATAGACAACCTTAGGGAAATGTATACACTGATCATCCATAAATGCTAATGTTCTAATTATTTTATCTCACTTTTCAATATTTCAAAATAGCACCAATTCAATTTATAATCCAAATGGAAATTTAAAAAATAACTAACATGTCACTTCACAAATATAAAGATAATTTGCTTTTAACTAGCTAATCTGTTAAAAAGAAATAATACCCAAATAACAAAGCAATAGACTATGCAGAATTGGTTAGTACCATCCGTTAACACTGTCTATTTGAGGCTAGACATAGAAAGCCTCAGTGTTTGGCAATAAATGCTACCTGATTGAATGAATAATGCTAATAGTTGTTCCCTATTTATACCTCCCTTTTCTCCTTGTAGTGTCCTTTTCAGTGCTGATTCCAGCTTCTCTCTACTGTGTTTTCAAGTTTTATCAAAATCTAAACTTGCGAGACAAGACTGAGTAACTCATTCAATCTACACTACCGTATAAATGACAGAGACATAGCGTAAAGGGTATTTGAATGTTTGTATAGGGACAGACCTTAAGCGACATGACCAAAATTTTAGTATGATAATAGAATTTCCAGCATCAAAATGAGGGTTTGGCCATGAGAGTTGGAAGGACCCCCCTCTTTTTTACTTATTGTTGACACTGTTACAGATGTCTTCCATTTCTCCTCTTTTTACTCACCCCCTTTATGAAGCTATGTTAGGTAGGCAAATGCTGGAAGAGAATTACTAGTGATTATATTAGTTTGGCACTTGCTTCTTGGAGGAGTGGTGAAAGCTGGGAAGGATACAGTTCTAGTGTTGTCAGTGGCAACAGATAGGCATTTATTTTTGCTTACTTTTTCCCTCTGCACTTAGTGGAAGAATTAGGCCCAAAATACATTTAGTGAATATACTTCTTAAACAAACAACAACAACAACAACAACAACAAAAAACAGCACTCATGTTCTGACTGCAAGATAGAATATCTTTAAGTAAGACAGTCTTCGAAAATCATAGATATATGATTGACATATCTCAGTAAAACAGAAAAGCGATGTAAAGATGTTAAACTAGTACATTAGCTCCTACATTTACCTTCTAAGTGCTTATGAGTAATATATTGCTTATTGAAATAAATGGGTCACTCACTGTACAAAACTTCTTGCATGCAGTTATAAAAATATACAAGCTAATATGGAGAAGAACTGAAGTTTCCATTTCCCAAGACATGACAGCACATGTGCGATCATCTGTATGTATGTGTGTGTGTGTGTGTGTGTGTGTGTGTGTGTGTGTGGTATTTCCTGTGTTGCTTAAAATAATAGAAATTCTGGGGAGGACATAGCAAAACAAAATGAAATATCTTCTAGTTATTTAATGTCCTACTAAAGTAACTGCATCCATATACTAGAAGGTAAAACAAGTGAAAATATCAATCACAATGCAGTTTTAGTATCTTGCATTACTGTTAACTGGAATCATCACTGTATTAATAGGATTTTTATGTTTAAAATTCCAATTCCAGTGCTGACCTAGTACACATGTCACTAGTCCCTTACATATTTCTATAAATAAGAAAATAATACAAAGAAACAAAACAAGAAACAGTCAACAGGACTTAGTACTGGAATATTAAACAGTAACCAGAGTGGTTTCATGAGACAACCTTCCTTAATTTTGACCCTGGACCCTACTCCTTGTTGAGTTGCAATTTGGAAACAAAAGGGGAAGGAGAGGGGGAGAAAGTGGAAAAACAGAGCAGAGCAGGGAGGTGGAAAGGTCAGTGTGGATTACATCTCTAGTCAGCACTGGGGATTGGTGGCTAGAATTACATCGGGAAAAAAATAGGGTGGCCCTCACCTTACACTGTCTCATCTCCTGGGAAGAAAGAAATGTAATACAGAAAAAGAAAAAAACAAAGAAAGAAGGGAAAGAGGGAAGGAAGGAAGAAAAAGAAACTGACAACCTTATGACAAACAGAAACATTTAAACACCAAAAATTTTGAGAACTTCTCCATCCTGGAGTGTTTACTAATGTGGAGTTGTTAGTTTTTAATTTTTGTTGTTGTTATTTCTACCTACTCTAGGAATTAAATTCAAAGCTGTGTAGTGTTTAATTACACATTTAGGTCATCCATGTGTATTTATCGAAACCTCTAAATGAGAGAAAGTTCTTTCAAAACCCCAGATTATACCTTTACCTGGATGATTATCATGAAATAATTGCACTTTCCTTGTTTAGTTACTTTTTCTACTTCTATTTAGTATGAGACTAGTACATTTAGAATATATTGAACTCTCATTCTGTAAACTTTCACTGAATAGTGACTCTGTCAAGGCCATGTGCTCTGAACTGTTTTGGGGCAATACAAAACACAAGTATTATCTTGTCCTGTACTTTATTTATACAAACACAATTGTTTTAAGGCAAAATTTGCACAATATAAAATTGATCTAAACCCCGTGGCCTTTGAAATTTGATGATTTGAATTTTTTATAATTTCTTTAGTTTGTCAGCAATATCTTAAACAATTTGGAGATACATATCTAGTATTGAAAGGTTAAGTGATTTGCCCAAGGAGGTAGGCTCTCAGAGTATAGATACTAGTCCCAGATTTTGCCACTTTTGTGGCCTCAAGTCAGCAATTTTCAACCTTTTTAATCTCATGACACACATAAACTAATTACTAAAATTCCGCAGGACACCAAAAAATGTATTTTTTGCCGATCTGACAAAAAAAAAATAGGTATAATTTTGATGAATTCATGCTGATGGCTATTGTTGTGTTGGTTGTGGTCATTTTTTTATTGGGACAATCTAAGGGAAAGAGGTCAGTACCCCTGACTAAATAGTCAGGTAGTGCATGTTTTAAAAATTCTTGCAGCACACCAGTTGAAAATCACTGCCCCAGATCAGTGGTTCTCAAACTTGAGAATGTATCAGAATCCTCTGGGGTGCTTGTTGCTGGGCTCTACCCTCAGAACTTCTCATTCTGTAGGTCTGTTTCCAAGTTCTCACATGATGCTGATGCTGCTTGTAAGTACATGTCTTCAATCGTTTATTATTTATAAGAAATCTATGAGATAAGTATTATTACTATAACCCCCATTTTACAGATCAAGAAACAGAGAGGTTAAACATGTTACCTGCTAGTACACATCTAGTATGTAACAAAAGCTGGGACATGAATCTATCTTATGAACTCTGGATCTAGAATCAGGGTACTTAAGACTATGTCTCTATATGCTCTTTTACAATATGATACTTTGATAGAAGTATTCACAGGGCATTATTAATGCACAGAGGAGGAACACTGAGACCAAAATGAATATATAGGGAAGACTTTGCAGAAAAGCTAAAGCCATAGTTTATAGCTAAAGAGTACTCAAAAATGTTTGAATTCATCTCAAACACTTAGAAGGTGTGTGACCTTAAGTTAATAACTTACTCTCTTTGCGTCTTCATTTGAAACGTTCTAGGGTTACTGTGAAAATTAGATAATATAGAAAAAGCACAGTGCGGTATATAGCAGACAATAAATAACTACTCAGAGTGAGGGAAAAGGTTTTAAGGTAGTGACTTATTCAAATAGGTGAATCTGTGAAATAATTGTTTGGGTAATCAGAGAAGGTGTTGATTATTATAAACAGTAATAAAGGCTTAGCTTCAAAGATGGGAACTATGCATTTATAATGACCCCAATTCAAATAAATGGCTGTGCTTTGCTGTCATGGTGCTTAACTGTGTGGATGTAGCAGTAAAGAAGACATTCACTCAACAAATATTTGTTGAGTACTGCACTAAACCAGTTACCAAGGAAACCAGGGTAAATAAAACAACTCTCAAGGAGCCCTCTGAATTCTAAGGGTAGTGGAGGTTGGGTACTGGATGTAGGAGATTGTGATAAAAAGAAACAATAAATAAAGCAGAGAGCTAAACTAACTCTGAGTTGGGACTTTTCTAAGTGGGAAGGACAATAAGATAAGGAGGCAAGGCAGTTGAAGGTGATGATAAGAGAATAGTTACCGTCATAAATATAAAAGCAATAAAAGCTAATGAATGGAGAGGAATAAATGGAGAGAAAAATAGAAGCATAACAGATTAAAGATCTCTAAGAAGTACAAAAACTAGTTAGTGAGTCAGAACTAGAAAGCATTCTACTGACTTTCTCCTCCAGATTTATATCAATGTGTGGAGCTTTCCTAGATTTGGCCTGATGGATGATCCCATCTACAGGGCGGGCAAAAGTAGGTTACAGTTGTGAGTATGCGAAACAGTATGTTCTTGCATTGTTTTTTATTATTTATTGTACTATTTTCCATAAGAACAACTGTAAACCTACTTTTGCCCTACCCTGTATAATGTGACTACGTAGTAGAAGGCAACTTCTGAGATGTAGCTTACGGAAATTTCTGACATAATATACTTTTATCTACACATGACCAGATGATAAATTGTTTATTTGTATATATAATTATATAATTATTTATTACTTATTGTATATTATTGGGTACATATTTCTATTTATATCATTTTATGGTTATTTATATAATTTATATTTCATATATGCAATATAATATTAAAATGATACCTAATATTTATAGTATATAACACTGAATGTATATTGAACTCTGGCCTTCATATGTTGAGCATGCATCAGTGGAAGATAAACAGTAATGTACTGGCAGTGGGATTTTATCTTGTATCTTCAGTATAATATCTTAAAACAAGTTCTAGTATATCATACATTTTTTCAGCTCCTTGCCCAAGAGGCTGCATTTGCCATCAAAATACATTACAAAAGAAGGTATACAGAATTCTTGACTGATCTTAAAAGAGCTGGTGGGATCTCTTTGATGATTTTCATTAAGTACATGAACTCAAAATGAGATATTTGCTTTTATCTGCTCACATAATTGTGCTGTTTCTCCATTAAAAGTACTAGAATTTTTCTGTGGACCTAAAACTGCTCTAAAACTAGTCTGTTAAAATACTAGAGCATTGTAGAATGTTTGATAGGTACACTATCAAGGAAAATTATGTATTTACCATACCTTCCTCCAATTCTCTGCAAATGTTCTAATAGGCAGTGATACAGATCTGTATTTTTGCGGCTTAGATCAGCAAGTAACTCTCCAAAATATTTGGGGTCCAATTTCTCAGGGCCATCATCCTGAATTATCACCTAAAGAAAACATTAACCTCAATTATAAACAATATTAAGTATTTCTAAATTCACAAGTGTCTTTGATATAAAATTTTTAAAAAGTGAAATAACTGATTAATACAACTAACTAATGACAGTCATGTCATGGATCAAGTCACTGAATTTTTTTGCATCTGGGGTATACATTTTTCAATACAGTAGAAATTTAAAGGAAAAGCAACATTGTAATACCATTTTTAATTTCATTTCACATAAGTCTACATGACCCAATGTATGGAAAACTTGAATAATTTATATAAAGATTCTGGAATATAAATGCTTAAATAAAACAGTAAAATAGGTAAATGAAAATTTCTGAATTTCCTGTCATCACCCGATGGCTTACCCATCTGCCCCCTTTTGGGAAAGGAAATATGAATTATTTGAATTATACTGACTATAGAAGATTTAATTTCCTTTGGACTTTCTTCTTCCCAGTGAAAGTCAGCTTGATTTATTAGTACATCTTAAAGTTACATTGAACAAACCTTCTTAATTCAATGTGCTTTTGTGTATTTCTTGTTGGAGTCCCTCCATTTATTATTTGGACTGAATATCCAATCAATCTGACATTCGAAAGAGTAACCCAGGGCCAAATATAGAAAATTCTTAGACCCTAGAGACTTTTGAAATCCTAAACACAAAATACTATGAATAGTGTTCTAAATAAGACCTATTCTATTAACTTCATATCCTTTGGTACCAATCTTTTCAATATTGTTATCGACCTTGCCTCTCATCCCCAAAACAACACAACCTGGAGGTTACTAAGGTTGTATTTCATGCTATCTTTGACATTGCATGTGGGACCGAAGGTGTCCTATAAACATACATATTCCTAAATATATGTATGATAAATGGACTTTAAATTTGACCCATGATACTTTCTTTTCAACCCGTCCTCTGGAAGAAGACCATAAAAATTCATGTGTTCTGAGGCAAATGGAAGGATTGCAAAGTAAGCAAAGATGAGTTTTCATGGTTATATCTGGGATATTATAATCCATTTATAAAATACAGATAAATGGGAAAAGGCCATACTCAAAATACAGTATAGTATCGTCATGTTTTTATTAATATATACATTTTTTCACGTTTTTAAAGTCTGAAAGAATACATCACAATGTGATCTTGTCCATATGCCCTCTCAAGTTGCTTTCTCAGAGAATGATTGCTTCTTAAACAGAATAGTCTTCATTACACAGTATATTAAAATGCCATAGAATTAATAAGTTGTGTGTATTCAATATAAAACCTTTGAATGCTTACATGAGCATAGTAACACATTCTATTTCCCAACATGCTCTCTGTTCCAGCAATAGATTTCACTTTCCTGGGCATACATCATGTTATTCCGGCCTCTAGTCTTGATTCACATTTTTGCTGCTTCAAATACTCTTGAACAACTTTTGTGTCTCCAAATCTTACCCATCCTCTGAAATCCATTTCAAGATCTACTACCACCATGAAAACTGAAATTATGCTAGCCAACAAGCTAGTTCAGTTTAGCTCTTTGTGCTCAATTATCTTGAATGTTTTAAATATTATTTTACATATATAAATCTTGTTCTCTCAGCACGCTCTCCCTATCTAAAAGAAATAACAAACTTAAGAGTAAAAGAATGAGTCATACTTTTTAGTGTATCCCATAGTTTCTAGCACAATACTGATTGAACACCCTATAGTTGCTCATTAAGTACTTGTTAAATTGAAAGAAGTAATTTACCTGGTTGGAAGTGACCCCAGATGCCAGCTGATTCTGTAAATAGTTTTTTTTGTTTGTTTGTTTGTTTTTATAGGTTTATCTCTGAAAGTAGCTAACCAGGAATGATTAAAAAAGCCAAAAAGAGCATAGGCAACTCATCCTCAAGAATATTATGGCACCTGGCCAGTGTGGCTCAGTGGATTGAATGTTGTCCCATAGACTGACAGGTCCTGTTTCGATTACCAGTCAGGGCACATGCCCAGGTTTTGGGCTCGATCCCCAGTTGGGGGCGTGCAGGGGCCAGCCGATCAATGTTTCTCTCACATCGATATTTCTCTCTCCCTCTCCTTTCCTCTCTCCCTCTAAAAAAAAAAAAATCAATAAAAAAATAAAATTAAAAAAATCAAGCTTAACTGGATAAGAGGAAAATCTAGCTGTCATTTCAATGTCATTCCATTGATCTTCAGTTATTTCATTGTTGTACTGGCCAGGTAGATACCATTTTCCTGCCTCATCTCTCTATTACATCCCTTCTAAAACTAAGTTTCCCAAGTAGAAGGGCATTTATTTAGCCAAGGATATTCAAGTACTGAGCTTTCCTACTAGAATCTCCAAACAACCAATTTAATATGTTTAGTGTTTTGCACATTTTTCTCATAGCTGATTATAATCTCATCATACTGTGAAAATTATGTTTCTTTTTTCCTTCAAGTTCGATTCATTTGACATAGTACTTTCAGAATTTCAAATTGTCTTGAACTATTTCTTTCTTTTAAAATTTTGCACAAATATTTTCCTGTCATTGCATTGTACACCAGTAGACCTTTTACATACCTAAGTCTTTACCCACATGAATCTTAATGCCATTACTAAAACTTTTTTTCATGTGATTTCTACGAGGTGGAGAATTTAGGTACCTAAATAGAGAATCACAGAGTCCAGGACAAGGATTTACATTAAAATTGTATCTGTTTTCATAGCTGGAAAGAAGTGTTAAAGTTACCAAAGGTAAGTGATTTTATTTTGAGAAATTATAGTAACTAATATTTATTTATTTATTTTTAAAATGTGTTTTTATTTATTTTTTAGAGACAGAGAAAGGGAGAGGGAGAGAGAGAGAGAAACATTGATGTGAGAGAGAAACGTCGATCGGCCGCCTCCTGTATGCCCCCTACTGGGGATCAAACCCACAACCCAAGCATATGTCCTGAACAGGAATTGATTTGGTGACCTCTAGGTACATGGGATGACACTCAACCAACTGAGCCACACCAGGCAGGCATAACTAATATTTATCAATCTGTTACTATGTGCCAGGCATTGTGCTATAAACTTTATGTAAATATTAAATGAAGTAATGTTGTCTTGTAATCACTACACAATATTGCCTCCCCAGATGACCTCTTCTGTTCATTTTCTTAGTTACTTTGGAATTACACTGTCCCTAACTGCATTATTTTGAGGTTTGTTGTTTGATTTTCTTAGTGTGAAACTATGCTAAGTATGCCTGAAGTTCAGATAATATGAAGGAATTGGTTCTTTTGGCAAAAGACATGTCAAGGTGGAAAAGAAGGAAGCAAAATTTCCCTCCTTTGTGTATATATTCACTCTCAGTTTTGTACAACTTACATACCATTTGAGTAACACTCTGTGAAATCCAAAACCCAGTTGGGTTCAAAAGTTTGGAGGGGAGAGGACAGGCAGAAGTCAGCTTCTTCCTCATCTACAGTTAAGTCTTTGACAGGACTATGCTCAACAATAATATGAAATTTCCTAACCTATGATGTGCCAGTGAGCAATGTTTTCCATTTACTAAGTCACAGGTCTTTAGAACTTCTTAGTTTTATTACTGTTGGTAGCTGAGTTTTGAGCTATCTTTTAGAGTTGGCTCAAAGCCATGCATATAATAAAAGCCATGCTCTCATTACATTGAAAAAGCTAATATAGTGAGCTTCCCAAGCCAACATGAGTTTTGGGTCAGAATAATGGTACAAAAATGTTAGCTCTGGTGGATAGAGGTTTTCTCTCTGTGACCATACTGAGTGGATAGGATACTTGAGATAAGTGCATACTCCATATCTACTCTTCTGCCTGATGGAGGAGAGCTGTTTCAAATGTCATTTGGACAATAGCTTTAGCTTTTTATATATAAACAGGGCAGGGGTACAAACTGTGCTGACCCAGACAGATACACAAAATGTGATATTTCTAAAAAAAATAGTACAAGAAATATTAAAGATTCTTTAGCATGCGTCGATCAAGTATCTTTAATTAGATCACTATTTGACTATAATAATGGCCAAGCAGTTCAACATCTTGTCTCTGACTGCAAATGAAAAACAAAAATCAATTATCTTTGATTTGAACTGCTGCCACAAACCCAAGGCAAGCAACAATGTTCAGGTGTGAAAGCAGAGGTACATCAGTGATCATTTCTCAGAAAATTGTTAGAAAGGAAGTACTCTGTAAAGGGAAACCATGGGCCTCACCTCACTATTGCCTTGGGCGTTCTTGTCCTGGTTCCAATTTGGGGTTTTGTTTCTTATTTGTGGTCTATGAGATTCCAGGAGTGGAATTTTCTTGCTAGCATTTACATTATATTAACTTTGATATTCAAAGATAATGCTTTTGACCAACCATATTTACAAAGTTTAATGGTAGTGACAATAAAGCCCTGCAGATAGCAGGCACACGACAGTTATGGATTTTGGCTAAGAGATCTAAATTTTCTTGCCTGCCCCCTCTCTTCAGACTTAATGATGCACATTTGTTAGAAATGTTGCTCAGGACTAGGGATAGTTTGTAAGCAAGGTACACTCACTACCCAGTAGTACAGGGTGTTGCTTAATTAAATTTATTCTCACTAAGTAACTGGCTTAAGTGTGTGCATTTTTCACCTATTTAGAAGGGTTGCTTAGCAGATTATAAAGTGCTTAAAATGCCATGTTATATAAAAGGGATTATACATAAATGCCTAACCCTCCAAAAGGTCGTGAACGTGTTAAATAACAAGTCTGCTCTGCTTAGACCTTAGTGGGTAGTAACTTTTTGCTACATAAAACAAAAACATCACTATTAATAAAAGGTTATGATGTATAAATTATCATCTTGCAAAGCTCATAATGATACAGTAACATTTTAGATAAATAAAGTTACACCTTCATTTATTTTACTTTGATTTAGGACATTTAATAGCTGTTAGACTGATTGAAACCAGTTAATCCGGTGACATTAATCCCTGTGAAATTAAATGCATGTTAGGTACAATGTCATTTAGCTAATAGGGTAAAAAAAAAAAAATAATGTCTTATTTTGTACCACAAGAAGAAATCTTAGCAAGAGAAAATGTCATAATTTTAGGTTCTGAAAATTCTCCCTGCTTTTCTCCCTGCTATTTTAAACTCCATAGATATTTTAGTAAAACAATGTTGCATTATACAGTATGTAGCACATAGAAGATTTTCAATAAATGTCACTGAATTGAATTACTGTACAACAGTCACAATTCTAAAATGAAGACTTTTCTCCTAACAACAGTTTTGTACTTGAAATAGAGGCTCAATTTAATTTTCTATGTGAGTAAACCTAGGCAGCAAAGTGTTGTTGTGAAAAAAGAATGGAAATTGGGGCCAAAAGGGAAGCTTCCTCTTCCTAGCTGTAGATTAGGTATATTGTTTAAACTTCCTGGACCTCAGTTTCTTCAACTGTCAAATGTAAGTCATTTAATACCTACTTCATAAAGTTGCTGGAGGTATCTTTATCAGATTTTTCTCTTTGTAAAATGTTAAACCATCATATAAATAATGGTTTTATGTAACTTAAGGCATATGAACAATGGGCTATTGGAATAATGATAGACAGATATTTAAAAAAAAAAGAAAAAGATACCAAAGTCTCTGAGGGCTGAAGATGTAGTAGAAAAGAAAAAAAAAAAAAAAAAAAAAAAAGAGCCCATCTGGTGTGGCTCAGTGGATTGAGCGTCGTCCCGTGGACTGAGAGGTCCAGTTCAATTCCTGGTCAGGGCACATGCCTGGGTTGCAGGCTCAATCCCCAGTAGGGGGCATGCAGGAGGCAGCTGATTGATGTATCTCTCTAACATCGATGTTTCTATCTCTCTCTCCCTTCCTCTCTCTCTAAAAAATCAATAAAAATATATTTTTTAAAAATTAGGGTAATGAAGAGCAATGAGGACAGAGTGTGGGAAATATCACTGAAATGAATAGTGAAGTTCTCATAGATAATTCCAAATCAGGTGTTAATGGGAAATGGAGAAGACTGTAAGCCTGCAGATGAAACTGTGGAAAGATGAGGAGAGTGACTAGAAGGTCAGTACATAGTGGTAATACAAGCCAAGAGGGGTGGTGTATATGGATTGCAGGGTTTTTCATGTTTTTTTTTTTAAACATCGATGTGAGAGAGACACATCGATTGGTTGCCTCCCACATGAGGACTGCAGGGTTTTAAAGACAGGAGATGATTGATTAACAAAAACCAGAACACTTGACTGTATAAAATTGCATTGAGAAAAGAATTAGCAAAAGATACATAGAAAACCAAACAAATAAAAAGTAGGGAAATATTAACACCAGCAAAAAATTGTTTATACTAATACAAGAAGCAAAATAGTACACAAATTAATTCAGCAATAAATGATCATTTCATGGCAATAGTAGCATAAACACTGAATACTGATTTAGCCAAAAATGGGGATTCATGGAACTAAATTCTCTGTATCATAATTATAAAGAGATAATATATAACATCAATACATTCAGAAATGGCAACATAA
The DNA here is from genome assembly GCA_030848825.1 of Tadarida brasiliensis. NCBI lineage: Eukaryota > Metazoa > Chordata > Mammalia > Chiroptera > Molossidae > Tadarida > Tadarida brasiliensis. The sequence continues at coordinate 12,311,195 of CM061280.1, forward strand.
GTATATGCATACTATTTAGGTATATGGAGGTAAATACCAGAAGAAAAAGCTAAGAGTTGAAAACGATTGCTTCTTGGGATGAGTTGTGCGTGAAGAAGGTTGGAACAGGGAATTGCTATTTCTTATATACCTTTTAGTACTCTTTGACCTCGTAAGCTATATACATGCATTACTCTAATGAAAAAGAAAAACTATTTTGTTAAAGAGCTAATAAATAACAATTCTTGTTTGCCACAAAACAAGAGTTCAAAGGGGCACCGGAACAGGAGGAAGTGGGAGACAGATAAGGATGGTGCTGGGAAATGATAGGCCCCAAAACAGATACAAATTAAATTTTTGGAAGGCATGGCAGGGGACAGAGGTCTGGACAAAAGACACTCATTTTCAGTAACACGGGCGAAGAGGGCAATTCATATAGAGAGGGACACGAGCCATGTGTTAGTAAGTAAGGGAATAGGCAGAACTGCTGAGTTTATAGAGCTAAACAGCCCAGACATTCCATCATTAGTGAAGGATTTATGTTAAATAAACATTGTGGCAAGCTTCCTGGATACTTGCCAGAGAAAAAAAAACACCTGACATTAAGATCTGTGCTGCCTTGATGTTGACAAAAATTGAATTTTCAAATGAAAAGTATTCACATTGGAATATTTTCTTTTGGCAATAGCACTATCCAAGTAAGCAAGACTGTTCTTTCGGTATCTTCCCATGACTCCTAATGGTTTCCTGGAAGCTTCAAGCCAAGTGGAAAAGAGTTGTACATATGATATACATAATTATTTGAGTCTTTCTTAGAAACACCACCTGTATGACAACTTGTAAAATGACTCCCCTGTCACTAACACATGTGAAATTATCTGTTTCTTGTTAATGGCAGGGAAATGATCACAGTGTGTTATTCTTAATGTTCCCCAGGAAGGAAATGTGATCAGTGATGTTTTGAATTTGAAACTAAAATGATGATGCTTCTAGGGAGAACCATGGAAAACACACATAAGTTTTCTAAAAACTATTTTGAAACCAAGTTTTTGGACATCTGATTTTCAAAAGTATTTTAATATCTTTTGTTTTGTGGAAAGCACTTTTGTTTCATTTAAAAATATCATTATAATGGGAACCAATTTCTTATATTGACGCTTGGAAAGATTTGTGGCCTGGGTTTGGGGGAGGAAGAAGGTAGAGAATTGAACATTCATTTGAGCATCTACTATGTGCTTGGTACATAGAGTTGAAAATGGTTGCCTCCTGGGATCATTTGTGCGTGAAGCCAGGTACTTTACATGTTTTATCTTATTGAACTGTATTGTAGATACACTACACATTAAGTATGATTGGCTCACTCTTTAAAGCCCAGGTCAATTCCTGCCTCCTCGACAAAGCTTTCCTTGACTTCCCAGCTGAAATTAATTTCTTCTCTATTCTGTTCCTCTTTTATGACAGAAGACACTTTGCTTTGTATTATGTTTTATGTGTTTGCCATTTCCCCTATTAGACAGTAAACACCTATAAGAAATGTGATAATGTTTTACTCACTTTAGTATTTTTCATAGTACCTGGCATGAAGAGGGGTCTCTTTTACAGATGGGCAAACAGGTTCAGCCCAGTTAAGTCAATTACTCCAGTCCAGTTAAATCAATCATCTAGGAGCTTATAGCTCAGTATAATCAGTTTTTATCACCTCCAAATAACTGAATTGAAAGTCTAGGTTTTTCCCACCTTATTATGCTACCTCCAATCGCAATTTAACTCTAAACACAAACTAAAAATGGGCCAACGATTACTTTGAAAAGAGCCTAACTTACTTCTGCTATATTACGCTTTAAAGAGACTATTTTGCTGTGTGGAAGAGACATATAAACACCAAGGAGCCTAGGTGAAAGGACTCAACCCTTGTCATCCTTTGTCCATGGGATCTACACAACCAGGTTACTCCATCTTCACTCTGACCCAGAATGGATCCAAGCCCATGTAACACGTACGAGTGGAATTACTAGCCCTAAGCTTCCCTGTTCTATTTTCAGTGGCACTTCAACTTTATCTTTATAAACTATTGCAAAACTAGGAACATGTTATCTGTACAAAAAGCTACCAGTATTGAACAAATCTCAAACTGAAGTATGAATAATAAAATAGAAAGTAATATATTAGTTATCCAACTCTACCCATTTTCTAAATAGACAATATCTGCTCTGGTCCAATATATTATTCATTGTACTGAGCTAATGAAAGAATATAGGTAGCATCACTATTGTCACTGGTCAGGATTATTAATCCTATTATATTATTCTCATCTCTGATCACTGTCCCTCACTCCCTTCTTACTGACATTACTCTAGCTTGTTTCACACTTAGACTACTGAAATAGCATCTAAAATTCTCTGTAAATCCTTCTCCGTGGCATTTTTTCATGTTCTAACCTTTATAGTTTATGAAGCACTTTCAACATATAATTTCAGGTAGTCTTTCCATCAATCCTGTGAAGTAGACATTACTACATACATTTCATGGATGAGGATGTTTCTGAGAAAGTTAGTGTTTATTAAGAACACACAGCTTGAAAGATACAGAACTGGAACTAGAACCCAGGTCTTCCTACCTTGAAGCACATACACTTTCTGTTATATCACCAACACCTTCCCACTAGCAGACTAGCAGAGTAATCTAGTGCTGTCTTTATGTTTACACTGTTGATCAAGGACTCTCCACATCACTGACTCAGCTTCAAAAGGAAAGTCTCAGTAAGCTGTGGAGTCAGGCTACCTATGTATGATGTATGGCTGCTCCACCACATGCTAGCTGTACAAGCCTTTGCAAGTAACTTAACCTCTCTAAACTTTAGTTTCCTTATCTGAACAACAAGGGTAACAATGACACCTTCCTCATATGATCACTGTGAGAAGAAAATTAATCAATATGCCAATCTATCTTGTACAAAGCTGCTAGGATTAACCTCCTAAAACACACCTATCAGCATTGTCCTACTTAATAACCTTTGCTCACTCTGCACTGCTTACCAAATAAAGTTCAAAATTTTAAACCTAACATTTGGACCTCATGATCTAGTACTCTTCATTCTGTCTTCCTTTGCATGTCAACCAAACCATGAACGGAAAACCTATTCCTGGAGCCCAAAATGTGTTAAATTCCCAAATCTATAACTTTTTTTAATGTAATTCCCTCTTAGGATGTCAACTCCACACAACACCATAATACCACATATAAAAACTGTCTCACTCTTTAAAGCCCAGTGCAGTTCCTGCCCCCTCAACAAAGCTTTCCTTGACCTCCCAGCTGAAATTAATTTCTTGTCTCTTTTGTTCCCAAAGCACATTGCGTGTTCCTCTTTTATTACAGAAGACACTTTGCTTTGTATTATGTTTTATGTTTGGCATTTCCCCTATTAGACAGTAAACACCTATAAAAAATGTGATAATGTTTTACCCACTTTAGTGTTTTTCATAGTACCAGGCATGAAGATTTAATGTTTGTAAATAATAATTGCTACTAAAAACTAATAATTACCATTTGTTAAGTACTTACCATTGGCATTCAACTATAGTAAGTGCTTAACATACAAGATATAATTTATTCTTAGAATAATCTGTAAGAAATAGATGATGAACCTTTATTTTACAATGAGGAAAATAAGCAAAGTATTAGATTGAACCATATGAAACGGTTGCTATTTGACCAACTTTGACTCATAAAAATGACAATTTCAAATGGCTTAACCTAATAAGATGGTTTTTAATGACTCTTATTAATTCATTTAATGTAAGAAATTCAGCATCATCTGGACTATGTCTTAGAGTCATTCTAAAGGCCAATATTTTCATACACGATATTTTTCATACACGATATTCAGAGAAAAGATCATTTTAGGCCTTTTTAGATTGAACAAATGTGGATTTTAAAATCATTTCTGGTTCTTTTTAACAAATATGGCTAAAGTGAATATTTCAAATTTGTGGTCCTTAGAAGTAATCTAAAGCACACCTATCAGTATTTTCCTGAACTATATTTAATAGAAAAGAATCAAATCCTTATGTGGACAGGCTCCTTTATTTTTTCTTATTCTTTTCCTTTTGTCTTTTACTAAGAATGGCCTATGAAAGGGTCAATTTGAGCAAGTTATTCTTTACTAGAAAAAACATCTGAAAACATACTAATGACGTTGATTCCCTATTGTTCCAGTTATTATTGTTAGTTTTAACAAGCTACAAGAAAATCTTTTTTCCTTTAACACTTGTATAACAGATGTTTACAAGATTCCAGTCTTCAGAACATTAGTCACTGACAATGTTATCCCAAGAGATTACTCCTTAGCAACTAAGTTTTAGTTTCTATTTTGTTGATGTAATATACAATAAAATGTATGTGTTATAGCTTGACTTAATATACCATATTTTCAAAGAAGACATAGGAAGTAATGATCAGCCTGTGAAATGTGACCATTATAATACAACCATCTTTGATAGTATCATTTGCAATTCACTGTTCATTTAAGTACCATACCTCATGAAAATATTTAATGTTTTAAAAAAATATTTAATGTTCTGCAACCATTAGACCTAATTTAGAACTGAGGATCAGCTAGAAATGAGGTATTTATTAATCAATCCATGACTTCCTTCATAGATGTAATATATTAATAGACCTGAATTATTTTGTCTTCTGAGAGGAAATGGAAATTGAGTTTTAAAAATGCCATAACAAAATACCAATACCAGTGGTATAATTCTTCAATATTTTGATGAAAATTTAATATGGGTACCTGTACAATGGAGTGAGAAGGGTTTAAGGGTAATGTTTCAGTTTTATAAGGTATCAGCTCATGATCTTACCTGTTCATGTATGTGGCTTGATTCACCATGGCACAGCTCATTTCCAATGCTGGTAGATATTGAATCACCTCCTGTGATGGTTTGGATTTGCTGGCTAGAATGGGATTGCTGACAGTGCGGAGAATGGATGATCTGGGGCTGTTGAACAATGTGATGATGGCACTGAACCTGAGGATAGAATTCCTAAAACACAAGAACATGCCAAAAACAGCCACTGAGAATAAAAATTACTGATCAAGAAAAAGCCAACTGAAAGTAATTTAAAAAGTTCAATGTGTTCCAATGGAATATTATGCAGCTGTAAGAAAGAAAGATCTCTTATCCTTTGAGACGACATGGAGGGTCGGACCTGGAGAGTTTTATGCTAAGTGAAATAACCCAGTCAGAAAAAGACGAATATCACATGATCTCACTGATTTGTGGAATATAATGAACAAAATAAGCTGATGAACAAAATAGACCCAGAGACATAGAAGTAGGTACAGACTGACAAACCTCAGAGGAGGGGGTGAGTGGGAGCGAAGAGATAAACGAGAAAACTTATGTACATATACACATAACCAATGGACATAGACAACAATCCTATGGGGGTGTGGCGGGATCGGGACGAGGGTGTCCATGGGGGGAAAGGGAGAAACATCTGTAACAAAAAAATAATAATAATAAAAAAATTTAATGTGCTCTTTCACAAGATAATTGAAATCTTAGGATGTGTAGCTTTACTAAGTGATATATTAATTTTTTTCTTTTTTTATTTCTTTAAATTTTTATTGAGTTTATCAGGGTGACATTGGTTAAAAAATTATATAGGTTTAAAGAGTAAAAATCTATAATACATCATCTGTATATTGTATTGTGTGTTCACCACCCCAAGTCAAGTCTCCTTCCATCACCATTTATCTCCCCTTTGCCTTCTTCCACCTCTCCCTACCCCCTTTCCTCTGGCAGTCACCATGCTGTTGTCTGTGTCTATCAGTTGTGTTTCTTTGGCATAATCCCTTCACCTTTTTCACTCAGTCCCCCAATCCCCAAATCCCCCGCACATCTGACAGCTGTCAGTCTGTTCTCTGTATCTATGGGTTTGTTGCTATTCTGTTTGCTTGCTTGCTTGTTTGTTTTGATCAATTTCAAATTATTCTGTTGGGGAAAATTTTATTGAATTTTATTTTTTATTTGATCAGGTGCCTGTGACCATCCAAAGACTTACTTAAATTGGCCAGAGATTTGCATGTTCTGATTAAATTAATATCCACTAATAGTTATCACTAAAACTGTAATGAATATTAATATTAAATCACTCTTCTTTGATGATTCAGCAGGTACTTCAGCATCTAACTACATAACAATAATATACTACTGAAGCTCTAGATGAATTATAAAATTAGAAAATAATATAATGTAGTGATTTTCAATGTTAGGAATCATGGTGGGGGTGGGGAAAGTTCTTACACTTCTGAAAATCAAGCATAAATTAGGAAAACTATTTGAAAACTGATTGAAAATTCAGATCTGGAAAATATGGATTCTATCTCTGATTTTATCACTTACTATGTGATCTTGAGAAGCTGTATATGCAATCATTATAAACCTCAGTTTCCTCATTTGTAAAAGTGGAAATAGTATGAGTCTTATTGGGTTGCTATGGGGCAGCTAACTAGAGGCAAAACTGGGACTGGAACTCATGATTTCTAGATCAGAGTTCTTTCAGAACATTGAGCTGAATTTGTACTGTCCTTAAAATATTCTGGAACTTGCATTTAAACTAAATCTTAGCTATCTGCTTGCTCAGTTGTCATGGCGTTTTTTTTTGTTGTTGTTTTTTCTTGTAAGTATAAAGCACAGAATAAGAAAATATATCTTGTTATTTCAGTTTTGGGACTTTCAGGTTTATTTGAATTTCCCGCATTATTTTGTTATTGTTCTACTTTGGTAATAGGCATCAGAAAGTCAGTTTTCAAAGAAAAAATAATCTATTTTGAATCATAGTATTACATTCATGCACGTATAATTAACTGTAAAAGCATAAATTCAGTGCTCTAGTTCCTTAGAATGTGGAAAGCTGACCTGTATTAATAAAAGGAAACACTTCAAATCTTTGATTTTTGTATAGAACAATTTTAAACTGTTAAATGGAAAAAGCAAGATGCGTAAGAATGAATATAGTATGCTCCTTTTGTGTAACATTTAAAAAATGTATATACATGTGTATTTATAAATATATATGACAACTTTTAAATGCCTAGAGTAAAAACTTTTAAGAGTGACTGCCTCTGGGAAGAGGAACTGAGGGACAAGAAGACCAGGACAGAGAAGCGATTTATTCACTGTATACATTTTAAATCTTTTTTTATACTCTTTTTGTACCTTCTTATACTTTTTATGCTTTGAAGTTTTTAACAATGTGTACAAATGATCTTTTCATGTATACAAAAAGTATTTTGAAAGAAAGAAAAAAATATATAAAGGAACACATTTTACAAATAGAAACTGCCTTTGTAGACATAGATAATAAGGATTGTAGAATCAGTTCATAGAATCATTTTCTCTAGGTTCTTTTCAAATGTGAATTACTTTAAAAATATGCTAGCACTAAGATGTCTACAGTGTAGAAGTCCAGTTGTATACTAATCAGGAACTCTTACACAAGATTGGAGGGTAAAAGCATTACGTGTTTTTTTATGTTAAAAATACCTTCATACACTGGACTAGGATGAAGTCAGAGTGAAAGTCTGGGGAAACTTTCACTCAGTGGGGAGCTCATACAGCACTGAAAGAGAATTTCCCCTGAAGAAATATCATGTGTTTCTTAAAAAAACAAGTTAGATTACACTTCAAAAGGACATGTCAAGCTTCTTCGGATATATTCCTAGAAGTGGGATCACTGGGGTCAAATGGCAATTCCATTTTTAATTTTTTGAGGAAACACCATAGTGTTTTCCACAGTGGCTGCACCAGTCTGCATTCCCACCAGCAGTGTACTAGAGTCCCCTTTTCTCCACACCCTCGCCAGCACTTGTTGTTTGATGCTTTGTTGATGGCAGCCATTCTGGCAGGTGTGAGGTGATACCTCATAGTCATTTAATTTGCATCTCTCTGATGATTAATGTCATTTGAGACGACATGCAAGGACCTGGAGAGTATTATGCTGAGCGAAATAAGCCAGTCAGAGAAAGACAAGTTCCACATGATCTCACTTATTTATGGAATATCATGAACAAAATAAGCTGACGAACAAAATAGATCCAGAGACATGGAAGTAGGGAACAGACTGACAAGCCTCAGAGGGAAGGGACGAGGGGGGACAGGAAGAAATAGATTAAAGAACTTATATGCATATATACACGACCAATGGATACAGACAACGGTGTGGTGAAGGTGGGGAGGAGGCAGTCCATGGGGGAAAATAGAGGGGACATCTGTAATGCTTTCAACAATAAAGATAATTTTTTTTAAAAAGGACATATCAATATAGAACAATAAAGAACACATAACCCATTTGTCACTCATCTTCCTTTATTAAAGTATCAGTTGCCTGCTGAGTAGAATGGTAACAGCATCTCCCTTTGGAGTACCTTGTGGTTTCCCTGAACCTATCAGGCCTCTGACCCACTCATTGGAACCACTGCAGTCTTAAGCAAGTTTTCAGTTTCCAATTCAAGCTGAATTTTTAACATACAAGAGATCAAACACTTTGGATTTATCATATATTTTGTCTTCTTTGACAGAGAAGAAATAGAGTACAATTCATATGAATTAGATAATAGCTTGCAACTGTCACCATTTTACCAGCCTTCCACAGCAAAGACCCCTTTTTTGGATAGGTCCCATCTCCTAAGAGCTAGTCTTATTTGAAGTAGTCTCATGTCACATTAAACAGGTCCATCCACACTCTGGCTTTATCCAGCTCATTCTACTGTACTTCTCTCACTGAGGAAACTCAACTACATCAAAACACTTGTAGTTTGTTCTATATTCATGGCTCCTTTTACCATGGGCAATCTCCATGGCAGTTCCAAAACTCCCAAGTCATTTAAGTCATTCATAAGAAAAGTAGAAATAGAAATGTAAATATTTAAGTTAATAGTAATTAGCAGCAGTGTTCTCTTAAAGGGGTTCTTCTTTAACTGTTCGAGATGCAAAGCAATGATAATGTACAGGATTTTCAATAATTTCCTCTAGAGACCAGATTTAGAAAATCTCTTCATTCTCTTTGAAACAAGAAATTGGAAGCAGCATGAAATGATGTTCCTCAAACATTCTTTGCTGTTAAAATGCATCGAACTTGCCTAGCTGGAGTGGCTCAGTGGATTGAGCATCGTCCCATGAACTGAGAGGTCCTGGTTTGATTCCAGGTCAGGGCACATGTCTGGGTTGGGGGTTCGATCCCCAGCAGGGGAAGTGCGGGAGGCAGCTATTCAATGTCTCCCATTTATGTTTCTATCTCTCTCTCCCTTCCTGTCTCTCTAAAAACATCAATGAAAACATACTTTAAAAATAAATTAAAATGTGCCCAAATTATTGTTTTCAGCAGTCCAGCTGGATAAAGGAAAAATTATATAAGTTGATAGCTTGAGGAAAGTGCCCCTTGAAGAAATGATATATTTGATGAAATTTTTCTATTTGACACCATAATGTTCAGAAATACTTTGTTGTTCCTCTGGAAGATATCTGCACTGTCCCCTTCAGACTATATTCAGCTTTCCAAGTAGCCCAGAATCTTAAAGATTTGGATGTTTATAATTCTGAGAGTTTACTCCATTTCCTTTTTCTTGGGCAACATTTAAGTAATACACATTAGTTCTTATAAATCCGGTAACAATTGCCCATAAATGCTCATAAAAATAAGATGTGTTCTCATGCCAAGAAAATTAAAAAGGAAACTTTAGTATATTTTAATGTTTTATTTGTAAATTAAAAAAAATGATTGTGATCAAATGCATTCAGTATTATTTAACTGTTTGTTTCAGGTTGAATTGTGTTCCCTGCCCCCCAAACAGATATGCTAAAGTTTTAACCCCCAGTACCTCAGAATGTGACCTAGTTAAGAAACAGAGGTATAATCAAGTTAAAGTAAGGTCAGTAGGATGGGTCTTAATCCAACATGACCAGTGCCTCATATAAAGGGGGAGTCTGCACACGGAGACAGACATGCACACAGGGAAAACCATGTGAAAACACACAGGGAAGATGCCATTTAAAGATGAAGGATGTGGAACATAATGAACAAAATAAGCTGTCAACCAAATTAGATCCAGAGACATCTTATGGAAGTAGGGAACAGACTGACAGACTTCAGAGGGATGGGGGGTGAGGGAGTGGGAAGAGATGAACCAAAGAACTTCTATGCATATATGCACAACCAATGGACACAGGACATTAGTGTGGGGAAGGCAGGAGGGGGGTGGGATTGGGAAGGAGGGGTCAATGGGGGAAAATAGGAGGACATCTGTAATACTTTCAACAATAAAAAAAATTTTAAAAAAGATGAAGGACTAAAGTTACGCAACTACAAGAGTAGGAACACTGAAGGTCACCAGAAACTAGGAGATAGGCATGGAAGAGTTTCTTCCTAAGGGCTCCAAAGGGAGCATGGCCCTGCAAATACAGTGATTTACTCATTCTGACCTTCAGAACTGTGAGACAATAACATTTCTGTTGTTTTAAACCACCTAGAATTTGGTACTTGGTTGCAGCAATCCTAAGAAACGAATACACTGTCTAGTTCAAGAATGTCCAAAAGATAACTCCCAGACTTTGTCTGGGCTGGACATACTTGAATCCACTAAGCAGATCCTGTGGAAACCTCTGCTGGTGATGGTGACAGCTCTGCTTTTAAGTACGGGGGCTCTAGATGCTATGGAATTACCATCCCTGGGCTGCAGTTTTGTACCCTGACCTGGTCTCTCAATTAAGCTTAACGGAACTTTTAGAATGTGATGTGAAGCTTCACTTTTCTAGATCTTTTACAGTATACAGTATTTTCCGTGTCTGCTCATACATATTCATTTAATATTTTCTTTGGTATTAAATGAATTAAGATAAAATTATAATGTTTTAAATTATGATTTTTGTGAGACCAGTTTAAAAGAAATATACAAAGCACGGGCTATCTATATTAAGTTCAGATTCTATCATTAATTTTCTATGTGAGTTGATAGATCTTTACTTCAGCTTCCCATTCAGTATAACGGGGACAATAATACTTCACATGAGGAAATGGATATGAAAGTGTTAAGGATGGGCCCAGCCGGTGTGGCTCAGTGGTAGAGTGTCAACCCATGCACCAGGGGGTCACCGGTTAGATTCCCAGTCAGGACACATGCCCAGGTTGTGGGCCCGATCCCCAGTGGGGTCATGCAGGAGGTGGCCAATCAAAGTTCTCTTTCATCGATGTTTCTATCTCTCTCTCCCTTTCTCTTCCTCTCTCTCTAAAAATCAATAAACAAAATAAATTTTAAAAAAGAAAGTGTAAAGGATTATATGAAGAGCTGTAGACATACTAAAATATTATTATGACTCACAGTGGTCTTGCCTAGCACTTGACCTTTGAATGTCACTTTAGCTCTACTAAAATATACAAAGTTCAAAAATGTACACTCACAAAATAAGCTTTAAAACAAATTTTACATACCTGATCCGTATTTAGCTTCTCCACTTTTCTTATTGTTTTTTCATAAATAACATTGTTTCCTGGGAAGAAATGGCTTCCTCTTAGGAACGGAGACAATGGTTCCTATAAAGACAGTAAAAACTGTGTTGTGCTTTGAAAGGTACATTTTCAGGGAAATGGTAACTTAAGCAAACATCCAGTCTCTAATAAACTCTGAGGCAGTGGCAGACTTTAGGAGAACAGTGGAATGATATTCCCATAAGGTCTGAGAGATTTAAGGAAATAGTCATAAATAAGAATATTTTCTCAGACAAGAATATCTGGATCTCTCCTGCTACATTTAACTAGGCCTAACACACTGTTTTGGGGAAATTAGAAGGGAGTGGGAAAGATCTTTTGCTTTGGTTCCTAAGGCAAGATATAATGAGTTTTCTCTGAGGTAGACAGGCATGAGGTCAACCTCATTTAAATTGGGTTCAATGGCAGGTTTCTCTCTATAAAAAAGTATTATTGGAGATTTTGCAGAATAAATATAATTCAGTACCACTGAGCCATAAAGTAGGTAGAACTATATTAAATCATTTTTTTCCTGGAACTCAATTTGGGTACCCTTGAAGTGTACCGTTCTTACTTGTGATTAAAATAAAAGCTAAGGCTACAACATATGTTTTGAATACTGAGAATAGAGTAGAGATTTTAAGAGCCACTGTATCTCCATATAATCAACTAAATTGACATAGTATTATCTTAGAAGATGTCAGCCAATGAAGTAAAGGCTAGTGACAAGATCTGAAAGAAGCCAAGGAAGAACTAATAAGAATCAGACTGAGAGTGTGAAATAAATGTAATATGTACTATGTTCCTTTCCCTTCTTTTGGTTTTCACGAGTCTTTAATTTGTAGAGGGGAAATTGGAGTTGTTTTGTTCCAAACCCAAAATTGTACTGCTCTGTTTTTGGGATACAGGGGAACAGTTTAGAAAGGGATTGGCCAAGCCTGTTACCAGTTAATGTGTTTAGGACCACTTCAAAACCAACAAAAGATTCTAACATTTTTTCCGTCTGCTATTATAAAATATCTTAGAACAACAGAACTAAAACGCTGGTTGTTGAGAATCCAGGATACCCTTGAACCCAAAGCTATATACTTATATTCACATTTGAATAAAGGGCGCTTTAACTAAATGTTCCTGGGATACCTTGGTAAAAAAGCACATAAGTGATTAAATTTGACTAACTGATGAATTATTGAATGTAAAGATGGATATTTTTAGATAAATCCCCCTTGAAGATATTCTATATTTCTTTGTTTTTGGGGGAGAAAAAGGCTCTTTGGTAGTTATCTGCAATCATGTAACATGTTGAAGAAGTTACCATGCACGATATACTTTGCTCAGTTTTATAAAGCATGAATCAAACTTAGATTATTACCAGGAACATTGAATATTGATCAGGGTTTATCAAACTATAGCCAGCAGCCTATTTTTGTGATGTCCTCAAGCTAAGAATGGTATTTAGATATTTAAAGGACTGTAAATAAAAGGAAGGACCGAGATCCTATGTGGCCAACAAAATCTAAACTATTTACTATACAGCCCTTTACAGAAAACTTTACTAATCACTGCTCTAGATGATATATACACACAAATATCTGTAATACAAGGTAGAAAGCTGCAAGTGTAAGAGATACAGAGAAATAACTTATGGAATGGAATTCAGAAGAGAATAAAACTGAGTTTTATCTAGCAATGGTTGGGTACGTTACTTGGATCAGATGGCATTTGAGAGAAGGTTAAGGTATGCTTTGGATATGAGAAGATGGAAGGAAATAGTATTCCAAGTGAAGGAAACAAAATAAGTCAAGATGCCAACGCTGGAAAAGTATAAGATGTATGTATGGACATACTTGTCAGATGGAGCTTGGTTCTGCAAGCAGTAAGAGCCTTTGAATGCTTTTAAACAGCGTGTGAGGTGAACTTCAGGAAGAGTAATTGGAGAATGGAGAGAGTACATGTGAGGAGGACAATTAGCAGATTATCCTAAATCAATAAGGACAATACTTTTCAAAGATGACTCTGAGATCTTGAATATGAGGAATGTATTATATGAACAATGATGCCAAAAACAAAAAGAAAAAATGTTAAGACATATTGACTTTTATGTGCTTCAGGTAAGAATCCAAGTCTGATTCATACTTTTATTTTTCGTAGCACTTAGCAAGGTATATAGTACATAGTAATCACTTAGACATGTGTTAACTTATTGCAAAGAACTAGCAAAGAGACTCTTTTACAAAAATGTGTAGGTGGGCATTCAGGTATAGATGTCCAGTACACAGTTGAAAACATGTCTGGAAATGAATGAGAATCTTATGGCTACAGTTCTAGATTTCAGAATCATATGCTTATAAGTTCTAGTAAACCATGTCATTGTTGAAAAGGCAAGTGAAGATCAAATAAAGAACTAGATAAGTCTTAAGAGATACGAGAATCAGAAAAGAAAAATGTCATAAAATCAAGAGAACAGAATGCACTATACAGACCATGTATCACAGAAATGTACACTTGAAATCTATATAATCTTGTTAATCAATGTTACCCCATTAAATTTAATAAAATATATATAAACAAAAGAGAAGCAGTGGGAAGGTGAGTGAAGGTATAAATGATTCAGAGAACTCAACAGGCGAGAATTGCAAAGTGGATTGAATTTGGACTACTATAAATCCATTGAATTTGATGACTAAAATTAGTGCCAGCAAGAAAAAATTATGGGATCATAAAACCTGTATTCAGTTTTGCCTCTACTACATACTTGCTGTGGAAACTTAGGCAAGTCATTTACCTTCTGTGAGGCTCAGTTTCCTTATCATAGGGATAGTAATGCAGGATACTTTATATCAAGCAAAATAATATAGTTTAAAGTCCCTTTCATCCATAATTTTAATGTACAAATGACAGTTTTTAATAATATAGTAATATAATATTTAAGATCCATACTGATTTAAAATAATTTCTGAGAATCTTGTTAGAACTTTTCTAGGATACTAAGTTTAAACATATACTAAAGTAGCTTTATTATTATCCATCTTGAATACCACATAGCAAATGAACAGGTGATTGGATGAGAAGGGATAAACTAAACCTTTAACTTAAGGATATACACATTTTCAAAGAGGGGAAAAACAAATTTAGCAAAAAGAATGAAATGTTCTTCTCTGTGAACTTAAGTTTACTGTAAATGCCAAACCATTGTTTTTAAGAAGAAAAATGGTTTAGGTAGTGATAGTGTTGATTCTCTCTGAAATAAGTGTTGGAAATTATTTTAAATGACTTACTGAAAAAATACTTTCAAATTTAGGAGACTATTATTTTCCCAAAATCTAAAAGAAGGTAAAACCAAATGGTACTATGAACAAATCATTCTTAGTAAAACAGGTTAGCAAAATTAATTTAAAAATAAGTCACAGATTTCTCAGAAATGAGCTACTGGACAGTTTTACTATTTGGGGAGTTTACTTTTTTCTATCTGTACATTTCAATTGGTGCCAGATCCACCCTAAAAATTAACAGGTGTTTTCAAAGATGGCTGATCTTATAATTATAATTGTTACTTTTAGGACCTCTGGCAATAGTTCTCACATCTAACAAGGTCCATAATCTCCAACATCTACTTTACTGTTCCAAGGCCATGAAACCTTGCTGGAGAAAAAAAAAAAAAAAAAAAGATTGGCTGATTAGGCTCAGTACAAATTTAAGTTATCTAAGTGTAAGAGGCCCTCCCAACCTTCATGGTTATACTTGTATCCTTCATATTCTCCATAATTATTGGTGTCAACCCATGCACCGAGAGGTCACCCGTTCGATTCCTGGTCAGGGCACATGCCCAGGTTGTGGGCCCGATCCCCAGTGGGGGGCATGCAGGAGGCAGCCAGTCGATGTTCTCTCTTATCAATGTTTCTCTCTTTCCCTCTCCCTTCCTCTCTCTCTAAAATCGATAAAAATATTTTAATTTTCCTCAATCCTCTATGCTCACGTTCCCTCATTTCCCTTACTTGAGAAAACCAAGATAATCTATTCAGTGAGATCCCTTCATTTTCCTCCCCACCTCAAAAAATATCTCTTTAGTTTCTGCTCCTTCCATTTTATTACAGAGAAAGACATACTCTTCTTTTATTTTCCTGAAGTCACTTCTCTCTCTGTACCTGGAATCCTATCCCCTCACGTCTCTTCCAGAATCTCATCCCAATTGTCTTCATTCTCTGATGCATCTTTATTCTTCCTTGTTACTGGCTACAAATCTCTCTGATCTCCAAAATTCTGTTTTCTCCTTTAGTTACTATCCCATCTCTTCTTCCTTTGACCAATACCTTTTTTAAAAGAATAGTCCTCACTTACTTCCTCTGCTGCTTCTTGATCTATTCACCCATTAACTTTTTACATCTGGATTTTGCCCCCAAAGGTATACCAAAAATGGTCTCTCAAATATCACCACTGCTTTCTTCATGGTCAAATTCTATTCTCAAACATCATCTTCCTTGGCCTTTTTGTCATTTCATACAGTTGACTACCCCCTTCCTGAATTTGCTTCAGTTACTCTGTGTTCATATCCCTCTGTGGCAGATCCTCTGTTCCCTTAAAGTAGGAATTTCTCAAGGTTCTAACCTCATTCCTCTCCATTACCCCTTAGTTATCTCACCCATTCCTACAGCTACAATAATAATTTTAAGAGGAATAACTACCATGGTCTCTATCTCAAATGTGACCTTTCTCCAAGTCATTTTTAACTGCCTGTTAAAAATGGGCATCATCCCTTCTATGCACCTCAAATGCTATTGGTTCAAACAAATACCAAATCTCCCTTTTTCCTAAACAAGGTTCTTCTCCCCCTAACTTCTTTGATCTTTTAGTTGGGCTACCATACTCCCAGTATGTAAAACTGAAAAGCTTATGATCATATTTGACTGTTCTTCTTTTAACCCCATATCCAATATACGTTAGTCAAAACTACTCCCAGAAAAAATGTCAGAAAAGATGAAGAGCGATAGATTTGGAGTCAGAAAACCTGAGCAAGTCACACTTATTTAAGCTTTCACTTCCTCATTAGTAAAATGATACGAATAACAATGTTAATTGCAAAAATGCCTTAGATACCACAATAAATCCTTCTTTGATTCTCCACAAACAAATGTTATCTCCAACCTCTAACCTTCAATAAGACTTCATCTGTATTTCTCTCATGGCATCTATCACATACTTCACCATGCAGTTTACATAGATATCTGCGGCTATATCTTATTTCCCTTCCTGAGAGGAATTGCAAGCTGCTTTGGTTTAGGAATCATGTTTTATTTCCTTTTTTTTTTTTTTAATTTGAAGGCTGTACATTGCCCTCTCCACAGCAGGAGCTCCACATTGGAAAATTAATGAAACTGATTAATATCAATTGGACTGTCTACTTAAAGCAACAAAAATATTTCTCTCATTTGTGGCTTAAGTTATATACCATCATGTATAAATCCTTTGACTAAAATGACAATAAATGAAGAATAAAGAAGGTCAGGAACAACCAAAAATGAAGGCTGAACAGAGGTTGAAAGAGATCATAATGAGAGAAGTGGAATGGTAGTTTAATTACAGGGAGGACAAGTAAAGATTAGACAAACTGGGAGGTGAAAGAAGATAAAGTTGTAATTAAGGCAGAATCTTCTCCTGGGTAAATTTAAAAGAACAAACAAAAAGGTATATACTTAGATAAATAAAATGGAGAATATATCTAGACAGGATTTTCAAGCTGTTCTGTAAAACCGGTTAGATTATTTTTGTTTACAAAGCACCGGATTGAAATTTGTTTTACTCCTCAATAATGGAAAAAGTTGAAAGCATTACAATGATTATTTTTCTTTAACCTCTATTGGGTCTTCTGCCAAAGAAACAATTTGCTTCTTTGTAGTTGAACATAGCTTTAATAATAAGCAGGTTCAGTGTTACAAATATGTTACACACTTGCATACGCACTTCTAATTTCTCTGTGCTTCTGTTTTCTCACCTTTTTAGGATTAAATAGGATAAAATATGGAAATTGCCTAGAACAGAGTGTATTTGCAATAAATATTAATTCTTCCCTTTCTCCATTAACTAAATAATTCATCCTAAGGCATATAAGAATTGCTACCAAAGTTGGTTGGAATTCAAATGATTTGATATTTTAAATCTCTCTGTGGACATATCCTAGGCAAACACAGCAATTCTCACATTATGAAAAAAACACCATCTAGAATTAGTTATTTGAAAGCCAGGGTTATCAAATAAAATATGCATCCTAATATGCACGTGTTCCAGTCTGCGTGAGAAAGAGACACACTCTCATCTTCCAGGCCCTCCTCATGGCCTCCTCCCCCACAGAGTTTTCAGATTTGTTGCTTAAACATTTGATTCTGCAAAAGAAAGAGCAAGCATCTGCTTTACTGTAATCATATTCTCTTTTGATATTTACATAGATATATGAAAACTCAAGCAAATGCCTGAAACAAGAACCCCCAACACAGAGACTGCATGCCCACGGGTTCACACACACACACACACACACACACACACACACACACACAATTAACAGCCTCCTGAGCTAAAGAGACATAAGAAAATGATTTTAAAATACATAGAGAAAGAAGAGGGGAGAGTGATAAAAGCAGAAGAATAGCGTGTCCTCCTCATCCACCTAGAATAGTCCCAAGTATGTTGCCCTAATTTAACTCTTTGCTTTCCACAGCTGCAGCAAAAGATCAAATGTATTTCATGAGAAAGGAAAGGGTTGTTTCCTGCAATAAAAAGCAAAGCAAAGAACTGCTGTGTTATTATCTGGGGTGCACTGTTTCTACTTGTGAAACTTCTGTCCTTATAACCCCACAGAAGAACCTCCTCTTGTAGCTAAAGAAGGGCCGTGTGTGTGCACCAGTGTGTGTGTGTGTGTGTGTGTGTGTGTGTGTGTGTGTGTGGTGTTTGAAGAAGGCTTATTACTGTATGTGTGTGTGGGGGGGGGTAGTTTTCTTAATTTTATCCTCAAAATTAGACAGATAGTAAAATCTTAGCTTGTAAAATATAAGGTTATATATTTTAGTAGAATATATAATTATGTAATTTTCAAGAGTTCATTGATAGGCACAAAAGTTCATACACCATATGCAACAAAGGCATGGGGACACTTTTGAACAGACTTTTCATTTTCTTCTTCCTAATTTGTATCTCAATGGCATATCTAAATAGACTAAAGACTCCAACCCCTGATGTAACAACTGATAGTTTTTATGTGAAGCTTATGAAAGAACTTTGTCCCTGTTTTTCTTTGATTCAAAGTGCACAGAAATCCTTTGTAGCGCAGGAGGGGTGGGGCTATAGAAGTAGAAAGCTTTATAACCCAAGGATTTCCATGCTGCTTGGAGCTGTTGTAGCTCTGAGTCAGAATGTATGGGAACACTGTTATCTAGAATTATGTTGACTAGAAATTAACTTTATAATCAGAAGAAAGTCCAACAATCTGATTTTAGGGATATGGTAACTGATTCACACTTCCTGTTTAAGCTATCAACTTCTAAGGAATTACAGGTTGGGACAAGATTTTGTGTGAGATGGATTACCTGTTCAGGATTTTGTACTATATATCTCCTAATAGTGGTCTGTGGATATGTAGTGACTTTTACTGCTGGAGAATGGAGTTCCTGTGAAGAAAAGATTAAAAAATGCATATAATTATGGTTATTTAGTCACTTTGGAGACATCAATAATAATGGAAAGCAATTTTATGGTAAAATTTAAAGTTTTCAGTCACTTGCATAAATGATGACATCTGAATTAGTGTTTTAGTTAATTTCAGTCTCAAAACATATATGAAAGCATGTTTATGTGCTCAGCACTGTGCTAGGTATTCCTACTATATTCATTTCATGGTAAATTCATTACATATTCTAAATTATATTTGATGAGAGTTAAATTTTTTTTAATTGTAAATATTTACACATGATTAGAAAAATATGGCATAATATTTATTAATTAGATCTTCTGTTTGAAAAGGACATCTTATATTTTAAAAAATGGAAGGAGCCCAGCCGGTATGGCTCAGTAAATTGAGCATCGTCCCATGGACTGAGAGGTCCCAGTTCGATTCCCTGTCAGGGCACATGCCCGGGTTGCGGGTTGGATCCCCAGTAGGGGGCGTGCAGGAGACAGCTGATCAATGTTTCTCTCTCACATCAATGTTTCTCTCTCTCTCTCTCCCTTCTTTTCTCTCTAAAAAATAAATAAAAATGTATTTTTTAAAATATTTTAAAAATGGAAGGAGATGCAAAGAGAAAAAAATCTGTGAATGTATGTATAGTTAAACATTTAAATCTTCAGTGTAGGTGGTGGGGAGGGCCATAAATAACATTAAAAGGGAGACAAAACACTAAAACAAAGTCATTTGCAAACTTTTTATGGGAAAGTGTTGATATTATTAAAACAATGAGTTATTATACCTCAATAAGAAAAAATGTTCACACTAATAGAAAAATGAGCAAATGGCATGAACATTTATAATCAAAGAAAAGCAAATGGTTAGTAAATAACAAAAAGTATTTAACCAAACTAGGAATCAAATAAACATAACAAAAGAATACTATATTTTAACTGGAGAAAATTTTAAAATAATTATGCTGATAGGGTGCAGTAGGAGGAGCACTTTCCTATGGAGAAGGGAAAGATTAAATAATCACATATAGGCGAAAATATGTAGCCATCAAAATAACCATCTTAAGTAATATAAATTTACATGAATAAAGCTCATAATATTATGTAAGGTTAAGTGGAAAATGAAGATACAAAACTGCATATAGGAAATGTTTGCCATTTTTTATTTGAATGGAAGAAAAAACCAAAATGTTAAGAGTAGTATCTCCGGGTAGGGGAGGGGATTATGAGTGAGTTTTATTTTTTCTTCTTTATATTCTTTTATAGTGTCAGAATTGTACAATAAACACATTTTTATTGTCAGAAATAAAATATACAGTAAACCCAATTTTAAAGCCCTTTTATTATGATAAATACCAGTTAATGCAATTTTCTGACTGGATTTGAGTATAGTGAACAGCATTGCGATTTAAGTGGACTTACTTTTCTGAGGTAATTCTATCTGGTCCCATAGGATTCCATTTTTCATTCATTGTAGCCTTTATCTCACTCTTATGTTTTGTCATATATGTGACCCATGCTAGTCTATGAGCTATTTAAGAATAATGATGGGATCTAATTAATCTTTGTGCAATATTTGGTACGTACTAAGCACTAAGCAAATGCTTGCCGAATAAATGCATGATTCTAACTGACCTAGCTCTAGGTTAGGTTAAATTAGGACAAGGTATGCAAACCTTTCTTTGATAATCTTATTTGTTCTCCATAATATCACCTTTTCCTTACTCTACCCAAGTTCTAGTGACCAATTTTTGTCCATTTATCCCTATACTGTCCAAGTTCACACCCTGAAACCTCATCTGGACAGGCCTGTTTTCTTAGAACAGCATCTTTCTCTCTCTTATCCTCCAAATCCCATACACTTTATACTCCCTTCCTATGTAGTAACAAACTTTGGATGTTTTATATTTTATATTCTTAGAATTTACTTTTTGAGATATGGTGATGAGCTCATTAAACACATATTTGTTAATATGGTATTTAATTATTGTTATAGTGCCTTTTGAAGATACAATGCTTAGGCTCAAGAATAATCTTAAAAGTGAGATTATTCGGTCATAAATACTAAGGAATCTAGACCCTCGTGTATCTTTTAAAGTGTGAACTTTTGAGAAGGGCTAGTTCTGACCCTCTAAGTTATTCTCTCTGAATGTAAATTTCTAGTACTATCACTTACACGGTTAGGGCCTCATTCAATCCAAGATCTGTGTTACTTCATTTGTGCTCAAATCAAGGACCCTTAAAATATACATAATCACAAGGAGATCCTCGGCTAAGAATAAACTGCACTCAAACTAAAAGCAATCAGATTGAGTAGACAATGAAACTAAAAATATCAGTTCACAGCAATTATTTCAGCACTTGTCTCACATTCTTTGATGGGCTGAGCTGATGCTCATGTGTGAGAATCACCTTTCTAGTTTTATGTTCCTGACGTCTTTGAATGTATAAAGCCTTATGAGGGCCTAAAGATTGTTTAAACATATGAGCAAGGCTTACATAAAAAGAAATAATAAAATCTAATCTAGAAAATATTTTACCTGTTCAGTATTTGGGGTTATGTGTAGAGTGCTTGGGGCACAAGTAGATATTTTCAGAGTTGGAGAATGGAGTTCCTGTTGAGATAAACCAAAAGTGGGTTTAGACATTGTTACTGAGCAGTGCCATTTGAATGTCTTATGTTCTTGAGGTATTATTTTCGTTATTTTTATACTAACCCAATTTATCAGAAATAAGAATGTTATTTTATGTTTTCCTAGATGATGTCCAACTATCCAAAGAGCACATTACTGGATTCCTTTGTCAGCTTTGCAAGCAACCTAATAAGAAAATCATTTCAAGATTGCTTTCATGATAGTGCATTCTCCTTGTGCTTTTACATTGGATCATTTTTTTCTTTTTTGAGGACTTGACTAACATACACCCCAATGTGTAATATGTCTGCAATTAACAAGATGCAAAATGTATCAATCAAAAACGTCAAATGTAAAAATTCTCAAAACAATATAGGAAACTCCATTTGAAAACTCAACTAAACCCGGCCAGTGTGGCTCAGTGGATTGAGCATCGTCCATGCACCAAGAGGTCACTGGTTCAGTTCCTGGTCAGGGCACATGCCTGGGTTGTGGACTTAATCTCCAGTAGGGGGTGTACAGGAGGCAACTAATCAATGGCTCTCTTTCATCAAAGTTTCTATCTCTCTCTCCCTTCCTCTCTCTCTAAAAAAATAAAAATAAAAAAAATCAATAAAAACATATTAAAAAAATAAATTCAACTAAGACTACTGTACTTAGATTCCTTCAAGCTGACACTTAATTATGCTTTGTCTGGTCTGCTTCTGGTTTAATTTCAAAGAATAGGTTCTAATGTTTAAAAATGATCCATAAAAGTGAGAGTATGATTTTAATAATGAGTAGATAAAAGTCACTCTATTGATTATCTTGGCATTCTTGATTTATTCTCAAATCAGCAAAGATGCATGGCTTTATTAATGTGCAAAGAGTTCAAAGCATTATTATAATTTACAACCAATTGACATAACTCCAAGATATATTCCCATTACAATAAAAGTATATTTTTAGACCAAGGAGGCTATTAAAATCAGAATATGGACTTACAGAGGAAACACTGACAGACTCATATGGAAGTACAGCTATAATGCAGGTGTAACGTGCTGTTCTTAAAATGGGACCACATGTTTACTCAAACTGCCAAAAGTTCTGCACACTGTGATTTTTCTTTTGATTTCCCTTTGGTTCAACCTGTAATATTTTCATTCCCCTCTCCCTGTTACATCAAGAGCAATAATGCAAGCTTAATGTTACAAGGAAGCCTTTGAATGTGTTCCCAGATTTCCTGTTGGTAGGTGAGGAAAATTGCTTGACAAATGCAGAGAATTTTGAGAATAGACCAAACAGGTATGTGTTCTTCAGTTTGGGGAAATGGTTACAAATACAATCAAGTTTAGGTGGGTCTGGCCCTCAGATCCAACAGGAGCAGGTTCCGAGAGATAAGAGGGAAAAAGGGTTATGCAATAGCACATGAACATATTCTAAAATAAAATTTTATACAGCTCTTCTCCCATGAAGTCAAAGACTTTCCCTTAACTATCCTCCCTGCATCCAAATCCCTTACCCAAAAGTAGCTATCATCGTCAGGTGTATGTTTACATAAATATATATGTGTATAAATAATAATATTTGTTGCTTTTATTATTCTGCAATGTGAACCAAACAATATCTGTGGTGTTGTAGATTAGATGAGTCTTAATTGATTATTTTAAACTAATACATAATGTTCCATAAAATGTGTTTGATACCTTATTTATCAAAGTTTAACTTGTTTCTGGGTTTTCCTATACTGCACTGAGCATTCTTGTGCAACGTGATTATTTCTCTAAAATCCCACAAAGAAGTGGCATTGCTGGGGCACTGAGTATGTGCACTATTTGTTTAAACAGATACTGCCTAATTCAATTCCCAAATGACTATACCAATATACATCCACCAGCAATACATAAAATGGCTCATGTCTGGAAGATGCTTTCCAGCAACCTTTTGCCTTTTTTGGCTGGGGCTACTAATACTAGGATTGCTTCATGAAGACAGTTTGTACACACTGCCTGGTAGGTGTTCTATAAATGGTAGTTCTTTCCCCTTCCCTTTAACCAATTCAAACATGATGACATCAGCAAATTAAACAGAATGAAACTTACTAGCCAAGTGGACTAGCTTTTAAGATAAAAGAGTGTACTGCGAAGTTTCATAAACTTGCAGAAATTAACACAAGTAGGCCTACACACACAATAAAAAACACATATATATCTGTATTTACATCCATATCTCTATCTATCTATATATAATCATACCATTAAGACATTTATTTATCATACTATAGGCTTGGTTACTTTATTCAGATACCAAGATGGTAAATATTTCATTTGCACAAAGACTAATTTGATCCTAAAATAAAATATCAAAATGTCTTATATTTAGAAAGTTGGCAAATTAATTCCATAGATTATAAGTTAATTATTTTGAGTTTTGTTATTAGAACTGATCTAGGCAACTGTGGCTTACAACCCTCATAAAAACAGGACAAATGAAATAGCTACAAAAAGTAAAATGTTAAGGCGATAGCTTGCTATGTGTTAAAGATATTAAGACATACGATGTTGCCTGGCTGGTGTGGCTCAGTGGACTGAGAGTCATCCCATGGACTGAGAGGTCCTGGTTTGATCCCCGGTCAGGGCACATGCCCAGGTTTCGGGGGTTTTGGGGGTTTCGGGCCCGATCCCCAGTAGGGGGCGTGCAGGAGGCAGCTGATCCATGTTTCTCACATTGATATTTCTATCTCTCTCTCTCTTCCTCACTCTCTAAAAAAATTCAATAAAAACATATTAATAGAAAAAGACATATGATGTTGACCAGCGTGATCTTAAATTGTAGTAGTAGTAGACTAATTATAAGGTGAGAAAAGCAATCTATACATAAAGTTTATTAATTCCGGAAAGACTTGCTAAAGAAAGCCCCCTTTCCCTGGAAGTCAACAGAATTAGGTAAGATCGTCTGAGTAAATGTCCAAAGTGAGCATTGTCTTGATCATGGAAAGCACTTCAGTGGTATCTAGCTCTAGGTATGATTGCTCAAGTCATCCCACAAATAACCATTGTTTATTCCATAGGAAGTGATCAGAAATGTGAGTGAAGACAATGCCTTAGTTTTAAAGGCACCCCAGGAATAGGAGTCTAAATCTCCCTCTTGATCACCTATGTTGGTGTTTAATCTTCAGTGTCACTGATCTGTAGATAGCTTACCTAAATCCTTCATGTTGAAATCATTAAACTCAATGAATAGTTACATCTATTGTTCTTATGCCTTCTGTGCCACAGCTTCACATTCCTTTTAACAAAATCATCCAAAGTTGGGGAAGAGGTTGTGGTGACTATGGTAATATAGTGAAAAGAGACCAGGACATAGAGTCAGGAGCCCTGGGTTCCACTTCTGGGTATACTACCAGCCCACTGTTGTGATATCAAACAACTCACGTCATCTCCCTGAGCTTTAGTTTACTCATGTAAGATATGGGATGTGGGTATGGGTTAGTGTCGATTACAGGATCTTAAGCTCTCCTTTCTATTTCCAATATTCTGTGAAGATAGATCATTCCCAACATATTTTTCCATAGAGGCAAAACTATTTCAAATTGTTTAAACCTGTCAGTCTTGTTTTCTTTCGATGATGATGATAACTAACACCTAGTAAAAGCTTTCTACAAATATGTTACACAGATTATCTTAACATTCAAAACAACCCTGCGAGGAAGATACTACTCTACCCTTATTTTACATATAACTACTCTACCCCTATTTTACATGTAACTACTCTACCCCTATTTTACATATAAATAAGATAGGTTGAGTAACCCCATGAAGATCACAGAGTTAATACTAAAATGTTGGAGCTGAAACTCAAGTACCATGACTCCAGAATTCATGCTCTTCATCACTATACTTTGCCACATATATAGCATACATCATTATATTTTCTGGTTTTCTAGCTGTGGAATGTAATTCTACTGTTAAATTTGACTAGTCCTTATACTAAGAGGTTAAATATTTGTATACTCTGAAGCCTCTGAACTAAAATAATATTTTTACTTAATACTCATATCACTTAAACCCTTCAATTTTGCAGGAATGCCCTACGTTTTCTGATCAAATATTCAGTATTGCACTGAGTCGTTTTTTCCTATGGCTCAGATTTGCTAAATACATAAATATTGTCTTGTTGGCAACTTTATTTAGTTAGAGGTATGATGAAAAATGATTTTATTTGTAATTAGGTAGGCTCAGCCTTAGTATAAAATCCAGGTCTTCTTTTCCCATGCTGCCTAAAGTAATGATTTTCAACTTTGGGAAAGTTGTAGCAGCCCTTCTCCTCCTCCTCCCCCATCTCCTCTTCCTCCCCTTCTTTCTCTTCCTCCTCCTCCTCCTCCTGCTCCTTCTCCTTGAATAAATGACATATGACATTACTAATTCTAACATCACAGTGGATTAAAACCAGTCTGATTTTGGGGATAATTTCATTACATACTCGAGACAATTGTCCATACCTGGGAAACTCTTGTTGCCTGAGGAAGAATTCACTAATGACAATACTATCTTGATTCTGTTTGCTGAAATAGCTATGTTTTTGAGAGTTAGAAAATCATATGAAATGCAAATGGTCCCAGTTTCCCAGTGACTTACCTCAGTGAGAGAGCTTTTGAGTAGCTCAGTGTAATAGAGAAATAAGGGAAAGCAGAAGATGGAGAGGTAGAAGGAAAATCTTAAAAACAGCACATACTGTAAAGGCCAGGATTATTGCAGGGTAAAACATTGAAAATCAGAACATTAGAATGGAAAAGTATACAGTAAGGGTAATCATCAAATGATTTGCTGAAACCAAAAATGTATAAACTTGTTTAAACTGAAAATACTTTAGTATGTCAGGCTGATTAAGTGAGACAGCTGATACAGTAGAAATATCAAGAGCTGGTACCTAAACTCAGGGCATTCATTAACTAGCTGGTCTAACTTGGAAAAGTTATTTTGAGCTATTTGAGCCTTGATTCCTTTATTTGTCCAAGAAATAATGCACAATGCATATTTGTATTCGTACACTGTACAATTTGTACAGTGGCTGTAATAATGCATTTTTCTACTTAATATTTGGAGATCTAGTGAGTGAATCATGTATATGAAATAATTTTGAAATATAAAACATACCATCTATTAATATGAGGCATTATTTTTATTGGATTGGTTACATGTGCAGCAAAGTTATTTGTTCAATATTTGTTATGTAATGGTATTGAAAGAGATAGAAAACAACTATAAGGAGCCCGCAGGTGTGACTCAGTGGACTGAATGTCGTCCCGTGGACTGAGAGGTCCTGGTTCGATTCTTGGTCAGGGCACATGCCCAGGTTGTGGGCTCGATTCCCAGTAGGGGGCTTGCAGGAGGCAGCTGATCAATGTTTCTCTCTTACTTCTACATTTCTATCTCTTTTTTCTAAAAAAAATCAATAAAAATTTTTTTTAAAGAACTATAAGGAACTTACTATGGAAGTTTCGAGGGCTAGGAGACAGCTTCAGCCTGGGACAATCTGAGATTTCATCACAAAGTTATGATTGAGGAAGGTCTTAAAAATTGTTATGATTTCAGACTATTTAGATGGCAAGGCTGGGGGATAGGATCATTTCAGGTGTAACACGAGCAAATGCATAATTGTTGAAAATTGGCAGCTATATTTAGAGAAAAACAGTTTACATTTTGGCTGAAACATATAACACCAAAAGGGGATTTCCAGGAAGTAAGTCCACAGGGACCAGACAGTGGAGCGCTTTGAAAATCAGAGTAAGAAATGTATACATACCAACTGTCTTGGAAGGTTTAGGGGCAGAAGAGTAATATGAGATGTGTGTAGGGGATTTAAGCAACTTTTCTAGAGAACTATTCTTAGATGTAACTACGTTTGTGAAGATTTTTAAATAATTTTATGCAGGAATCTATGCATCCAGGCTGAAGTCTTTGTTAGACGAGAAATTGGTAAATACTATGAGGACAAAAAGATTTTCTTGGAAAGTTCTAAATGTATTTTCGTGTGTGGATGAGTACTGAATAGTATTAGTTTTTACGAGGGAATTTGGGGGCACATAACTCAGCCAATTGCAGAATAACTGAGTAAGATTCAATAAATAAAAACACATCACTTAGAATTTCAATAGCAGGGGAGGTAGAGGGACTATCTTTATCAGCAAATTAATTAGCACCTTCAAGCTAATTTGCTTAAAGAAAGTATCACAACAAATGCAAGGAAATGGTATAATGATAGGTCAGAATAACCCTTTGAGCATTTGACATAATAAGTAATCAGAAATATTTGTCCATAGGGAAAAATATTAATAAAAAATAAACAAGTCAAATCCAGATGCCTAATGGCACACAAGAACCAGAATAGAAAACTAACTGACTTATAAAATGGTTCCTTATATTCAATGTATTGTCCACTTTTTTAAAGAGGCAGTTCATATCCTTCTATCCATTTTCAGTTCAAAAAGAAGACACAGAATAATAAAATGCATAAACAATCCTAGTTATATATCTATACAAAAGCCAGTGCTGACAGCCACATTCAGAGATTTTTGAAAGCCATAATCACAAAGCGGGGTGGGGGGAGAGTGGAGTGAGCAGGGAGAAGATTTCCATTCTATTCCTCCAAACATTTACTTTGATTAAAAAAAAAACTCAATCCTCAACAGACCCTGGTGGAGGGAGGGGGAAGAAGGACAACAGAAATAATATAATACTTAATATACCTATAGATAGTTAAATGATAAGAAGTGATGCTCCCTTTAAAAGGAGACCACATCTGGAATGAATTTGGACGTGGAGTACTATATTGAGGAGAGGGTAAGAAGATTCAAGGTTGGAGAAGATGTCTTGAAGTAGATGACTTTTCAGATAGATTTTGAGGGGTAGGTAGAATTCCAGCAGAAATGTGAGGGAAGGGAGAATGTTGCCAGAGTGAGGAATAGAATGAACAAAGAGGGGCTGGGGTGGGAGGGAAGCAAAAGGATCAGTTTATCTATGAAACTGAGAGTAGTACAGTGTGTCTGGAACACAAGGTGGGAGGAGGTGGGTAGTGTGAGGTAAGACTGTAAAAATAGGATGGAACCATTCTAAGAAGGTCTTTTAACATCAAGGCAAGGAATTTGAACCTAACTTTGGAGCTTGCTTATCAAAGATTTTTAAAAGATTCTAAATTACAAATAAAATGCCATTTTATTGCTGAGATCATAATTTCTACAATAAGGTACAAGCCAATTTTATTTCTTCATAATATTTCTATTAAAGTTCTGCCAAAGCATTTGTGAGCTTTAAATAACTAAAAATTAATCAACTTATTACCCAGTGATGCAGCCTCGTATATTTTTATTCAAAAGAATCAATAAAATTTATGAGAAAAAGTATGAAAAAACAATTCTGAAGAGTGACAAAAAATATCTACCTTCTTGGTAAATAACATAATATTTTAAAAGCATTGAAATGTTCATTTACATTATTTATTTATGCCCTGGCTTATGTCCCAAAAGAGTTTAGGTGGTGCATAATGGGAGCACCTATAAGAAAATGATCATGAAGTATAAATAGGAATCAGATATTGGAGACTGCGTGACATAAATAAGAGTCAAATGTGTAGACGAAGAATACACAGTATACCATGGTGATTACCAGCACAGACCCTGGAGCTAGACTGCCAGATTTAAATTCTAGTTCTACTATATATTAGTTGTATGAACTTGAGCAAGTCACATCACATCTCTGTGTCTTGATTATCTCATCTTTAAAAAATGGTTATGATATCTGAACTGTACTTACTGAAGTTTAAAAATTCAGGACGTTAAGGAAGATAGGCAGTTCCAGAGAGACTATGAAACCCAGATCATGGGCCCAAAAGAAAAGAAGATGCATTGGTGGGGGGGTGTTATTAATCTTATTCCTCTTCTTAACCATTTGCTCTGCCAAAAAGTGAGGTTCTGGGAAAATTACACAGATGGACAAAAATATAGATACATGCATGCATACATAAAAATTGTTCAAGTTCTTTTCATTGAAGTTTTATTCATTCTTCTATTGACATTGTCACTGTAGACATACTTTGAGAGTTCGTGGCTTTATTTTTTGTTTCATTTCTATGTGCCCATTATAGCTGATCATGTAAACTGGCAGCACATTTGTACCTCCATGAATTTCTTTGAATGCAATGATCTTAGAGGCATTTCTATATTTAAATGAGCAGCTTGGATATATAGATCTGCTGTGTCCAGTAGACCTCTCTGAGATTTTCTTTATCTGTACTGTTCACTGCTGTAGCCACTAGCCTTATGTGACTACTGAGCACTCAAAATGTAGCTAGTGCCACTGTGGAACTGTATATGTATTTAAATGTATTTGATGTTAATTAACTTTAATGTAAATAGCCACACGCTACCCTACTGGAAGTATAACTCTACAGGAAGCGTTAGGTAAGAGGCAGACTGCCAGCAAGCTTTCATGCTCCGTGTCACTATGTTTTAAAAAGGAAAAAAAGGAAAAAGAAACAGACAATAAAACTCCATTTCAAATATTGAGGTTCAAGTTCTAAGACTCTAAGAGCATGAGAACTTCCAAATTACTCTTTCTACAGGATATTTATGCCAGTAAATATTATAAATACATTCCTGCTGTTCCAGTCTTTTGATCATATACCATGAATTTTAGAAAATTGCTTTAATGCTTTTCCTCATTAGTCTTTCTTAGCTAGCAGAGCCCTAATAAGCTTTTCAAGCATATGTGTTTACCTAATCTTTCCAGTGTGAAAGGAATTCTTACTTTATAGTCTAGTCATTAAGTTTATTAACTTATTTTGTCTGTGCAGCTAGGGGCTTTTGTTGGCTACATTTTTATAAGTTAATAATACCGATGGAAAGAATCAGGGAGTGCCAACTCTGTGCCAGTCATTGTGCTGGACACCTTCACATGTTATCTTATTAAATATTCACTACAACCCCAAAGGAAGGTATTATTGTCCTCACTTTACAAGTGAGGACATTGAGGTCCTGAGAGGTCAAGAAATTTATTCTACGTAATACAGCATCAACACTCTGTCTCAGGGCACTGTGCAGTGTGTTTTCTATCATACATTATTGCATTTGCCTCTAACAACAATCCTACGAGTTAGGTAATATTGCCCCATATTACAGATGAGGCAACTGAGGCATAAAACTAGCAAGCCCTCGAACCAGGAATTTAAACCCGAGAAGTTTAAAACCTAAGCCTACACTCTTAGCCATTGCACTAGACAGTGTCATAGTTCACTTCTGTCAAAGTCATCTCTGCACATTTATTATTTGCCTCTCTCTAGAGACACAAGTGGAGACACATTCCACATAGATTCACTTGTGTGGGCATTTTCTACACAAATGTTCTCTGTGACTGATCTTTAAGACTCTGCAAAATATGAACCTCTTCAGTAAACACCTATTGGCTTTCATTTTCTTATTGACAGCTCTGATCAAAGAGTTCAAGACCTTGGTGCAATCAATACAGGAAAGACGGTGAGATGGCTGGGAATGAGAATTGGATAATAAACAGAGAAGATTATATACATAGGGCAGGACTTTGTTCTGTAAATATTTGGAAACTTGTTGAAATGAACATGCAACTTTTTCATGTTGTCTAATTTAAATTTTAAAACTTTACTTGAAAACTAATAAAGAATATAATGCTCGAAGAAGGAAAACCATGGGAGCCTTGTGGATGCTACTGTCAGTCCTAATGACTGTGAGAATCACTGAAAGTAATAATAGGAACACCCTAGGCCAAACAGTTTTCAAAGAAGCAATATCTTTAAAAACCACCTGACATTTATGCTCACAAAATTTGCCAAGGCAAACTTCCATTTGAATGAATTCCCTGAATAATATGGGAGATGCTTTTGTTAGAACCTTTCAAAGCCAGTGACGTGGTTAAACACCTGCCTTAGGTTATTTTTGAGATGTTGTTCTGAACTTTGTACAGGAAGAAACATATACAATATAATGAGCCCTCTGTAGATGAAATAAACACTTCCTTAATTAGTCTGTGATCCTGTTCTCATGTAAAGAAAGCAATAGAAAATACTAGAATGTACTAGTAATGGAACTACTTCCTCCCCTTATTCCTTTCCTCCAACAGCAATTCTCACTTAAGACTTATTTCAGGATAATTCCTCTTCTTTTCCTACAGGAAACTAAGAAAGAAAATAAAGCATACAGTCTCTTTGTAGTGTATGCTTTCTGTCTTTTAAAAATGAGACGTGTATATTCTCCACTGGAAGTCAAAAAAGGATCAGTATGGAAATAGCTGCTGGTATGAAGAAAAAGTTAGCTCAAATAGACTAGTTTAGAAAGGTTTTCATTTTTATTTTTTAAATTTAATTTTTTTCCATCACTATTTGCTGAACTACCAAGAAAAATAGGGACAGACTCATAGAAAGAAAGCAGGCAGACAGCTTGGGGAAGGGGTGTGGGGTGGAGGACTTGAGCAAAAAAGAAAAAAGAAAAAAAAAGACAGAAATCATGGACATGCACAACAGGGCACAAGGGTTTTCACTTTTAAATGGGGTTTAAAAGCATGGCATATCTCCCAGATGTTTTACCATGAATTGTCAAAAAAAGAAATTTGGATCAAGACAGTTCAAGGATAAGTTCATCCCCCTTTTCCTTGCCCCAAGCCCCCTATCTTGCTGCGCACGCGCGCGCGCGCACACACACACACACACACACACACACACACACACCAGCTTGCGTGTGAGTGCCATTGACTGAAAATAGGCCCAGAAATTTATCAGACCTCCCTTAAACAAAGACAAAGACAATTGGCATGGACAATTTCACCCAGCAATTAGTTGCACTCAACAATTTCTATAGCTTCATTTAATTGTGAGCACAAAAGGAATGACCAAAGCTGGAAATGTGCGCCTCTTTATCCTATGACCTCATTCCTTTTTCAGGCAACCTACTTCCCTGAACAATCATTCACTTCAGTGACCACACCTTTGAACAACAATTTATCAAAGCACTACATCCATCCCCACAGAACAGGAACATTTTCTGATAGTGTATAGAAATCCCGATACAGTAAGGGAGCTATCCACAGACTTTGTAACAAAAGAAAAAGGAAAAAAAAAATAATGTAACAAAGATAAGCCCAGCTGAATAATTACTGAGAGCAGAGACCATTTGTAAACACCCCTGGGCAGCTCTCTAGAGTTGAATTTGTTTCCAAGTTTCAAACTCTAAAGAATGGTAACCCATATAACACATACATTAAGAGGTTCCTTCTTTCACCAAAACTTAGTATATTCAATAAAATCATCAATGGCCAAAGCACAAAGTAATATTTTAAAATGTAATTTACACATATTGGATACCTACAGACTAGGTCCTGTATATCTTCTTGGTGTGGCCTCTCCCTAGATAACCTAATGGCATTTATCTGGATAATCATAGTTCTTCCTACATAATAGGCACTTAATAAATATCTATTCAATGAATAACTGGTATTAAAAATTTATTTATTTTCATCTATTTCTCTCTCACACCACACAGCTCTTCTGAATACATGAAAAATACCTTAAACTTCACGAAAAGCTAAATTAATGGAATGGAAAAATACATGTCCAGTGAGTAATTAATATCAATGCTGTTCATTTAAGACAGTATGCAATTTTGAGTTGTGATGGTAGTTTAATATTGAACCTTTAAAAAGGCTGAGTCGTGAAGGTTTTTTTTTATTCCTTTTGTTTTATGTAATTTCCAGAACTACATTTATTCACAGTACCACTGTCAGTTCTAAAATGCATCTATGACCTTGATTACACCTGTGTATGATTTTACCTGTTTATACGAATAAACTTAGTAATTTTAATTCTACTATCAATTTAGACTGTTTCACCAGCAACTGGTTTCTACATTAAATTTTCTCTGAGGAACACTCTATCAATCAGACAAAATAATAATCAAGAGAATCATAAAATATATCTAATCAATTATAGACAAGAAAGAAATCAATATTATATTTGGAAAAATTGAAAATGTTTATGACTATAAACATCATTTTAGTATACAAGAAGGCAATAGAGGAAAAACATGTACTAAAAAGCCACATATAGAAAATACTAAAGTGCTGCAAAAAGCATTTGGTTAAATCTAAAATTAAATATATAAGCTAAAATTAAGATTCAGGAAGCAAAGCAGAGTAGCATCAATTTCGGTTTCTCAAAAGGAACATATTTTACTACTGGCAATTATATATTTTTAAAATCATATGAATTCTCTGAATGTCATCCAAACACCAAAATACTAAAAACAATTAAAGTAAAAGTTAAATTGAATTTGTGATGACCAACCATCTTCCTAATCACAAATTCTGGCGTCAGAATAATTGCCACATACCAACTCAAAATATCTCTGAAACATAGCATATTACAGAGAAATGTTACTAAAACATATGATGAACAAAAAAAGAATTTTGAATAATATGTACTGCTTGCTTGTGCTTGGCATGGTGCATACCAAAGCTGTCACCACATCTTACCCAGCCACATCTTAACTATTTTGTTAGCATGAAGGTAATTTCAGATTAAATCTAGGTCCTACTTTACACAATGCCTTCCTACCAATAAACAGGGAGAAAATAAAATAGAAGAGTTTCCTAGTCATATTCTTTTTTTAAAGTATGTTTTATTGATTTTTTTAGAGAGAGAGGGAGGAAGAGAGAGAGAGAAACATTGATGTGAAAGAGAAACATCGATCATCTGCCTCCTGAATGCCCCTTACTGGGGATCGAGCCCGCAATCCAGTCATGTGCCCTGACCAGGAATCAAACCAAGACCTCTCAGTCCATGGGACGACGTTCAATCCACTGAGCTACAATGGCTGGGCTCAAATGTCATTTTTTAAAATGTTTGGGAGGCTGATATTTATAAATATGTTTTTTTGTTTTTTTTTTTAGAGAGAGAGAGAGATAGAAACAACGATGTGAGAGAGAACATTGATCGGTTGCCTCCTGCATGCCCCCTACTGGGGATCGAAGCTGCAACCCGGGCATGTGCCCTGACCGGGAATCAAACCAAGACCTCTCAGTCCATGGGAGGATGCTCAATCCACTGAGCCACACTGGCTGGCCCTAGTCATATTCTTTGTCGCAGCTATCTATAAGTTTTTTGACAAATTGTCTTTTAGTGGATTTGTGAATGCCCTTTGATATCTAACTCAATTTGAAATGTTATGGTCAAATTTTCTCTCTTCTTGTTTCACTAAGGGAATGAAGCTACTTATTCTTTTACTTTATCACATATCTAAATCTCACCTCAATCATTTTCACCAGCCCTTACTTTTCTTTCTTTTCAATTACAAATAACTTCAGACTTCACAACATGATCCATTCCAATCTCTCATCCTGATTTCCGTGACCACATTTTTGGTCCCTATAATTTTATAAAGCCCTCTATGGAAAACTACATTTCCGGGTGAAGATAGTCTTATAAGGATCGCTTAAACAAACATCAGGCAGAAAGAAGGAAAGTCTTGTAAAAAGCCCAGCCAGCTTGGTCTTGGGATTATTAAAAAGGTAAGTTGAATTAAGGAACATACAATAAAATATGATCCTAAAACTTGTTCTGTAGTCAGTATTTATGATTTGCCATATTTCAGTTTTTTATCTATTCATCTTGCTTTTTCTAGCAAGTTGACAAGAAGAGGTTAATTGGTTAAATAACAATGACAGGTATGGTGGTTTAGCATTCTTATAATGGAATTGTTGTCTTTGACCTCATTGTTTTGGGGCTACTAAGAAACACATTGTTCATCAGCATTTAATATAGAATATTGGAATGTACATCTGCATTATTATCACTTATACAAACTAGTGTTTTTAACCTTCATATTTTTCTTCCCTTTGACTTCAGTATAGGTGGAGTTTTTCTCAACTAAGAAATTACTAACACTAACTCATGGATTTTTCATCATATTTTCCCCTTAAATTAAGCTGGTGTGAAAGAAAAGAGTAAGGCCTTTGTAATTGTTGGGTTATCTAGATGTTTTAAATACTTTAAAAATAGTTTTATTATATACTTCAGAAATATTGTTTTATATCCTACTTTAAATTGTGGTTTGGGGGGAAATAATTCATATTATTCCAGACAGTATGATAATGCAACGTGAGATAATATCCCAATGATTGTATTCTTTTCTCTCTCTCTTTTTTTTTTTTGAGCTCTTTACAGTACAAATTGTATCTTGAAAACATAATTTCAGTTTATATAGAAGATTCCTGAAAGTTTAAAGACATAAAAATTTAATGTAAAGAGAGTAAAAAAAATGAAAACATAGGGCTGTTAATTTTATATAGTCTTGCAATGTTCCTTTACATTCATTGGCAGGATTATTAGCTCAGATACTGATGCTGAAGTAACCCCTTTACAAACAAATTTATTTAATTTTAAAGCGTGCCTTAGAGTTCCACTCCTTTTAACTTTCATATAAGCAATTGGTTACATCTTGCCTTCTTTAATCCTTTATCTACTCTTTTACCAATGTTCATAAATTATTCCCCTTAGTTCTTCAAGAACCATGTGTCATTTCCAGAATATGAAACACACACGGCAATTCGAACAGGGATCTGTGCCTGTCATTTATCCTAGAACAGCATACTATTTGCTGAACACAAATATTTGCTCGTCATATGCCATTGTCCCTGACCACCCTATTTGATTTAAAAAAAATCTGTTTACTTCTGATATGAAGTGAATCAATGAAAACATATTCTATAAAAAATTATTGTATTCAAGTTAAGGATTGCTTTGTGGTATGAGCAAACAACTACCTCAGATCAGATATTTCAATCACATTCAACAAAAAATGAGCCATCCTTTGCTCTAGTTAGATTACGAAAATCATTGAAACTGGTAACAAACAACCACAGGCACTAGCAAATGAAAGAACAGCCAACAGATGCCATTTCGATTACTGTACATTGAATATGTGGCTGCATTCCACTGAGAGATAACATCCTTTATAACAGACAGAGAAACAGAAAGAAAAGAAATAAGGTTCCAGATTTCCCCTCTCTATTAGCCTGACATAGCTGTCTTTGTGGTACCTGGGAACGGTCGCTCCAAACCAAATTTTGGTAGGAGGAGGACGTTTTGAGAGGGGAGAGCACTTCTCGTGAGCCGATGGGATCCAAGGCCTGAACCACCTTATTCATGGGTCCACTGTAGGTCCTCACTCGCTCATACACTACATTTTTTTCTGGAGGCTGCTGGGCTTGACTTGACTGATGGTAGCAGTGGTAATGCTGGGGCTGGCACTGCAGCACCTCTGGGAGCTGCTGAGTCCCACAGCTGCTGCTGCTCATCTCATTCCAATAGCTTGAACTCATCATCTTCTCGGTGGTCAGTAAGGTACACTCCAGATGCTCTCCCTAAGGAACAAACGAGAGAGAAAGACAGAGGGAGATCATGAACCAAAGGGATAGGAAGGCAGACAGGCAGACACATGTAAAAGCCTTTTATCAACCACCTCTGTCTATAGTGGTGCCAGGGGGAAATGAGTTACCTGAGCAGCAGCAGGAGCAAGTCTGGCAGCTGTAGAGGAGGCAGCAAAGTATTTGAACCTGAATGGAAAGTGGAACCACCCTGAGAGATTGCTCCAGGAAATGGTGCTGACACGCCTCTGATGGGCGGATTCACCAGACAGGTTTACCTGCCAGGAGAGGCCCTACATTGCCCTGGAGATAGTTACAGGGCTGCCCACTAGTTAAGGGAATCTGGAAAGAGCAGAAATGTGGAATTTTAGGGCTGAAGCCAGAGCTTCCAAGTCCATGGGCTTGGAAATTCACTTTAACTATAAATAGGCAGACAAAGACGTGCCCATGCCAAAAGTTATTAGAGAACAAAAAGTCACAAACATGACATAGAAATGGCTTTGACCTGGTTCTTTTGAAGTTTAGCAAAGGCGAGACTAGAAACTATTATCATTCCAGAGTCCCAGACCAAAATAGGGTGTTAGCCTAGGGACAAACTAATTCACAGATAAGTTTGCATTCTTTGTAAAACCCAGCTGATAATTGCAGTTAAGGGAAATTACTATGGGGTCTCCTCTGGCAACTCTCTCTAATTTATGGACCTGTTTATCTTGCTCCAAGCCTAGTATGGTTTTCTAACTTAAATTGAAGTAGATTTGTCTAAATGACTGAATGTCTGTTTATACATGGAGATTGGTAAAAACAAACAAACAAACAAACAAAACCTAACAATTCCACAAATGCTTTGCATTTTAGCATTGAGATTTATTCTTTTGTTTTTTTTACAAAGAATGTACCTCGAATTTATTTGTGTCCTAGGAAACACTGAGTTTGATTATTTTTTAAATATCTAGTTGTTGAGGGTTTGGCAAGTCCTGAGGGGTGCCTTACCTGATATGAGATTTAAATGTGTTCAGCACTAATATTTACTACTACTTGAAATTACAATCATAATGCCTACTTACCCACCAGATCTTGCCTTGCAAGATACTTCAGCATCACTCAACACTAGAGTACCTACTGAGGGTGTCTTCAGAAAGGGGTGTCTTTCTAATGTGTATATACACTATTGAATCTAGCTTACCACTCCCATTTTGTTGTTGTCGTTGTTTTTAATCTTAAAAGAATAGTTTTATTGATTTTTAGAGAAGGATGAAAGGAGAAGAGAGAAACATCAATCGGCTGCCTCCTGCCTGAAACCCAGGAATCGAACCGGGACCTCTCAGTCCATGGGACGATGTTCAATCCACTGAGCCACACTGGCTGGGCACCACCCCCATTTTGGAGAGGAGGTGAATATCATCAAGCTGGCTAGCCAGCATTTATGTGCTGGGTAAACCAAATATAGGGATTTACCACTGGTCACTTACTGTAATTAGCTACTATGAGAGAAGCTTTACATGGGTTTTCTGTCATCCCCACAACTTTATGAGGGTTTATAGGTGAGGAAGTGAAATACAGGCAGAGTGGTTGAGAAATTTCCCAAAGTTAAATAATGAGTAAATGGCAGGTCTGGACTTTGAACGTAGGGCAACTCATTTTAGAGTCTAAGCTCTTATCTATATTATACTGCTAGATACATTTTAAAATTATGTTCTGCATCTAGCCATCTAATAAATCTAGATGAAAAAATTAGAAAAAAAAAGTTTTGAACTGCTAGCATGTAAGTGACTTTAAAAGGAATCCTTGGATATTTTATGAGTAGAAGTGTCCAAAATGCTGAAAATTGACCTTAAAGAGTCTTTAAAATAATTTATTGTATATTTACATTTAAATGTGTATGGTGTGTGCAGAGCTTTCAAATCTAATCTTTATTTATTTTAATGCTGTTCCTCAAGAATCAATGAAAACTTAGTTAGAAACACATGACCTGTCAAACAGCCTGGCAAAATATTAGATCAATAAGTTGTTAATATCATTAGCAGTAGCATTTTGAATAAGTTTTTGTGAGACATTGGGTATGAGTGTTAACTGGGGTCATTCAGTTAGCTCTGATTATTGAAATCTGAATTTAAAACTCACACAAACAAACACACAAACACATACATATAGTGCTGTTAATATCTGCAACCAAGAGGTGACCTAGGAAATAAAAAGACTGAAATGATTAAAAATTTCTTCATCCATTAAATAGTGACCATATCATCCCTCCATATTCCCTTGATATATAGTATTTTGAAGGCAGTTGGGCAAAAATTATGTGAAACTGACATCCTCATCTAATCATTTAACCTGATCCATCACTATTCCCCATTGCTGGGAGGGAGGGAGAGAGAGAGAGAGAGAGAGAGGAGAGAAAGAGAGAGAGAGAGAGAGAGAGAGAGAGAGAGAGAGAGAGAGAGAGAGATTGAAATTCATGGAGTATATAAGAAATGAGATTAGGCACCTCATAGAAGAAGACAAACCATATCTAACTGTGAAGCATATGTTGAACAACTGTATTCACCTCAGAGCGTTTTATCAATCATTCTCACCAAAGTTTCTGCTCCTTCTCTAAGATTTCACGTGTGCCTTCAATGATCTGCACCTACAATTGTTTTATTTCTCCTTTATACAGATGGTACTAATGCTCACCTATTTTTATTAATAAATCCATACAAATATATTTGACTGTTTCATAATGACACTTCCCCAGTTTTCTACTTACAAACCCAGTGGATTGACAGTGTGCGTTCTGCTAACTTCATGATTATGTTACCCCTCCAACATTGGTGACTGGGATAGTAAGAGTTGACTCCTTATTCTTAGCTCCAGATTTGTTCAGAGAGTCCTTAATTATATTTCTGGCACTTATTTTGTTTCACTCAGTAATATAGATATTTTGTGTTCAGTACTGAAAAAACTCCTTAATGACAATGAATTTTATTTCTCCTTTGAACTGATAACCCTTGAGAAGCTAATTAAATTCTAATAAAATATTTAAATCTTTTTTGTTTCTGATTGTAAAAATAATTTATTCTTTAAAAATTCAAATAACAATTTTCCACAGTGGCATCATCAATCTGCATTCCCACCAACAATTCATGAGGATTCCCTTTTCTCCACATCCTCACAAACACTTGTTGTTTGTTGATTTATTGATGGTAGCCATTCTGACAGGTATAAGGTGATAGTTAATTGTGCTTCTAATTTGCATCTCTCTGCTGATTAGTGATGTTGAGCATCCTTACATATGGCCATCTGTATGTTCTCTTTGGAGAAATGTCTATTCAGGTCCTTTGCCCATTTTTTAATTGGATTGTATGTTTTTGGTGTTGAGTTGTATGAGTTCTTTATAAATTTTGGATATTAACCCCTTATCAAATGTATTATTAACGAATATGTTTTCCCATTTAGTGGGCTGTCTTTTCATTTTGTTGATGGATTACTTTGCTGTACAAAAACATTTTAGTTTGATGTAGTCCCATTTATTTTTTCTTTTGTAGCCCTTGCCCAAGGACATACATCAGAAAATATATGACTAAGAGAAATGTTTGAGATTTTACTCCTATGTTTTCTTCTAGGAGTTTTATGGTTTCTAGTCTTTAATCCATTTTAAGTATTTAATCCATTTTGGATTTATTCTTGTATATGGTGTAAGAAGGTGGCTAGTTTCATTTTTTTTACATGAATCTGTCCAATTTTCCCATCATAATTTATTGAATAGACTGTCTTTATCCCATTGTATGTTCTTGCATTATTTATCAAATATTAATTGACTATAAAGGCATGGGTTTATTTTTGGGCTCTCTATTCTGCTCCATTGATCTATATGTCTGTTTTTATGCCAGTGCCATGCTGATTTGATTACTATACCTTTTCTAATCACTATGCTATACACATGAAACTAATACCAAATAATATTGAATATAAACTGTAAAGTTTTACTCTTACTGACTTTTAATGAGTGTTGCCAGACAATAAGAGACTTGATTGCCTGGATAAAATTAGCCGACAAACCTTTTAAATCACATGGCCAATGGCTAAGCATAAACTTATATTTCAAATTTAGCATTGGTACTTAAATTCAAATTTCTGCAATACAAACAAGTTGCCTTAGTGAGCTTTATACCTAAAGACTATAACTTCAGTTAATGTATGAATGAGTCTGAAAGACAAATAAAGAAAATGACATCATGAAGTAACATTTACTTCAGGAGGTGCACAGTCCACAAAGGAAATTGTCTCAGGGATATCTTACTAAGGCATGTTTCAAGAATGTTAATTGCTTGTCTCATATCAAACCCTGGACACAGCACATACTGGTAGAGATTCAATTTATTTTGTCTTACTCCAGTCTTAAAGAAGTATTTAATTTGTGTCTCACAGGCCCAATAATTGGAGATGTGGCCAAAGATAAAGGGAGGGAAATTAATATTCTTTTAAGAACCTACTCTGCTTTGGACTAGATACTTTTTTAACAAGGAAAAATATATTATCTCTCTTTTGACTCTCCATGAATCTTTGGTGTCGCATATACTGCATGAATTCCTATAATAACCTTAAATTGGTCTCTCTACTTCTAGATTCATGTCTCCCACACCCTTACCTTCATTCTTCCCAACCATCCATTGTAGTAGCACCAGACTGATCTTTTCAAAAAACCATCTTTCTTTACAAAGCGCATGCTCAAAGCTCTCTAGTATCATCATTCTTCTGCATAATCACATTGAACTCCTTAGCCTTACTTTCAAGTACCTGGTACTTTGAAATCAATCTTGATCTTTATTTGCATGTACCCCCTCTCATTCCCCCTCACCACTGAACTTTTCAG
Organism: Tadarida brasiliensis; assembly: GCA_030848825.1. Lineage (NCBI taxonomy): Eukaryota > Metazoa > Chordata > Mammalia > Chiroptera > Molossidae > Tadarida > Tadarida brasiliensis. The sequence continues at coordinate 12,353,275 of CM061280.1, forward strand.
CCCATGGATGCCTTATTATGGCTATTGAATGTTATAAAGAAATATCAAAACTTCTTTCTAACATAGGATAATAATTATCTTTTTAAAGAGGCTACTTATTGGATCAAACAAATATATAGTGTTCATTTATTATTTTATAATAACATTGACATTTCATGTTTTATTCTTTCAAGGAAAAGACAACTCCCTTTTCCTTTCTATCCCCATGGCCTTAATGCCATCTTAATGATGATAACCTTCAACTTTCTATTTCCAGCCTTTCCTCTAAGTTCCATACTCATATTTGTACTGCCTGTTTGGCATCCCACCTGAACCAATAGGAATCTCAAACTGAACATAACAAAAACACAAGTTTAATTTCCCTGGGAAGAATCCCCTATCTGCTCTATTCTCCTCCACCACAAATACTACTACCTTCCTTACAATTGCTCAGGAAAGAAATTTTTCTTTCATAATTTTACTTTTTCTTTCCCAGTCTATAAATAACCTCTAAGCAAGTCCCGTCAGTAATTTATTAAAAATTATCTTGAATTCATTCACTTCTATCTCCAACTCTATTGTTCTTGTCCAAGTTACTATTATTTCTCTTGTGGACTACCACAAAAATCTCCTAACCAGTCTCCCTATGTGTTATGGACCAAATTGTGTCATCACCGCCAAATCCATATATTATCTCTCTTTTGACTCTCCGTGAATCTATGTTGTCTCATAAACCTTAATAAATTCATATAATAACCTTAAATTGGTCTCTCTACTTGGTGCTCAAATTGCCTTTGTTAATGATTAAACCATAACAATTCTGTGATGCTGCGCTTTAGTGATTCATTTGCACATCTATTTCATCATTTGATTGTTGGGTTTTAGCAAAATGTCTGGACAAGTTAGTCATCCATTCCCTGGACTTATGGACCTAATGTATATCTCAGTTATTCTTTAACACATTATATGGCAATTTGTTGTCTGCATGTCTCTTTATCCCACTAAAATGTGAGCTATGTCTTCGGTGACCAAATCAGCACTTGGCACACAATAGATGCTTAATAAATCCCTACTAAATGCATAAACGAATCTTGTGTAATTAACAAGTGGGGTGAAATGAGGGTGTAGTAGTAGTGAGAGTACCAGGCATTTTATAAGGCATAAGAATCACCATTTCAAGATCAATCAATTCTTTTACTCAGAGCCATGATTGAAGAGAGTGGTTTTCAATTCTAGCTGTATGTTATGATCACCTGGGGAACTTTTGGAAGCAAATGATGACCAGAACTCACCCCCAAAGATTAGTATTTAATCTGTCTTGGAGGAGAGAAGATAGTCATAACATTTTTAAAAAACAGTTTTATTGAGTTATAATTTATATATCATAAAGTTTACTCATTTGAAATACACAATTCAGTAGCTTTCAATACATTCATGGAGTTGTGCAATTATCACCACAATCTAATTTTATTGATTTTGGGCAGAGAGAGAGAGAGAGAGAAATAGTGATGCAAGAGAGAAACATTGGTCGGCTGCCTCCTGCACGCCCCCCACTGGGGATCAAGCCTGCAATCCAGACATGTGCCCCAACTGGGAATCAAACCAGGACGTCTCAGTCCATGGGACGATGTTCAATCCATTGAGCCACACGGGCCAGGCCACAATCTAATTTTAGAACATTTAGGTCAACCAAAAAAAATTCCCATCCATTTGCAGACACTTATTCCCAATTCCAGCCCCAGGCAACTACTGGTCTCTATCTTTTATTTTTATTAAGGTATAATTCACATACCATACAGTTTACCCAATTAAGTGTTTTTCTCAGTATATTGTAGGAGTTGTGTCACCATCACCACTAATTCTCAAACTCTTTCATCACCTCAAAAAAGAAACCAGTACACATTAGTAGTCACTCCCCATTATTCCCACCCCCAACCCTTGGCAACCATGAATCTATTATCTATATCTATGGATTTGTCTATTCTGGACATTTCATATCAATGGCATCTTACAAGCCTTTTGCATCTGGCTTATTTCACTTAGCATAAGTGCTTTCACTTAGCATGAGGTGCTTTTGCTTTGGGGCCTTGTAGTAGAGCAGATAACGGTAGGGGATGAAGGAGGAAGTTTTCTCTTCCACTTTAGTATTATAATTGTTCAATAAAATCCTCGCTATCCATTTAAATGAGGCATAAGGAACAATGGAAAAGTATTGGTAGTCAAGAAAGGAGATTTTATGGTGTATTATAGAAGCTTCAAGTGACCAAGAAGCCAGGGTAGGGGTGGCAGATAAAGTGGTGGGAACCATCTGTGACAGTGGGCACTTGTGACTTAGGAATGCATATAAAAAACCTCAGAGTCTCCCTGAAGAGATACCAGAAAGAAAGATACTTTTCGGACTAGAATTTTAGTGAATTATCCAAAGACTATTTTGTTACAAAATCACCCTGTTTTACTACCATGTCAATGCCACCTAAAGAAATAATAGTTATGCTACCAAATTGCAATTTATTCAGGCAAGCCATATAGCTTACCTTTTTATTGATTTTTTAGAGAGAGAGCCTGCAACCTGGACAGGTGCTCAGACTGGGAATTGAACCGGGACCACTCAGTCCATGGAACGATGCTCAATCCACTGAGCCACACCAGCCGGGCTGCTTCTAGTGTATTAATCATTAAGATCTACTTACATTTTCTTTGCTTCTTCCCTCCTTATCTTCCTTGAAATTTCTTCCCCTTAAACTCTCTGATGTAAATTTACATTTGTCTTTGCCTGAAGGACTATATTTCTGGTGTAAATTAGGTAACTCCCAACCATAAACACTACTCCAGACCACTTGTCTCTCAAAATTCTGGTTTTAACTAAAATTTCTTCTAGTTTTCAACTGACCTTTTCTAGACCATTCCCCCAAAGTGTTTTCTGTTACAATTTTGAATAATCTATTGATACTAATACTTCAACCACATTATGAATTGAGTTGGCTTTTGTGCACTAGTCGAGGAACTGGAAACTTGAAAGATTTAATTTTAGGACTCTTTTTTACCAGATATTTAACATGTTGAATGAATTATTTATTGGCCCTGTACGCCCTGTCCTCCATTCAATCCCCTCAGAGGTCCTGGCACATGCATCAAAGACTTAAAAAGTATGTTGCTTTAAAGAGCCACCACCGTAATGAAAAGAGGAACACGAGGTGGAAAAATACCATTTGGAGGGTCAGAGAATAACGGACATTCCCTGATTTTCATACCCAATTTCATTTCCATGTTTGTACAGCACGTTATATATGAGTATGAATTGTATGGTGTGATATGTGCATGGTATAACTAAAATTGTTAAAAGGGCTATAAAAGGGTATACGTTATTTTGTTTAAAATATTTTTGATTTCCACAACCACATCAAAATTATAACTAAACTACACAACAACCATCATTCAGAACTGCCTGAAATCTGGCTGAATGGAAGTCCTACAACTAGGGATTTAAAGAAGATGTCACATTGAGACTGGTAGGAGGGGTGGAGATGAGAAACAGACTGGTCCCTCACCCAGGTGTGGTGGGTAAAAATCAGGAGGGATATCTCTGCTGCGGAGGTCCCTCCTGAGGAGTGAGGGGTCCTAACCTGACACCAATGGCTATGATTACACAGATGTAATAGTGCTCAGCTTTTATCTTCTATCATATTGAAAATGTGATTTTCACCCTCTCACAGAATAAAAGAAGTGTGATTTACATCAAGTGCCTGATTGCAGGAGGTTTTGATAAGTCCATCACATTTCCAACAGTTATTAAACTTTTGCTCAAGGAAATTTTTTGGGGGGCTGCATAATGTCATGTGTGCCCACCTCTCCTCCCTATGCTAATGATATGTACAGTAATAGAATTATAGAGAGCTTTCTTCCTCTTTTACTGTCTTCATTTATTCAGTGGTAATACAGGGAGAGGCTGATTTGGTGGCCTGGAATTTACTCTGTTCGATAAGTGCTTTTTACTCTCCAGAATTGAGAAGGAGGATCCAAGAGGAAAGAAGCAGGGCTTTCTTGTAAGAGCAGTCCTTAAGCTCTATGGCAGTGGTTCTCAACCTTCTTAATGCCGCGACCCTTTAATACAGTTCCTCATGTTGTATGTGGGTGTATCTGTGTGTGGGCGGACCCGCCTGGAGATGGATAGAGGAGTGGTGTCTCAGTTCCTAAGACCATCAGAAATATGTGTTTTCCAATGGTCTTAGGCGGCCCCTGTGAAAGGGCCGTTCGACCTCCAAAGAGGTCGCGACCCACAGGTTGAGAACCACTGCTCTAAGGTCTAAAGAAGATCAGTTAAGGGAATTATGTTAACCATCTCAGTTAACCAGGGCAGGATAATCAACAAGGCTTGGGACCAGGATCACACTGTGCAGGAATAGATAGTGCATTTAAAAGGTGGGTAGCCAGTGAGCCATTTCTCGGGAGCCTGGCTTGAATGAGGGAATCAGAAACATAGGATAACAACCCTCTAGCAGACATATGGGAAGGCAAATAGCTTTATCCCACTTCCTCTTCCCACTCCACATAATGTACCTTGGTACCCTTTATGAAGAAGAAGGGAAGATGGAGAATCATAAAGCTGGAATAAAAGCTCTTCTAAGCATCTTCCATGGCCACGATTTCATTGGTAAAAGATACAAATCGCTATATTTCCACCTCCCCTTAATTTCTAAAATAATACGTGCTTACTGGAAAAAACTGGGAAAACAGAAATGAAAAACTAACATAAATCATCCATAATTTCACTATCTAAAGACAAATGTCATTCCAGTCTTTTTTATGCATATGCAAGAAAATTAAAAACAAATAGTACCATCTGAACATACTGTCTTATTACTTTTTTTCAATTAGCAATATATCATAAATATTTCAATGCCAATACATATTCCATTTTAAGATTTTAATAGCCATGTTATAAAATTATACCATAATTTAATCAGCACATCTCCTATTGTTAAATATTTACTTTAATATTATAAAAACAGCTTTGATAAATATTCCTGTAAAGAAGTCTTCGTGCTTTTTATAATTATGCCCTTAGAATAAATTAACTGAACTGAATAAAAGGGTATATGTTATTTTGTTAAAAACATTTTTTTTTTCATTTTTTGTCCAGATACAGTGGGAGGGAGAGAGAGGAAAAGAGAGAGAGAGAGAGAAACATCGACATGAAAGGGGCACATCGAGTGGCTGCCACCCGCATGACCAACCAGGGCCGGGGACAAACTGCAACTGAAGTACATGCCCTTAGTGGGAACCGAACCCGGGTCTCTCTGGACCGCAGGCCAACGCTCTAACCGCTGAGCCAAACTGGCCAGGGCTAAAACATTTTTGATTTCCACAACCACATCAAAATTACAACTAAACTACAGAACAACCATCACTCAGAACTGCCTGCTGAATGGAAGTCCTACAACTAGGGATTTAAAGAAGATGCCACATTGAGACTGGTAGGAGGGGTGGAGACGAGGAATGGGCTGGTCCCACACCCAGGTGTGGTGGGTAAAAATCAGGAGGGATATCTCTGCTGCAGAGGTCCCTCCTGAGGAGTGAGGGGTCCCAGCCTGACACCACGCCTCCCAACCCAGGGTCCCAGCACCAGGAAGAGAAGTTTCCATAACTTCTGACTGTGAAAACCAGTGGAGATTGAGGCTAAAGGAGACAGAGAGTCTCTGGAGTCCGAGGCATTCCTCTTAAGTGGCCCATGCATGGACTTACTCAGACTTGGACTCGTTCACTCTGAGCTCCAGTGCTGGGGTAGCAGCTCAAAAGGCACCAAGGATATATGGGGAGGAACTGAATTTTATGGCATCAGGGCAAGAAATGGAGCGATGGAAGGGTAGCTTTCTGCCAGACAAGACTGCTGGCAGAAGCCATTGTTCCTTTTCTGAGATGCCCCTACCCACAGACCCAGCAGGCAGGGGCCAAATTTGAGCCTCTATCAACCCTCCATCAACCTGGCTAACAAAGTTTGTCCTGCCCTGGTGATTCCCTGTGACCTTCACCCCACCCATCCTGCTTTCCAGTGGCTTTTCCATAAAAATTGCCTGTCTTGGCTCATGCTTCTGATTTTCCTAAAATCTCTGAAACAAGAAGCATCTGGCCTCAATGTGTCCTGTACCTCACCATAAGTGGTCCCAGACCTGTGACTAGCAGCAGCCAGCCTTGGTTCACAGCTTGGCCTTGCCTGGGTACCCCCAAGCCCAGCAAAAGTAGCATCCATCTGCAGATTGCTTTGTAGCACATGCTGGGGGCAGTAGGGTAGGCAGAACATAGGTGGTAACTGACCTTGGCCTACACCTCCTGGGAAGCCCCAGTGCCAGTGTAATCAGTGGACAACTTGAGACCACATTGAAGCACTCAACCATCTCTGCAGGTGACACACTGAAGAGGCAGACTCAGAGGGCACCAGAGCCCTGCTGAAGTAAGTTCTGCTCCATGGGGTGGACCCCTGTACAGCTGATTTTCCATGGTGATCAGTGGTCACAGTCAGTCCTTGCAAATAATCAGCCTAAGGGCAAACCCCTCCCATTGACATACTGACAGCAATCAGGGCTCAACTACAACAGGAAGCTGTACACAGCCCACATGGTGGGGGAAGGATGCACACTTGAGGTGCCCAGTTTAGGTAACTGGGGAGGCTGTGCCACTGGATCATAAAAAACACCTACTATATAAGGCCATTCTACCAAGCCAAGGAGACCTAGAAGCTTACCTAATACATAGAAACAAACATAAAGAGGCTGCCAAAATGAGGAGACAAAGAAATATACCCGAAAAGAAAGAACAGAATAAAACTCCAGAAAAAGAACTAAACAAAATGGAGGCAAGCAATCAATCAGACGCTGATTTCAAAACACTGGTTATAAGAATGCTCAAGGAACTTAGTGAGAACTTCAACAGCATAAAAAAGGACATGGAAACTATTTTTTAAAAAACAATCAGAAATGAAGTATACATGAACTTAAATGAAGAATAAATTGCAAGGAATCAACAGTAGAGAAGATAAAGCCAAGAATCAAATCAGCAATTTAGAAAATAAGGAAGCTAAAAACAGCCCATCAGAACAGCAAAAATAAAAAGGATAGTGTAAGGAGACTCTTGGACAACTACAAATGTACCAACACTCACATCATAGGGATGCTGGAAGGAGAAGAGAGAGAGCAGGAAACTGAAAACCTATTTGAAAAAATAATGATGGAAAACTTCCCTAACCTGGTGAAGGAAACAGACATACAAGTCCAGGAAGTGCAGAGAGCCCCAAACAAAATGAACTCAAAGAGGCTCACACCAAGATACAGCATAATTAAAATGAAAAAGGTTAAAAACAAAGAATCTTAAAAGCAACAAGAGAAAAGCAGTTAGTTACCTACAAGGGCGCTCCAATAAGACTGTCAGCTGATTTCTCAACAGAATCTTTGCAGGCCAGAAGAGAGTGGCAAGAAATATTCAAAGTGATGAAAAGCAAGGACCTACAACCAAGATTACTCTACCCAGCAAAGTTATTATTTAGAAGTGAAGGACATATAAAGAGCTTCCCAGATAAGAAAATGCTAAAGGAGTTCATCACCACCACCAAACCAGTATTACATGAAATGTTAAAGGGTCTTTTTTAAAAAGAAGAAGGAAAAAAGATTTAAAAATGTGAACAATAAAATGGCAATAAATACATATCTACCAACAATTAAACTACAAAACAAAATAAGCAAACAAGCATAACAGAAAGACTTATAGATACAGAGAAATTTTGATGGTTGCCAGATTTGAGGGGGTTGGGGGATGGATGAAAAAGGTAAAGGGATTAATAAGTACAAACTGGTTGTTCTAGAATACTCATGGGGGTGTAAAGTACAGCATAGAGAATATAGTCAATAATATTCCAATAACTATGTATGGTGTCAGAAGGGTACAAGATTTATCAGGATGATCACTTAATAAGTTATATATTGTCCAATCACTGGGGTGTACACCTAAAACTAATATATTATATGTCAACTATAATTAAATTTTTTAAATAATTTAAATATTTTTAAAAAGAAATCCCACATTCTAATCTGAGCTCTGTCTCTAGCCAGCTCAGTGACCAGAGGAAAGTTAGAGGTATATCTCCAAGGGTTGTAAAGGTTTAATGTCAAACTATTGCATAGTGTCTCCCATGTTATATTGTAATTTTTCATAAAATAAATTGTATTTGGTTGAGAAAAAAAATTTTTGATTTGCTATTTGGAAGTGTACAAAATTATGTATCTACCATCAGTGTATGACTGTGCCTGCCTCATTATACCTTCACCAAGGAAAAGAAACATATATTTTGTTCTTTGAAGAGAACATACAGACTGAATTGAACACTACTCTATCTGGTGTAAATACTAATAGTAATAGGTATCATATTTTGAATGTGTTTTATATAGCATATCTCTTTCCTTAATTTTTAAAATAATCTCAAAAGAGAATAGAAGACAAATTAATGAGATATTACAATGTACATATGTGTAGAGAAAAACACATATAGTAACCTATGCTAATTATGTGTTCACTGGGAGAAATGGCCTAAGATGAAAGTTGAGTTTGACGGGTACTGCAGGGAAAGCTTCCTGCATAAGTAATAGTCATTATTATCATTATCTTTACCTAAGTAGCTAGCAGGCTGTTGAAGTAAGTGCTTCATGTGCTTTACTTAATGAGAAAGGAAATAAATGACTATTAATTTTTCCTCATCCTGGATGTTGCTGGTTTTTTTTTGGTGCTGCTGAAAGAACTTAACTCTAAAGATAGTATTTATCTAGCTTCTCCTTTTTCCTACTGCTTTATCTCTAGCTTGATTTTATTAGCTTCTAAAAATCACTGCAAAGGCAATTATTTTGAAAGAGGTCAAGGGCCTATTTGATTCATTTTAGCACTGACATACAGATTAAAGGCACAAATGTAATCAAATGTGGCTAGTCAGAACGAGTTTGAAAAAAATCTATTCTAATAAATAAAATTCAGTCTCACAGATGGGTGAGAGATGTTTTATTTTTAATTAATGTTTCTGTTTGGTTTGAAAAGGGAGATGACTGGAGGCTATTTTGGAATGATTTTTGTCTGTTACAGTGACATAGATTGAGTAGAATGATTGTCCATAAGAATATTGAAAATTGAACATTAAAAATGATATTTGAATCAGATACTATTGACCAAAGGTCATTTCATTTCTTCTTATATGTCTAAGCATTATCTCATTTCCCTAAAATTTGACCTAAGAAAAAATATTTCTTCAATGTTCAGAATAGCCCCTGGAACACCTCACCAAATGTTGTTGTTGTTGTTGTTTTTTAATTTCATATTATTTTAATAGTCAAAAGATTAACACATATCTTCCATACAAAATAACAAATAAATCTTTTAGTAAGGAACTAGGTAGGTCACTATTCTTTAGGGTGGATTCTTAAATGTAAGAACTGTCTTTGTCCTACCAAACATTTCAATAGAAATTTATTTCCATCTTGAATGTTCTACCACATTAAGAGAGATTTCCAGACAAAAGTTTTAGTAACTAGCTAATGGTGTGCCACACTCAAACGTGTTCTCAGCTGGTTTTTATTAGGTCCCTGCAAACATAGCACATCAGACATTTATCTCAGATAGGCACAACCATAATCATGTATTTTATAAAAGGCCATATCAAATCTCTCTTTTTAAACATTATCAGTTTTCATGGCTCAGTAAAAAGGTCGCGTGAGAGTAAAGCCATAGATGGAAGGAAACAAGGCTAGATTAATAGTTAAATAGTGCGGTCAGCTCACAGATATTCATGTCAGTGGAAAAAATAATGATGTAGATTCAAAAAAAAAAAAGATAAAGCTTCTTCCATTAGTGTGAATAACTTAGGGTAGGATAATTTGAAGAAACTGGTGAGGAGGGTAAACCTCAGATAATTAGATGTGGAGTCATGTATCTGAGACCAAAAGGTGATGGGGCCCCCAGAAGTCAGGGAAAAATTAGTACTATATGTCTACGTTTGTGTGTGTGTTAGAAAGATTAAGACACTATTATTTAGGTTTCCACTGGTGGTCTGGGGACAAATGGACCAGAACTGCCTGCTCTCCAGTTTGGGACCCACTTTCTCATTATATACTTCATGATCCTGTCATTAAGTCTTATGACATAGTCATTAATCCTACCACATTCTTGTTTGGTTGTGAATCTTTTGCAGATGAATTAATTACAAGATAAATAAAATCATTTGCATATACAGGACATTATTCATCAGTTTAGAATTTACAGAGGGGGATTATAGGGAGAAAAATCATGCTAGTGAAAATTGTATGTCCAAGAAGTAACTTCTGGATTTCTTTCAATTCCTGTACATTTTTACTTCTACTGTTCTTAAATCTATCATTTTGATTTCTTAAATGTTTAACACTTCAGTTATTTTTGACTCTTAATTCTTTAGAGAGTTGCTCCTTCATCATCAATTATAAGATCTTTATCTCTATTGAGTCTCTCAGTTTTTTTCTTGCTTGCTTTGGAGACTTTTTTGGTTATTTTATTGTATTTACTTCATATAGTTTTGGTGTCTCACTTTTTACTTTGGTGACTTTCCTTCACTCCAATGTTTTCCTCTCCTGTAAGCATAGTAGATTTTTATTTACAATGGTTTACAGAATCAAATTTGTTTAATGTGTTTATGTGATTAGATGACATTAGCTTTATTTTATCTTGATTGCAAATAAAAGTGAGAGATGATGCCACTAAGTACCAAAAAATTGCTCTTATCTTGAGAACATTCTAATTTAGAATCCATTTTTGTTCAGATAATTGCCAATGACATATTTATTTGTCTTGCTCAGTGAGAAATAAGAGAGGACAGAAAGGAAACTAAGGCATCAATACCAAAAATCAGACTATATCTTTGAAGTAAAGAAAGAAATGAAGCATAAGAGACAAGAAACAATAGCAAGATATCACTGAGCCTTGTTTTGTAGGTTTAACACTTAAATTCAGACAAATTAAATATAGTTTATTGATTGGGTTGCTGAACCAGTGTGAGTAATTTTGAGCAGATCATAAAAATCTGTTAAGATGCCAAAAGACTGAAGAGTTAGATTCTGGGAATTATCAACAAGTAGATTTAATCTTGATCCTTTAAAATATAGAAGAATGTAATATTGTGGATGATTTATGCATAATTAGAAGAGATCTAGGAGACAGCAAAGGTATCTTGTTAACAAGTCATACTAAATGTGTCTCATATCCTTTTTCAATAAGGTGTCTAGATAGGTAGAAAAGGGAATGTCCCAGATATAGTATATCTTATTCTCAACAAGTCATTTTACAAAGTCTCTCATAGTGTCCCAGTCAATAAGATGATAAAATGAAAACCTAATAGCAATTAGTTTGAAATAGCAGTTAGGTTGAAAAACTGAACCCAAAAAGTGTTTATTTTGGTTATTCTGGAAAGAGCCATTAAATGTGTTACAGAACTCTGTTTATGACCTATTCTCTTTAGTATTTTCATTATTATTTGGATAAAGATGCAGAATAAGTTTATTATGTAAGAAAAAGGGAAAGGTAGTTAACATTCTGAATGATAAACTAAATATTGTAAAAGACGTTAAATGTTTATTTATATAAAAACATAATTTTATAAAAATGATGGAAAAATGCACCCCATTCAGAAAAAAAAAAGGAGAGAAAGAAAAGCAGTATGAAACTGATAAGAATAAACGTAGTAGGTACAAATGTGAAGTTCTGCATTTAGGTTAGAAAATCAGAGAATTGACAACAATTAATGGAGAAAAGATCTATAATTTTATTGATCACAAGCATCATTTGAATTAACTAATACAACAAAATAAAACACAATAAAACAGTGATTACAGTCTTAGATGGCACTAGTAAGGGCCTAGCATCTAGATCTGTAAAATAAGGGTAATAACAACAATACCTTTCTCATAGGACTCTTGCAAGTATTAAATGAGAAAAATCTATGTAAAACATTTAGCACTGGGTTAAATATAAACATTCAATACACCAGTTATTATTGTTAACAAAAATCTGAAAGTCCTACTTTACTTGTATCAAATCACATCTGGGAAAGTAAGTCCATATGGAGTATACTGCAGAAAATAGAAATATTGGAGCCAATATGACTGGAGAAAACTTGGAGTGGGGAAACTGAGATAATGGTAGTATTCCAAAATATTAAGGGCTAGTAAAGAAGAACTAGATTTAGTCTTCATGATTCCAAGCATTACCAACAGCAAAGAGAAAAAGTAGAAAGCCACAAGGAGACTCATTTTAGTTCTTTTAGGACAAACTTTCTAATAATCAGAGCTATTCAAAGTTGGAATGCATTACTCAGGTGTTGGTGAGTTTCTTGTCACCTGAGGTGTTCGAGCAGAGGCTGGATGACCACCTGGTCAGAAACTCTGTAGAAGGGTTCTCGCATGTGGTGCATTTATGCTTTCATCCATTTATTAAGTCCATCATGAAACAAATAGTTAAGGAATCTCTATTATGGGTCTGCACTCTGATAAACTCTAGTGGACATCCAAGGTTCTGTCCAAGTCAATGATTACATGATTTTGAAGAAACAGGTTATCTTAAACATTCACAGAGGGAAACCTAAGCTCCACATAGAGACTATTTTTCTTAGAACTTACCTCTGCTCCCCATCCTCAACACCCCCTAACATCACTTACTGCACAAGTAAATACCTGATATCTTATTCCATGGTCTGCACTAGAAAACAATGCCTATGAAATCACATTAAGTTAAAGGCTTTGCCATTTAATCAGCATGACTGTTTTTTCCAACTCAGCTGAGCCAGGGTGGCTATCCACAGTTTCCAATTCAGGTTTTGCTGCTGCTGTGCGATGCTTCATGTTGAAATGGCATTTTCTTTTCAACGTAAACATTTTTAGAAATGCTATGAGGAGATTTCAGTGTAACAAATGTACCAGAATAGCTATGCCTAGCCTACTGGGTGAAATCCATTTTTTTCTTGAAGCAATGTAAGAACAAAGAAATTCACTCCCTGTAAAAGGAGAGCTAGCTTGGAAATCATATAAACAACATTCACACTCTGTGTTCCAGATGAGGCACTCTCCCTGCTGATGTCAGCAACATTTGCTGCCAAATTCACTAACTGCTTTAGCCTGACCTTGAGTGGAAAAACAATACAGGGGTGGGCAAATAGGTTTACAGTTTTCAGCATTCTCTGTCTTACAGTGTTATCTAAGTATCCATTTGGGTTGGTAGTTGGTTCAATTACCAGCCATCATTACCTAAAGGATAAATCATAAGTAAAGATATGAAATAATAAAAATAATAAAACAAAAAATACAAATGAATAATATAATAATAAACAAAGAATAATACAAGAATAAACTGTTTTGTGTACTCATGACTTTAAACCTAATTTTGCCCACCCCTGTATGATCTTCCAAACCACATCTCACCAACTGCTGCTCGTCAAGAAGAGCATCCCTGTTTCACAATTATGTCACAAAAGCTTCTTGCTGTACTAGAACAGCAAAGCCCTTGAATGAACAAATCACTGGTCTGAGACTCTAGCCAACAACACAAAATAAACCCCCTCAAAGGCCAAACACACAAGGGGAGAACAAGGCCCTGAGTGATCAGTAAGAGCAGCTTAAACACATTCCAAAATGCTCCCAAAGCAACAGGATATGGAATAGAGGTGAGAAGACTGTGACAAAAATAATCCGTGGGAAGAAGCACAAGAAACAGTTGGACAGACTTCTTATTTCCAAGAAGAGAGACTTGGAAGTAGTGTGATTGTTGGTGCATGATCTTTTTCAAAGGGAGACAACTAAGAAATTGAACAAAACTTAATGCAGAAAAGATTAAAATACATATAATGTTTCTGTCTCTTCCAGGCCAAGCTTTTCTGGGAGGCTTTATAAAAGAACAATACAATAAAATACATATAAAATATTGTGAACAGTTTACACCCTTTCCTACCATACCTCTAGACCATTTTCTATGTGGCACAAACATAAGTGGTAAAGTAATGGCAATTGTCATTCTTCTATACTTGCTTGGAATAAGTTGTCCCTTGTCCTGGTTGAGTGGCTTTTTGCCACTCAATGTATTTTAACACATTTTTAAAAACTGAGTATATATTCGTGTCCACTCAGCAATATCTGTAATGTCATTATTTCTGAAATAGGTAGCCGTATGAAAAAGTTATAAGTTTAGAAGTATTTAAATAAGTAAAAACAAAACAAACAAACAAAAAAAAAACACAGAACTTTTTAGCATAACACAAAATGAAGTGGCTTAGCACTGCCCCTTATTCTCTCCCTTATATGAAGGACCAAATGATGCCATCATTCTGTTCTATGAGGAATATTAGGATGATGTAATGGGGCAGTCCTTGGTGAGTGTGGCATTACTGGCATATTTTTCCTTGGGTGAGTGGTAAACAAAAAGAGAGTATAATTCACAGCTACACAGAGCTTCAAGGCCAACAGAGATCAGGAAGGTTAATGGCTAAAAGATTATAAAATGGCTCTTAACACGAAGATCAGCAGACACTGAAGAAACAGGTTATGAGTTTTGAAATGTGGATGATGAGGTTTTGTCAAAGGGCCTTGTTTGAAAACCTCAAAGAATATGGCAATGCTTATTTAAAATGAGTAAAATACTTGAACAAATATTCATAAAAATACAAATAGTGAATATCTGAAAAAAAGAAACAATCTTCACTAGAAATCAGGGGTGAAAATTAAACCCAAGATAAGACATTGTTTTTCACGTATCGACTTACTAAAAATGAAAAAAAATGATGATGTTGTCAAATGGATACCAATACACTGCTGGAATATACACTTTCTGGAGAGAAAACTGAAGGTGAGTACACCAATATATTAACTGTGGTTTCTCTGTAGTGTAACTATAAGTGATATAAATTTTCTTTATATTTTCTGTACTCCCCAAATGTTTTATAATAAACACTTTTTATAATTTCACAAAAAACATTAACAAAAATGTTTTTAAAAGTGAATTCTATAAGTAAGAAATATCTTCTAAATTAAAAAATATATTGCAGCTTTCTCCCCCCAGGCTTTCTTGACTTAAAAGTTTGGGTATATAGTTCACAGTGCCTTGCATTGTTTTATGTACTGTCTCATTTACCCAACTAGCTTGCAAAATTCTTGAGGATAGGAATGTTGTCTTTGTAGCATTCCTATCCTCATGCCAATGTGTAGCCCAAACAGACACTAAATCAATGCACATTAGTTGTATTTTCATGAACCAAATTTATCTTCTTTTTCCCTAAACCAATGCTCCACCACTCCTCACCAATACTGTCAGTCACTATCATTATCTTAGCCACTCAGTCTTAAAAATGTTAGAGTCCCACTGACTTTCCTCTTTCCTTTACCTCCAATATCTAATCACCAAGTCCTTTAGATTCTTTGCAGTGCTTTATTATCTTTTTCATTCCCATGGCAACCATCTTATTTAAAGCCTCAAAACTTCACTTCTGGACTACCGTAGTTGCCTCTTAATTAGTCTTTCTAACTCTAAATCTATCCTATACAATGCTCTCACCTCAGTTTTCCTAAAGCAATATTTTATATGGGCCACTCTCCTGCTCAAGGGACAATGATCCATGAACTAGCAGATAAAGTAAAAACACTCTGGCATTTAAAATCATGTAGAATCTGACTTCTGTCTATATTCCCTTATCTCCCTTTCCTCTCTAATGATAACAACAATAATGAAAGTACTTATTTAGTGCTTACTGTAGGTCAGAGACACACATGTACACACTCACACCCACACACACACACTTATTTATTTAAAAAAAATAAATATGTTTTTATTGATTTTTTTAGTGAGAGAAGAAGGGAGAGAGAGTAAAACATCAATGTGAGAAAGAAACATCCATTGGCCACCCCCTGCACACCCCCTACTGGGGATCAAGCCCACGACCTGGGCATGTGCCCTGACCAAGAATTGAACCAGAACCTCTCAGTCCATGGGATGATGCTCAATCCACTGAGCCACACCGGCCAGGCTATTTACTTACATATTTATTTGTTTTCTCAACAACCCTATGAGACAGGCAGCATAATAATCCCCTTTTACTGGTAAAGAAGCTCAAGATCACACAGTGAGAAAGTAGAAGAACTATGCCTTGAACTTCCCACACTTATTGGATACATATTTCTATTCCCAGTTCCCTGAACACAGCACATGCATCCTTTCCTTGGCATCATTGTTCATTCCATATTTTCTGTCAAAAACAGCCTTTTTTTTTTTTTACTCTATTGGACAAAATTCTGTCAGTCTTTTGGGACCAAGTTCAAGCTTTCTGTGACCATCAAGCCCAGACTACTTATTCCTCCTTCATAGTCCTTCTTCATTTATAGTCCCATGGCACTTGACCTTATCACCCATTTAGTACTTAATGTAGGATACCCTATGTTGTTATACATTTAGATATCTTTTTTTACTCATTCTGTTACCTTAACTAGATTTAAAGCTGCTTGAGGGCCAAAATCACATCATAAACTTTGTTTGACTTACCCTGTATCTAGCACAGTGCCTGAGAATAGCAGATACTGAATAAATGTTTATTGATAATAATCATTCATTTATTTATTCATCAATATTTACTAAACATCAAATATATATTGTTCTAAGTTCTGAGGAAATAAAGATGTAAAGATAATTAGAATGTTGTCTCCTCTCTACACTCAGGATCTCACAAGCTGGAGGGGAAAAAAAGACATGTTATTGAAATATTACAGTGATGTAATTAGTACTATATGTGTGAGGTGTTATGGTATTACAGAGTAGGATGTGTTCATCTTTGACTAGGTAGATCTGGTAAGGTTTCATCTGGTTATCACATTAAGTCTAGCCTTGAAACAAAAGTTTATCAGGTAAGCAAGACATTTCCAGTAAAGAAAAACATCATAAATAAAAGTTTTGGGGCCCCCCAAAATAATTGTACACTTTCAAATTGCAAATCATTGAACATGGTTGGAGAGAATGGTGTGTAGAGGGACATAGAGAGATGACCTCAGAAATGTAAGTAAGGGCCACATCACCAAAGATCTTTATGCTGGACAGAGGAAGTATGGTTTTTATTTTTAATTTAAACATTAAATTTGTTCCTTCAGTTAGGCAATTGGAAGGCCCATTGTAACCCTAGCAAAATAAATTTCAGTGGAGTGATAACGCTGAGGCCAAATCAAAGGAGGTTGAAGAGTGGACAGACAATGAGAGAGAAACAGTGATGAATTTAAACTTGGATTTCCACACAATGGTTATAGAGAAAGTAAGATATTATATGGTAGAGAGAGGATAGAGGATTGAGGGGGAAACTCTTTGGGGAAACTCTAGGGAGGGAATACATGATCAACTTTGGACTCTAAAGAAATGGGAGAGGATAATACACAAAGCCCAGGCAAAGAGATTCTTGGCACTGGAACAGGAAGATGGAAAGCAGGGGAAAATTGATATGGATGCAAGTAAGTTTATCAATATGGAATGACATGTTTAGAGATTCTAGTCCAATCCCTTGTGAAGGAGGTGATATAGTTTGCAGAGACTGTAGGCATGGGATTTTTTAGGTGATTTGAAAGGAGAGGCAAATAGAAGGAACAGTCTTGTGGATGGATGTCAGATAGCAGATGAGATGATGAATGATGCAGTCTGGGCTCATTGATGGAAAAAGAAAAGACCAAAGGGGTCTGGTAAACTGATAGAGCAGTTACGTAGTCAAAAGACCAGAAATACTCATAAGGTAGAATATGAGTGCAGCTTCAGGAAATGAAGGAGAGAATAGAAAGGATTAGAGGTTATTGTATCCAGAAAGTGAGATAATAAATTTTAAAATTTCAGCAGCCAAGTATTCCCAGGCAAAGATAAGTCCACAATTTGATCAGCAGATGTGAGGGCAATAAGGGAAGTTAGGAAATAAGGAAAAGTAAAACCTTGGTAGATGCTCATAACCTTCAAGCTGTATCTCACATCAGACCATTTCTCACCAATTCCATTGCAACTGTTACCATTATAATTAGCTAGTTATTAATAATAGGAAAAAAAGCAAGGGAAGACCAGATGTTATAGGCATGGTCATCTGGGCAGCTTCACCAGGAAGCTGCAACTTTGCACTCCCCAGGGGCCCACCAGTTCATTCCCTGCAGATCACTGGGGGAAGGGGTCCATCAAAGAGAAAATGGACACATGTGCAGTAAAGTCCACAGGGAAAATACTTGCCTGTCAGTGTAACCTGGAAACCATGGATTAGCTAGAGCAGGTGGAGCCACCACAAGCCAGCAAAGAAATCCTAGAAGGTTAAAATCCCTAGAAAACAGAATTCTCTTTCTTTTGTTCCTATGGCTTTGTTCCTGCTTCCTTGCACTCGCCCATGTTCCCTTCATAGCCATGTGGCCCTAGAAGCTACATGGCCCACACACAATAAACTGCAGCTGACAATACAAGCTAGGCAAGCCAGATGCTGAACTGGAATGTGCAAATATGGAGCAGAAATTCTGGGCATTGGCTTTAATCCTACCTCTGCTGAAGTCACAGCTGGACTTTTTCCTTGGTGGGATGGAGGGAGATGGGAACTTGGAAAATCAGGAGTTTAATTCCATGCAGATAAATATCAATCATTCTCCAATGCAAGTCTCAGAAAATTCCTTTTCTCATAATATCACAAGAAACCCACTTCCACCAGCAGCAGGTGGGGACATGGAGGACACCCCACCGATAACATAACCACTTAGTCGAAGCTACCATCAGCTTCTGCATTAGCTTCCTACTTGATCTCTGGGATTCCCTTTATCCCCTCTCCCCATCTCCCACCCCAGTCTGTAAATTATATGAAATCAAAACCGAATATTCCATTGGCTTCCTATTACACTTATTATTTATAAGTCCTTACATGATCTGACCCCAACCTTTTCAACCTTGCCACCTAGCACTTCTATCTTCATTATGCTCCAACTACACTGGGCTTCTTGCTGTTCTAAGAGCACAGTAAGCATGTTTTAGGGCCTTTGGACCTTTGGACTTGCTCCCTCACCTATAATGCAGCCTCACTACCATCTCTGCAGATCTCTGCTTGAGTCCTCCCCTTACTTCATTCAAGTTTAAGCCCAAATTTCCTCAGAGAGGCCTTTCCTTTGACTATACTACTTAAAATTATAATGCTCTTTCTCTGCCCCAATTTCCTGCATTATTTTTCTTATAACACTTATCATTAACTGCGATATTTTATATTTGTTTGTTCACTCCCCCCCCCCCCGCTCCACCCTCTATCTGGAATTTATGCTTTGAGGAAGCAATGCCTTTGTCTTATCCCCTGTTTTATCTCATAGCACCTAGAAAAATTCCTGGCATAAAGTAGGACTCAAAACTAGTAGAACAGTTGCTCAAGGCAAAACTCTGTTTCAAACACTGGATACACAAGATGAATAAGGTGTGGTCCCTACTATAAGCATCAGCAACCTCTGCTGAGGAACCAAGAGCACAGAGCCAAGGACACTGCCTGGGGAATGGCAGAAAATGAAGTAGTCGTTGGAAGTTTAACTGTTTAAAACTTCCTTTTCTACTTTTTCTCTGCCCTGACAACCTGCATAAAATCCAGGATCCTGCTTTTTCAAACATCACCCTAAGCAGATCTTTGCAAACATGTTAAATTCTGGGCCATGGATACAGCTGTTATCTTGCCATTCAATAATACTAACAGGCAATGAAAACAGGATGAGAAGTTAGGTGATAAAATTATTACAAAATATTAGGAAACAATGGCAAGAAGTGCCTATGCGTTTCTACTTTTTGAAAATACTGGTTTTCGTCAAAGAGTTAAAGCTACAGAAAACACTTTTCAAACTTACATAAAATAATCTTTTTGCAGGATTTCTTTAATCCTTCCCATAGGATGACTTAACCTTTCCAAGATCTTTCCCTAAGGAATCTATCCACATTCTTAACGTTGTTTTATCTGCACTCACTTTCCAGCCAAAAAGAGAAAAGAAAAAAAAAAAAAGGAAAATTAAAAAAAAAAGCTTAGAATTAGTTGTGGTTGTTTGCAGTCATCCTAAAAAGTTTCCATTTTCATTGACTTTTCCCTCCCCAGGTTTTGCTTATGACTTCTGAATCTTGTTATTTAAAATAGCAACTAAAGACTAAGCCAGGGCTACTGAGTCATGATGGTTATCAAGGGAACAGATTAGGGGTGCCTGGTGTTATGATAAGATTTCCCAGGCCTTTATACCCTTTACAACTCTTTCCTCAAGGAAGAAAAAAAGCCCCTGGTGCAGAGGTATGCAACATTTTTCCCAGCCTTAATCTCTTGAAATGCATCTATTACCTTCAGGCATCTGTAAATTCCAAGAAGTCGTATATTTTTATTTCAACACACTAAAGCACTTTCTAGTATACTTTAGTTTTATTACTGTCATGTGTGCCAGAGAAATCTTTGTGCATGTCCATATTATCTGCACCATGACATGAGTGAGAAAGAAGGCAATGTTAAAGAAATAAATTTGCTTCCCACAGGAAAAGGTTAAGTTGCAACTGAAGCCACTTTTAAGAAAAACGGTGGAACAGCACTTAATGGAAAGCATGCTCCATCTAATTGGTGTAGTTCCCAACCTCTTGCTCAAGCTGTGCTTCTCTTTTGGTTCCATGATCTCATGTGCTTGACTGAATGAATGACAAGCTTTATTGTTCCAGTTTCCTGGGTTAGCTTATTGTGAATCTGGATAATTGCAGTAGGGCTGCGTGAGCTACCTGTTTTCCAAATTTCTCATTTTTTCTCCCTAACAAAGGCAGTGAAATCAAAATGGCAAGTACATTAAAAAATACTAAATGTACCCCTCGTTCCTTTTTGTGATCTTAAAAATATTAAATGGCAAATGTTTCAATTAAATCGACAAAGTACAATCCTAGTTCTTAGATCTTTATCAAGAGGAAAACAAATCATGCCTTTTCTTGTTTTGTTTCTGCTTCTATATATTTTATCTTATGCTATTTATTTATTTATTTGTATTTTATGTCTTTTTATTAATCCTACTTTCCCAGATTTTTCAGGAAATGCTGCATGACCCCTATCTTGTCCTCAAATAAATGTTCATTTTTTTATCCCCTTAGGTATTATGGCAATATGTTAATTTTTATTAAATTATAACCACCTGTACAAACATTTTTATTTGTAAACATTCCTAAGTTTGCCCTGCAGACATATGTTGTACTATATTACAGATTCCATTATAGGCTTCCTGATTGGCCATGCCTTTTATTATTGTATATTTTAGTATGTACCTCATGGTTCTTATCTCAATTCTATCACAGAGGAGTTGCTTAATTAATGTATTGGCCTCGTTCCCTGGCCCCCAGACTCACATATTCAACTGCCTATCTATGAAAGCTCTGCTTGGGGGCACTTATATTTGGTGTGGCCCAAATAGAACATTTAAGTCTCCCCATCCCACCTGGCTCGTCCTTTAGTACGTCCCCTGTCAATAAATGTCACTACCATTTACTCAACTGCTAGAGTCAAAAACCTAGGAGTCATTTTTGGCCCTTCTGTTGTCTTCACACCCTTAGTCCAATCCATCAACAAGACATGTCAGTTTTACCTTCAAATTTTATCTGAAATAAAAATATTTTCACCATCTCCGCTACTGTATTCCCAGTCCAAACCACTATGAACTCTTACCTGGGCTTGCCTACATACCTCCAGTAGCCCATCACTGGTCTCCCTGCTTCTGCTCTTGAACCTCTGCAGTCTATCCAGCTCACAGCAATTAGATTGATCTTTAGAAAACACACATCATGCCTAGCCGGTGTGAGTCAGTGGATTGAGCGTTGTCCCATGGACTGAGAGGTCCTGGTTTGATTCCCGGTCAGGGCACATGCCTGGGATGTGGGCTCGATCCCCAGTAGGGGGCATGCAGGAGGCAGCCTATCGGTGTTTCTCTCTCACATCAATGTTTCTCTCTCTCTCCCTTTAAAAAATCAATAAAGAAAACATTTAAAAAATAAATAAAATAAAAAACACACACCATATCATGACACCCTCTTTCTTTCAATATTCCAATGGTTTCCCATTGCACTGAAAATAAACTCCAAATTCATTTTCCAGGTCTTACAAGACTACATTATTTAAGTTCTCTGACCCATTGTCCTATTACTCCTCCATCCAGTTACTCTTCTCCAACCACCATGGCATTCCTACTTTTCCAAGAATACAAAAACTCATTTTTTGATTCAAATCCTTTGCACTTGCTTTCCTGTATGTTGTGAATCCTCAGACCTTTGCATGGCTTGCTAGCTCTTTTCTTTCAGATTTCTGCTCAGTTATTACCTCCTCAGAAAGGTCTTTCCCTGACCACCTTTTTTACTTCTTTGTTTTTACTTATTTTCCCCAGATTGATTGAGGTATGATTGACAAATAAAAATTGTATATACTTAACGTATATAGTGTGATGTTTTGGTATACACTGTGTATTCACATATACACTGTGAAGTGATTACCACAATCAACCTAATCAACATATACATAACATCACATAATTACCATTTGTTGTTTTTGCAGTGAGAACAATTAAGATCTATCCTCTTATCAAATTTCAAGTATACAATACAGTATTATTAAGGATAGTCACCCCAGTGTACACTACATCCCACATTTATTCATCCTGCATAACTAAAACATTGTACCCTTTGACTAATATCTTCCCATTTCCCTACACCCAACCCCTGACCACCAATCTACTCTCTACTTTTATGGTTTTTCAACAGCCAATAGAAAGAAAGTTAAACACAGCTGCATGTCCGCAGATGTTTCTCATTGGTTTTAGAGGCTAGTGTAATGTTAAGTTCCACATTTATTTATCTTTTCAGCATAGTGATTTCAAGTTTTCTCTCTTAATAGAGAGAAATCTGGAGGGAGAGAGAGAGACTAGGAGAAACTCAGAAACATGTTGACAGAGGAGGATAGTCAGAGACATAAAAAGTGATGGAAGAGAGGGATTGGAAAGGTTCATACAGACTCTTACAAGAAAATTCTCAAAATGATGATCTTCATAATGTAAAGGATGTTAAGAGAGAAAAATAAGGTCCTGGGAAAGATTTCTGAGGAACAATTAGTTGATTTATGTTCCTGTGTATCTTAGGCATGGACCAGAAATAACACATTACTATTTCCTAGAACTGCAGTAACAGCAGAGCGACTTACTAGTTTTATAACTTTCAGTAATTTACTTGGTCTTCTTGAACTTAATTTCTTTACCTTTCAAATATGGATATTCCCATTTACCTGGTACACTAACATACTGCTTGGTAAAAATACTTGCTCAGTAAATAGTAGTTGCTATCACCATCATCAACAAGGTACCTGGAGTGTCCCCTCTACCAGCCACTTATGACAGCTACGCTGTCTTTAAACCTCAATTCTCTTCCAATACCAAATAAAAGGTATATTGGATGAAAACTGTCCTGGGACAGTCTTGTGTAGCACGAATGTCAATTATTTGTTCATTTGCTTCCTAAGAACTGGATTCTTGCTACATTTGTTAGCTGTTGTGATTCATATTTGTGAATGAGTAAGCATGAGTGTGCACACGTGTATGTGTGCATGTGTGTGTGTGTGTGTGTGTGTGTGTGTGTGTGTGTGTGTGTGTTGGTTTTGTGAGTTATTTATTCAGGAGTGTCTGAATTGAAGTTCATTATTACTGTATTTACTGACATGATGGTATTATTTTATTTATTCTCTGCAGTTGTCTGTTTTCCAGATTCATTTGTTCAGAATATGAGCCCTGCTTACTTCATAATTAAGCAACTAAGTGGGCTTTCAACTCTTTATATCCCATTGTTTAATGTAGCTTTATGAGGAGGGAAAAAAAGGGAAATCTGGAACTAAAACTACAGTAAGCAAATGAGGCAAATAAACACCGGTGAATCATGGACTGTCTGGAGGAAACACAGTAATTATCAAAACCATCTAGCTATAGAGGAGAAAAAATGAAGTTTATAGAAAAATGAAGAGCATTTTTTTTCCAATCAAAGCAAGTTTAAAATCCAGAGTTTCTGATGCCTAATAGAATGTTCTTTCCCTACCTAGTCTCCTTGTTAAAAGTATGAAACAGCAATAATGAGGGTTCTACAAGGGGACTATTCATGAGAGCACTTAGGCCCACTTCAGGCTGCAGAACAAATGAGTAGAGGAGAGCACCATGGGAAACGGAGATGGGAAAGCTGGAGTGGAGATAGGGTGCATTCATACTCTACATTGTTAGCAGCTGGCTTTGGCTTATTGAGTTTGAGGATTGGGGGAGGTGCAGCAGCCTCACTGTGTGATCTCTCCCAGAATATAAATTGTGGAGTTTAACTTGTAACATGAACAAGTAAACTTTGAATGCACATTAAAATAATTCTGTCAACCTCTGACTTGACTTTCTTCCTTTTTTATCAAACTTGCTGTTATTTTGTGTGTGTGCCCTGAAGTTGGAAAAATATGTACCAAATATGGATTGAAAAGAATTTCCCCCCTTTCCTTCTCACTGAGCTACACAATAGTACTATGATAGTTATGGTGTGTGTGTGTGTGTGTGTAATAGAATTCACAAACAAATTACAGTCCCTGACATCATCTGAGGATAGATTATTTTTCATCTTAAATGATTAGTATTAAAGATTTTACTTAGAGGTATTGGAAGATAAAATTTTACGGAAAGTCAGCCTTTGCTTGCATCTTTGTTTTTCCTTCCTTTCTCCCAGAATGAGCTCTAATGGTTACTAGACAACTGATCAATTGTGATGATGTCTAAGTTATCACTGCTATGTAAGAAAAATGTAGAAAATGGGAAAGAAAGTCTGTGGATGAGCTGGGAGGGAAATGTCTTTTCAGTGTATTGCAGTTTTGCTAGTCATGACATGATGGTATTTCGGGGAGACCATGGCATATAGAGGAATCTATGTTCATTTACTCTCAGACAAAATAGGGTTTTTAAAGAAATTTATTTTTATGCAACATAAGCTCAGCTTCATCTTATCATTTTTGTGATTGGAGTGAAGGCAGGGTACTGAAAAATAATTGGACCTCTCAAATCCTTGATGGATCTCTAATTTACTGTGAAATGCAGGTTTTTTCCAAGCCACATGTTTTACATTAATAACTATGTTCAATGCTGTGGTAACATACTAGCTTGGCCCACACATAATTGCTTTATGTGATGTAATTTGTCCCAAGTCCCTATATTCTTAAAAAGTAATCACTTAAAAGTAACCTCTAGAATTTTGTTGCTATTAAATAATGAAACCATTCCCTCTAAAAGAAGTTTAAGTCATTAAAAAGTTACTCATGTAATGATTCATAACTTGACATCTTTACTGTTATGATTACAACCTTTTATAACTTTATTTACGTTATTGTTGGAACAATAGGAACAACAAAGTGTAAACGACTTTGATCTCTATGTACTTGTTACACTCAATAAACAATTTACAAATTAAGGCTTATATTTTTGGCTCTGAGACTTATTTCTCTCACTGAGATCAATTTTCTATTTTAGTTACTGAAATGATGTGGCATTGATAGAACTCCATAAATGAACAGATTCTGAATCAATAATAATATCATTTAAAACAGGCTTTTCAATCAGAAGTGGCCTTCTTTCTTTGTGTTAGTTTTTTTGCTAATAAACAGTCTAAATATGACAGTATTTGAGGAAATAAATGAACTGAAAGGAAGAATCATAATAACATAAGCAATTTATGGAAACCACAGTAACTTGAAAATTCTGCAAATTGAGATAAAAGCCCAATAAATTATTTTAAAAACTGCATTGAATTAGATACTTTCTCCAAGATATTTGGAATTTTAATTTAGGCTGGTAATTGAAATTAGTATTGTGGTGAGGAAAATAAAAAATAATTAATTGTTTACTTTCATGTGTAATAAACATTTTGGCAATTATGAAAGACATGAAATTAGGGCAATTTTAAATGTCATCAGAACCAAACATTTTTGCCCACCAGTGTTTCAGCAATTGGAACTGTAATGGAAATAGAAAGTAAAATCAATGAGTACCGTACAATTACTATAGGGCTTAAATTATGGACATATCCATATATGTATTAAAATAGAACACTTAACACCCTCTTGATTGGAGCTGAGAAACTACTTAATATGGGTTGTTTATGAGAGAGAATTAAGAGACTCCCAAGTCTTTTCTGTGTTCCATCAATGACCCACTGGTTTTTCAACTTGGATTTCTTTCATTAAAACAACTATGATAATGCTGTTTATCTCACAGTAATTGCGGCATGAGGTAGAGACTTTGGGAAGCAAAAAGACCTAATCAATACAGTAGCCATTTCTGGGAGATCTACACCATGAGTATAGAGGGCTCTTTGGTTTCATATGGTGAGGTCTCTAGCAGAACTAGAGGGCGAATATGTATTTTCTCACCAGCTATATACTCAGGAAAATGGTAAGGAGAGAGAGAGAACAATTGTGGCTGAAGCATCTCCTGAGTGGAACCCGGAGAGTTGAGAAAAAGAGAGACTGGATATTCTAATAGCTCAAAAAATAAATAAATAAAGCTGAAAAGTACCCAGGCAACATCCATAATGGGAAGCATGCATGACTCAGGGAATGTCATTTCAGTGATATCCCTACCCAGAATATATTCTCTCTAGCAGCTTGCCACCATACACCAAATATTACCAACTGAGAATTACTCCTTTGGTTGATACCATTACATTTTCTAGAAGTCTTCTGTGATAAGTCATCATTTCATGACTGTATTCACAGTGGTTCTCAAACAGGGTCGCGCATTAGCAACACCTGGGAAATCTGTTTAAACAACAGATACCTAGACTCTGTCCTAAGATCTTCTGAACTAGTGTGTCTGTCATGAAGTCCTGGAATCTGTATACTTGTCAGGCTACCCAGGTGATTGGATGCTGTGGGCTAGTATTTTATTAGCAGACATTAACAATCAGTGGTAAATTATTTTACTTTTCTCATCTCCTACAGTTCTGGAGGAAGGAGAGAGGATAAATGCTTTGATGAATGGTTTTGTTGGGAGGATGGAGAGGTTTAGAGCTGAGAGACACTTTGGCAAAGAAAGACTCAGGAGTATAAAAAGTCAAAGGGCTACAAAAAGTCATGAGCTACCTGTGGGAAGAAGTTTTCCAAGAGGAAAAGGACAGGCTATGGATTCTAACACAAAAGTTGTGTGCATCATAATTTTGTCCATATGGACTTCAACTTTCTTCAGCATCCAATCAATGGACCTCCCCATGCAGAGCTTCCTGTTTAGACCTTATTAGGAGATGAGATGCAGTAGAGAAAACAAGGACATTACGGGTGTGTCTGTATTAAGCATTGTGAAATAATTAATTACTGCTTCTTCTGTGATCATGAGAATTACAAGTGATGATAATTCTGCCAGCTCAGTAAAGCTCATACTGTGACATTTAAAATATCTGAGCTATTACCTTTACCCAAGGATCATTTTTCCCTCATCTCTCCCCCAAAACACCAAGAAGTGAATTATAAAAAGTCCTGATAAATTTTCTTAGAGCTTTGGAGTCTCCATTAGATGCTCCTTTACTCATCACAGATTTTCATATTAAAATATAAACCTGGTCCAATTGTCAAAGGCATTTATTTCATGATGAGAGTGCCTGAAAAAGACTGAGTAGAGGTAATAACTGGCAACACTGAGAATGTGTCATAATTTCAACACTTGAGTGTAAGCCCAAGTAAGGAATCAGAAAGCATCAAATCAATTCATTTTCTGTGTTAAATTGCTTGATTTCAGGGCTTAAGTCTTGTAGTATCTTACTTGATTTTAGAAGGAGACTCTGTTTTATAGATATGAAAAAATTACTGATTGAACCTGTGCTGACTCTCAGAAATCTTGGCTGCCTGAAAAGAGAAATGACAGAGATTACAGTTGATCATATAAAAGTTAACATGACTTGAGTGTTTACCATAATCCAAGCTCTTCTGCTATGTATATCCTTGACATGCTATGCATCATTTAAGCCTCAAAACAATTACATGAAGAAGATAATATAATTATTTGCATTTTACAGATAAAGAAACTGAGGGTAAGCAAGGTTAAATTAATCAGCCATGGCCACACAACTTTAAGAGCAAGAGCGAGAATTCAAAGCAAATTTCATTTGAGACTTGGGACAATATACTGAAAAAAAAAATCTCATAAGACAGAATAATTCAATTAAATTTTAGTTCTCGTGTATGGTGGTACTATAGTTGGAGCCCAAAAAGGTCATCTTCTTAGCATAACAGTCACAACAAGCTATTAAATTATAGAGCATGGAAAACCTAACCCAGACTACCTACTCAGGTGCTGGGCATTGTTGATAGTCATGGTCCAGCTCTTCAGAGCACTAAATACTGAAGTTGCATCTTACTTCAGCAATGTTCTTTTTCCTTTTATAAATATCCATATTAGATTTTTATAGAGAACTTGATTGCTAAACTTTGTTTATTCCATTTGTTTCCCCTCCATTTTAGGATGAAATTTGTCTATGAAATGATTAAGGAGCAAAACCAAAGAATTCCAAGATTTTTACACTCAAGTGTCTAAATCAACAATAATGTGTACCTTTCATTAAGTTAAGGCCCCATTTATGCTACTTTTTAAGTGTTATTTAAAAATCTGTTTATACTTCTATTACCACTTCTAATTATTAAGTTGAACTAAGCTCTCCTTTATTTCCTTAAAATCATTAATATTTATCATGAAAATTATCGTGTTTTTAAAACTTGTACATGCAACTAGCTTTTTAATTTTTCTATTTCTTACATATTTTATAGCAGAACAAGTTTTGTAATTAAGGTTCAATGTAATATTTATATTCATATGTGGTAAATTATAGTAAACTGTGTATTTACTGGTTTACTATCAGTTTAAAAATAGATATAAAAATACTAAACCATGTATTGAATATTGCTGACAATACTTTCCAGTTAGCATCTTGTCTTTTAGCTCTAACAGTATACATTGTAGCTGATAAAAAAGACAAATTTTTCTAAACATAGTTTAGGTCAACATGAAGAGGTTTTTAGACTTGATTAATATATGATTCTCAATTGAAGGCTAAATTGTGATTATCATCATCATTGTGTAGGATGGTTCCAGGAAACTTCTTGAGAAATAGTACTTAATCAGTGTGGACGAGTTCTTCAAACATCTTCTCAATGATGACCTGAAGGATGCAATGAGTGGAGCCATAAGCAATTTTATGCAAGACAAGAGCAGAGCTAGGTTTTATTTTCTCCACTTGTTCTCATATAAAATCTGTTCCAAATTTTTCTTTTACAAAAGATTGGATCATGAAATTTCTATATTCCACTGAAAGCAATGTGACAAACTAATTTTATTTTCTTTCTTTTTTTTTCTTTTTTTTTTTTTACTAATTTTGATAAAAGAATTGGATTACAACATGTGATTTTCTTTTAAAAAGAGGTTATTTGCCCTCACCAGGTGGCTTAGTTAGTTGGAGCTTTGTCCCTTGTACCAAAAGTTTGCAGGTTCAATTCCCAGTCAGGGCACATACCTAGGTGGAGAGTTTGATTCCTGGTTGGGGCCATATGAGAGGCAACCAATCCATGTTTCTCTCTCACATCAGGGTTTCTCTCTCTCTCTCCCTCTTCCTCTCTCTAAAAATCAATAAACATATCCTAGGGTGAGAGAAAAGTAATAATTAATAAAATTTTTTAAAAAAGGGTTATTTAGGGATATTTGTCAAATACTTCTGTTGAAGGCAAATGGGCACCTTCATGACAACCCTTGGTTTCATTTACTCAGTACCCATGAGTTTTGTCATGGTGACAGCAAGTGTATTTTTTATACTTGTTTATGTATGGCCCATAGTAGGCACTTGATAAATGCTTATTGAATGAATGGATAAATAACTTAATATGCATTCAGGAAAATGTATACATTATGGTGGATGTGACATCTCTGTAAATTGGCAAGTATATTATTTGGGTCCATGTTGGTATCCTGGGTCTTCTTTTCTTACTGTATATGTTGTTTCTAGATTATCTCATATACTCTCATGATTGGAATAACTATCTGCATTGATGACTCTCAAATCTCTATCAATTATCCAAGAATGTTCTCCTAGATTCTAGAATACATATCCAGTTGCTCACTGAACATTTCCACCTGGATGTTTGTCAGCCATCTCAAGTAAAACAGTCATATTTGAACTCATCTCCATTCTCACCCTCAAATCTGTGCTTCTGTGTTCCTTGTCTCAACAAATGCCAACACCACCTATCTCATTGCCCAATTCCCAATCTGGATGTCATCTTTGATTCCTCCTTCTCCCTCATACTCTACATTTAATCAATTGCTGAATCAGGTTGATTCTATCTTCTTAATAAGTCTTCAACTTATTAGTTTCTTTTTATACTAATTGTTATTACTTTAGATCAAGTACCATTATTTCTTACATGGACTATTGCACCAATCTTTTAACAGGTCGCCTTTCTTACAGTTTGCTCCTCCCCAAATTCATTTCCCATTCTGTAGCTAGACAGAGACAGTCATTTAATAAATTCAGAAAGAATTTTACCGTACAGTAAAATATAGTCCAGGTCATATTTATCCACGGGGTTTCAACTTTATTTTCTTCTTTTTCTTTGATTTTGGATAAGTATAGTTTTCATGCTTATAAGACATTCTATATTTCACCTATCTTGGTACTTATCACATTGTATCATAATGATATATTTACTTTAGATACCCCCATACACTGAGAGTTCCTGGAAGGCAGGGGCTTGGTCTATTTCATATACCTGTTACCCAGTCAGTGCTTGATGCATAGTAAATATTTAATAATTATTTGCTATTGAATAAAAGAAAGAAGAAAGAAAAGAATGAGGAAGGAAAAACAGAAGGAAGGAAGGAAGGAAGGAAGGAAGGAAGGAAGGAAGGAAGGAAGGAAGGAAGGAAGGAAGGAAGGGGAAAGGGAATCCATCTGATTATTCCAGTTTTACTGGAGCCTGAGAGACAAAGCAGTGGAGTCCTTAAAAGTCAGGGATTCTAGCAGATATTTGTTCAGAGTGTGTGCTTTATTTGCATTAATCAATTGGAAAGAAAAAAAAGGTGATTGGCAATGTCTTCAGAAGAGACACAATGTATGTGATTTCCATTATAAAGTTGAGTGGGACTGAGGTGAGGCATGGGTATTCTAAAGAAAAGGACATATTTGGGGACACAGGTTCTATTCATTGTTGTTCTTGTTGTTGTGTTTGTTTTTAATTCAGTGTTCTTCCAAGTCAGATCATAACTGCAAAGTCTTAGTATATTGCATCCTTCTTGTCTGAAGAGATGAGTGTGCCTGCTTTTTTTCTCCCTCCAGCAAGGGCTATGAAGTCTTAGCTGGGCTCCTAACTCTCCTAATCCAGGATGTCATTATGTTGATTGGTTTCAAGGTATATTGAATGATTCAGTGTGGGCTACATTGGCCTACATTTGTATTTAGTTGTATCATTTTACATGGCTATTCTGTGATTGGCATTTCTTGTACTCACATTTATGCAAACTCATATTTAAAGTAAGTTTCCTAAGCTAGGAGCCCTGATGTTTTTATTAAACATGATTAAAGGTCACATCTAAGATCCTGACAAACAAAGCCCATATTATGTCATGATAGCCTTATGGGCAGGTCATAGACAAAGTGGGGATGAGAGGAGAAGGGAATGACTGTTTATATCTTTCATTCCTAGAAAGCAAATAAAACAGAGTTGATTGTTCAACTTATTTGGGGAAGTTAGAATTAAACAGCTAGCTTTGCTACAATAAGGATAGTCTTGTTTATTTTCTGTTTTTGTTTTGTTTTGTTTGTTACTTCTGGCCACATCACTTCCTTGGAAGGAACATCTGAAAATAATCAACTTGGAGCCTCAAGTTGGCTTTGTGCCCCAACCAATAGGTCTTGCAGTTAGGGGTTCTTACAAAACCCCATATAAATTATTCACTGTTAGAAAATGGCAATTTATATCTGTCCATGAAAATAGTTCAAGCAGAGAAGACCAAATAATATGAATAAACACATTTGAAAATGAAAAGGATAGGAACTTGACATCTTGATTACTCTGATAGAACAAATTCTGTACCTTTTTTCTTTTCTTTTTTTTTTTTTTTTTTTTTTTTTACTGTCAGGGAAACAAAACTTGAAAGTTTCTTCCTTAAATTTTTACTTGAAAAAATTCTGATTCCTTTTCTGACTGCAAATTTTGATTTATTTAAATACCTCTATTTCAAGCTTAAAAATAAACAAACAGTAGAACAAAAATCACTGTTAAATTTTTGGTTCCATTGAAAACCTCAGCTATTTAACCAGCCAGCCTTTTGTCTCGCAAAATCTATCTTGATTCCATTTTCCCAAAGTGTGGATAATCTGAAGGGAAGCACTGAGAGGAGGGAAGGGTGTTTAAAGAAGAAAGCTACAGAGGGATTGATATATTGGGTTTCTCTTCACTCTCTCTCTCTTTTTTTTTTTTTTTTTTTAGCAATACCTTCTAACTACTTTTCATCAAAAACTATCACCATTTAAAATAACAATAAAAAACCTAGAAAGTTCCTTTTTATTTTAAATGACTGATTTACTTTTCAAAGTTACACAAAAAAATATATATGAACACATTCTTTTTTATCCTCTCCCGAGGACATTTTTTTCTTTTTTCTTTTTCTTTTTTTGCATTTATGTTCAGATAGAACAGGAGAGAGAGAGAGAAACATTGATGTGAAAGAGACACATCAACTGGTTGCCACCTACATGACCCCAACTGGGCGGGGACAAACTGCAACCCAGGTACGTGTCCTCAGCAGGAACTGAATCCGGGTCTCTCTGGTCCACAGGCCGACGCTCTAACCGCTGAGCCAAACCAGCCAGGGCTATGGACACATTCTTATTGTAGATAATTTAAACACTACAGAAGCATATGCAATAAAATGTGGCAAGTCTGTTAGACATGCCCACCCCTATCCCAATCCACTCCCCAGTAAGCAGCTATTGCTACCAAGTTGATGTTTATCTTTCCCATCCATGTTAGAAAACTTTTTTAATCTTAAAAAAATAATAACTTCCAAAGAGCAAGGAACGTGTTTACATATCTTTCTATTTTTACAAAGAACTTCTTGCACTTCGACGTCATTATAAAACTTTTGTTTCATTTTGCAGAGGAATTCTGTATAAGAAATGTTTATTTTAGTCTCTCGGGCAATGGAATACCAAGAGAAACTCCATAGGAGACTGTTTCAATGATTAAATCATCTCATTTGGACCAAGAAGAACAGTGGGATATTAAAGGCTTAAACATATATATCCTGCATGGAATGGGCACCATACATATGTTTGACTGATACCAGAAATATTGTTCTCAGTAGGTCAACTCACACAAAGTATGGGAGCGCAATTATCTAATGAGCTTAATCAATGTCACTAGTAATGTTGATCTTCAAATGAAATGTTTTAATCCCTCAATTGCTCAGCTTTTGGCATAAAGAATATACAAAACTGCCTCAAGTTTCTCCTTTACTGTTATTGTATAGATAGATTATTTATTCATAATAGTAAATTTTCCTAAAGAGTCAGTTAATAAACATGTAATTATTAGTAACATGCCTGGCTGTGAGCTAAGCACCATGGAGGATACAAAAGAAAGACTCATACCCCAATAAATTTGATAAAAGAGATAGTGGCTTATTTGTATTCTTTTTTTTTTTTCCTTGATTGATTTTAGAGAGAGAAGAAGTGAGAGGGAGAGAGAGATAGAAACATCGATGAGAGAGAACATTGATTGGCCGCCTCCTGCATGCCCCTCACTGGGGATCGGGCCCACAACCTGGGCATGTGCCCTGACCGGGAATGGAACTGGCAACCTCTTGGTGCATGGGTCGACGCTCAGCCATTGAGCCACACTGGCCAGACTGTATTCTTTTGTCTTTAATGAGTCTAGCTGGTAAAATGACACACAAATGCATGAAACAATCTAAAAAAGAGACTGCATGATATTGATTACTAATGCAAAAGGGGTCCCTGGAGATGGCTTCACAGAGGCAGTGGGTTGGGTTTTAAAATTGTGAAGAATTTAATGTATGTACTGTATTAGAAATGTTAAGAGCAAGGTGCCTGAAATCAAACTACCTGGATTACATTCTCTGACTTCAAAATTTGCTGGTCATGTGATCTTGGGCAAGTATTTAATCCCTTTGCCTCAGTTACCTCATCTGTAAAATAGAGATGTTACTAATACTACTTTGCTCATAAGATGGATGTGAGTATAAATTGAGATAATACCTGTGAAGCACTTAGAATAGTATCAAGTATATAATACATAATAGATGACTCTTAGCTATTTCTATTTAGATTATAACTGTGATGAAAAGAACCTTTGAAATGACCAATCTCCATGTAACATAGCATTACATGCCAATATTTTTTTGATTCTTAAGGCTTTCATTTAATTAATTTACTTAAAATTAATTTCCTTCTTAAGGATATCAATTTAATTAATCGTAAATGTTACCTTTTATTTTTTACTCTTTTGTATAATTTGGATTTTTTACATTTAATCCATTTTTATGCAGTTTTATTGAAGTATAATTTGCATACCGTAAAGTTGCTTATTTTAAGTGTATGAGTAAATAAGTTTTATTAAATTTACAGACTTATGCAATCATCACCACAATATAACTCTAGAACATTTCATCACCCCTAAAAGAAACCTCATATCCAGCTTGGCCGGTGGATTGAGCATAGTCCCATGGACTGAGAGGTTCCGGTTCGATTCCCTGTCAGGGCACATGCCTGGGTTGCAGGCTTGATCCCCAGTAGGGGGCGTGCAGGAGGCAGCTGATCAATGTTTCTCCCTCACATCGATGTTTCTCTCTCTCCCATCCTCTCTAAAAATATCAATAAAAACATATTTTTTAAAAAAGAAACCTCATATCTATTTGCTATAGTTTGGATTTCCATGTGCATGTTTTATTTGTTTTCAGTTGATAAAAGGTCAATAGACCAAAATTATAATTTTGAGACTTGTCTGACTGTGTCAAATTATACTGCTTCAGTAGTACATTTGCGCTCATTTCTAAAAAACACTTCCAGAGCTTAAAATGACTCCTATATCTAGTTTTAAAATACACCTGGGTGGAGGGGAAGGCAATGAGGGAATGTGTGGTAAAAAGGAGGAGGGGAATATAGTCAATAATATTGTGATAAGTTGCACAGTGACAAAAGATTAATGGAATTAATGGGGTGGTCACATTGTAAAGTTTAAAAATGACAAATCACTATATTGCACACCTGAAACTAATATAACTGATATAATATTGTATACCAACTATAATTAAAATTTTAAAAGACCCAAAACACACATGTGTAAGTTGTCCTAAAATATTTTCAGTCCTTTGGCCCTTTTGTTGGGGCAAAGGGCTTTATGGACCACCAATTCCACTTGCTCCTGCCTTTCTAGAGAAAACTCAACCAAATCTTCCCAGAATTGGGGAAAGCTTTACTTTTGATGAGATGCAATGAGGTTATGTCTGCATATTTATTAAAAACAGAAATTCTGAATTAACAACAGGAGCGAAAGAATAGGTGTTGTTATATTATTTTAATTAACGGTATAAGAGCCTGTGGACCACCTCTAGGACCCACATGGACAGTGGCTTACAAACCAAATTTCTGTGTCAGTGTTATCACAGAAGTGTGACACACTAGAATAATCACATGAATATGGAGTCAGGAAAATCTAGACTTGAAGTCTGACTGAGCTACTTAAGATCTGCAAGACCTTATCCAAACACTTAACCTTTCACAGCCTAAGTTTCCCCATCGCAAAATAAAGGGACAACACCTACATTGTTGGGTTATTGTGAGCACTTAAGTGAGAATGTATGTGTAAAGTACTTAGCATTAAACAGAAAATAAATATTCCTTATTTTCCTCTGCCTCCTTCTTTCCTTTCTTCCCTCCCTCTTTTCCCTCCTTTGTTTCTCCCTCCTTCCCTCTCTTTGTTTCTTCCTTCTTTCCTTTCTTTCTTTTGTCCTGGCACTTGTATTCTTTCTAATTGGCTCTGAGAAAGTTATATAAAATATCCGTCTTAAAGGATTTACACCCAATAAATCCATTCCTGAACACAAAGAGTCACAAGAATGTAATCATAACATTCAAGCTGGCTCACTCCCTACCCAAGTCTTTTCTCATCATCTCCTGCCACCACTTTTTTTCCCCCTTAAGTATAGCTGAGCTTTGATGATTCAAATCAAGTCTCATGTAAAAACAGGTTCCCCAAAGTCATATCATTACACATATTCTTGGGTTTTCCAACCACTCCCTCTCAATTCTTTCTGATTTTATGTTACATTAAATTTTGGTGATTTTGGAAGGTACTCTCTACTACAATACACACTTGGCAAGGAATCGCTGATTTGACATTTGAATACCTGATAATTCCTCTCTGAGACAAGAGTCATGAACTTGAAGAATGACTGAAATCTCCATATTAGTATGCACATGATGGTAGCAAAAATGTTAATGAAAACAATTTGTTTAGGAGTTTCTTTCTCACACTTCACTGTGTTGTAGTAAATATGATTTAGCATGAACTCACGTTGCTACTGGAGCTGTGCCTACAGAAACTGCCCTGGTAATGTGTTTGTATGGCACATAATTAAGTGCATGTTGTAACCTGTACCTAACTATTATACACACCAGTTTGAACAATGTGCAATATCCAAGCACAAAATTGAGATCTATGTTATTCATTACGTCTGTCAGATTTTCCTGATTTTAAGAGTCAGTGTGACCCTGAAACCATATAACAATAAAAGTCAACATAAAAGTCAGAGGTACCTGGGAAATACTAGATACAACAAACAGGGGAGACTTGTTAGTTCATTTTACCACTACTTTGTGACCTGAGAAGTCAGATTCACTTCTAGTCGATCCCTAGCAAATAGAACTTCCTTGTGTTAATGGCCAGCCCTGAGATATGAGCTGCTGCACTTAGGAATTACCCTCACCTGTCCAGACCACTATAACTTTTTGCAGGATAGCCATAGAAAACTAGTAGCACAAAGTAACAAGTACCTCCTGGAAACTTTAGTTCCAGAAATAGAGGCAGGCACAGCTGAAATGTAAGGACCAAGGAGAGGGAGAGAGTAATACAACAGAAATGTAGCAGGAAAGGGGAAGTTATGTGGGGCATTTGACCATTTCAAAGACTTCGATTTTACTTTGAATGGTATGAGACATCACTGGAGAGCTGTGAAGGGGAATGACATGATCTGATCTGTATTAAAGAGATTAATCTGGCTTTGTGTTGAGAATATACTGCAGTATGGATGGCAGAAGAAAGAAAATCAATTTGGAAGGTGTTATATTATTACAGGCAAGAAATTATGGCAGCATGGACCAGAGTAGGTTGTAAGAATTGGTCATATTCTCGACATATTTCAAAAAGGATGGGAGCAGTAGAATAATAAAGAGTACCAATATAGTTAACTGGCCTTATCCTACCCACAACTCAGAATCATAAGATAATAAATGTATATGACAATTATGAAGATAATGATTTATTCCTTTCAGAAACCACTATTCCATCAAATCTTCAACCCTCCCTCGATTAGTTTCTTCGATGAAAATATACTCAAGCTGGTTTTACATGATTCATCAGATCAATTATACTATGAGTCAATCATTGCACAGCTAAATGGACCACAATTAATCAGTCCTATTCTGTCCTTATAACTTAATAAGACCTAGTCTGAACAATAATTTCATAGAATTTTCAAGCTCAAAGGTATTTTATAAATCATCTAGATTAGAAATTTCCAACCTTTCCCATACAGAGACACTTTTTAACATAGCAACATATGGTGACACTCCCAAGATAATAGTGGCACTTTTACTAGCCATTTTAAGAAAATACATGACAAAAACCTACAATGGAGTCAATATCAGTTTTGACTGCATGTGTATTTTATTAATTTTAGCAGCATTTATATACACACATCTACAATATGTTATTTATGTACTATAAAGACTATGTTCAATTGACATATGAATTCATGTACTCCTTGCAATATTTTTTGAGTCCTCCTACCCCAACGAATCCTTGGTCACCCAATGACCAATATTGCAGATGGAAAACAATACATTCTAAGGGGCTAACTGATTTTAGGAAGTTAACATCAGTAATGGAATAGGGAGGTAGAACTGTAAAACTTGGGGTTAGGAAAACTGAGCTTGAAGCATAGCCCTCAAGCTAGTCCCCTATTCTGTTTGAACCTCAGTTTCTTTTAATCCATAAAGGGAAGATAGAAAGACAAACTTTAGAGAATCATGCTGAGGATAAAAAGAGATAATGAACTTAAATGTTTTGTTTTGTTTTGCTTTTCCTTTTACATTGAAACCTATTATACAATGAAAGTAGTTTACCATTTTTAGAACCTGACTCCCAGTTGGGTACCCCATGAATTATTTCTATCATTTTATGACAACACCTGGCCATGTTATTTCAATGATTCTGAGGCTGGAATCAAATAAAACATGATATCAATTTGCTCAACACTAGATAGGAATAGCCCAAACCACTATTCAAAATGAAGGAGACTGAATGAGTGTTACGATGCAGACATTATCTCAGTTAATGACCAATATTTATATTCTATTGGTTGTTGTTTTTTCTGCCTTCCCATGTCTGTTTCTGAATTCAAGAAGACTCAATGATCTTTCTCTCATAATCAGAATTGCTCTTCTTCTTGGGTGTTTTTGGTAGGGACTGTTTCCATTACATAATGGTCATCAAATTCTATGCATGTTAAAATCAAAGATAGGGGTTAAATGGAGTTCTCCAAAACCCACTATTGTGGATACTTTTACTGATAAATAATTGAAGCTAGAAGCAACTTCAAATGGGTTCTTTCTTTGTGATGATCATATGACATTAAGTTAGTAGCCATTGTTATTAGCATTTCTGAGTCAAATCACCTGATTTGACTTTTGATTTTTTTTCTAAAGGGAATTTAGAGCAATATTTTCATAATTAAGGGCAGATGGTATGAAATTTAGACACTTTGTTTTAGTCATACTCTCAAAACAGGCACATCAAGTTTTCCAGGCTATTACACTTTACTGTGCAAACAGAAAATTTAAATATGTAGATATGAACTCTAACGACTTCCTGGTGATTGTGTATATTGGAAGTACTTAAAGTGGGAAATAATGGGCCAATCGTTTTAAATGATTTCTTAATTATGTTTATAGCATGTGAAACACAAACATAAGAATGACTTTATAACACAAATTGAGTCATTAGATGCCATCATAGCGTGCAAAAGCTATTTCTCTAGAGTATGGACAAGAGTTTCGAAGTCTGAAGAGGGAACAGGTGGTATTTTGGAAAACATAGTGAGTGAATACAGGAATAGAATTACTAAGGAACATATAGGATACAACTTTTCTGTTGCTGATGGCTTGATTGCTGCTGCAACATTCTTACTAGTCTAGGATGAAAACTGTGCATTTTGAGATTTTAGCTAAATTGAAGGTTATTGAGTGGGAGGAACCAAGTCCCTAGGAATATGTGTTTCTAAGAGATAGGAATCTTGCCTCAGTCATGCCTCAACATTAACTATTCAGTTATCAACCCTCTGACATCCACCCCATATTTCTTACATAACTCAATAGTTGAAAATGAGAAGATTCTTTGGGTTACTATGGAGAGAGAGAGAGAGAATTTATAGTAATTTCCCTAAAAAATTAATCTCAATAACAGTGGGTAGATCCAATGTGATGTGATTTCTGATCTACCTGTGCTTCTTGATATCGACTGCAAAGTGTCCATACTATACAGTGTTGAAAATGTCATTGATAGAGTGTCATTTCTTTAGTTTAAGGTTATTCTTTTTAAAATGAAAATTCCCTGAGATGTGGTAGCATTTTAAATAGTTAATTGTCTTTTATGCTTGGCATTTCAGATGCTGGACCCTGGGGAGATGTTGCTATCTAGAGGAAAAAAGGCAAAAAACATCATCGAAGATGGAGATCTCCCCTTACAATTTTGCTCTGCAATATGTTTCAATTTGGAATTATTTCTTCTTTGCCTTCTTCCTTAGACCTGTAATTAAATACCCGTTTCATAAGGCTATCGTGGGAATAGGTGAGATAATGCATGCAAAGCACCAAGCACAATGTTTGGCAAAGAGTAAGTTCTCAGTAAATGTTAGCTATAAAAATCCCCTAGCAATTTACCAACCAATAGCAACCGAGAATCAGCTGGCTGTGCCTTATGGAGTTGAGAGAAAGGGAAAAGTAATATTTACCCTACGCATGCATAGGGTACTTTTCCCAAAGATCTTTGCAACACTTTCTGTTTCAATTAGTGAGGCATTACATGGGGTAAGTAAGAGTAATTTCACTTTCAAACTACTAAAAGTAGGCACATTATTTAAGGTTGCAGAATAAATCACTGGCAAAGTCTGAAGATATTCAAATCTTGTAACTCTAATTCCAATATCTTATTATTCATGCTAAACTACTGAGGCCCAAATCCTGAAGGTATATGGACTCCTACTTGGCATCAGTTTTGTGAAAATAAACTGGACTTCATGATATAATGAGGAAAAAAATGGTTTTATTCACTCTAAGTATAAAATTGATAGCAACAATAAACAGTCAAATCTAAGTAATAGAATTTTAGAAGGCAAAGGAAAAAACTGTATCAAGAACTTGATGCAATCAAATGCTGAGATGGAGAATGCTGTGTAGGAAAGGAGAATGGTTGGTTACTGTTTTGGTTGCCTGTAACTGTACTAAAAATGAATTATCTAGGAAACTTTGTTATTTTTTTCAATAATTTTTATGCTTAAACAATGTGTAGGCTAATTTAGTGGGGTGGTCTCAAAAACATGATTTTCTATTTTTCCACCCATAATTATTTTTATCATTAACTAGCTGGACAACATGCCAAATTACTGTCTCACTCTAGTAATGTCAGGTGATCTCAGGATTGAAAAGGTCATGAAGAGCAACCACTAAGTAGGGTTAGGGCTTTTCATAGTTATCTGTTAACTTTGAAAATGTTGTTCTCTCATTTTTAGTTAGAAAAATTTGCAACTTAGACTGGAAATGTTAGTAATGCTTTCCAGAGGTCAACTGTTTTCAACAAAGCCTCTAGTGTCCAAATACGACCTTGTGCAGACCAGCAGCTGTTATGGATTTAGGGCTGTAATTGTAGCATCAGATGAGATAGTTGATTAATGGTCCAAGACACCTGCCAAGCACTACTCCTGCAAAAAGCATATTTACTAAGCAAAGCACTAGTGTTCTTCCTATGCGATGAAACCCAATAGTGATCTGTGTGTTGGCTCATATCTTCACCATTTCTCCAAAGTACTGAACTATTGAAATTCACTCTCAGCTCAGTGTTCACCAACTGATGCATTGTTGTTTACCAAATTCAAAATAAGTTATAAAGTATTACATCTTACAATGTTGGTTTTTCATTGTCATCTTTCTCTAAGGCTCCTTTTTATTGAGACAAATCAACAATTCCGGTCAAGAATAAATAAAATGACTAGAGGATTCCTGTGTTTTGTTTTTGGCCTATTCAGTGAATGAACCACATCACTTAAAAATAAACATATATCTCAAAAGAGGAAGCAAAATTAAACTTCTGTTGCAAATCAAACACCAGTCCTAGATTTCAACTATTTTCAACTGGATGTTATCTAGATGTTTAGACTAAGAAAATGTTTTGGAAAAGTGCTTAAAATTTGAATATTTTGTTGAAAAGCTAGTTCATGGGGCAAAAAAAAAAAATACCTTTCAATTGGACATATTTTCCATATGCTTTTTGCATATTCAGATCACAGATTACTCAGTCACTATTTCTTTCATTTTTAAGGAGAGCTTAATGTAACACCGTAATAAAACAATAGTACTAAATCAAATTTCAACTTTTAAGATATATATTATTTTATACTCTTCAAATTCAAAATATGCATTGATTCATGTGGAGGTTGGATTAAAATTTATTTATGAAGAAAGGATTTGTCTGGGAATATAGATGAAGAAATTAGGAGTTCTCGGATTCATTTTGACAATTTTCAAGAAATCATTTGCTTCTTTATAATTTAAAATGTTGCTCTCTCCCTCTCCTACTTCCTTAGTATTTTATACTTATTTCAACTATCACTTTTATTTTGTTGTTTTGTGAACACTATAAGTTTCAGGTGTACAACATTATAATTCTACATCTGTATATACTACAAAGTGAGCACCTCCAAAAGTCTAGTTACTATCCATCACCATACAATTGACCACCTACACCTCCTTTGCCCACTCCTCAACCCCCTTCCCCTCTGGTAATCACTGGTCTGTTCTCTGTATCTATGAGTTGTTTTTGTTTGTTTGTTTTGTTTATATCCCACACACTAGTAAAATCATACATATTTGTCTGTCTCATTCTGTCTTCTTTCACTTAGCATTATACCCTCAAGTTTCATCCAGGTGGTTACAAATGGCAAGATTTCATTCTTTTTTATGACTGAGTAGTATTGCATTACACACACACACACACACACACACACACACACACCTCTATCCATTCATTAATCAATGAACACGTGTTCCATATCTTGGTAATTGTAAATAATACTGCAATAAACATAGGGGTGTATGTATTTCTTCCAATTAGTGTTTTCTTATTTTTAGATAAATACCCAAAATGGAGTAGCTGGATCATATGGTATTCCTAATTTTTTGAGAAGTCCTCATACTGTTTTCCATGGTGGTTGCACCAATTTACAATCCCACCAACAGTGCACGAAGGTCCCTTTATGTGCACATCCTCTCCAACACTTACTATTTATTGTCTTTTTTGTCAATAGTCATTCTAACATGTGTGAGGTAGTATCTCATTGTGGTTTTGCTTTGCATTTCCTTAATAATTAGTGACATTGAACATCTTTTCATGTATCTGTTGGCCATCTGTATGTCTTTGGAAAAATATCTATTCATATCCTCTCTCCATTTTTAAACTGGGTTGTTTTTGTTTGTTTGTTTGTTTGTTTTTTGGTTGTTGTGTTGTATGAGTTCTTTATATATTTTGGATATTAACCCCTTATCAAATGTATAATTTGGAAATATATTCTCCCATTCAGTTGGTTGCCCTTTCATTTAGATGATGGTTTTTCATCACTGTACAGAAGCATATAAGTTTGAAACAGTCCAATTTGTTTATTTTTGCTTTTGTTTTACTTCTCTTTTGAGTCAGATCCACAAAAACATTGTTAAGAGCAATGTCAAGGATATATGGTTTCAGGTCTTACATTCAAGTCTTTAATGTATTTTGAGTTAATTTTTCTATGGTATAAGAGAGTGGTCTAGTTTTATTCATTTGCAAGTGGCTGTTCAGTTTTCCAACACCATTTACTGAAGAGACTGTCTTTTCTCCATTGCATATTTTTGGCTTGTTTGTTGTTAATTGATTGTCCATGGATGTGTGGGTTTATGTCTGGGCTCTCACTTCTGCTCCACATATCTGTATATCTGTTTTTTAGCCAATACCATATTGTTTTGATTACTATAGGCTTGTAGTATAGTTTGAAATCAGGGAGCCTGACATCTCCAACTCTGTTCTTGTTTCTCAAGATTGCTTTGGCTATTTGTGATCTTTTATGGTTCCATACAATTTTAAGCTTCTTCTAGTTTTGTGAAATATTCCATTGGAATTTTGGTAAGGACCATGTTAAATCTGTAGATTACTTTGGACATTTTAACAATATTAAGTCTTCCAGTCCATGAGCGTAAAATATCTTTCCATTTATTTATGTCTTCTTCAAATTATTTCATCAGTGCCCTACAGTTTTCAGAGTACAGGTTAATCACTTCCTTTGTTAAATGTTTTCCTAGATATTTTATCCTTTTACATTTTGTAGCCTCTCTTAATTGTTTGGGTCTCACTTGGGAGGACCAGCTATTAGAGCAACATCCAAATAAGAGCCAACTGAAGGTGCCATAGGGGTCTGTCTTGTGTAGCCAGAAAGTATCTTATCCCCATCTAACAGGTATATAATCATTTTAATTCTCTTGCAAACACCTCAGGTAGAGGAAAGAAGAAGAATAAATTATTTGGGTGACAGACCAAAGCCTTAGGATTAAAGTGCTTCAGAATGCCAACAGAAATGGGGTAGGGGGGGAGGATAGCTATGTATTTCCCCTGCCCCTGAAAGTAATAGATAATAAGAACACCTTTACCATACCTTCTAATCTTATACATGCAAATATGTAGGATGTTCAACAGAGTTACTAGAAGAGGTTCTTAGCCTTCAGTTTTATTTTTAAAATCTTATATTGTATAATGGATTTGTATCATTCAAAGTGCTTTATCATGCATTAGTTCATTTAACTTAATTGAATGAATAAATGAGAATATTTTATAATTAGTACAAGTATTTTATATGTAAATGAGTGCTTTTAACGTGCTTGAATATTTTGTGCTCTTAATTGGCATAATTAAAATTGCAAGGGGAAAATTCTCTTTATTAAAATTCTTAGTATATTTTTCTTCTGTACTGTAATTAAAGACTGATGTAAATGATCATAGATTCTACATTTGTGGGGCTTGATGTTTTCTCTCTATATTTCTTGTGCAATCTTCTCAAATGCCTGATGCTTTGATTTAGCTTATTTCACTAAATAAGACCAAATATTCAATTATTCTACCTTATTTTTCCCATCCTGATGAATAAAACATTTTTGAAATAAAAAGAGTGTTCTGTTTAGAAACTTTTAGATTCACAGTAGATGAAAACATTAATGTCATGCTTTTTTAAAAGCTACAATTCCAGCCCTGGCCGGTTTGGCTCAGCGGTTGGAGCGTCGGCCTGCGGTCCAGAGAGACCCAG
This sequence comes from Tadarida brasiliensis, assembly GCA_030848825.1. NCBI lineage: Eukaryota > Metazoa > Chordata > Mammalia > Chiroptera > Molossidae > Tadarida > Tadarida brasiliensis. The sequence continues at coordinate 12,398,238 of CM061280.1, forward strand.
GTTCGGTTCCCGCTAAGGGCATATACTTCGGTTGCGGTTTGTCCCCGGCCCTGGTTGGTCGTGCGGGTGGCAGCCACTCGATGTGTCCCTTTCACGTCGATGTTTCTCTCTCTCTCTCTTCCTCTCTCTCCCTCCCACTCTATCTGAACAAAAAATGAAGAAATGTCCTCAGGTGAGGATAAAAAAATAAATAAATAAAAAAAAATAAAAGCTACAATTCCACTGTTTTCATAACCAAATGTCATTTGGGGGGAAGATAATATTTCCTTTGGTCATGATTTTTATTCTTCACAATTTACAGTATAAATGAACATTTCTACATAAATTTGTTTATTTTTTAATTTATCATGAAAGCTTAGCATATTAGGAAATGAACAGAAAATAAAGGTTAGCTTCTTCACATAAATGATTAAACGTGGAAATATTGGAGACAGGTTAGGTTTGATTTTGAATGCCACTAGTTATGAGTTGTGTAACTTTGGATGAATAATTCTCTTGGTACTTCAATTTCCTCATATGTAATAAAATGCTGACAATGATAGTGCCTAATTTCATAAAATTGATATGAGAGTTAACCAACTTATACATGTAAAACATATGGAATAGTACCTGATACAGACAGTAAACATTGATAAATGTTAGCTGTTACGATGTACTCCAGTGGACATAATGCACACTGCGGTGGTATATAGTGGGGCAAATTCAGCTAATTAGTAATAAGCATTAAGGACCTCAGAACCAAAGGCCAGATGACTGCTAAATGTTTTTCTGACCTTTTCTCCCATCTTTTCTTGAGGACCAAAATGTTGGTTATTGATTTAAAATTAAAATACTTAATCAAATCAAAGTGTTTTTTAATAGCATTTAATGGGAAAACATCTCCATTTGCACAGCATAATCTTATTGCTACCATTTCTAGTTTAAGAAAAAGATTTTGTTCTGAATAGGCATTGCTCTTCACAAGACCATTTTTTCGCTCTCTCTCTTTTTCTCTCTCACTCAGAAATTCTCACTACAAAGCACTTATCCCAGTAATTATGTAATTACATTAGTGGGTTATTTTGTAGCAGGGCTCATCATAACTTCCTATAATTACAACATATACTTAATTTTATAATCATCTTTTAAAACTAATATCGATAGAATATTGCCTCTGATATCTGTCAGATGAGAAATTCAGCACATGAACATATCCATACATACATGAACCTTAGCAAGTCACTCAACTTCTTCTGGGCCTCATTTACTCCATTTGTACAATGAGAACATTTTAATTAGAGTAGACACTTGAACTATTTTTTCAACTTGAAACTTTCAAAAATGTAATCTATCAATTGACATCCATATTTGAGAGCCTGCTGCCAGCAAGACATTGGTCTGACTCCTATAGATATGTTCTTTCAAGATTCTCTGTCAATATTTTACTTAACAACAATGGGAATCAAGGTTTTTTTAGCAACTCTCATCTTAAAATCCATTATCAACATTTTTATCAAAATATTTTCTGAATTTAACAAAACATTTTACTTCCCACCCCTCCCTGCCAGGCATTCAGAACAAGTCAGACTTAAAAGAAAACAGTTCCCAGCTCTTATCAGACTAGATTTATTTTCTGAGATCATGTTAGTATTCTTTTGATATATTCCAGTGAGGATAATTGATCATTTTTAATTTGAGCTTTGAGCTATTTTGCTCTTATTTTGAAGAATCAAATATTTCATCCTCTCTTCCATCACTTACCCATTGTAGCTCAATACTACATTTTGGGTTTCTTCAGACACTTCTGCCATCAAGTTCCAATTGCAGCTAATGGTGGCCTCAAGTCAAATAGCTGAATGAGTACTCTGAGGGCTCTGCTCCTTTGTTGCTTTTTCAGTTAACCATTTCTGTTGGGACCTACCTACCCTTCCCTTACTCTCACCAGACCTACTCCTACTTTGTGTTTGTGGGAAACATGGGGTGGAAGGAGAGAGAGGGAAGAGAGGGTAGAGGAGGGAGAAAGAGGAATCTTTATCATTCAAATCTTGGTCCCAAAGTATACGTGAGGTGCGTGTGTGTGTTTGTGTATGTGTGTGTGCATGTGTGTAATAAAGCAAAAATCTAGAGTGACACCAGCCTTTCTCCAGTGGTTGCTGGAAGAAAGGGTTAGAGAAGATGCACAGTTAATAAACTAGGAATAGGTTTGCCTTCACTATTAATCCTCTCATACCCACATCTAGAATACCAAAGGATTTAAATAAGGCAAAATTGTGAGGAATTTTACTTACCTAGAATTATATTACAATGCCACATTTTATATAAATTGAAAAAAGCAATGTTCCTTGAATTCTCCTTTGCCTCACTGCCCGGTCTCAGGAGAGAAACATCTTCTATGACTTTATAAAATATGGTAGGGCCTTGGCCAGTTTGGCTCAGCAGTTGGAACATCAGCCCTCAGACCCAATGGTCATGGGTTTGATTCTGGTCAAGGACACGTCAATGTTTCTCTCTCTCTCTCTCTCTCTCTCTCTCTCTCTCTCTCTCTCTCTCTCTCTCTCTTTCCCTCCCTCCCTCCCTTCCTCCTTCCCTCCCTCCCACTGTCTTTAAAAAAAAAAAATCAATGGACGAATATCCTTGGGTGAGGATTAACGAAACAAACAAAAAAACCATGGTAGTAAGTAAAGCCCTCATTCATTTGATGTTTCAGTAAGAATTAGAACAACTCAAGCACTCAAAAATGTAATAGATTGATCAGAGTCTGTCAAATCCAGAAGGGATGCCAGAGATAAGCTATTTCGATTCTGTCATTTTATGGATGGACACAGAGCAACAGAAGTCAAGTTACCCAAATGGAAGTGTGTTGCCCAAATTCACCCAGCTGATTAGTGATACCAGGGCTTGAACCCAGCATTCCTGGCTCCCATTTAGTGCTCTTTATACCACAATTTGCTATCTCATAGCCATTCAATTTTGAGATATGAAGTTTCTTCCAACATTCATTTCCTTGTATTTTTTCTCAACTCTCCTTTCTGAGGCCATCTTTATAAAAGCTGCACAGAGAGTTATTTGACCATTAACTGCTAAGTGCTCACTGTGTCGATAGAATTTTCAAATTTTAAGTGTGATAGTGTTGGTAGAGTTTGAATATCTAGGGCAGCAATTTTCAACCTTTTTCATCTCATGGCACACATAAACTAATTACTAAAATTCTGGGGTTCCCCCACAAAAATGTTATTTTTTTTGCCAATCTGACAAAAAATGTAGGTATACTTTTGATTCATTCACACCGGCCAGCTGTTGTGTTGGCTGTTGTCATTTTTTATTTAACAATCTAAAGGAAAAGAGGTCAGTGCCCCTGACTAAATACAGCAGTCAGGTATCACATGTTTAAAAAATTCTTGTGGCACACTGGTTGAAAATCGTTGGTCTAGGGAAATGTCTCTGTGTAACTATGGTAGAAGGTGTTATTATAATCATTTGTGGCGAAGCAGCAACTTGATTACTTGTTCATGTTATTAAACTCTTCATCCAAGTTCTCATAAAGAAAAAATGCGCTTGTCTGATTTAGAGATAAGACTGATTCCAACTAAATTCATTCAACTCTAACAACCCCTCAAAAACACAAGCTGTATCTGTTTTCTTTCAAACTTGCTTCAGCGTTTAGCATTGTTTTAAAACTAGAGGAAGAATGTGAAAGCCAAATTAAATGCACACGCCCATAATATAAATACAAAATAAGGAACCAAAATGTAAAATAACACCCATAAAACCTTGGGTCTCCTAAAATGTCCTTACAATAACCACAGGCCCTTCCCAGATGGTCCCAGTTTATGGCAAAAGGAACTCCATTTATAGCATCTGCTTTCCTCCCTGGAGATTTCAAACAGTTCAGAACAAGATTTTCTAATGGTAAGTAAATGAAGTAGCTGCTGTTTTATTACTGAACAAGGAGGTGTTTTGCAAGCAGACGCTTGGAGGATCAAGGATTATCTTGTCACAATAGAGCCATTAATGTGGCTTTCACTCCACTGCACTCAGAGTTACAGAAACTATGTGGCAGGAAGATTCAAGCTTTAGGGTTAAAATTCTTCAGGCTAAGGCTGGGCCTCAAGCTGATGCTGACATTTAATGAGTATCATTCATGTAAAAATGCAGCACATGTGTTTATCAGTAAAATAGTGCACGGAACACTATTTCATCTTCCAATAAAAACATCTATAGATACTACAATAGAAACACCGGATACTATGACTCAGATTTAAAGATCGAATGTACTTCTTGTCAAATGTTTTCCCTGTCCTCTATCTCCTCAGCCTCTTCTCGAAAGTCAAACTGAAGCTACTTCAGAGCCAACGTGGCTGGAAATGGAAATGATCAGACCAGTAAGGGAGGCTGTCTTATTAGTCACTCGAAATTTGTTTGAAGGAGTACAAGACAATGGAATCGAGGGCATTAAAAACAACCTGGTTAACAAGTCAGCTTCTCTGATTTAACCAAATTTGATCACACTCTGCCTCCTGTATATTCCACATAATTAATTGGGTTGGGGGATCCTGTGAAGGAATACACATTCCATGGAAGCTGATTTCCTCTCTGGGAAAACTTTCTCTGCATTCTGTCTTGACAGATATTTAGTGGCAATTGCATTTTCATATTAAGGTTAAACAACAACAACAAATACAATTACCCAACTGAGCTTTGCCAAAAGAAGAAAAGAGGAGGAGGGCTTTTGCATTATTAGAGACTACAAATATGTGGAGAAAAAAACAGAAAATTCTGTTTCAAAATCATTTCTGATAGTCCTTTGTCCACACTGCTTGCTGACTCCATCTGAAACACCCACTTCATTTTCTTTTCCATGACTTCACATCTAAGCCTAGATGTCACTTCCTTTAAGATGCCTTTTCTGATCTCTCAATAATGGGTTAAGTTCTTCACGCTTGAAAAAAAAAAAAAAAACATACTTAAACCCATCACAACATTTATTGCACTGCGTTATAACTGTGTTGTTTCTCTTACCATGATGTTCTTGAAACCTAGAACAGGGAATGACACAGAGATGGAGCTCACAATGTGTTGGCTGCATAAATAAACAAATGAATGAATAGATGGAGTGTGCCCAGACCTCTGGGAAGGATTATCCCATTATCCTGTGCTTTTTCTCTCTCAGTAAAAATCAATAGACAATCATTTCAATAATGTGTTCCAATTCATTTTCATTTGCAAAACAACTTGTTGAACAAAAACTTGAGAAGTGTTCATTTTTCAAATCATCTTACTTGCCTCTGTGTACTGTCCATGCCTTGTAGAACGAACCCAAACTCAGTGGTTTGGAGGATTTGAGCTGCAGAGCTGGCTGTTTAGTTTAATTATGTAATGATTTGTTTTTGTAAAGGCTAAGGATGACACCTACATCAACTGTTGAAATCAATTATTCTACTTAATTATAAAACCATTTGGCACCATGGGAGACAAAAAGCATTTTATTTCTTACAGGCCAGCATACATGAAAGTTTTGTAACTGATGATAAAAGTGGAATGTAATTTTAAGTGATCCTATTTTTGAATAAATAAATTACATTTCTTTTCTTATTATCATAAGTGTTGACAAGGTGAATTTCTAGAATTATTTTTCAAGAAATTTTAATGACTCACAAATGTACTAAGGACTATAGCATGCTGCGGCTTGTGAATCTGAGCAATGCAAGTGTGTACAAATTTAAAACTGGTTCAGTTGGGTGTGTCTGACATCCATGAAAACTTAGTTTTACTCACATGCTGAGCAATGAAATTAAGATCTTTAGTCCAAATATCTTGTGATGGGAACTGGTACTGGAAATTAGGTTTTGGTAAAGTGTCTTTATCACAAATAAAAAGTTTTTTCTTTTACTAATGATAACCTAAATAACTATAATATAATTTTAAAAACTATCGATGTGACTTATAAAATATCCCAGGATTTATAAAAAATTCAATCTTTACCTCTTCATCTAATTTTAAAAATAACATGCAAAATCCACTGTAATTTTTATAGGATTCATGATTTTCTACCTGTGACATTGTCAAATAAAAACACCAGAGGGGAATTTGGTCAGAGCATTATAAATCAAATCATTAAGCAAAAGTTTATATTTGAACACCTGAATCCAATGACACATCATTTATAAATAATGTGCAATATATCACAGAAATAAAATAGCATAATGAGCCTAAACAACTAAATTCTAATATATAAAATATTGTTCTACAATTCTCCTGTAAGGTTTAATTACAGGTGTTAAATGGCTATGAGGAAATGTAAACCCTTTCAGAGAATTTAGATGTTTCCATCAAGGGGATTAAAACAATGATTTCTGAAATCTTGTCATTTGTATTTAATTTTAGGTTTTATATGCCTAGAGAATAATATCTGGAGAAAATATAGGAAACAATGAATACAGTCCCTGGGAAATTATATCTATATCTATATCTCGATCTATTCATCAATCTATCTATGCACCTGTCTATGGAAAGAGGAAAAAAAAATGGGGAGGGGAGTCTTAAAGCAATGCAGTTATTTATTTATTTGTTTATTTATTTATTTAATCCTCACCTGAGGATATTTTTCTATTTATCTTCAGGTAGAGAGAGAGGGAGAAAAAGGGAGAGAGAGAGAAGCATTGACATGAGAGGGACACATTGACTAGTTGCCTCCCTCACTACCCCGACCAGGGCCGGGGACGAACCGCAACTGAGATACATGCCCTTGGCTGGAATCGAACCTGGGACTCATTTGTTTGTGGGCTGACGCTCTAACCATTGAGCCAAACCGGCCAGGGCACAATGCAGTTATTTTAAATTCAATTGTTCTTTTCCTAACATAATAGACATGTACATTCACACTACAGAAACATCTTAATATTTCTAATAAGCCAGGTACAGAAAATATAATGCTGTAGTCTTTATTTAGTCTCAAATACTATGTAAGGCTGTGTTGATCCACAAAAATGGCAATATTGTAATGAACCATTCTAAAGTATTTTAATATGTGGGGTTTCCTTATATTTTTAATGACATTCCCAGAGATGGTTTATGGTTTATAATAGGTATTTTGTTTACTGAATCAGCATCTCTATTTGTAATATTTCTATTTGACCCTGAATAGATGAGAATACTTTGGTGTTATGTAATTTATTTGTCTATGTAAATATCAGAAAACCCTTGTGACTCATAGATGGCTTCATAGAAATGGTTATAATATTTTATATTTCTTTTAATTGTCTGCTCATACCAAACACCACTCAAAAGAACTGACTGAAACCCTTCCATTAGTATAATTGAATATTGCTCAAAATCTGGTTTTCATTTGACAAAAAATGTTTCAATCTACTAAGTTCCAAAATATATCCTTCTTGTTTCCTGCTGAGCCAAATGAAATATTTTGAATAAATGAATAAAAGTAAATGAATGGAATAAAGAAAAAAAACTGGCACTCTCAAGTAAGATATGTCAGGGGCACATGTTAGATTTGCACTGGAAGTTCTTGTCATTTATTTCATTTTAAGTATTAAGAGTGTACAGTAAATATCTATGAAGTTCAAGAGGGCAATGAGATGTATATAAAATTAACATTAAATCCTATTTTTCAGGGCAACCCACTTGGGTCCCCTCCCTACTGCGGGGAGTCTATTTTTCAAATAAATTTTGCTTTCACTTGAAAAAAAAAAAGAATCCTACTTTTCAAAAGTCTACATACCTGAATATTTCCCCCCAAGAAATACTTCAAGAACTAGAAGAAAGAGACCTGTTCTTTATGGGTGAAGCTATAAAATACCATGTATATATTGCAGACACAATAAAAATAATTATCAGTAATAACAACAACAATGTAATTGCATAGCCAGCTCCACCTCAGCCGAAACCATCCCTAACCAGTTGGGGAGGTTCAAGAGAATGACCTTCGTTACAAAAGGTTTATTTCAGTGTTATTTCTGCTGCTACATAATTCCTGCTATGATTAAGGGAACCTCCCTGTTCCTCTCAATTTTCAGTCTGGTAAGCCCAACTGCAATTCAGCCCCAAACTCCCTCATCTTTGTTAATTCTTTATGATAGGAAACTTTTTAGGCATCAGGATAAAAAGATAGAAAGATTATAATTAATTAAGAGAAAAAATAAAGACTGAAAAACTTTACATACAATATCTAATTCAAACAGTTTAAAATATGTTTCTACAGTAAGATATTTGCTTCACAGGAATCTCAGAGAAACATGGAAACTTTATATCTAGTCATTAGCACCGTGATTCAAACTACAACATGTATCCAGAAACATAAATGTTGCAAAACTTCCAAAAGTCTTTGTAGTATGAGAAAGCCCTAAAAATAGTACAGGATGTATGAAAAAGATTCTAGACACTGAAAGGACACTCTTTTGTAAAATCTTATCTGGAGACTCAATTTAGCTTTACTTATTTGTTTAGGTGTCGAGAATTCGTGGTTCTGGACTGAGTGATGTAGATGGCCATCAGTAGTTTTATTTAGAAGTCACCAATTCTTGCAGTGATGTGTATTACTGAGTAGTCATATCACCATCACACCTGTCATTACAAAAAACGTTTGTAATTGTTTTAGTGAGGTGTTATCTTCACGTTTTCTGTTAATTACTATCTGGAACACTACTGCTTTGAGATTCCAGATTCTCACAGAATGAAACGATGGCTTTGAAGTTCTTTAGAATCATTCTTGGGTTTTAGCAGATGACAACTGATGGATTTGGGGGAAAAGTTGATTCATTCAGAAAAAAAATCTAATCAGTCAAATAGATATGTTTGTGCTTACTAACCAAACACACTGATCTAGTGGCCAAATTTTTAAAATGCTTCTTCTATACTTGTGATAGAGGTACAATTTTGTATTTCTAAATGCAATATACTTTTGTTGGTATGATTCTGGGAACCCAATACTGTAAATTTACTTTCACATTTTAATTCACTTATTCCTTTATCTTTAGAATGCCTACTATAAACAAAGCACGGTGGTAAATGTGATTTTTTATCCTCACTGAAGATTATACTACAGGGGAGATAAAACCTGTTCAAACATCAGTACAATATAAGCAGCATGCGATAACTGTCCTAAAGTGGTGCTGGAAAAAGCCACAAAGTGAGAGATGATTTCTGCTTTATAGATGTTTGATGTGGGTCTTAAAGAGTGAACAGAATTTCAACAGAAGAAGGGAAAAGATCAAGACTTTCTTGAGGGAAGGAATGCTATGAACAAAGTTTCAAAGATAGAAGAGTACTAGGAATGACTCAAGAAAAGGTAAGCGAAGCAATTTGGCAGCAGCACTGAGCATGTGCGGAAGCAGAGAGGCGCAAGTCTATAAAGCATGTCTGAACTACATAGGAAAATAACCTTTGTAGTGCACATTTCTTGTGTAGGGCTGTCCAGCATATATTTCCTCTTTTAGAAATGCTATGGCAGAATTCAATTTCCTCTAACGTGGATAGTCTTGATAGACATGTGTATCAAAGCTTCTTCTCTCCCTTGCTGAGGAGTGGACATGTAAACCAAGCTACATCTATTTGATGTCCTCCTGGACTTTGGGTTTTGAGCAGAGCAAAATAATGAGAGCAAAACAGTTATTTGGTTCATCCATTTTCTTCTCCTACTTGTAATCCTGGATCTTTCCTAATTTATGAGAACCTGAAGGCAAACCAATTTTACACTGAACAAAACTTGAAGGCAAGGTTAGGAGGGAGGATTATCTAATCAAATGAATGCATTAGAAACAGTCTCCTGGAAGCACTATGTTGAATGGATTGGAAGGGAGACATACTGAAGTAAAACATACCAGTTAGGAGGTTGTAGTAGTTTCAGCACCAGGCGCTGAGGACCTGGGCGAAGGTGATATCAGTGATAATGAGAAGAAACATGTATTAGAGACACTGCTAAAAAATAATTAACAGGTCTCAGAAACTGATGTGACTTTGGCTTTGTAGGAGATGGAAAAGCCAAAGATCACTCTGAGGTTTCAAAACTGAAGGATAGGGTGATGAATGAGAAGTCTCTGTGAGAGACTGAGGAGAAACAACCAGAGAAACATGTTGAGAATCGAGATGTTGTGAGCCACTGGAGGAGAGATTGACAAGTTGTAGGGGGTAATCAACAGTGTCAAAGGCTGTGGAAGAAAATGTTCTGGAAATAAGAAAAGAATGAATCTTCATCATTCTTCAATTTAGTGGAAACATCAGAAGAGCAAAAATGGTTATTATTGAGTGAGAGAAAAAGGTATCAGGAGAAAACAAAGTGTTAGAAGGTAGTATCACTTGTGACCCTCTAGAGCAGTGATTCTTAACCTTTTCATGTTCCATGGGCCCCCACCCCTTTGGTAGTGTGGTAAGTCCTATGATCCCTTTTCAGAATAATGTGTTTAAATGTATAAAGTAAAAGATGTGGGCTTTAAAAAAGAAACCAACTGTGTAGAAATGTAGTTATAATTTTTTGAAAACTTGGTGATATAATAACATATGTCTAATTCATCAATGTACTGAGTAATAAGACAATGCATTTAAAGTACAGGCAATTTAAAATTAGGTTTATTTTCAAGACATATCAGTGTGAAGGTTGTCATTGCTTAGATTGAATAAAAACTAAACTCCGGAGTGCTCTTTGGCATACTGTGTATTGATTAATTATTGATTGTAGATGTGGAATATCAGAAGGTAAACTTGTAAGCCTGGTCAACAATATGAGAACATGTGACTTCACTGTTTGGTGGCTGAATGACCAATAGGTACAGAATGGTCCAATAGTTGGCTGTCTATATGGACTAAAAGTCTATAGACAGGAAGACAGCAAACATGTACTATCTAATAACTATCCTAATTCCAACGTAGTGATGAGTGTAAATGTTACTGTAAGATATGTTCAATGACATTTATGTGATATGAAAATAGCCATGATTTCTATTGGTAACAGAGTCATAGGTACTGCTAATACTACTGTGGTGTGCTGCCCTTATTCACAATAGAAGGAAATGTCAAACTTTAGTAGTTAGAGGTTAGCGAAAATCAAAATTTACTTTCTCTTGATGCAAGTTCTGAGAACCTTGCTTTCCTGGGGGTGAATACCAGGTTAGGTACCCCTGCTTGAAATGTAGTTTCAGTTGCAAGACAGGAGTAGAAGCAAAATGAAGTGGGACAGAAAAAGAGAAATAAAACTCAAGGGAAGTCATTGGATAAAGAAAAAGACTGTTTTCATTTGTTTAATTTGAAGGTAAAGAAAGCAGAGCATGCATGTAGGTCAAGAGAAAGGACAAGGTAGAGAAGATGAAATTGAAGACCACACACAGAGAGAAGGGGAAACTTATAGAGCAAGGCCTCAGGGATGTTGAGAAGAAATGGGAACAAGAGCCCAACTGGAAGAAACCTGGAAAGGATAAATACCACTTTTTCAGATATAGTGGAGAAAGAGCAGAAGATGGTCTTCTGTACATTTGGAAGAATGAAACATTTATTTCCCTGCAGTTTTCTTTGCAGAGAAGTTGTCTCCATTATTGAGACAGTTTCTAAAATCTGTTTTGGAAAAAATATTGTGCATAGCTGATAATTTCATAGTATACTTGCACCTTAAAATAATTTTTTCTATGACAATGACTTTTTAAAATTTTCTCCTTTTCAGTATAAACAAAGATAAGACTTTCTTTAATTACATGATTGGAATTCCCACAATACCCACAATACTCACAATGCAACAAGACTTCTCTTCTACCCAGATCCTGCTTATTCTCCAAGAAAACCATTCTCTCCCGTAGCTATCCTTTCCTCATGATATCTATTTCCCATCTACATCAAGGTTTGCTTCTATGAGCTTTTCTTGATCTCTAAATGCTATTTTTTAAATATTTTTCTACTAATTGATTATTTTCTTAGATTAATTTTCAAACCATGATAAGAATAACAACATAATCTATTAATATATCAAACAATCCCTAGGGTAACTATTTTTATAATGGAAATTGGCCATCTTCAAAGAGGACTGGAGTCTTGGAAAACTTGGTTTCAATTTGGCTTTTTCTGTTGAGCCTTCTCTGGAAAATTACTACAGCTCTTCTGCTCCATGACCACACATGAACTGGATTTACATCACTGATGATTTGATGTTTGAGAAAGAGCAATAAGTTCCAATGTCTTGTTATTTGTTCCGCTTACCTATGTTTGACCTCACTGTGTAACATGAAAAATAGTTTCTGGAACATTATTACTGCTGGGATATTCACCATTTATTAAAAATAAACACAATATTGACATTTCCCTTACTAAAAGGGTAGAATATAGGCCCTTTCCCCCCTTAAATCTTTCTAAGAATGGTCCATATCCACTTCAAATTTGTTAAGCCTAAAACACTGCTTAATAAGAGATAACAAGCATAGAGAGCTGGAGTAAATGTTTGGTTGGATCTGTGTAATGTGTTATTACTTGAGCAGGTTCGCTCCTAAAGGGCAACACCCTTGAATGGTACCTAGCACTTAAATATTTAAATACTAGGTCACTTGACTCAGTAAAAGGGTTATTTTCCATTCTCTCAAAGTTTGTGATTGTCCAACTGCTTCTCATTGTGTTGTAGGTCATCTTAACCTTTCAGAGACAATATCATCATCAACATATGTCTATTGAATATGTACTTGGTGCAGATTACTGTGTTAGGCCCTTTAGGAGTTAATAGCCCAAAGAATCTTGAAATGACGTCTGCCTTAGCCAGTTGATTTTGACCTCTCATTTCTCTCCCACGTTCTGGAACATTTCAGTGTTGCCCTTCCTACTACAGGGCAGAGCCAGGAATTCACACAAATAAGAGGGTGTTACAAATATGGATTTTGCAATGAACAGTATTTTCTGTCGAAGGCACCTGCCATTACCCCTTTGTTACATGTACCCCTGACACATACTGGGCCAGCCCTGGCTTTTCTAGTACAACTTGTATCCTGGACACCAACCAGGTATCAGTCACAATCATTACATTCTCCATTTGTTACTGAAACTTCAAATTGAGATGCCCTACACAGCGTCAGCTTTAGTTCAATAAAAATGCCCTTAGGACTTAATTGACTTATGGTTAAGAAAGGATGAGATAGAATTTCATAATTAAGGTGGCATTCAAATGGTGACTCCACTACATGAGAATGTTATTCCTTGTCATCTCCACCTATGTTTAACTATATGCCCAAGTATGCATGAGAACACTACAGCTAAAATAACATTTTGATTTTGTTATTTTTTGTACCCTTTCACCAAACTCTCCTTATTTTCCTCACACCCTAACCCATTCTACCCTGTTTCTGTGAGTTTAACTTTTTTTCTAGATTTCACATATAAGTGATACCATACAGTATTTGTCTGACTTATTTCACTTAACATAATGTCCCCCAGGTGTATCCATGTTGTCACAAATGGCAAAATTTTCTCTTTTTTAAGTCTGAGTAATATTCATATATATATATGATATTTTTCTGTAGCAAAGCTATTGTGAATAAAAGTGCAATGAACATGGGAATACAGACATGTCTTTGTGATTGTGTTTTCTTTGGATATATACCAGAATTGGGATTCCTAGATCATATGGCAGTTCTATTTTTAACTTCCTGTGGAAGCTCCATACTATTTATATAGTGGCTGTACCAGTTCACAATCCCATCAACAGTGCACAAGGGTTTCTTTTCCTCCCCATATTCACCAGCATTTGTTATCTCTTGTCTTTTTGATAATAGACATCCTAAAAAGTGTGAGGTGATATCTCACTGTGGATTTGATTTGCATTTCCCTAATGATTAGTGATGATGAGTGCCTTTTTATGTGGCTACCGTTTGAATGACTTCTTTGGAAAAATGTCTATTTGGGTCCTTTGCCTGTTTTAACTGGTTTATTTGTGAGGTTTGTTTTGCTATTGAATTATATGAGTTCCTTGTATATTTTTATATAAATCACTTATTGGATATATGAATTGTTAATATTTTCTCCTCTTTCATAAGTTGCCTTTTCATTTTGTTTTTTCTTTTTATTTTTTTGTGTGCTGCAAAGAAGCTTTTTAGTGTAATGTAGTCCTACTTGTTTATTTTTTCTTTTGTTGCCTTTGTTTTGGGTGTCAAATCCAAAAAAATAATTTCCAAGACCAATGAAATGAGCTTAGACCCTATGCTTTTTCTTGGAGTTATATGGTTTCAGGTCTTACCTTAAAGTCTTTCATTCAATTTGTGTTGATTTTTGTTTATGGTGAAGGTAGGGGTCCAGTTTCATTGTTTTGCATGGGGATATCCAGTTTTCCTAACACCATTTATTGAAGAGATTGTCTTTTCCCCCACTGAGTATTTTTGGCTCCTTAGTTGACTGTAAATGCACGGATTTATTTCTGGGATCTCTATGCTGTTCCACTGCTCCATGTTTCTTTTATACTAGTACTGTACTGTTTTAAATTATGTAGCTTTCTAATATAGTTTGAAATCAGGAAGTGTGTTGCCTACAACTTTCTTAATCTTTCTCAAGATTGTTTTGGCTACTCAGGGTCTTTTGTGATTCCATAAAATTTTAGAATTGTTTTCTCTATTTCTGTGGAAAAAAAACTGCCATTGGAATTTTATAGGGACTGCATTGAATCTGTAGATTATTTGAGTAGTATGGGCATCTGAATGACATTTTCAAATTCATGCATTCATGTTGCACTTAAGCTCATTAAACTAGTTTAAAGTGGTGACCTAAATTAAAAATGGCCCTTCTGCAAATGCTCCCTTCAGAAATATGTATATGCATATATAATCATATTATAAATTACTATTATGTATAATAATTATTATTTCTCCCTTCCCCCTTCACTTATTAAACCCAGATCAACAGCACTAAGGGAAAAAGGAATTGTGTTATGGTTCTATTACAACATTTGCTTTGGTTAAATTCAATTTTGTATTCCATTAACCAAAGTCAAGACTGTGTGCTACAGTGCTGTCATAAGGTTTTGTAACACCAGTTGATCACAAATATTTCTTTCCATAGAGGACAATTACTGGGACATAAATAGTTAATATCTAAGGAATGTATCCCATCTAAACTAAGTGTCCCTACCTATTCAATGTCCTGGGCTGGTAAAATATTTACCTTTCAAATTTGACACATATTAAACATATAATTCACCAAGAGGATTGTTTTCTGATCTTAAACTATAGCTATTTTATTATGTTTTTTAAATTGGTTTTAGAGAGAGAGGAAGGGAGAGAGAGAGAGAGAAACATCTATTGGTTGCCTCCAGTATGCACCCCTACTGGGGACCAAACCCACAATCTGCGCATGTGCCCTGATGGGAAATCAAACCAGGTCAGTGCACAGGATGATGCTCAACCAACTTAGCCACTCTGACCAGGACACTAGAGCTATTTTAAATTCCAGATTAGCCATTTTGATACTCTAGTTTGAATGTAGATTCCATTTATCCTCTATCTGACTAGTATCTGAGGTTCTTGTTTAAAATAGGAATATACAAATCAATTTTCTCAAACTCTTTCAGGGGATTGTTTTCCACTAATAAGAACCATACATATTCATAAATAAGATAACAGATAAAGAAGCACCTAGCAAAGAAACTGGCACACAGTAGGTGCTCAAAAATATCCATTGTCTCTTGATCTTTAATGAGGGCCATTGCCCAATTATATAAGCAATTACTACCTATTTTCATGAATTAAATTAAATAAATACATCCAAGGTGCTCTAATAAATGGAAATAGCTTATCAAAATGAGTCCAATTAAAATGTTGTTGTTTTTTAATTCACTCTCTCCTTCCTCTTTTCTTTTTTCATATGTTTTTATTGATTTTTTAGAGCATGAGGAAGGGAGAGAGAGATAGAAACATTGATGTGACAGAAACATCGTTTGCTGCCTCCTGCACGCCCCCTACTGGAGATCAAGCCTGCAGTCTGGGCGTGTGTCCTGACTGGGAATCAAACTGGGGACCTCTCAGTCCATGGGACGATGTTCAATTCACTGAGCCACACCAGCCAGGCTCTCCTTCCTCTTTTCAAATATATTTTCATATTAATAATATGATGAAAGTATAGAAGAGGGATGTGCTTGCTGGGTGATATTCATGTTAAAACAACAGCATGACATTTGGCTATTTTTTCTGTTTCATATGCACAGGGCTAAGAATGTAAACTTTTACTATTATTACTTCTCAATTTTAAGTAAATAATTATATGTTGAGGTCTTAAAATCTTCAGTCATACCTCCTAACAGTACCGCACTGAGCTCCACATGACAGCAATTGCGCTAAATGTTCCCTCT
Source organism: Tadarida brasiliensis (assembly GCA_030848825.1). Classification (NCBI taxonomy): domain Eukaryota; kingdom Metazoa; phylum Chordata; class Mammalia; order Chiroptera; family Molossidae; genus Tadarida; species Tadarida brasiliensis. The sequence goes on from CM061280.1 coordinate 12,414,526, forward strand.
GAGTTACACTTCCAATGTGGACTTTAGGACAGTAAGAGATAATCTGAAATATAGGAGCTTTTACTGTTTTAAACACAACAGTCAGTTTTGTAAGTTGGAAAAAAATTAGAACACACAATTCTAATAGATATTTCACATAAAACTTTATACATTTTCTAGTAACAGCAGGAACTGTACACTTACTTTATTTCATTTCATATTACAATTCAGAATAATTTCAAGAATTAGTCTGGAACCAGGGGTTTCAGGTAAAGCAGTTAGAAAAACACGAGACAAAAAAAAGTATTCTAATGAAATCATTATGTTGGTTTCTGTAATGGTAAGTTAAAATAAATTATATGTAACACCTCCAAAATGCATAATGCTTTCCATATGGGCTCAGTGGATTATTTGCAAAAGGGTCTGAGAGTAAAGCTTTCATTTTGCAAATAGTCCAAAATGCTTAGGAAGAAAACACGGCATTCTCTCGAGTTTTATAAATTCAAATGTTTCACTTTTGCAGGGTAAAAACAGTCTTATGGTCCTAAGGGTACTGACCCATTATGTCCTTACGGCCCTTATTATGTGGGAAAAGCTTTAGTGATTTTTCACATATCAAGATCGCCTACAGAATCTGGATTTCTTTGACTGTTTAAACTTGCTTGCTTAAAAAAAACGAAATTTAGTGAGGCAACTAGATATCGGCAGAGGATTGATGAGTTAATTTTAAGAAGCTTGTGTAAATGTGTTCCTTCATATTTTTCCTCTCAAAAGAATTATAATGTTTGTGGATAGACACAAATCAACTTATAATAGTTTCCATAAGTATAATTTATTGAGACATGGATGAGATTTTGATGAGCTACAATCATTTTAAAGGTATATGTTTAAAAGTTTGTTTTTTAAAGCTTTACTAGATAGTTTTGACGCGATTCACCTTCTACTACTTCCGTGGAGACACACCAGTCTAGTTCTCCCTAGGGGGACCAAAACGGTTCAACTTTTAAATGCTGACAAACCCTGGAAGAAAATAATGAGCCATTTTGTATCTCCACCCCCCTTTCCCAGCCTAAATTAGCTCAGATCCCCAGGACCATATGTGTTTAATTTTCGAAATACATTGAGAAATCCAGTTTCCAAGAATGTGAAAACCGAAATGGGAAGAGTGAGATTAGCTGTAACTTATGACCCTGTTAAAATAAATTTCAGCCAAAAATATTTTCAGAAATACAATCACCAAATGATAACTTCCCTGCCATTATCACACAAATGCAATGCATTATAAATCCCAGAGATTTTTTGTTCTTGTTTTTTTGTTTTGTTTTGTTTTGTTTTTTTTCATCTGGTGCATTCCCACGGAAATCTCACAATTTTTTTTAACAGGTTATCCCTGAGGATAACAATAAGTAAAAGTTACATTTTTTGTTAGCCATTTCACATGGAAAAAAAAATTAGCTTGCATATTTCTCAGTTGCTGCACTGAACTGCAAATGCCGGAAACTCCTATGTATTAATACTTCCATTCAGAGCAATGCTCCTGATTTGAATGTGCCCTTTTCAGCATCCCAGGGGCCCTTTGGGCAGTTACCTTAGCAATAATCTAAGACCTCTCTTCTCTATAAAAATAGTCAGGAATTTATATATACATCCACGTTTTATCTCAAAAGTATTTCCATGGTATTTTCAGGTGTAAGATTGCATTGAAATGAGAAAAGAAATTTAATACAGCACTTTTTGTTACACTCTAAGTAATAAATAAATGTTGATGTTCTAACCATTTAAATTAGTATTTTAATTCCTTTTAAAATCCTAACACTTTGGATATTTGTTCCAGTTGTTACATCCATTCCCCCCCATTTTTTAGTCTAAGGGTGAACTATTTTGTTAGAAAGTCACTAGCACCATCTACCGTTGGTATTTGGAACTATTTTGAAATATTTGAAATGTTCTAGAAATATTTTAAAGAAAGAACACAGTTATACAATGATGGCAAGAAATTTGGAATTTACAAAGATTAAAAGAGACTTGGAATTTTAAGCAAACATAATAGGATAAAACTAAATAGTAAATGGAACATACATTTGAGAAAACAACTATTTGACCTATAAGAAAACATGTATTTGAACACAAGGGACAAATAAATCAATAATAAGAATATAGTGCCCTGGCCAGTTTGGCTCAGTGGTTGGAGCGTCGGCCTGCGGACCAGAGAGTCCCGGGTTCGGTTCCCGCTAGGGGCACGTACCAAAAAATATATAGTTATCTTCAGGGATCTAAAAGAAAAAAAAAAGAAATAATATTCTCAAAAATCATGTGAATGTAATTTTCAGAAATGGTTTTGAGATTCTGGGATTTCATGGACCTGTAAACCGCCCCCTCACCCCAAAATTATAGTGACCTGTGAAGGGGTTCAGAACAGGCTTCCCCAAGATATGACACTTCAGCATTTGAATTATGTTGAACTGAAGGCAAGCGGGTTCCTGCAGGCTCACGAGAAACTGTGTCTTCTCCCCTTAGGAATTGAAATCTTGGGCCTTGCCACTAATAAGAGTTATTACCAGAAATAGCTTTTATGACTTACCTATAAGGCAGGGAAAACTTTAATTACTGAACACCTGCTCTTCTTATTGTGTTGCAAATGACCTTTCTCCTGCCCTGAAGTCCAGGCACCTTACATAAGGTTAGGCCATCTATATGTCTTCTTTGGAAAAATGTCTATTCATATAAGAAAATATTTCAGTTGGTTGCCTTTTCATTTTCTTGATGATTTCCTATTTCTTATGTACCCCTGGATCACATTTGATGCCAAACTTGCTACATGACAGGGGAAAAATATTATGAGAGGAGAGTAATTACATCCCCAACCCCACAGGGAAGTGCCAATCAAAACCACAATGAGAAATCACCTTGTACCTGTTAGAATGGTTATTATAAAAAAGACAAAAACTTACAAGTGTTAGCAAGGATGTGGAGAAAAGAAAACCCTCGTGCACTGTTGGTGGGATTATACATTGGTGCTATGTAGAACAGTATGGAGGTTACTCAAAAAATTAAAAATAGAACTAGCACATGATCCAACAATTCCACTTCTGGATATTTATCCAAAGAAAAGTAGAACACTTGGTTGAAAAGATATATACATTATTTACAATAGCCAAGATTCTAAATGCCCATTGATGGATGAATGGTTAGAGATTTGTGGGATACACACACACACACACAATGGAATATTATTCATATTATTCAGCCATAAAAAAGAATGAAACTTTGCCATTTGGGACAATATGGATGGACATTGAGGGCATTATGCTAAGTGAAACGAATTTATATGTAGAATCTGAAAAAAATAGAGAGAACGGCTTGGTGGTTACCAGAGGTGGAGGGTGGGGGTATAGGTCAAATGGGTGAAGGTAGTCAAAAAGGTACAACATTCAGTTATAAAATACATAAGTTATGGGGATGTACATTGAACACAACAATGATAGTAAATAATACTATAGTGTATACTTGAAAATTGCTAAGAGAGTAATGCTAAAAGTTCTTATCACAAGAAAAAATATGTAACTATTTTTGCTAACAGATGCGAACTATACTTAGTGTGGTGATCATTTCACAATATGTACAAATATCAAATGATTATGTTGTACACTGAAACTAAAATAATGTTATATGTCAGTTATATCTCAATTAAAAATATATTAAAGAAGAACAAAGCAGGCCGGCCAGTGTAGCTCAGTAGATTGAGTATCGTTCCATGGACTGAGAAGTCCTGGTACGATTCTGGTCAGAGCACATGCCTAGGTTTCAGGCTTGATCTCCAGTAGGGGGCGTGCAGGAGGCAGCCGATTGATGTTTCTCTCCTGCATAGATGTTTTCATCTCTCGCTCCCTTCCTCTCTCTCTAAAAAAAATCAATGAAAAAAAAATTTTTTTTAAAAGAAGAACAAACTAACAACTGAGAATAATTTTAAAAAGAAAAAAATGACATCAAGAGTCTCATTGGCTCTCTGAAACATTATTAGTACAAAAACACAAAGTATATTAATAAAGTGATTTATTGGGGAACATTGAGTAATCTAGCAGCAGTAGAATATATTCAATGATATAAAAACTTTCTGAACTAAATAAATTATTTGCCTTTTATTGGTACAACTAAAATTTCTTTCAAAAGAAATGAACATTGGGTATGTGGTTCAATTTCGTGCACTAACTGGATTTTCACTAAGTCTTCTGTTGTCACAGGCATTCTATTTTGACCAGATTCTATAATTCTATAAATTAATCTGAGATCTTTTTTTATTGTCCTAGAAAAATTTGATAGTATTTCAAAAGGGAAGATAATAAACTGTAAAAAGAAGGAATGGTAGCATTTGATTATTCAATCAATGTGTTTTTGATCTCCCAGACCATATATTGCAAAGGGACATGTACTCTTCTTTTCTTATTCCTCATTGTATCTCCTAGAAACTAGCATGTGAAGGTCATTAGGTGCTTTAAAAATTTGTCTAATGAATAAATACATAATTAGACAGTGAAGAAAAGAAAGAATAGTATATCCCCTAGAGAAAAATGATTATGAAGAGGACATAGAATGAAAATACTTCCCAACCAGTTTAATTGCCTAAATGATCTCTAACAAATATTTTTAAATGCAGTAACCTGCTTCTTATAATATACAAAAATAAGTTTTCATAGCAAGCAGTCTGAGTTTTTGTTTTGGCTCAAGTAAATTATTTCTCTTCTTACCAGGATTAATAATTAGTACATGCACAATGGTTACAAATGTCCGTTTTTCATGGACCAAAGAGCAACAAAATTTTAAATTATTGGAAGGAAAGAGTTTGTTAAAGCAAGAGAGAGACCAGTGGTTTGGGGGAGATAATATAGTTCCACTTAAATAACCAATTATTTTTCTTTTTCGTAGTAAAACTTAGTGACAATACTGATAGATATAAAATTCTTGCATCAATGGGGCATTCATAAAAGGAATGTCCGCTTCATAAATAATCATAGTTTGTTAAATGCTGCCTGATTTTAGAACACTTCAGAGCAGAACATCAAAAATAAAAACAAAGTGTTCGCTTTGGAAGCACATATACAAAAATTGGAAAGATACAGAGAAGGTTAACATGGCACCTGTGCAAGGATGATACAAGTTCATGAAGCATTCCATGTTTTTAAATAACATGCTATTAAACAATAAATGGGTTGACACTGAGATCAGGGAAGAAATAAAAAATTACCTGGAAACAAATGAAAATGAATACACAACAACCCCAAATCTATGGGACACAGTGAAAGCAGTCCTGAGAGGGAAGTTCATGGAATTACAGGCCTACCTCAAGAAGCAAGAAAAATCTCAGATAAACAATGTAACCCTACACCTGAAAAAAGTAGAGAAAGAACAACAAACAAAGCCCAGAATAAGTAGAAGGAAGGAAATAAAAGATCAGAGTAGAAATAAATGACATAGAAACTGAAAAATCACAATACAAAAGATAAGTGAAACCAAGAGCTGGTTCTTTCAAAAGATAAAGAAAATTGACAAATCTGTAACCATACTCATCAAGAAATAAAGATAAGGGCCCCAAATAAATAAAATCAGAAATGAAAGAGGAGAAGTAACAACTGACATCACAGAAATACAAAGGATTTTTAAAAAATACTGTGAACAACTATATGCCAACGAATTGGCTAGCCTGGGCAAAATGGAAAAATTCCTAGAAACATAGAATCTTCCAAAACTGAACCAGGAATAATCAGAAAATCTGAATAGACTGATTACAACTAATAAAATTGAAGAAGTAATAAAAAAAAATCTCCTATCAAACAAGTCCTAAACTGGATGCTTCATAGGTGAATCTTACCAAACTATCAAAGAAGAACTAACACCAATCATTCTTAGACATTTCCAAAAAAATTCAAGAGGAGCAAAGACTTCCAAGCTATTTTTATAAGACCAGCATTATCTTAATTCCAAAATCAGATAAAGATACTACAAAGAAAGAAAATTATAGGGTAATATCCCTGATGAACATAGATACTGAAATCCTCAACAAAATATTAACTAATCAGGACCCAACAATTCATTAATAAGATCATAACACCATGATCAAGTGGGATTTATTCCAGGGATGCAAGGTTGGTACAATATTCACAAATCAATAAAAGTGATACATCACATAAACAAAATGAAAGATAAAAATCATGTGATCATATTAATAGATGCGGAAAAGGCATTTGATAAAATCTAGCACCCATTTATGATTAAAAGCTCTCAGGAAAGTAGGAATAGAGGGATCATACCTAAACAAAATAAAAGCCATATATGACAAACCTACAGCCAACATTATACTCAATGGGCAAAAATTAAAAGCATTTCCCTTAAGATCAGGAACAAGACAGGAATGTCTGTCTTCACCACTCTTATTCAATATAGTACTAGAAGTCCGAGCCACAGCAATCTGACAAAAAGAAGAAGAAATAAAAGGGATCCAAATTGGAAAGGAAGAAGTAAAACTGTCATTATTTGCAGATGACATGATATTGTACAAAGAAAACCCTAAAGACTCCACCGAAAAACTACTAACTCTAACAAATGAATTTGGTAAAGTAGGAGGTACAAAATTAATATTCAGAAACTGGTGGCAGTTTTACACATCAATAATGAACTATCAGAAAGAGAAATTAAGAAAACAACCCCATTTACTATTGCAACAACAACAAAATAATAAGGTACCTAGGAATAAATTTAACCAAGGAGGTAAAAGACTTGTAGCCAGAAAATTATAGGACACTGAAGAAAGGAAATGAAAGTAATTTGCAAAAAAAAAAAAAAAAAAAGGAAATATGGAAGTAAGTGGAAGCATATACCATATTCATGGATTAGAAGAATTTACATAATTAAAATGTCCATACTACCCAAAGCAATCTATAGATTCAACACAACTCCTTTTAAAATACCATTGGCATATTTCCCAGATCTAGAACAAATATTCCAAAAATTTATATGGAACCAAATAAGACCCTGAATAGCTTCAGCAATTTTGAGAAAGAAGAACAAAGTTGGAGGTATCATGCTACCCAATATCAAACTATACTACAAAGTCATTGTGATTAAAACAGCCTGGTACTGGCATAAGAACAGGCATATATTATAGATCAGTGGAATAGAACAGAGAGCCCAGAAATCAACCCACACCTTTATGGTCAATTAATATTTGACAAGGGAGGCAAGAGAATACAATAGAGAAAAGATAGTCTCTCCAATAAATGGTGCTTGAAAAATTGGACAGGTACATGCAAAAAAAATAGAAATTAGACCACCAACTTACACCATACACAGGAACAAACTCAAAATGGGTAAAAGACTTAAATGTAAGTCATGAAACCATAAAAATCCTAGAAAAACACAGGGAGTAAAACCTCAGACATCTCTTGTACCAATATATTTGCCAATATATCACTTTAGGACAAAAGAAACAAAGGAAAAAATAAACAAATAGGACTACATCAACCTAAAAGGTTTTGCACAGCAAAAGAAACATTCATCAAAGTGAAAAGAGAACCCACTATATAGGCGAACATAATTGCCAATGATACATCTGATAAGGGGTTAACTTCAAAAATATAAAAAGCACTTATACAACTCAGCACCCGGACGACAAATGATACAATTAGAAAATGGGCAAAGAACCTGAACAGACACTTCTCCAAAGAGGACATACTGATGACCAATAGAATTGCTCATCTTAAATGCTTGACGTAAGTAAAATTGTGGTTAAAGAACTTGATAGTGGGGCCATCTGTACAGTTAGGCTGCTTGGCACATGGTGAGACTTGAAAAATACAAGAAGTTTCGCATCCCTTAACTATCCCCCTTCCTTCTTATCACAGTACATAAAATTCAACCATTAGCAAGACATTCCTTTTAGCTAATTAAAGTGCCCAAAGGGTCCTCTTTTCAAGTATTTTATGTACTTCTCCTGAGTAGGTGGTAACACGAAATAGTTTTGTCAGTTGTGAAAAGACGTGGCATTCTAAATAGTAGGTACTAATAAAGCCAGGGGAGTTGGGGGACTCAAAAAGGAGAAAACAAGACAGAAAAGGAGGGAGGTGGAAATAAAGTTGCATGTATGACTACTTTACAGTTTTGCCTATGGATAGGTCTTGTTGCTAGGTAAAGTAGGTAATAGATTATTTGAATTAGAACAGAATGCTTGAGGCAGTGATTAAAAACCCCTAATTCTGTTTTCATTTTTTTTTTATCTTGGACCAGGTGTTTACCAAATAATTTGATGCAAACTTTGCTGATTAGAGTTAAAAGATATTCTAGTTTATGTAAGTTAGTAGTGACTTCAAAAGGAGGGTGTTTAACATTGTTGAAAGTAATTTGCAAAACAAAACAAAACAAAAAAAAACAAAAAAAAAAACAAAGCATTGCTTGGCTTTCTAAATGCTCAATGGACAATTTTGGACTCAAGCCATACACTACCTTTTCAGAGAAGGCTTCAGGCCCAAACCATGATCTACAGAGTTGGAAAGACCAAGTGGTTCTCACTGGGAAATCAAAAATAACATCTGTCCAATCTTACCAGTACTGTCAGACACAAAATGTCAATTTTCATTCCAGTGAGATAGTCTCCTCATCAGTGACTTTTAGTTTAGTTTAGTTTTCTTACAAATGACTTTTAGAACATCAGTGTCTCTGAGACAGAAGGCACTCATCTGAGTCTTTGGTGGCAAGAGTTACTTCTTTCACATCCCCCTGTCACCCTGCCCCTCTTCAGGATCTTCCACTCTGTACTTCAGTTTTTGAGGAGAGGGGATTTAAGAGGAATAACTTTAAAGAAGTGATTCCTAAATGCCTGGTCATTTCATAATCATCCAGAGAGTTGGTTTGTTTACCATTTTGAAACCATTTTCAGTGTATAGTTCAGATAAATTCACATTGTTGTGCCTCCATTAACACAGTCCAACTCCAGAACATTTTCATCTTCTTATACTAAACTCTGTACCTATTACACAATAACTCCCCAGGCTGTCCACCAAAATAGATCCAGAGTCATGGAAGTAGGGAACAGACTGACAAACATCAGAGGGATGGGGGTTGAGAGGGGTGGGAAGAGATAAACCAAAGAACTTATACATATATATGCACAACATAGATATTAGGCTAGGGAAAGCAGGTTGGAGGTGTGAGTGGGAAGAAGGGGGGGTCAATGGAGGAAAAAGGGGGACATGTGTAAAATTCTCAACAATAATAAAAAAAAACCAATAACTCCCCATTTCTCCCTCCCCTCAGCCTATGAAAATTCTCATTTTACTTTCTGTCTCTATGAATTTGACTATTCTAAGTAGCTCATTTCAGTAAAACCATATTGTATTTGTCCTGTACTGGCTCATTTCATTTGGCATGGCTACCAGATTCATCCGTGATGTGACTTGAGTCAGAATTTCCTTCCTTCTCAATGTTGAATAACACTCCATTATATGTACATAGCACACTGTGTGTCCATTCATCCATCAGTTGACATTTGAGCTGTGCCTGCTGCTCTAGGGGCTTTTTCTATCCTGAGATTGGAATTTTGTTACACACAGACTCATCTCTAAGTCATCCCAGAGACAGGTTAGAAAGTTACAAATTTGCTCTGCTCTATACTCTCCAGTTTGGGGCAAGGTGTTGGGGACCAGTGTCAGGGTGAGGGTGGACGAGGGCAAGCAATTCTGAAAAGAAAAACTTCAGTCTGGAAGTTGAAAGCCAAAGTAAAACACTTTGGCAAAGCTATGGCTCAGCAACACTTCGATTAGAAGACAGAAAAAGCACTTGTGGGGGTGTTGAGGCTCTTAAAATACATGGTCGAGAGAAACTGGTCAGTAAAGGAGGCAGCAACTGCCGCAGAACTCTGGAGAATGAGGGAATGGCAGTCCCGCAGCAGACATTGGACCATCAGTGCTGGACTATAAGTCAAGCAGAAGCAGTGGCCTTGGCTACGCCAGCCCTTGTCTTCAGAGCTGTTAAAAGAGATCTCCATATTTGCAGATGCCATTAAGGGAGGGTGGCTTCTGTGAAGCAATGGGTATTGGGATGAAACTCCCTTTAGGCTGAACTGGATTGATGGGAACTGTTTCCTTCCACTGAGGTCTGGATTTAGTTAAAAGAACAAGTAGTAATTCAACCCCGTTTTTAAAACACAGAACATCTTCTGAGACAAAGGCTACAATGTTAAACATAATAAAATGTGAACAACTCCCACATACGTCCTCATGATTAGCTTCTGTATTACTCTGGGGTGTGTGTGTGTGTGTGTGTGTGTGTGTGTGTGTGTGTGTAGAAACTGTTCCATGCTTTAGAATCTTTTCAGTGCTAAATATGCATATAATCTGTTCTCTGGTTGGCATCTGTGCATGCCATGTGCAAGGCCTCTTGTCAGTGGCTTTGTTTTCCCTGCTCACTGCACAAAGTGATGGAAATGGAAATTATTCACTATGGTAACCCTGACTCTATTAAGGTTCACTTATTTGCATGAGTAGCATAAGACTGGAACATATCACCAAGTGTTTGCAGCATCTCTTTGTCTGGAGGCTTTTTAAATAAAGAAGAAGAAAAAAACCAATTGTGTTAGCTTTTTGAGATAATTCTGCTATAATCCTAGCTGAAGATAGAAAGGTGAACTAGATACCCTTTCAAAGTCCAATCTAACCTTTAATGCATTTCATTTGATGTGCTTGGCACAATCAGTCATATGGTCATGTGCATGGATTTACATAAATTATAAATTTATCTCTTCTCCTCTGCAAGCACTAACCCAAGTTGCTCAATCCAGAGTGTATTTGGACCCTAAGAGAGGCCTGAATTAACCTCCCAGAAACATGTTGTGTGCAGCTCAGCCTTTAGTCATACTTATTATGTACTTGGATCAGTGAGGAATGTTTCTCTGCTATTTCCAACATTTATAAATAATTTTATTGAATCAATACTTCCCACAGAAAGTCAAAAGTTACTTTTAAAAATCCCTCCCAAGGATATATTTATTGATTTTTAGAGAGAGGAGGGGGTAGAGAAAGAGAGAGAGAGAGAGAGAGAAACATCGATGGGAGAGAGACACATCAATGGGACAGAGAAACATCGATCCGTTGCCTCCCGTACACCCCACCCCCCACAACTGGGGATTGAACCCGCAGCTTGGGTATGTGCCCTGACCGGGAATCAAACCAGCAACTTTTCAGTGTATGAAATTGGATGAGCTCCAACCAACTGAGCCATACTGGACAGGGCAAAAGTCACTTTTTAAACTATAAGACTGCCCTGGTCTGTGTGGCTCAGTTGATTGAGCATCGTCCCATACACTGAAAGGTTGCAGGTTCGATTCCCAGTCAGGGCACATACCCACATTGAGGGTTTGATCCCTACTCGGGGCACTTTTGAGACACAACCCATCCATGTTTCTCTCTCACATTGATGTTTCTCTCTCTCTCTCTCTCTCTCCCTTCTTCTCTCTCTAAAAAATCAATAAAAAAACATTTAAAAATAAATAAATAAACTATAAGGATGAAAACCTTTCCAACCCCATCTTCTACCCCACCTCCTCCCACCCCTAAACCACAGTACACATTAAATGATTTTTAGGTGTTTGTATTAATTTAGTTAGAAGTTACAAGCAAAGCCTGGACTGAGCAGAGGATAAACAGGCTTTGAACAAACAGTAGTTTAATAGAGCAAAAAGTGCGGTAGGTTAAACCCATTTTATATCACTGTAGGACAACTAAGGAGCACAAGGAGGGATGGGAGAGAGCATGGAATCAGAATACACAGGGTAGGCATGGCTTGCTTCAGATTCAAACCAGATGAATGAATAAATGAAGTAATTAATTAATGAGAAGTTTCAAATGGTTCTTGACACTTATGATGATGCCTTCTTATCAATATACAACATTGTTAAATACAGCAGCTCCTGGCGTCACTTGTTTTCCTTATACAAAACAACAGAAGTGGCCAAGAGCTATTACTTTACAAATACCTCAGCTGACAAAATGTAATCGCTCTACTACATGGCAATAGTATCAAAACAGCATGGTACTTGCCTAAAACAGACACATAGATCAATGGAACAGAACAGAGAGCACAGAAATAAACCCAGATTCTTTAATAATTGACAAAGGAGGTAAGAGCACACAATGAGGTAAAGACAGTCTCTTTGATAAATGGTGATGGGGAAATTGCATAGATACATTTAAAAAAATGAAACTAGACCACCTACTTACACCATACACAAGAATAAAGTAAAAATGGATGAAAGATTTGAATATAAGTCATGAAACCATAAAAATCCTAGAAGAAAACAGGTAGTAAAATCTCAGACATCTCTCATAGCAATATTTTTTAAATATGTCTCCTCAGACAAGGGAAACTAAAGAAAAAATAAACAAATGGGACTACATCAAACTATAAAGTTTTTACACAACAAAGGAGACCAACAAAACAAAACATAACCTGCCAAATTGGAGAAAATATTCACTAACAATACATCCTATTAGGGGTTAATATCTAAAACATACAAAGATTTCATACAACTTAACACCAAAAAAAAACCCCAAACAATCCAATTATAAAATGGGCAGAAGACCAGAATAGACAAAGAGGACATACAGATGGCCAATAGACATATGAAAAGATGCTCAACGTCACTAATCATCAAAGAAATGCATATTAAAGCCACAATGAGAAATCACGTCACACCTGTCAGAATGGCTATCATCAATAAACCAACAAACAAGTGTTGGCAAAAGATGTGGAGAAAGAGGAACCCTTGTGCACTATTGGTAGAATTGCAAAGTGAAATCACTATGAAAAACAGTATAAACTTTCCTCAAAATCTTAAAACTAGAATTACCATATGACCCAGCAATCCCACTTGTGAGTATCCAAAGAAATCCAAAACATTAATTTGAAAAGATATATGCATTCTTATATTCATTGTAGCATTATTTACAATAACCAAGATATGAAAGTGTTCATCAATAGATAATTGGATAAAGAAGAGGTGGTACTACATACAATATAATATTACTCAGCCATAAAAATAATGAAATCTTACCCTTTGCAATGACATGGATGGACCTAGAGGGTATTACGCTAAGTGAAATAACTCAGAGAAAGACAAATACCATATGATTTCACTTATATGTGGAATCTAATGAACAAAATAAATGAACAAACAAAACAGAAACAAACTCATAGGTGCCGAGAACAAACTGATGGTTACCAGGTTGGAGGTTTTTGGGGGGTTGAATGATAAAGATGAAGGGATTAAGAAGTATAACTTGGCAGTTACAGAATAGTCATGGGGATGGAAAGTACAGCACAGGGAATATAATCAATAATATTGCAATAGCTATGCATGGTGTCAAGGGGGTACTAGACTTATTGAGGGCATCACTTGTGAGTTATATAAGTGTCTAACCACCTGAAACTAATATACTATTGAATGTCATTGAAAAATAAAAATAATTTTAAAAGATGTAATTGCGGATATCATTTAGGGGGATTATTTTGAACTCATCATTCGTCTTTGGTAAAATTTCTAGCAGAAATTCCAAGTATGTTTCTTAAGTTGGAAATGAGACCACAGTGCTACTTAACTCTTGCTGGGGATCACACTGGAAAACAGCAACACTTAGTGTTGGAATTGAACTACTGTCCTCATTCACTTTCTATTTTTTCACTATGTTCTTTTTCTTTACAACATCCTAAAAAATATATACTTGCTCACACTTCAGTGTGGGGAGAAAGACAATAGATTTCTAAGCAGTTTGAAATCTTAGAAAAAGTGCTTCATAAGAATGAAGCATTATTATGTTTTCATTACCTCATTTTTATATTAGAGCATTTTGTTTGTGAATTGAAGAAGTCCTGGAGGAAGACAGTGTTATCATTCAAATATAGATCTTCATATTTTTTGTTACCAGAATTTAAAATGTTTTTCCAACTTTATTGAGTAATAATTGACAAATATAATTATATATATTTAAAGTGCACAAAAAGATTTTATATATATATATATATATATATATATATATATATATATTATGTATACACACACACACACACACATTGTGAAATTATTACTAAGATCAAGGTAATTAACGCATTCATCACCACACGTGGTTAATTTTTTTTTTCTGATGAGAACATTTTAGATCTACTCTCAGCAACTTCCAAGTATCCAATACTGTACTATTAAATACATTCACCAGGCAGTACATTAGATCTTCAGAACTATTCTTATAACTGATGGTTTGTATCCTTCACCTAAATCTCCTCATTTTCCCCTCTCCACAGCCCCTGGCAACCACCATTCTTTTCTCTGTTTCTATTAAATCAGCATTTTAAAAATTCCACATACAGGCCATACAATACTGTATTTGCCTTTCCCTGTCTTCTTATTTCACTCAGCTTAATGCCCTCCAGGTTCGTCCATGTTGCTGTCTATGGCCGAATTTCCTTGTTTTTATGGCTGAATAATATTTCACTGTATGCATATATACCACACTTTTGTTTTTTATGTTTTTAAAATTGATTTTAGAGAGAGAGGAAGCAAGAGGGAGAGAAACATCAATGGGTTGCCTTCAGCACGTGCCCTGGGCATTAAACCTGCAACCTGGGTATGTGCCCTGACCTGGAATAGAACCAGTGACCTTTCAGTGCATGGAATGATGCTTGACCAACTGAGCCACACCGGCCAGGGCCACACTTTCTTTATCTCTTCATCCACTGATGGCCATTGAGGTTGTTTTCATATCTTGGCTACTGTGACTATTGCTGCAATAAACATGGGAGTGCAGATATCTCTTCAAGATGCTGATTTCACCCTGGCCGGTTTGGCTCAGTGGTTAGAGTGTCGGCCCATGGACCAAAGAGTGGCAAGTTCGATTCCAGTCAAGGGCATATACCTCAGTCGAGGTTCGTCCCCAGCCCTGGTCGGGGTCATGCGGGAGGTAACCAATCGGTATGTCTCTCTCACATCAGTGTTTCCCTCCGTCTCTACTCCTCCCTCCCACTCTATCTGAAAAAATAAATGGAAAAATATCCTCGGGTGAGAAGTAAAAATAAAAAAATACTGATTTCATTTCCTTTGGATATATATCCAAAAGTAAGATTTTTCAAGCATTTGGTTCTATTTTTTTATTTTTTGAGGAACTTCCATACTGTTATTCATAATGACTGTACCAATTTACATTCCCACCAACAGTGTATAAGGGTTCCCTTTTTTCCACATCTTCCTAAACATCTGTTATCTCTTGTCTTGTTGATAATAGTCATTCTAACAGGTGGGAGATGACATCCAACTGTGGTTTTGGTTTTCATCTCCATGATGATTAGTAATCTTGAGCACCTTTTCATATACCTATGAGCCATTTGCATGTCTTCTATGGAAAAATGTCTATTCAGGTCCTTTGCTCGTTTTTTAAAAATATGTTTTTATTGATTTTTTAGAGAGAGAGGAAGGGAGAGAGAGAGATAGAAACATCGATGTGAGAGAGAAACATCGATCGGCTGCCTCCTGGATGCCCCTCACTGGGGATCAAATCCGCAACCTGAGCATGTGCCCTGACCAGGAATGGAACTGGGACCCCTCAGTCCATGGGACAACACTCAGTCCACTGTGCCACAATGGCCAGGTCCTTTGCTCATTTTTTAATTGGATTGTTTGCTTTTTGTTATTGGATTGTGTGAGTTCTTTATATTTTTTTATATTAACCCTTATCAGACATATAGTTTGCAAACACTTTTTCCCATTCTATAGGTTTCCTTTTCTATTCATTGGCTGCTTTCTTTGCTGTACTGAAACTCTACTTTGATGTAGTCCACTTGTTTATTTTAGCTCTTCTCACCTGCACTTTTGGAGTCTATCCAAAAATCATTGCCAAGATCAATGTGAAGGAATTTCTTCCCTATACTTTCTTCTAGAAACTTTACAGTTTTAGGTCTTAAACTTAAGTCTTTAATCCATTTTCAGTTGATTTTGTGAGTGGTGTGAGATAGGGCTTGATTTTCACTCATTTGCTTATGCATATCCAGTTTTTTCAACATTTATTAAAGAAATTATTATATTTCCATTGTGTGTTTTTGGTGTTCTTGTCAAACATTAGCTGACCTTATATGCATAGTTTATTTCTGGGCTCTCTATTCTGTTCAACTTGTCTATGTACCTGTTTTTATACCAATACCATGCTGTCTTGATTACTCTATCTTTGTAATATACCTCGCTGTTGCTGAAACTTCCATTACTATGCTAAATAGAAATGGTGAGAGTGGGTATACCTGTCTTGTTTCTTATGTTTAAAAAGGGGGCTTTTATGCCTGGGCAGTGTGGCTCAGTGTATTGAGAAGTCCCCATTTGATTCTTCGTCAGGGCACATGCCCAGGTTGCAGGCTTGATCCCCAATAGGGGGCATGCAGGAGGCAGCCAATCAATATCTCTCAAATATGTTTGCATCAATTATTGTCTTTCTTTGCTTCTCTAATTATACAACAATATCCTCTCTATATGTTTCCTCAGCTGGAAAATGGGAATAATTCAATTAGACCCTCACAGGGGACAATGAGACAGGCATCCAAAATTTGTCCCTGTAGCTGTTGGAAATGAAACCCAATGCTTTTGCTCCCCTTCTGGTGCTCACTTAGCCTGGCAAGAAAGACAAGAGCCCAATCCCTAACCTGAAACATAGAACAAATTCCTTTAACTGAAAAGCATTATATGAAATTATTCATGTAAAGTGACTGGCACGTGCTTAATCAATGCTAGCTGCCATTCAAATGCACTACTCTCAACCTGAAAAGCCCTTTCCTTTCTCTGTGATCAATGCCTCCCCTTCAAAACTCTAGTCAAAACCTTTCTTCTAGAGACTGGGACAATAGCTCTCAAAGTAATTAGTGCAACAACCCATCCTACTGAGCAAAGGAAGCATTCATTTAAAAAAAAAATCCCATGTTTAAGGCAACCAGAGTAGGTCCATTTCTTGGAACAAGATGATAGAGTAGGTTTTCAGTGAATATTTTTTTAATTGACCAATAAAATTTATTTTTTAAAGTGGGGAAAGGAGCCAAGGGTTTGATGAATGCTGTCCTTTGTGGAAAAAGTTATATAAATCCCATAGAAAGACATTTATAAATTTTGTAGGAAAATCCAGAGCCTAAAATAGGAAGTAGATTTGAATAGCTGAACTTCTTTCTTTCTTTAAAAATATTATTACCACTCTATTATTATATGAATAACCTTTGCTCATTGTTGAAAATATAGAAAATACCATTAAGCCAAACAAATTCTAATAATTACTTAACCAAGAGATTACCCTTGTCAATAATTTGGTATGTACTTCCAGACGTTTTTTTGTGTGTATCTGTTGTGTACATGCTGAATAAATAAATGCATTTTTAAAAATTGGCTTATTTGTGGTCTATGTTTTTTGACACTTATATCTTTAATATATTTCCATGATAAAGCTTATAAGCATCTTTAAAGCTTATTTTTATAAAGTTACTTTCCAATGCAACTTTTTTCATGCAACCTTTCAGTCTGGAGGAGTCCTTTCATAACACCTACTGGAAACTTCATTCTTGTGTCAGTTGCAATATCGGCAATCAACCAATTACGTTACTTAACTAGGGGATACTATAGAACTGATTCTGGTCAAATGAAAAATCTAACTGTTGAGGAGGTATGAGCTTCCCAAGTCCAATGGTCTTCTTTCTGCTTCTCTCAGCAGTCCTGAAATGATTTTCAAAAGTAAGCATAAAGAAATAGAATTTGCTTCACCCCTTCAGGGGAAAATGACTCAGTTAAGAAACATCTCTCTCATCAGTAGTTATGTTGGAGGTGCTCATCATAATTTTCTGCTCTGTAATAAAAGTTCACTTAGGAATAGCTGGAAGGATTTCCACTTCAGTGGGGATGGCGATGGGGAAAAGTTGAACCTTTGTGGTGGTAGAAGTGTTGAGTGACATCTGTGTAACTGCACAAAGAGGACCTAGGCTCTTGTGGAGACTTGAGTACTTGTCTTGACATTTCTTGGGGTTTGGGGCATGCTGGCTGTAATTTCCCGAGGCTTTGGTAGAGAAACATCCCCCAAATCCTGGACTGTCATTCTTTGTATGAGATACTGCATATGTCTTCCGATTCAAAAGAATTCTAGAGAACACTTGAGCCTTCTGGAATCTGTTATTAGCTTCCACAATCTGTAAGTTTGTGGTGCTTCATGGATGCTAAACTTCAAAGAGCCTAAATGAATGTGATTTACATATTTTTTTCAGAAAAGAAAATATTTTATTTGCGATGGTGAGCAGAGGCAAGACAGAGGGGAAAGGCACTGGAAGAGAGGAACTGTTTCCTGACATTCTCTAGAAGGGAGCACTTAGAATTCTCTGGATTTTTCAGTTAAGTATAAGAATATATCTGGGTCACTCCATTAGGCCATCTTCTGCCTGCATAGTTGGGAACCACAAAAACCAACAGCTGTATGAACTCAGTCATGAAACCGAGGTTCCTCAGTAATTGGAGGTTTTACTGGGCTTCCAACAAAAATTTTGTTCCTGCATAGTTCTTTCTCACTAATTATATATACATAAATATTAGCTCTGCAACTTCTCAATAGATGACAGATGACACCCTATGTCTTCCCTTCTTCATCCTGAAACCCACAATGATTGCCCTGAGCACAACTCATGAACTGTCTCCTCTTGAGCTATCACATTTCTGTTCTATTTGAACCAACTCTTTTTAAATTAAATTTAT
Source organism: Tadarida brasiliensis (assembly GCA_030848825.1). Taxonomy (NCBI): domain Eukaryota; kingdom Metazoa; phylum Chordata; class Mammalia; order Chiroptera; family Molossidae; genus Tadarida; species Tadarida brasiliensis. The sequence continues at coordinate 12,433,298 of CM061280.1, forward strand.
TGGGGTGATATTGGTTAATAAGACCATATACATTTCAAGTGTACCTTTCTTTATTTTTCTTTATTGAGTTTAGAGAGAGAGGAAGGGAGAGGGAAAGAGAGACAGATATATCAATGAGAGAGAACATCGATTGGCTGCCTCCTGCATGTCCCCTCACTGGGGATTTGGCCCACAACCTGGGCATGTGCCCTGACTGGGAATCGAACCTCTTGGTGCATGGGTTGACACTCAACCACTGAGCCACATGGGCCGGGCTCAAGTGGACATTTCTATGATATATGACCTGTATATTGTATTGTGTCCACTACCCAAATTCAAATCATCTTCCGTCACCATATATTTGGCCTCCTTTACCCTTTACTAACCCCTTCCACTCCCCTTCCCTCTGGTAACCTATATCATTTTTAAAGATGCTTCATATTCAGCCAAATTAGGAAAAAACATATTCTTCTTACTTTTTCCCTGTGGTATGGAGCTGTGCTATTGAAAACAAAGAAAGTCTAAAGAATGTTCCAATGGCATGCCTTCATTTTATGGTTTTGGGTGATTTATAAATTTGAGGTTCCTGATTAGCATGCCAAAAAGAAGAGCTTATTTTTCTTCTGCTAGTTTCCCTAAAATCCACAAAATGTTTACACTGCTCTTTTGGGGCCCCTGCAACTCACTATTTTTACATATATTATTTATTTTACTTTGTAAATGCCAGAGTATTAAAGACTCTACAAAGGATTAAGGTGAATATTAACCCACCCATAAATAACTTACTAAAAAGTTTGTTTTATTTCACCTCTTAGACACAACCACCTATCCTCATCAGTAGTAAGAAGAGATGGGGGAAAATAAGTAATCGTTTTCTGAGTGGTTATTAAATATCAGACACTCCACTGGGAAATTTGCATACGTTACCCAGATGTTAACTGATATTACCCTGTGCTTTGAGATGTCCGTAATTTTGGCCCAAGTCTTCTAGCACACATTGTGCAGAACTCAAATGCTTTCCCTGTGATTTCTGTGAATCCTCAAGGAATTATGGTCTTATAATCACATCTGGTTTTGAGTTCCTGCTTCTACTAATCTCTCTATCCACACAGTTTTTATTCATTTGCTTGCTTGTTTGTTTGACACCAAGCCAGTTGGGAAACTATTCTTTTCCCTTGATTTTCTCCTAAACTGCTCATATAAGCAATGTATAGCAAAGAGCACACACTACTTGCAGTTTGGAAGCAAACAGAGATTTTACACTAACGTAAAATGAGCAACTTGGAAATTTTAGAGATGTCTCTTCTTGCAAGTCTTTTGGCCATACTGTTCTGAGGAATTTCTCACTGGTCATCTTTTTCCACAGGCTCCAGCATGCTTCCACGCTGCTCAGCCCTCTCCTCAAGGGTTAGGGTTAGGGGTAAGGATAGAGGTAAGCGTAGGGTTAGGTTAGGGCCATGCTATTCTGTTTGCCAGGCTCCTCCACAGTCACTTTCTCCTAACTTAATTCTTCTTATTTTTATTACATTAAACAACTTAGTTCTCTACCCCTTTATTCATTGTATTAGTCTGCTCCTGCTGCCATAACAAAATACCACAGCCTGGATGGCTCAAACAACAAAAACTTCTTTCCCTACAGTTCTGGAAGCTGCCAATAGCTGCCTTCTTTTGTGTTCTCATATGGCCTTTTCTCTGTGCTCACTTACTCCTGGTATCTCTTCCTCTTCTTATATGGACACTACTACTATTATATTAGAGCACTCTGCTTACGACCTCATTTTTAAAATGATCTCCTTAAAGGTCCTATCTCAAAATACAGTTACATTAGGAGTCAGAGCTTGAACATATGAATTTTAGGGGAATACAATTCAGTCCATAACACTCATTTTAAGGCTTACCATTTTGTATCTAAAGATACATTAACATACTCTGTCAAATATAGTTCCACATATGCTGACGGCTCACCCTTCAGAAGCACCTACAGATTAACAGATACTTTGAGATCTCATTCTCTCTCCTAGAAATGAATAATGGGCACCACAAAATACCAGGTTGTAATCCCTGGAACTTGTAAATATTACCATACTTAGAAAAATGTACGTTGTAAATGTGATTAAATTTATTATTTTTAGATGGGAAAATTATCCTGGATTATCCACGTGGGCCTTAGATACAATCACATATATCCTTTTTTAAAAATTGAAATTGAAAACGCGGTACTCACTTCCTTCCTCAACCACATCAAAATTACAACTAAACTACAGAACAACATCATTCAGAACCACCTGAAATTGAGCTGAATGGAAGTCCTACAACTTTTTAATTAAAGAAGCAGCCACATCGAGACTGGTAGAAGGGGTAGAGGCGTGGATGGGATGGTCCCACACCCACGTGTGGCAGATAAAAATCAGGAGGACACCTCGGCTGGGAAGGTCCTCCCTGAGGACCGAGGGGTCCCCGTCCCACACCAGGCGCCCAGCTCAGGGTTCTAGTGCCAGGAAGAGAATCCCCATCACTTCTGGCTGTAAAACTAGCGGGAACTGAGACTGAGGGAGGTTGAGGTTTCTTGAGCCCCAGGCAGCTCCTCTTAAAGGGCCCGTGCACGGAATTACTCAGACTTGCTCTTTCTGGGCTCCAGTGTGGGGGAGGCAGCTTGAAAGGCACCAGAGGCATACAGGGAAGAACTGAGTTGTTTGGCATCGGGGCAAGAGCTGGAGAGGCAGCTTTTTCCTGGACAGACGTGTTGGCAGAGGCCGTTGCTCCTTTGGTGAGCCCTTCCCCCATGGGGCAGGCAGATGGGTACCATATCTGGGACTCCAGCAACCTGGCTCACACTGCTTGCTCTGCCCTGGTGATTCCCTGAGGCCCTTCCCCACCCATCTTTCAGGCTCACCCAAGCTATTTCCTGTGGCTTTACCATAGGAATGGCCTCTCACTTCAGATTTTCCTAAATTCTTTCAAACAAGCAGCATCTGGCTTCAGCGAGCCCCACATCTCTCACTAAGTGGCCACAGGCCTGGTACTAGCAGCAGCTGGCCTTGGTTCACAGCTTGGCTTTGCCTGGGCACCTCCAAGCCCAGCACAAGAAGCAACCATCTGCAGATAGCTTTGTAGCTTATGCCGGGTGGCCGCAGGTAGAACACAGGCAGTGGGTGACCTTGCCCCAGAGCCAGCACACTCAGTGGACAGCTTCAGACCACAGTGAAGCACCACCACCCAACCACCTCTGCAAATGACATACTCAAGGAGTGGACTCAGTGGGTACCAGAGTCTTGTTGAAGTAAGTCTTGCTCTGTGTGGTGGGCCGCTGCACAGCTGATCCTCCAAGGTGGTCAGAGGTCAGTGGTCAGTGGGCACAACCAGTTCTTACAGCTGATCAGCCTGAGAAAATTCCTCCCATTGACGTGCCAACAGTAATCAAGACTCAATTACAACAGAAGGGTGTATAATCCACACTAGGGGTGCACCTCGAGGGCCTAGCTGGGGTGATCAAGGAGGCTGTGCCACTGGATCCTACAGGACACCTACAACAATAGGCCACCCTACGAAGCCTAGGAGACATAGTAGCTCTACCTAACACATAGAAACAAACACAGGGAGGCAGCCAAAATGAGGAGACAAAGAAACATGTACCAAATGAAAGAACAGAACAAAACTCCAAGAGAAGAACTAAACAAAATGGAGATAAGCAATCTAACAGATGCAGAGTTCAAAATGCTGGTTATAAGGATGCTCAAAAACTTAGTGAGAACCTCAAGAGCATAAAAAGGACCAGTCAGAAATGAAGGATGCACTAACTGAAATAAAGAATAATTTATAGGGACTCAATAGTGGAGTAGGTGAAGCCGAGAAGCAAACCATCGATTTGGAATATAAGGAAACAGAAAACATCCAATCAGAACAGCAAAAAGAAAAAAGAATCCAAATAAATGAGGATAGTGTAAGGAGCCTCTGGGACAACTTCAAGGGTACCAACATTTGTATCATGGGATTGCTGGCAGGAGAAGAGAGAGGGCAAGAAATTGAAAACCTATTTGAAAAAATAATGACAGAAAACTTCCCTAACTTGGTGAAGGAAACAGACATACAAGTCTAGGAAGCACAGAGAGTCCCAAACAAGGTGAACCCAAAGAGGCCCACACCAAGACACATAATTAAAATGCAAAAAGTTAAAGACAGAGAGAATATTAAAAGCAGCAAGAGAAAAGCAGTTAGTTACCTATGAGGGAGCTCCCATAAGACCATCAGCTGATTTTTCAAAAGAAATTTTGCAGGCCAGAAGGGAGTGGCAAGAAATATTTAAAGTTATGAAAAGCAAGGACCTACAACCAAGATTACTCTATCCTGCAAAGCTATCATTTAGAATCGCTGAACATATAAAGAGTTTCTGAGACAAGAGAAAGCTAAAGGAGTTCATGACCACCAAACCAGTATTATATGAAATGTTAAAGGGTCTTCTTGAAAAGATCGAAAATATGAACAATAAATTAGCAATAAATACATATCTATCAACAACTGAATCTACAAACAAAATGAACCAGCAGAACAGAAACAGACTCATAGGTACAAAGAATTTTTTGTTGGTTGCAAATGGGAGGGGGGTTGGGGTCTGGGTAAAAAAGGTGAAGGGATTAAGAAGTACAAATTGGTTGTGAGACTGATGAACCTCAGAGGGAAGAGGGGAGGAGGGGGCGGGAAGAGATAAACCAAAGAATTTCTATGCATATATGCATAACCAATGGACACAGACAGAAGTGTGGGGAAAGCAGGAGGGGTACAGGAGTGGAGAAGAGGGAGTCAGTGGGAGAAAAGGGGGGACATCTGTAATACTTTCAACAATAAAAATAAATCTAAAAATTTTAAATCATTTACGAGATTTATCAGGATGATCGCTTAGTTATATAATGGCTAATCACTGGCATGTGCAACTGAAATCAATATCATATTGTACATCAACTGTAATTGAAAAATCACATGAATTATCATAAGAGGGAGGCAGAATGTAATCTAACACATAGAGTAAAAAGGTGATACGAAGAATAAGCAGAGAGCCCTGGTGATGTCCCGTGCACTGAAAGGTCCCCAGTTCACTTTCAGGTCAGAGTGGATGCCCAGGTTGCCGGCTTGATCCCCGTTAGGGGTCCTGCAAGAGGTAGCCAATCAATGGTCCACTTTCACATTGATGCTTCTCTCTCTCTTAAAAAATCATTTAAAAAAAAAGAATAAGTAGAGAGAGATTTGAAAATTGGGGGGATATGGCCACAAGCCAGTACTATCAGCATCTATCAGAAACAGAGGCAAAAATGTATTCTCCTGTACAGCTTCCAGAGGGAGCAAGGCCCTGCTGAGACCTTGATTTCAGCCCAGTAATACTGATTTTGGACATATGATGTCCAGAGCTATAAGGAAATTAATGTGTATTGTTTTAAGCCATCAAGTTTGTGGTAATTTGTTACTGCAGTCATAGAAAACTAATATAAATGTGAAGAAAATAAAGATCAATTTTGTTATTGATGGAAATTTATGTCACCACCAACTCCCTTCCCCCACCACACATTTTAGGAGGCGAGAGAAGTTATATATTGAGTGGAGACTAATAGTTTTTCACCCTGATACATATACATTATTTCATCCAACTTTTAGAAAAATCTTTTGAGGTAAGAATTATGATCCTGCTCTTATTGATAAGGTACTAAATCAATGTGTAAAAACACATGAAGATAGCACTAGCAAGTCGAAACTGAAGTAGAAACTTTCCTAAAGCTTAAAGTGAATTTGGTCCTTTATTTAGTGATTTGATTAGATGATTGCAGACATTGTCACCAATACAGAAGTCATAATCATAGTGAATATTCCAAACTGAAAACTTGCATCAGATTTTGTTAATGTAAGCTTTAAGAATCACTTAGAAATTGGGTTCTCATAGAAATATTTTCAGGAGTGCAAGAATTTAGTCCTACAACGGTGGTTTTGACAGTCTTGGTACTCAAGTAGTGCACATTCAAGTAAATGTAGAGGGTGGGGTGAGAAATTAACATAAGGATAACTTGCTACAATGCAAAGCAGGTTATAAGATATATGATATAATATTATAATTCATGTGATATGTTTCCATCACTTCTTTCTGTCCCACAGCATTCATCTCTAGATATCGTCTGTGGGTAGGGGTAGGAGTATGGGGTAGGGTTATAAGTATATTCTGTCCTAATATATTTAACATAGATCATATCTGACAGCTTAAAATGAATCTCTGCCCCGCAAACCCCATATGTCTTATATCACAAATTAGAATATTTTAAACATACTTTACATGACTTTTAATTCTGACCTTGTTATGCTAAGAGATCTTTCTCCTACTCCCTGCTCTATGACTGACTGTGAATGAAATCAGGATCAAATTGCTCCCCTTGCCCTGGCTGGACTGGCTCAGCGGTTAGAGACTCATCCCACAGACCAAAGAGTCACGGGTTTGATTCTGGTCAAGGGCACGCATTTCAGTTGCAGTTCGGTCCCCAGCCCTGGTCGGGGTTATGCGGGAGGCAACCAATTGATGTGTCTATCACACATCAATGTTTCTCTCTCTCTCTCTCTCTCTCTCTCTCTCTCTCTCTCTCTCTCTCTCTCTCTCCTCCTCCTCCTCCTCCTCCTCCTTTCCTCCCTCCCACTCTATCTGAAGATAAATAGAAAATAAGCAAATTTAAAAAAATTGCTCCCCTTAAATATCTCTTCTTCCCAGAGTAGAGAAAAATGTCAGGGACAATCCTATCTTGCCTCATCATAAATGGTGAAATCAGTAGTAGGATTCTTTGAAAAGTCTGGGAGGAAGTTGAATTTTATTTGAATCTTGAATAATAATGTTTACAAGAGGAGGAGGAGGAGGAAGAGAATTTCAGATCAAGGGAATAGTGTGAGAAAAGGCATGCATGTGAGGAAGTGCTGAGAAAACAGCAAATGTTCTTTTATTGGTGGGTGTCTTGTTTAATGTGGACTGTTATGGATTCAAGCTTGTCCCCCTAAAAGATATGTTGAGATCCTAACCCTTATTTGAAAATAAGGTCATTGCAGATGTAATTAGTTAAGATGAGGTCATACTGGAATATGGCTGGCCATTAATCCAGCATGACTGACATCCTTATAAGAAGAGAGAGATGCACAGGGAGAAGGCTATGGGATAACCATGGTGGGGATTAGAGTAATGCAGCTGCAAGTCAAGAAGTGCAAAAGACTGACATCACCATCAGCAGCTAGGAAGAAGCAAGAAAGGATTATACCCAAAGTCTCATAATTAAGTGTGGCTTTGCTGACATCTTGATTTTGGACTTTTAGCCTCTAGAACTGTAAGAAAATTCACTTGTATTGTTTTAAGCCACACAGTTTGTGGCAATTTGTTATGGAAGTTCTAGAAAGCTGATACATATGACCATTAAAAGTCCCTGTGAGCCCAGCCAGTGTGGTTCAGTGGTTGAGCGTCGACCCGTGCACCAAGAGGTCACCAGTTTAATTCACCATCAGGGCACATGCCCAGGTTGTGGGCCTGATCCCAGTGGGGGGCATGCAGGAGGTGGTCAATCGATGGTTCTCTCTCATCGACGTTTCTATCTCTCTCTCCCTCTCCTTTCCTCTCTCTCTAAAACCAATAGAGAAAATAGTCCCTGTGATTTGGGTTCAATTCTTTGAGTGAGGTGCAGTGTAAACTGCAGAAACGATACACTAGCCAAGCACTCAGCTGCTAAACTGGCTTGGATACAGAGCAACCCATTAAAGTGGAACACACGTCTTCTCAGTGCTGCCCTCTGCTGGCTCTGGATCTCAGCTAGATAATCTTATACAGATTTATTGGATATCCTGCCCATGTTACATCCTGGGGTTAGATAGCTGTAAAAGTCTTAGGGCTTGATGACTTTTAAAAACGGGGCCATCTCCATTGTTCCTGGCAATCTGGCTTCTCTCTTTCCCTTCACACTTAAGCTTTATGAAATGATAATTGTTTATACTCACAATCTTGACTCCTCTAACCTCTGTAACTAGCTGATTGTGGGGTCATTTTTTCCCTCCTTGACAGTGTACCTGGAACCTCTCTTGTCCTTCTGAAGGCTCTTGGACCTCATAATCCAATATTTCATTTCCATTAGAACCCTGTTCTGTTAGGGAAATGATAAGTGATCTCAAATCAAAGCTTTAGTTACCCATGAAGGCATCCTGTTCATGTTAGCAAGTGTGTTTTATCAGGGCCCAACAGTGTTTCAACCCACAGGTTTCTTAGATCTGTGACCCTTGAATCTTGCCTCTAGTTGTATATTAATGTATAAGCTGAGCTGTGTTCAGCTAGCTGGATTGAGGCTCCTGATACTAGAATGCAAGTAAAAGGAGTAAGATCTAAAGAGAACCAGAAAACCTGTATTTGACATGACAGTCAAATTTCATACATACACCCATCATTATCAATATCTTTTCCTTCAATAGCAGTTATGGGTGAATCTATATGTATCATTTCCCGCATCACAGTAAGACTCAGCAACACCATTTTGATAAATCAGTCTATTTTCACTGGATATGATTAATCACAATGTCATCTTGACCATTCATAGAACCACAGAATGTGAGATCATATAATGAACTCATAGATCACCTCATTCCAGTCCTGTATTTTTCTTTCTTGTGGGTACCATTCCTGTTTCTTTTTTATTTTTTTTTTACATTTTAGTTGTTATATTTCAGTTGCAGTTTACATTCAGTATTAGTTGGTATCAGTTTCAGATATACAGCATAGTGGTTAGTTCACTCCTTTATTTTAAAATATGTGGAACCTGAGGCCAAGAAATAGGAATTGGCTTCAACGGGGATACACAGATATTAAGTTAAGACCTAGAACTGCAGTCTCCTGGCTCTGAGTCTTAATATTCTTCTCCATTGCCATGCTGCTAGGGGTCTTCATCTGAAAACAAGTCCCGATGGGATGAACAGTTTCCCATTTCATTAAGATTTTCCCCTAATGATCTTCTAAGGAACTTATGTAGCAGATTTTAGCTGCATTAGTTTTGGTAACATATAAAATTATATTTATCTCAGTCAGCCTTATAGCTAGCTGAACTTGCTATAGAAAAAAATCTCAATCTTTTTTTAAAAATTTTTTTCTTTGATTTTAGAGGGAAAGGGAGAGAGAGATAGAAATATTGATGAGAGAGAACATCATTGGGTGCCTCCTGCATGCCCCCCACTGGCGATCAGGCTCACAATCTAGGTATGTGCCCTGACGGAGACCTCTTTGTGCATGGGTTGACACTCAACCACTGAGCCACACCCGCCGGGCAAAAAAAAATCTCAATCTTTATTGGCCATTTTCATTCACATTGCCTCTGTGATCCCATTGCCAAAGAATGGTCATTAGGTATTCTATAATATCTGCACTCTTATTGTCCAGTGATTACTGAGAGTGCAATCTAAAAGAAGAGACACTGGGGAGATCAAAATCAACATGTAGACTGATCAACAAAATATCACTAAAGACATTGAAAAGTGGTTCAATTCTAGACATTTCCAGGAGATGGCAGCATAAGGTTGGTCTGGATTCAAAGAGAATTGAAAATTGAAACTTCGTTGTATAGAAATCATTTTAAGATGGGATTCTGCCACCAACTAAAACCTGTATACAATCTACAGATGATGTATTATAGAACTGTATACTTGAAACCTACATAATTTTATTAACCAATGTCACTCCAACAAATTTCATTAAAAATAATAAACAAACAACATGCCCTGATGTGACAAGGTCACATAGGTCACTAGTGTAAGATTTACCAGGCAACGGTCACAGAGCATTTTAAAAGAAATACTGAATTAGATACACCCTGAAAACTTTGTTCTAAATATTTCTAAGAAGTCAACACTGTGTTGTGATTAACAGTGAGATGACTAGCATTTTCAAAGAAAGGTTCTAATACTATCATGAGTGGGAAAACTCACACAGAATTTATTATATTCACCTTTTATTGATTGTCTGGCATGTGTCAGACAGGCACTGTGTGCTGGGTACTTATATACATAAATTATTTCATTTAATCTCCATCCTGTGATGTAACTACCATTATCCAAATTTTATAGATGAGGAAATTATCTGAGGTTTAGAGAGTTTAAGTAATTTGCCCAGCAAACACTATTTATGCACACAGTATAGAATCCCATCCAACATTTCTTTATATATTTTTTATAATTGTTGACCTTTTCCCTTTGAACTTTTGTCCTAAATTCTTGATTACTTGAAAGTATGTATTTACTTAAGAAAGTGTAATAGGGACAACATAGAGTTTTGCAGCATTTCCATGAAAAAGATAACCTCTTCATTCTCAGATGAAAGAAGAAAAAAAACCACACAATTCTGAGCTACCCAGCTCACCAATTAACAATGGAAATTTTTTTGAGTTTCGATCCATTTGTGGTTTACCTTTCTCTGACCTGGGCTCCTGGCCTTCCTCTGTGATTGGGGATCTGATGGACAGATATAAAAAAGCAAATGCAAACCACTCTGTAAACATACTGTGTTTGCTCTTTGTCAACACACATGGTTGGCTCAAAATGCAGTATTTCTAGTATTAAGCTGCGCCAAACAATTTGCTCTATTTGCTGAAGCCTTGGGTTCCTCCTCATTCTGTGTAGATACTGGTGAGCAGGATCACTGGATTCAGTGGATTGTGTAGAAGGCTGTACCCATACCTCCTTCATTTTGTTTGCCTTTTTTCTCCTTTTCCTGCTTCTGTAGTTGGAAGTGCAAAAGAACATTATGTCAGGTCTTACCAAAAGTCTTTTGGCTGCCTAGAGACCTCAGTGGGTAGCATGTACTGACAATTATTACTGTCTATGGTCTGGCAAGCAGCCTTTCCAGCCCAAATGTTCGATTCTGTCTATATTCTAAAGCTGATGAGTCTCCAAATAGCTGACTTACACTGCTGACTTCCCCAAAGATTGGCATCTAAACCAGAACACTGGCTCGTTATTTTATAATGATAGTTATCATGGTCAAAATGATCATGAGCACTCACCCCCTGATCAGCCCATTCTCTCCCTCCAGCTTACATGGGGAGTCAGAGTGTATCAGGAGCTTGCTTGTTGAGCACAGGTACAGGACAAGTAGGAGTGAGTTCCATGATTTGACTGATTAATAACATAAACCTCTGGCTCTTCCACTTCCCAGTTATGAAATTTGGGTGACCTACTTAAAGTTTCAGTACCTCAGTTGCCTACTGAACAAAATAGGGATAAATAATAGTGCTTACTACTTTGTGGGAATGCTGTTAGGATTAAATGAATTAATTCATGCAAAGTGCTCAGAACGATGTTTGACACCCATTAAATGCTCAAAATGTTAGCTAACATTATTATTATTATTATTTCATGTACAATGTCATTTGCACAACAGAAATTGCCTGAATTCACTCCATTGGAGCTCTCTGACCAGGAGTACATAGAGTTTCTTGTGGATCTCTTTACCTTATCAACTTCCCTGGTTTTAACTGGCACCTGTATGTGGATGATGCCCAGATCGATATCTCCATTCCTGGTACCTCTCTGAGTTTCACACTTATATATTCAGTCTAAGTGTCGTCACTTAGACTGATGTTTCCCACTCTTTTTTATAGAATGGCACACATAGAAAATGGAAATCATTATTCAACACATTGAGGTTAATACAGAAAGTAGTGCAGAGCCTGAGGTGTCCAGCCTCACCAGCTGGGAGCTCTAGCTGCCTCAGTAAAAGTTCAGCCATGCTGAGGGCTGAGGGGATCAATTTCTCCATGTCTTGTAACACATTTGGGTCAAAGCCCCAACCTAGATGTCTCACCAGGTACTTCTCCCTCAACATGTTCAACATAAAGTGATTTTCTCTTTCTTAATTAAAGCCAGATCCTCTATCTATAAACACTATCTACCCAGATATTCAAGGCAGAAACTGGAGCATTTTCTAGATGTCTCCCTCTTCCTAACCTCCCATATTTAGTCATTAACTTCTGCCAGTTTTACCTATCAAATCATTCTGGTCTCTGTGTCTTTCTCTCCATCCACCATGGCCCTAGTTCAACCCCTGATCACCACTATTGTAATAGCTTCCCAAGTTATTGTCCTGCTCTGCTCCATCCCACCCCCCAAATCCATCCTTCACAAATCACCATAGTAATCTAAAACCCAAATCTTACTTTGTCATATTTCTGCTTAAAATCCTTCCTTGGCTGCCCATAGTTTAGAACTGTGGTTCTAAAACTTTTCTTCTGAAGTGTCATGCAAGAAAGAAAACCCCTTACATAAACCCTGCAACGGAGTGAAGGTAGAGGGTGGTGACAAGTACAACAAGCCTGAAACTTCTTTGAAGTCTTGTGTTTTATCTTAAAATTGTTTGCTGGCAATTTTGAACTCTCAATGATACTGTTATTTGAATATAGAAATAATGTTTCAAATTATATACCATAAAGTTAAAATTGATGTCTCATAAAAATTCACTGTGTCTGTCCTGTGCCTTGCCATGCTTGTTAACATGTCTTGAAAAACCCCAGTGTGAGAAACTGACGAAAGATAAAGTCCAAGCTTCAGAACCTGGCCTCCAAGGCCTTCATGACCTGCTCTCTGCTTAAGCTTCCAGCTTCCCAGACTCCCTCTTCTTTTAAATATGTTTTTATTGATTTTTTTTTAGAGAGAGAGGAAGAGAGAGAGATAGAAACATCGATGTGAGAGAAACATCAATTGGCCGCCTCCTGCATGCCCCCTACTGGGGATCGAACCCACAACCTGGGCATGTGCCGTGACCGGAAATCTAACTGGGACCTCTCAGTCCATGGGAGGACGCTTAATCCACTGAGTCACACCAGTCAGGCTCCAGCCTCCCTCTTTTTGCTCCAGTAAAATTGACCAAAGTGTACTTCTGAGTCCATACCATGCCTTTTCTGAATTCTGCCAAGAAACCCTTCGTCTGCCTCTATCCCCACCCCTTGCATTCAATCACCTGGATGGTTCTATTTCTTTAGCAATTCAGTGCACATATCTCATCTGTCACATCCTTCAAGAATTCTCCCCCTGCCATGTCACAGGCTGAGCTAAGTGTTCCCACAGTGTTGTGGTTTTATATTGGTCATAACACTTAACCCACTGCATTGACATTCTTTTTTTCTTTTTCTTTTTGCAACCTCTACTGAAATATAAGCTCTTCTAGAACAGATTCTGTGTATAAATCACCTTCTAGGTGTTCAGTAAAATTTTTAAACATGTAACTGACTTCTGTTTATTTTAGGCTTCCATTGTGGACCAAGCCCCTCTTTGATTGATGAATTGTTTCCTTAGATACAGTAATATCATCAATCACTTACAACCAAGACTAACTTTAAAACACTGTTGCATCTCTCTGATCCATTATGTACTTATTTTGTACTGTGTCTCTTGGAGAAAACCCTGAATTATTTGGAGAAACTTTATGTAGTCCATAAATATAATCCCCTTTTTAATATACTCATTATTATTTTTTAATCAAAGGCACTTACTTGATGATCTGGGTAGAAAAAGAAAGAAAATAGAAATATCACAAACAACTAAAAGAAATACTTAAATAAAGACATATCAGACAGTGGCAGAAGATAAAATAAAGCTAGAAATTTAGGACTATCAGACTAAAACTAGTTCTACTAGTGAATGGACTCATTTCTCATACACTAGACATCTTGTATTGGTGATCTATCTTACTTGAATACATTTCAGAGAGATATACTTCTATACATATGTCAAACTGTAAAGAGATTTCTATACAAACAATAGATTATTTAATGTATTTGGCCACCTGTTAAACTGGATTTGTTTCAGCTTCCTATATAAATAAAGAATGATGATGGTGTTAATGTTTATATGTTAGAAAATCTAGAGCTGTCTGTTTCTTTGTAATTTTAATTTTCTCTCGGCATTTCTGTTTTATCTCATCTTTTAGATGTTTGACATTTTGGTGTTATAGAATGAATTAAAACCATAAAATCTTCAGTCTTTTTTATATTTTTGAAACCTAGTATTGCTCAAATGTAATTTACAGGAAGCATACTTTGAAAATAAATCTGCATTGTGGTCTGCAACGGAATATTAATCTGTTAATTTCAGGCTATTTCAAGCTAGAATTTTATGTAGAAAAGTAGGATATTTTTTCTCCTTGGTAGTGGCATGTTGCAGAATGCTATTAAATTCATTCTCCTGCCTCTGTAGGCAATAGTTGGGAGAAATGTTCCTAGCTCAGCAAGGATCCTTAGTTTTCAAGGTATGTTACAAGCTACATTTTCAAAGCTGGCTGGGTATAAGATTGTTGGCAAGTTTGTTGAATTGTAAATGCAAATCTGTGCACCATATAATTAACATATTCCTGAAACAATAAATTATATCTGAGAGTTAAAAATGGAAACATTAGGTGAATCATAGATATTTTTATTTTTGAAAGCATTTGGAAGATATTTTGAGGGCTCCATTTCAGAAACCATACCATTTAATGTCAAATACTATTATTGTTTGCAAACATAGTCCATGCTCACCTTACTTCATTATATAGACCTGTTTGTGTTTTCAAATGACACAGATTAACATCATGGCCTTCTAGCTTTCCTCAGAGAATCCACAATGGATATCCATGTCCATTTTGCAGGAACTTCAGATCATGATTTTCTCTCAGAGACTCTGAATTCCCTCTAGAGAATAAGGGGTGGGGTATATCATATGTTCCACAAACTAGAACCTTGGGCTACTCTGTGGCAGCTGCCATTAGCCTCTATATTAATTAAGAATAATTAAACATATGTTCAGATGAAAGTATCAAAACAATCAATTGAGGTTTAAGCAAATAATGGCTTTTTTTTTTTAACATAAAAACAAGTCTACAAGTAGTTTGTTGCTGGTGTTGATTTAGTGTTCAACTAGCCATCTGACCCCAGGCAGCTCTATTTTTTTCTGACTTGCTGTTGTTACTGTGTTGTCCTTCATCTTCATGCTTGCTGTCTTATTGTCATAAGATGCTGTAGCTCCAGACAGTATGTTTACACTCAAGGCAGAGAGAAGGAAGGAAGAGAAAAGTGTCCTGGCAGTAGATTTCTGCTCAATGTCTCACTACCGGAATTGAGTCACACTGTCACTCCTAATGGCAAGTGAGTATGGGAAATTGAGGATTTTGTTTTCTAGCTTCTATAATGGCAAGTTTCAAGGGAGGAGGGCATTGGAAATGGATTGGGGGTAGCTAATTAATAAGATGTCTCTCCTTCTTAGGTCTGCTGCGGTAATGTCTCTTGTCACCACGAGTGACAGTGCTATTAGTCTCATCAAACAGATTGTTGCTCACTAATGTTTGCACTGAGAGTAGTTCCCTCACCCTGGGATTCAGGAGGAGTTCAAGGTTAACGGTCCAGAGAACATTTGGAGTGACAGTCAGCATGGCATTCCAAGCCATTGCTTCTGTATGATTTTACTTCATTGCTTGGTCCAACTTATTAAATATTCATGGTCTCTCTTTGGAGGATCAATTTTCATGTAAATACCATATTTTATGAGTCCTAAGACATACTATTTGTCACACTTGCACTGTGACAAATCTCTGACAGTAGGATTTATCTTCAACAATTGTCTTACAGCCAATGTTGGCCAAGTAGCTATTGTGATATAGTTGTCATTGCATGTACACGTGAAAACCTGGTCATAACTGTTCATACTATCAACACTTCAATTTGGTTATACGCATTGTTGCTAGTACATGTGTTGATGTCACTGCTATTTAGAACATCTTCAAAAAGATTACACTATGATTAAACATCAGAACAGATGTCATTTTGTAAGCAGAAAAGTATGATAATAAAACAACAAGGTGTAAATTTGATATTAATGAATCAAATATGCATCACTGGAAGAGTAAAAGCCAGCATCGAGACTTCCAGAATGAGGGTCAGTGGGTTAGAAGAAAACCTCAGAGACAACAATGCACCACCCTGCCTTGTTTTCTGTTGTTTTTAAATGACTCATCATCAGTACTCTTGATGACCTAGAGAATCATTCTGTGTGAAAATTACATGTACATCAATAACACTGAGTCAAAATATGACTGAAGAAAAAACTAGATTGTGAATGTGAAGAAGTCTTAAGGATTACTCACTTACGTGTTTTTCTTATATTTTGATTCCTATGTATGCATAAGACTGGTATATGAGCCCGGCCGGTGTGGCTCAGTGGTTGAGTGTTGACCTATGTGCCAAGAGGTCGCCGGTTCAATTCCCAGTCAGGGCACAGGCCCAGGTTGTGGGCCCAATCCCCAGTGGGGGGCATGCAGGAGGCGGCCAATCAATGTTCTCTCTCGTCGATGTTTCTATCTCTCTCCCTCTGCCTTCTTCTCTCTCTAAAATCAATAAAGAAAACAAATTAAAAAAAAGACTGGTATATGATGAAAATCTGTCTCAATGACTCTAAAAGAGTTCTTAAAATAAGTGTAAAATGAAATGTTTAAGTGATAAGAAAGCATTATATCATAGCCTAATTGATAGCATTTTTTTATACCTAAAATAATGGTGTACCTTACAGTTAGTGGCATGGTATACTAATGGAGTATGGTATGTACCCAAAGAAACAGTCCCATCATTACTATGACTTGTCAAATTATAGGTGGGAGGAGAGATCCTAGGCATAAGCTGGAAACTGCTACATGGACAGTAGAGAAGACTATCATCAAGTAAATTTCAGAACAACAATGAAAATGTAGGAGGAAAACAGACATAATTGACTAATTTCAATGAAGATGATTATGGAATAATATTTCAGCATTGTAAATGGGAGGTGTTGGCAGCAAGAAAGTTTATTGGATAACAAGGTTCTCCTTGTGGCCATCTTCCTCTGAGCTGGTAAGTACTCATTCCGAACCACCTGAGCTTGAATCACTTAAACTTTTGGGGGGTACCAAAACAATTCCTCTCAAACTTTTGGTTTGGCTTCTGAGGAAAGCGGTAGACTGATGCCTAAGTCACTGCCAACTAGACTAACTATTCCTCTGATATCAAATGGGTCTCAGGTTATACTTGTCAGGAGTCTTGAACTTAGTTTAAATTCTTAAATCCCCCTCTTTGGTCATAGTGACCTCTAAATATTCTGGACCTGAAAAACCATAGGGATCATTATTTCAGCTCCTGATCCCCAAGTATTCATGGTATACTGCTGTTATAGATTTCATTAATTCATTCAATTAATGTTTATTAATCACCTACTATGTTCTAGGCACTGTACATGGCACTGTGGATACATCAATAAGCTAAACATACAGTGTTTCTAGTCTCGTGGAATTATAATCTACTAGGAGAAACAGATATTACTTAATAAAATAATCATGCAAATATAAAATTGCAAACTGAAATAAGTGTTGTGATGTAAAAAGTACAAGTACTATGAAGCCATACAACAGAAGAAATTTGCTCTCTTCTGGGAGGCTGTATCAGTGAAGACCACCTGAGAAAGTAATTTTAAGCTGAGATCTGAAAGGTAAGTGAGTGTTGGCTTGGGGAGGTAGCTGGAAGGAAGAGTATTCAAAGCAGAGAGAGCAGCATGAACAAAGGTTGTGAGGCAAGAGAATCCATGGAGTGATTGAATGACATTAAGTCAGAGTAGCTTGAGTGCAGGAAGCAAGGTGAAAAGAGGGACAGAAGAGTCTGGAAAGGAGATAGGATCAAGGCAATGCAGGGTCTTTGATACCATGGTGCAGAATGCACTGAGGGGTTTAAACAAATGAGCAGATATAATATCTGTGTTTCAGAAAAATCTGTGGCTGTAGTTTGAAGGGGGCAAGAGTAAACCACCTCTCTAAGGAGAAGACATCTTGCAGTCTTTTAATAGATCTGAGAAGTTATGTAACAATTCTGACCAATGAAACAAAGGAAAATGTCCAGGTTTTACAGAAAGCCTCCTTAAACAGGAGGAGGTTCATGCTTCTTGTTCTTTCCTCTTCTTGTATAGAATGCAGACATAGAATACATGTCATCTGGAGATGAGCAGTGGAACCACCATGTTGGGAAGAATGGAGCTGGTGTAGTTATTTGGAACAATTCATGTAGCATATTGTAGCATGTGGAGCAATAAGGCAGAAGTAGCCTGGACCTTCAATGACCATGGAGCAACCATATCAGCACTAGAGGGCCTACCTTTGGATTTCTTTTATAAAATAAAGAAATAAACCATGAGAAACCATTCCATAGTTCATTGTTTCCAGGTATGATGGCCCAAATTTCTGTCTGATAGCTCATCAACTCAATTAGAAAATATAATAAAAGCAAAGATTTAATTTATAAAGCAACCAAAAAGATAAAATACTTAAGCAATAACTAAACAAGTAGTGTGAAGAAACCATATGAGAAAACCTTAAAACCCTATTAACATATAAAATACAATTTAATGAAATAAATGCTCTTGGCTAACACTGTGGTGGTAATCATTCTGCAATATATAAGTGTAACAAAAATGTTGTGCACCTTAAATTTACACAATGTCATATGTCAAATATATCTCAATAAAGCTGAAAAAAGTATTCAATTCTCCATAAATTAATTTCTAAAATTAAATATAATCCCAACTAAAATATCAAGAAGATTTTTTTAGAACATGATAAGAGTGAAACCAAATTTTATCTGAAAAAAAAGGGGGGGGGGAAATAATTAGAAAAAAAAAAGAAAAGATAATAATGAGGGAGAACAAATCCTACCAAATATTAAAGCATATTATTAAGTTATAATAATTAAAATGGCTTGATAATAAAGAAGACTAGATCAATGGAACAGAGTAGAGAAGTCTAGAAATAACCCAGTGTATATAGAAATTTAGTTTAATGACAAAGTTGTACTTTCATTTTGTGGGGAAAGTAACCAAAACTGGTATGAAGACTACTATTTGAAGAAAAATGGAACTTAGCACTGAAAGAAGTATCTACAATGCATCAAATACTTAAACATTAAAAAATAAAGTAAGCCCAGCTGGTGTGGCTCAGTGATTGAGCATCGACCCATGCACCAAGAGGTTGCCAGTTTGATTCCCGATCAGGGCATATGCCCAGGCTGTGGGTCTGATCTCCAGTGGGGGGCATGCAGGAGGCAGCCAGTCAATGTTTCTCTCTCACATTGATATTTCTAAAAAAAAAAAATCAATCAAATATGTCAATGGATTTAGCTTGGTAGGGAGATTACAGCCCATTTTACTTTATATTTTCTTCTGTTATGTCTCTTTATTTAAAAAATGCTAATGAAGTTATATAGTTGTTTTTAATGCCCCAGAAGATGTAAGATTTCCACCAACAGAATACAGGGGAACTCTAGCCTCATTTTATCAAGGAAATGTGTTCAGGAGAGTCGTGGTGCCGGTCTCACTCCAGGCTCTTCAAACCCCTGAGCTTGTCCTTGCTGGATCTCAGAAGGAAGCAGCAAACATTAACTGATGTTAGACAATTGTTTTCCTCCCTGTTTCAGCTGCACCTGCCTGAACTGACGCTCATTTCTCCAGTGTCAGACTTCTTGGCACGGTCTTGATTCTGGCCTCAAAACCTGTCTCTGGCCCCTCCTGGCAAAGGCATACTTCTTTATTGTCTTCCTGGCAATTTGGATGGCAGATATCCTGCAGGGTTTTAGGCTTAGCTTGACTTTCTGACCCTGGCATCATCTGTTTTTGTTGTGTCCTTCCATCCTGAGGCTGCTTTCAACTCCAATTATTGCTTCCCAGCCTACCTGTGAAGGAGAAGAGATAGACCAGATTTTAAAATGAAGCCGCAATTCAGGTTTTTCCTGAGCAAGTTTAGTGAAATGGTGGACTTAGCTGACAGATGTGAACTTGCAGAGGAACCCAGTAATCTCTTGAGTAATTCTATCTACAAGAAAAGAGAATCAGGCATCATTTCTTGACCCAGAATGAATCCTTAATACCTGGCATAGAAGAACAAGTCTGAGTATATAATACGGTGGCTCCAATTCTGATTTGTTTCTTACGCTGGCCCCTAAAATGCTCCTGTTCAGGGCCTAGGGGGAACAGGAGGGATATAAATAAAACGGAAAAGGCTATTTCACTAAACATCCTGTAAGACAACTGAGGCAAAAGCAGCACTGCCGCTTCCTTTTGAAAGTATGACAAAGAATGTGTTCCCCTCATAAAGGGACACATGACTGTATTTTTCAACTCTGGGTTACTGTTTGTTTCTTTTGATGGTTTCTATTGCTTTGCCGAACTTGTCATTTTGTTCATGTGTAATTTTCTTTCTTTTTAAAAAATATGTTTTTATTGATTTTTTAGAGAGAGAGGAAGGGAGAGAGAGACAGAAACATGGATGTGAGAGAGAAACACCTATCGGCTGCCTCCTGCACGCCCCCTACTAGGGGTGGAGCCCGCAACCCGGGCATGTGCCCTGACTGGGAATCGAACCGGGACCTCTCAGTCCTTGGGATGACGCTCAATCCACTGAGCCACACCAGCCGGACAGATCTCCATTTCTTTAAGATCAGTTATTAGAGCTTTATTAGTTTCTTTTGATGGTGTCATATTTGCCTGTTTTTTCTTGATCCTTGATTCCTTACATTTGTATCTGAGCATTTGCGTAATAAGGTTCCTCTTCCAGACTTTACAGGTTTGCTTTGGCAGAGACAGATCTTCAGCAGTCATCTGAGTTTATGTTTCTGGGCATGTCTGCTGGCAATGGCCTTGGGCAGGTGGGGCCTGCTATTATGATCTGTTTTGGGGCAAGTCAAGTGTTTGAGCTCTGAGGCTTGGGATGGGGGTGTGTTCCTCTGGCTGAGAACAGTTGGATAGGACTGGTGGCTTGGTTCTCTACCCAAGTGATGCTGTAGGATGACATTGCAGTTGCATTCTCTGGCCAGTCTTACTAGATGTTCAAGACTAAGTACTACACATAGTAGTAGATGACGCTATGAATTAGCTTCCCTGCTCTGGCAGGACAGCACAATGGGACCCAGGGCTTATATGGGTTATTGTTTGGGAACCCAAATCTAGATGAGGTCACCAGTTTTGCTCTGCAAATGGGGAAAACCACAGGCTGTGCTCTCGGTTCAAGTTCCACTGCAAGTAAGGCTGTCGGATGAGCTATGCAGCTTCCCCTGTGCCCTTGTTAGGTTCCCTGGTCAGACAGAAGGCTGTATTCAGCGATGAGCAGGGTTATGAATTAGATTCCCAGCCTGGGTACAGCTACAGAAGCAGCTCTAAGGCCAGTAAAGCTCTGTTTATTGGCTTAACTCAAGCCAGCCCACACCCCATGTTCCCTAGACAAACAGGTCTATGGGCTTTGTTCTGCAAACTCTCAGCTCTGCCTGCCCTTCTCTTGACTTGAGTGCCATGGAGCTGTTCTGCTTCCAGGTACTCTTGTCAACCCTTCTGATTAAATAGGGCCAGGAGCCACAGTGGGCAGGGCTGTGTCCGAGCTCCTTTGCCTGGGTAGAAAGGGGAGAGCAACTCTCAATTTCCCAAACAGGCTCTCCAGTTGGGAGGGGTTGGGAGCTACCCTCAGCCTTGGCTATGAATCAATTCCCCTGTCTGTGCATAGCAAGGAACTCTCTGCTCGTAGTACTGGTTTTGCTTTGGGGGTGATCAGCTCTGCCCACCTGCCTTTCAGATGGTGTGCTGCTGGGCATCACAGCTTCCAGATATTCCTGCCAGCCCCTCTGGACAGGTATGGCTGGGAGATACACTCCTTGGTGAGTGGGACTATGACTCGGCTTTTTGCTTGGATCTGAATCAGGCAGATTTGCATCTCACCGAGTTCCTGGGTCAGAGTGTGCCACTGACTTGGTTCAGCAGATGATCCAAGCTGCTGGTTAGGATTACTACTCTGCAGGTATGAACTGGGTCTGCCAAGATCTCTGTGCTGGTTGTTGCAAGCCCCTCCATCCTTCTCTGTCACTGTAAGATTCTTAGTGATTGAGCCCCACAGAGTCCCCTGCAATTCCCAATGTGGTGAGGTCAGAATAGGGGATTCCACAATGCTGGGAGGGGGGCTGGTTGTCATTTCTTGGGTTATATTTTTCCACAGAAGGAACTGGAGGCTCAGGGGAGACTTCTCCACATGGTGCTGCACTGGCCTGGAGGAGAAGCAATGCAGTCAACTCGTAGCAGTTTCTCTTACCTTCTAATGCAGTCTGTCTCAGTCTCTGTGAGGCAGGGAGTGCTTCAGCCTCACTTCCATGTTTGATGGTTCTCTCAGTGATGTTTCATTTTTGAATTCTTGTTAGTTGTTCTTCTCATGATGGGGAGCAAAGTCAGGAAAGACAATCATTGTCATTTGGTGACATTTCTCCCCTTAAGTTAAATATGCCTTGCTCTGTGAAGTTATGAGGGGGTCAAAATTATTTCCATCTTTATGGTGTATCATTTTTATGATGCTCTTCTCATCCACATAGTCCAAAATGACCCACCTTATATCTGTACTCCATCTAGTACCTGCTTGAAGGGGGTAAAAAGAAGGGGAAGACATATCTTTTTTTTAAGACACAACCTGAAATGTGTGTACATCACTTCCGCTCACATCTCATTAGTCAGGACAGAGTCACATAGCCATCCCTAATTGCAAAGAAAACTAGGAAAGGTAGCTTTATTCTGGATGTCCATGTGTCCAGCTAAACATCATGGTTCTATTACTATACAGAAAGGGAAGAGTGGATCCCAGCTGCGGATGATGCTTGTCATTCACTCTTACTTCTTAGTCACAGGACTTCAGTAAAAAAGATGTGAAATCATGCTGATTATGTATTTTGATCTCAGCTAGGCTTTTACTGCTGATTACCAGTCCCTTTAAATGTTTTTACTAACTCTCTATGATCTTCTCCACTACCATTGTTCCAAGATTTCTTGATTTCCTTCCAAGAACCCAACCTCACCCTAGCCTTCTTATTCTTTACTTGCTTCTTGATTCTTGATAAAAAAAAAAAAAATTCTTAAATAAAATATCTCTCATTTGCCCTGGCCGGTTTGGCTCAGCGGTTAGAGTGTCGGCCCGCGGACCAGAGAGTCCCGGGTTTGGTTCCTGCTAAGGGCAAGTACCTCGGTTGCAGTTTGTCCCCGGCCCCAGTTGGGGTCATGTGGGTGGCAGCCACTCGATGTGTCTCTCTCACATTGATGTTTCTCTCTTTCTCTTTCTCCCTCTCTCCCTCCCGCTCTATCTGAAGATAAATGCAAAAATGTCCTCTGGTGAGTATATAAAAAAAAAAAATCTCTCATTTTATTCTATTCATCTTAAAATTACTGTGCATTCTTCTTTCTTTTTATTCTGTCTTTAATAGTCTACCCACTTTTGCCAAAGCTATAACTCTACTCATGTCCTGATTCCATCCCTAACTGCATTCTCCATAACTTATTTGAACAGTGAGTTATAATTCTCAAATTTTGTTTTCAATCTCTGTTTCTCTTCTTCTTGCAAACATTCTCAGGTTTCACCCTATCCTAAAACATTTTGGACCCAGTAATTTTTTCAAGTTACCACCACTCCCCTTTCTTTTCTTTAATATAAAATTTTGTAAACATTTCTTGCAGTCAATTTCCCTCAACACATTCTATGTTCGTCTTCTCCTTGCCCATCACCCCACATGCACTTGTGGAAATCTTACCCATTCTTCAAAGCCCATCTCAAATGCTATGTTGCTTATCTCTGCAACTAAACACAAATATTTTTCTCTTCTGAACTATTACCCTTATGACCAAAGCAGCTTTCATTATTAAGTGTCTGCTGTCTGGCACAGGGTTCATGTTTATTATTCATTTAATACAACAACCCTGTGAGGTAGGTATTATTTCCTCAATAAAATAACTTTTATTCATGCTACAAAAGTAAAAAGATGTGCAAAATACAAACAACCATAATTTACCACTTAGAGAAAATTACTACACTCTTTTGCTGTTTGTTTTAGTTTCTAAAAAGACATTATGATTTACTCCTCTTTGATTATAAATATATGATCATTATAATATGCATAAAAAGGAAATATAAGCAATAAACAGTAATCACCTCCCAACTCCTCTTCATGTGCACTCCCCTGAGATAACCAATGTCCTCAGTTTGGTATGTACTTTTCCACACCCTTCACTTACAACCATGGGAAATGCATTCCACTTTAAAATGCATTCGTACTTAATAAAATACCTTGGTCATCCTTCCAGGTCAAGATATAGAGATACAATGCATTCTTTTTACTAGAATCACAAAATCTGTGGTTTGGATATACCAAAATGTATTCCTCTATTGATGGTTATTTGGATCAGTTCCAATTGTTATACTATTAAAATCAGGCTGCATATAATATCCTGATATTTACAATCTCATGCAGTGGTACTCTTTTTCTATTCTAGGAATAGCAAATCAGTAATTTTGAAGTTAACTGAGTTCCAATAATGATCGGAATGTGACTTTTCTTAGGACCGAATTAAATGAGTTTTAAAAATTACATGGAAGAGTGTCTGGAAATAACCACAGTTTCTTTATCTGTAAACTGAGGGTAATAAGGAGAAATGATATTCTGACCTCATAGGCTATCGGGAAAATTAAATATTATAATAATGCAGTAACATTTACTGACGACCTGTTTTCTGACTATAATAAAGTATATGAAATAGCCACTTCTTTCTAAAAGCTGTCAACAAGTTTATCTCATTTCTTACCTCATCTTGGGTCTTTGCCTGCTTTGTCTGTATATCCTGATCCATGCTGGTTGGAAATAGAGCTATTTTAGGAGAGTGATACTGGTAAGAAATAGAGTTTTTAAAGAATATTTTTACCTAAAAAGATGATAGGGCCCAGAAAGCAAGAAGAAATAGCATCAAATTATTTGGAATTTAGAGAAAAAGATACAAAAATATTCTCTATATTTCAACAAATTGCTGAAGAATTATAATAATCTAGAATAACAAATGTAGTCAAATGGCAAATTTAGGTGACTCCATAATGAATAACTTATTTAAGTGTTTTTATTTTAAATTTGTTGACATATAATCACTATATGACCAACTGTTTTGATCTAATAGTGTCCTAAAAAATTTCTCCACATATCTGAATTTATTCAAACCCTGAAGAATTTCACTTCACAGTAATCTTGAAATGGTATGTTCAGTTCAGGTTCCATTGAAATCATGTATTTTTTATGCTAAAAATGTGTCCAAAATATACGCAATTGATACATTTTTACAGAAAGCATGTATGGTATAAAAGGAAGCATTCTTGAATAACCTTTGCTTCCAAAGGAATCAAATACATAAATGTTCTCATGCATGCCATGACATGATTAAAATTTCTACTTTGACAGCAAAAGAAGTTCAAATCCACTAGAAACACCTACATTTTCATATATTTACACTGGAGGTTATTTTGGGCAGTCTCACTTAACAGCTATCCTGTAAAATAAGACAGTTACCTCCTGACCTGTTCAAACTGATACCCACATCTGAATATCAATTACAGTGACGATTCCTAAGGAGACAGCCTTTCTAAAGCTACTGTTAGATAAAGAATGGACTATTTTATGCATTTTGGTACGGATTTAAATAGACATATAGATTGTAGTTTCATGCCCATGAACATATGTCCTTGCCATTCTCAAGCTAATTAAAATAATACCGTGTTTTGAAAGGATACAGCACAGCAGTTAGACAAAGTTGAAAGTGAAATCCTAAACTTATCATTTTTTAAAATATGTTTTTATTGATTTTATAGAGAGAGAGAGGAAGGGAGAGAGATAGACACATCAATGTGAGAGAGAAACATTGATCGGCTGCCTCCTGCATGCCCCCTACTGGGGATCGAGCCTGCAACCTGGACATGTGCCCTGACCAGGAATCTAACCAGGACCTCTCAGTCCATAGGATGACACTCAGCCCACTGAGCCACACTGGCCGGGCTAAATTCACCATTTTTGAGCTGAGTTCCAGGATGCTAGCTGAGGGGTCAGAAATAGGGATTCTTAATACTGAAAATAGAGATGATTCATTCTAAGAAACTAGTATATTCTAAAATCTAATTAGTAGATTATTTGTGTGCTGTCAAGGGATTCACTGAGGAAGCCAACAAGTTGCACTTTTTAGAATTACTCGCATTTCCAGGGCTGGAGATGGAAGGGCTAAATTTTTCTTGATTGGCTAGAATCTTATCCCTGCTACCATAACAGTTCTAAAAAAGTGAATTACAACCCGGCCAGTGTGGCTCAGTGGTTGAATGTCAACTGATGCACCAAGAGGCCACCAGTTCGATTCCCAGTCAGGGCACATGCCCAGGTTGTGGGCCAAATCCCCAGTGGGGGGCATGCAGGGGGTGGCCAATTGATGTTCTCTCTCATCGATGTTTCTATCTTTCTCTCCTTCTTCCTCTTTCTCTAAAATCAATAGAGAAAACAAAAAGAAAAAGTGAATTACTTCTGATGCCCTTGGGATATGTAACACAGGAGTTTGTAAATCCTTGCCACCAAATAGCACGAGGCTAATGGGTACCCTCTAAAACATTGTGTCTTGTTAGTTCACATGGCTAGATTCTAGAATGATTTATAGGACTCCAAAGCTACCCAAGACCATTAGGGCTCTGAACAATTTGGGACCTTGGAGAGCTATTCTAAGAAAGCCCTTCAGTAACCAGTCAAAGATCCTGAAGAACTATTGAAAATGTCTGCTCAATTTTTTACCAAAGACTAGGAACCTCAGTGCTCTCATCTTAAAACAAACTACATGACATTTATGATCCTTTTCGGTACTAGCATCATCATAACTATATGACCTTACACTCACAATAATTGTATTATGCTATAATAACAAATAACTATATAACCCATCCATCATTTCTAAAAAGGGAACATCAAAACACAAGTCCTCTTTTGAGGCCATTATTAGCCTTGCCAGGAGACTTTTCTTCTCACACCATGCAGGCCACTGCTAGAATTCTTCACCAGCCATCATGACAAACAGCTTAAATGTATATTTTTATTTTATCATCAAAGCCTATTAAAAACACTACAAATTAATCTTAGCAGCTGGAAATAAAGCAATGTTCTGAAGCATCTAAAGAAATATAGATGAATATCATCATAATTTAAAAGATAATGGTAAACAATGCATTTTAAAAGTTTTAATCTCTCTTGCCCCAGCCAGGTGCCTCAGCTGGTTGGAGCGGCATCCTGTATACCAAAAGGTTGTGGGCTCGATCCCCAGTTGGGGCACATACAGGAAGCAACCAATCAATGTTTCTTTCTGAAATTGACGTTTCTCTTTCTCTCTCTTCCCCTTCCACTCTCTCTAAAAATCAATAAAAACATATCTTCAGGTGAGAATTAAACATTTTCCAAATTTAATCTCTCTTGTTTACTTGACTAGATATAGAATTTCTTTGATTTTTGAGATCTATAACAACATTTCTTTTATGTAGATTAGAAACACAGGCATGCACGGCATAATACATTTTGCAAGGCATTAAAATAATTGACTATGTTGAAGAAGACAAGGAACTGAGGTATTGGAATAGAAGGAACTACATTCATTGAAGCAAGCAAACAAGAAAGAAGCCACCATAGACCAATTATAATCATAGCCAGTAATTAAGATATAGGAAATGAGAACAGGAGTTAAAGGGACCTAATACCAGATTCACAGTGAGTTATTATTTTTCATTAATATGGATATATATGTTTAGTATATAAACAAATATCCACATTAAGTAACTGTTTAGTACATTGGTTTTTTTTTTCCTTTTTATTGAATTTATTGGGATGACACTGGTTAACAAAATTATACAGGTTTCAGGTGCACAATTCCACAATACATCATCGGTACACTAAATTTCTAGAAAGCCTCTTTCATATATTTCTCCAACCTTTGCTATACAAAAGATTTGAAAAGGAAAGCCTTTACATAAAAGAGAAATAAGATCTTATGTAAGGATAATATGACTCCCTTAGTGTTTTTGACACTGGTGTCCAGAAAAGTCTTTCATTATCTTCTTTAATAATATATTGGTGACACTCTACAAAACCTTGATGAAAAAGCAGTAATCATAACAAACTTGTTTGGTAATCATGTAGCAATAACAATATCTTTCATAATACATCCATTGTAATAGAATAAACCATTAGTGAATTATTATATTAGTTAATAAGTGCCTGAATAAAATAGAAACCATTGTGGGATAATCTTGTTTATAAATCTGAAATAATTTCATGCCATAATTGATTATTTCTATGGAGTAGAATAGCATTGTCATTACAAAACAGATGTATGACTGCCTTAATAGCTTTGGTCAGCATTGTTCTTCTTAATGGCACTTGCGTAATACAGTATACTGTTTGGAAGCTAATCTTAAACACACAAGAAAAGGTAAGACAAATGAATGTACATAGGAAAATACACACATAAGTAAACAGATATTTATTGTAGAGTTTTTGTTACCTTGTCACTATGTTAGTTTTATTTAACTCCTGCAGAAATTTTTATAAATGTAGTGGCTTAAAATAAAACAACATAAACTAATTACCTTACTTACAGTTCTGTAGATCAGAAGTCTGCCATGGGTCTCACCGCTAAAATGAAAGTATTGGCAGGATTGCATTCCCACCCAGAGGCTCAAGGAAAGACTCTGTGTCCTTGCCTTTTACAGCTTCCACAGGTCACCCACATCGCTTGATTGGTGGCCCCTTCCTTCATTTTTGAAAGCCAAGAATAGCAGTTGGGTCCTTCTCATATCACATTACTCTGACCTCCTTACTGCCTAACTCTTTGACTTTAAGGACCCTTGTGATTATATTTACCTGCCCAGATTGTCCAGAATACTCTTTTATTTTAAGATCAAGGTAGCAACCTTAAATCTCTCTACAACCTTAATTGCCCTTTACCAAGTAACATAATAAATTCACAGGTTTGAGGCATTCGAATGTGGGCATCTTTGGGGGCATTATTCTGCCTACAACAGTCACCTTTCTTTTAAAGTTGATTTGCATTTTCAACTTCAAAATATATGCATAATTAGTATTTAAAAACTTAAAATAAAACGGCCTCTGCCCACTCCCTTTGAACTTCAATTCTTGCTTTTCAAAAGTAACACTTTTCAACTACTTTGGCTGCTTATTTTTTTGTTGTTGTGTGTGTTTTTTTGTGTGTGTTCCAACTTCATATTTCTAAATAATATACTACATCTTAAAGTTTCAGTTTCAACAACTGTTGATTTCCTATTATGGTAGGTAAAATTTGGCCCTTTACCACACACACACACACACACACACACTCTCTCTCTCTTCCTGTGTCCTCATTGTCTCAATATAGCTATATCACATTTCAAAAAACCAATAACCAGTGTTTACATTATTATAAAAAATACTTTATATGCGTTATCTGTGGAGCCGAGTAATATACTGTGATTATGTTTCCTGTCTTTATAATCCCCTGTAGAGATAGTAATTCCCCAATACTTTTACTTGTTTGGTGATCTGTGTATCTATTGTTAATTACTTCTTCATGCTCTGTCAGGTCTGTTACACATTAATATAATTTTCTGAGTGGTCAGATACATTAGGCAGTACACGAATTCCAGTTTTCCTGGGAAATCTCTCTCCTGGAGACCACTGTCTTCTTGCTCAATCTGAACTGCCTGCTCTCTGGGCCAGCTGCTCAGCCATCATCCTGGGACTTCTCTTTGGCATCATTCTCGAAATTCTCTTACTTTTTTTTGGCTATGTTAGATCCCCTGTTTCCTCAGTCCTGTGTCTTCTTTCTTTTTAAAAAATTGAGTTATAATTTATTTACAATAAAATGCATAGATCTTAAATGTACAGTTTAATGTGTTTTAACAATTATATACACATATTTACTTACTATCTAAATCAAGATAAAGTACTTGGATCACCCCCAGAATGTTCCCATATACCCCTTTCCAGTAAACTTCACTCTACACCAGAGGCAAACATTACTGTGACTTGTATTACTATAGGAAGTTTTGGTAAAACATTCCTTCTATCCTCCTGGTCACCTCTATACACTATCTGCCTTAATCTTGAGTGAGAGTTCCTGTTTGATATAGAAAGCTCTTATTAAAAGTAGAGCAGAGTGAGAAATATATGCCTTGGCTGTTAAGGCCCAGGAATATTCTTCCAAACAAGTGGAATACATCTATAGGCCAGCCTTCTCACTGAAACTATATTTTGTTTATAAAATTATGGATAAGGGAAGTATTCTCTAGCTGATACAGGAGCTCCTGCAACAGAGTTATGAGATGTGTTTATAAAATTTCAGATTCCTGGGCCCTGCCCCAAAGGTACAGGGTGGGGCAAAAGTAGGTTTACAGGTGTTCCCATGGAAAATAATATAATAATAAATAATACTACAAGAATGAACTCTGTGTTTCACATACTCACAACTGTAAACCTACTTTTGCCCAGTCCTGAATTCATATCCCAGTATTTTCATAAGAATCTGTATGTAACAAGCTCCGCAGGTGATACTTACTGCACATTCAAATCTGAGATCCACAGGTTTAGGGGAAAATGCCCCTATTTACTATACGCATGACCCTAACAAAGTCTTTCATCCCTTTTGAGGCTATTTCCTCACCTGAACACTGAAAATAACATCTATATTGCATAGTTATGCAAAGGATTAAATAAGATAAGCAAGTACCTAACCAACAATCATTTTTCTCCTTCCCTGACCCATCAGCACTTTTTTTACTTTGAAAATATCTTCCTAAACCTAACCCACCCCAACTCAAACATCAAGATATGTTGTGAAGTCTTTAAGGAAACTAAAAATAATCATGATAAAAAGTATTAAACCCTTTCTCTATCTCCCCCAAAACCAAAAAGAAAATAAAAGTTAAGAGAAATTTTTCACAAATTTCTAGAGTCTTCATATCTCTAAATAAATCAAATCTTATGCTTTTATGGAACAAGTCAATTATGCATATAATATTTCTGGGTTTCTGTACTGACATAGTGACTTCATCTATAAAGAAGGCTATAAAATACACAATTTTATGTCTATGTTCCTATATTTCTGATTCTTCCACTATTCTGAAAAGCATTTGTGGTTGTTTTTTTTTTTCATACATTCAATATTTCTGGACATTTTATGTCTACATTAAGGCATTATCTCAGAAAATATTAAACACCCCATTTAGCAAATTGTTAGTGTTCATAGCAAACAATGGGTTATTTATTTAGCACTTCTGAATTGTAGATGTTTCTAGCAGTTAATTAGAGCAGGGAGATCTGAGCTAAGGGAATTGGATCAGTTAATGAAGAGGTCTTAGTCTTCTCTGGTATTGAAAGTGGTCCTTGGAGTGGCCAATAAAATGACTAGTGCCTGGTTAGATAGTAATGTTGGCATTTACCTACAGAGCTTTACATGCTCAACATCAAATGGTGAGAATGTTCAGCTGGGTGAGATTTAAGCAGTAGCTGTAGAAGCAAAAGCACTACATTTCATTGGCAATCCCTTGAGACCATGGTGCCACTCTCTAACTAATAATAATGTTTTTGGAGAACTGTGCTTTTTAAACAAAATAGAAATTGGGTTCAAAATTTATTTTTAGATGCGAAATAAGGAACAGAAGATAATAAACATCAAATCACCCCCACTGAATGTAAGAAAAGACTTGGTTATATTTGGAAAGCATTTATACTTAAAGAGAAAAGTATTTTGAATTCTGTCTAGATATATATGTGTATACACACACACATGCACATGCGCATGCACACACACACAAATATGCAAAGACTATTGAATGAATGGAAATTAATCAAAATGTCAACATGTTAACAACAGTCATTTTGTATAATATAATTACAGAAAACTATTTCATACTAGCAAATTGTTAAGGTAAAAGATCTGAAAATCCTCCTTTTGGAGAGCACACCCTTTAGCTTACTTGCTGGATCTATAGCTAGTTTCTAAAAGAAATTGAAAGACCTAAACTTCTCCATACATAGGCTTATGATCATCCACCAAAGTCCTCCCAAGATGGAGTCAAGAATGACTGTTCCCATAACCATGAAACTAAAGTTGGGACTGTGGGGGAGGAAGAGGATTAAAAAATGAGAAGGGAGAGAGACCTAAGGGACTGGTAATTCCTGGTGCCCATATGAGGTGACTCTAAATGAATTGAAAGGCAACACAAAAATGTAATGTTTTGTACATTTCTCTGAACTCCAACTTTATTCATGATCTGCTAATGAACAAGTGTCCCAAGATATAAGGAAGGGTTATACTCATTTCAGTTATGGATAGTACCCACATATTCTCTCTTCATTGTAAGAGTTAAACCCGAAACCTAGTAATTGGGTATCACTAATATTGTTTATAGGACTGATGAGACCAAAAGAACATTCACCTGATCAAACCTTAACAATGCCCAATTTTTGCACTGATCATATGATCACAGAACTTTTTGTTTGTTTGGTTTTTCCTGGCTATCAGAATTGGGTATCTAAACCGTAGCAGTAGTAAGAATACTATTTATTTCTGTCATTCATATGGGCTTTCTTTAGCAACACAGACCAATTTTTTTATCATAACATTTTTCTAAACTTCTTATTTTGAAACAATTTAGATTTACAGATAAGTCACAAAAATAATGCAAAGATAAGTTACAAAGATAGCACAGAGAATTCTTGTATACCTTTCACCCATCTTTCCCTCTTATTACATTATCTATTACATTTATGAAAACTAAGAAATCAAAATTGCTACAGCATTACTTAACTACACTACCAACTTTTTTTGAATTTCAACACTTGTTCCCACTTTCGCTCTTTTTCTACTCCAGTATTCAGTCATCATATCCCCTTAGTCTCTTTCAAT
This sequence comes from Tadarida brasiliensis, assembly GCA_030848825.1. Lineage (NCBI taxonomy): Eukaryota > Metazoa > Chordata > Mammalia > Chiroptera > Molossidae > Tadarida > Tadarida brasiliensis. Next base: position 12,466,103 of record CM061280.1, read on the forward strand.
CTGTGATGGCTTTTCAGTCTTTCATTGTTTTTCATGAACTTGACACTTTTGAAGCACACTGGCCTGATATTTTGTCTGATGTTTTCTCATAAGTAGACTGGGGTTATGGATTTTTATTTATTGTTATTATTTTAATAAATTTGGTTCTTCCTCTTTTTATTTTTATTTATTTATTTTTTATCCTCACCCGAGGACATTTTTGCATTTATCTTCAGATAGAGCGGGTGGGAGAGAGGGAGGAAGAGAGAGAGAGAAACATCGGTGTAAGAGAGACACATCGAGTGGCTGCCACCCACATGACCCCAACTGGGGCCGGGGACAAACTGCAACTGAGGTACGTGCCCTTAGTGGGAACTGAACCCAGGAATCTCTGGTCCACGGGTCGATGCTCTAACTGCTGAGCCAAACCGGCCAGGGTGGTTCTTCCTCTTTTTAAAAATATGTTCTATTGATTTTTTAGAGAGAGAGGAAGGGAGAGGGAGAGAAGATAGAAACATCAGTGAGAGAGAACATCGATTGGCCGCCTCCTGCATGTCCCCCACTGGGGATTGGGTCCACAATCTGGGCATGGGCCCCTGACCAGGAATCAAACTGGCAACCTCCTGGTCCATGGGTCGATGCTCAACCACTGAGACACACTGGCTGGACTGGGGTTATGGATTTTTAAAGGAGAAACAGAATAGTTGCATAATCTCAAAATATCTCTCCCAAAATACATATTAAATGATTTGGTGGTTTTAATATATGTCAACAAATTCCTTGATATTCCTCCCTCCAGAAGGTTTAATTTATTTCCCCAACCCTTGAGTATTATTAACTGGACTTAGTAACTTTCTTCTTGTGACTAGAATATGAAAAGAGAAAAAATAGTAATTTTATAGTGGAAAAACCACCTTAACCAAGTTATCAAGATTACTATCACCAGTAATAAGTTGGTTAGCATTTGTTATCATGTAGCCCGGATATGATGCAATGAGAAAGGAACTTCATCTCTGTTATTCTAAAATATCAATTTTTAAAATGAATTACTCTTGACTGTTGTTAGGGGTCCTCACTCAGCCTAAACAGCACTGTCTGAGCTCTCTGATGCACTGATTATCCTTCTGCATGAAGAAAGAGCCAGGGAAAGGATGTATGTTTGTAGGGTTTGCTGAGTGGATGGAAGAGGAGAGGAACGCAGAGAGGAATGCTTGATGATCATCCTCTAGACTAAATTCATGTAGCATGTTTAAGCCCTAGGGAGAGTGAAGCTCTAATCTCAAGGCAAAAGAAGCTTTTTGAGATTTGGAGCTTAAGCAGAGCTACCTTGGTGCTCAGGCAATAGAGTGCAGCACAACTTACAAGAGAGAAGCATTATCCCAACTCTGGTCAGATCACAACATGGCACTGATTCATTTAGGACTGAAGGAAATGTAGTGCAATTTTAGCACCTTGAGGGCTGCAGCTGTGGTCTGCTTGGTAGTACCAAGACTTTGCCTCGAATTTAGCATGTCTAAGCCCGACATTACAACAGGTCTGAGGAACCTGACACTATGTAAGGTTGGAGGAACATGAAAGGGAATAGAGGCTGAGGAGATGGACCCCTGACCACAACCTAGGAAGTTCCAGGCCGATTCTTTGGAAAGAATAGAGCCACAGGCCTGCATCTGGGCCAGGCACTGACCTCAGATTTTTTAGAACAATGACAGTAAAGAGGATCACTTTTGTGATGCCGAGTTACTATCTGGCATTCAGAGCTCCATGACTCTAGTGGCAGATAGTTCGTTAGAGTCCTTCAAGGTCAAATAGACATGTTTCTGCAGCTGTCTTTAGTTCTGTTGTAATATTCTGGTATACATTGGGATTCCTCAGAGAAGAAAAAAGAATCTAAATTAAATTAAATTAAAAATCCCCCTGAAATATCCTAAATTGCAAAAGGTAAAGAAGAAATCACTAGGAGCAAAGAAAGAAATAATTGTCATAATGACACAAAATTTATGTTAGCAAATCAAAGTCCTTAAACCAAAATTTGAAAGTTTTTTTTATAAGATTGCAGAATAAACAAAAGAGAGAATATGGTCCAGACCAGATATAATCTGTTACCTACAATGAAAATTTTAGTCTCATCAATAAATGAGACCCTATACATTTACCATAGTACTCAACAATTTCAACTAATAAATAAATAAATGTTACCAGGCTTTATTTTGTCTTAATACATGTCAAACTTGCAAAAGGTAAAAACAATTGTTTCTTAAAGGAGGGAATAATCATTCCAATTGTTTTTCCCTTTTGCAAGTTGCATTTGACATATATTAAGACAAAATAAAGCCTGGCCAGTGTGGCTCAGTGGTTGAGCATCGACTCATGCACCAAGAGGTCACCGGTTCAATTCCCGGTCAAGGTACATGCCCAAGTTGTGAACCCGATTCCCAGTGGGGGGGCTTACAGGAGGCGGCCAATCGATGTTCTCTCTCATCGATGTCTCTGTCTCTCTCCCTCTTCCTTCCTCTCTCTCTATAAAAAAATCAATAAAGACAAAATAAAATTGAATGGAGCCTGACTATGAATTATTATAACGCCTCCTATCACAGTGCCACCTATAAAATTCAAATTCCAAACGTTATTGAAATAACAAATTTTATTCTATAAGCTATTAAAGAACACCTTATCATATATTTGGCTAACATGTTCTATTTAGTGCCCCTTTTAACAGCCTTCCAGCTTCAATTTGCATTGCTCTTCAAAGGAACACTGTACACCCTTACATGGCTCCCCATGAAATCTGAAAGGTCCAGCCATCACACACAGACTATGTAGACAAGACCTTAATCACATCCAGTTGCCTCCCAGAAACCAGGTGCCCCACCCACTTGACATAATATTGATAACACTCTTTCTACTGGGACATCCAAATAATCATCAAAGAGCTTTTTAATAACATTCCTTAGGCTATTTGGATCTCTGAGTTAAAATATTCCCGTTTACAAATTTCATTACTCATATGTCTGCTCATTGGAAATGAGGCCTGCCTCACCAACAAGCCCTCAAGGCAGTACTATGTAACAAACACTTCTTTTAATGTTACCAGGCCACCCCTTTCTAAGATAGAACCTTAGCCACCCTTACTCATGCTTCCTGGAGCCCCTGGACTACTCAGGATCGCCATTGTTTGTCCCTGGATTTCTAGTACCAAAAACTGCCTCTTCAGCTTGAGGATATATTCTATTAAAACAACAGTTACTGGCCCTGGCCTGGGTGGCCCAATTGGTTGGAGCATCGTCCCCTACACCAAAAAGTTGCGGGTTTGATTCCCAGTCAGAGCATATACCTAGGTTTCAGGTTCTATACCCGGTCAGGGTGTGTACAGGAGGCAACTAATCAATGTTTCTATCTCACATCAATGTTTCTCTCTCTCTCTCAGGTGTAGATAAAAAAAAAAAAAAAACAGTTGCTAGTCACATATTAAGCCTTTCAGGACACTGATGATGATTTCTGGTCTTAAACCAGTGACCCTTTGGACCCAGTTGCCCATTATGCCTTGAGTCCTGGGGACAGTGCCTGTCCCACACCAGGCTCTCCAGCTCAGGGTTCCAGTACCAGGAAGAGAAGTCCTTATAACTTTGGGCTGCAAACACCAGCAGGAATTGAGGCTCAGGTAGGCTGAGGCTTCTGGAGACCCAGGCAGCTCCTCTTAAAGGGCCCGCACCTAGACTTACTCAGACTCATTCCTTCTGGGCTCCAGCATGTGGGTGGCAGCTTGAAAGGCACCAGAGACATATGAGGAAGAACTGTGTTGTTTTGCATCAGGGCGAGGGCTGGAGAGGCAGCTTTCTCCCGGGCAGACATGTTGGCAGAGGCCGTTGTTCTTTCGGTGAGCTCTTCCCCCACAGGCCAGGAGACGGGCAACATATCTGGGAATTCAGCATCCTGGCTCATACTGTTTGCCCCACCCTGGTGATTTCCTGAGGTCCTGCCCCACTCAATTTTCAGGCCCACCCAAGCTGTTTCCAGTGGCTTTACCATAGGAATGGTCTATCTGGGCTCCTGCTTTGGCTTTTCCTAAAATCTCTCAAACAAGCAGCATCTGGCCTCATTGAGCCCCATACCTCTCACTAAGTGGCCCAAGCCTGACACAAGCAGCAGCTGGCCTTGTTTCACAGCTTGGCCTCTCCTGGGCACCTCCAAGCACAGTACAAGAAGAAGCCATCTGCAGATCACTTTGTAGCTTATGCCTGGTGGCCCCGGGTAGGACACAGGCAGTGGCTGACCTTGCCCCAGAGCCAGTATACCCAGTGGACTGCTTCAGACCACATCAAAGCACCACCACCCAACCACCTCCACAAGCGATACACTCAAGGAGTGGACTCAGTGGGTACCTGAGCCCTGATGAAGTAAGTCTTGCCTTGTGTGGTGGGCCCCTCCACAGCTGGTCCTCCAAGGTGGTCAGAGGTTGGTGGTCAGTGGGCACAGCCAGTCCTTGAAGCTTACCAGCCTGAATAAATCGGGCTGAGTAAATCTGTACCAACAGCAATCAAGACTCAATTACAACAGAAGAGTGTACAATCTACACAGGGGGTGCACCTTGAGTGCCCAGCTAGGGTGATCAGGGAGGCTGTGACACTGGACCATACAGGACACCTACTAAAATAGGCCACCCTATGAAGCCTAGGAGACATAGCAGCTCTATGTAATACATAGAAACAAACACAGGGAGGCAGCCAAAATGAGGAGACAAAGAAACATGTCCCAAATGAAAGAACAGAACAGAACTCCAGGAAAAGAACTAAATGAAATGGAGATAAGCAATCTAACAGATGCAAATTTCAAAACATTGCTTATAAGGATGCTCAAGGAACTTAGTGAGGACCTCAAGAGCATAATAAAGGACCAGTCAGAAATGAAGGATGCACTAACTGAAATAAAGAATAATTTGTAGGGTATCAACAGTAGAGTAGGTGAAACCAAGAAGCAGGCCATCAATTTGGAATGTAAGGAAGGAAAAAACACCCAATCAGAACAGCAAAAAGAAAGAATAATCCAAAAAAATGAGGATAGTGTAAGAAACCTCTGGGACAACTTCAAGCATATCAACATATTCCTCATGGGGGTGCTGGGAGGGGAAGAGAGAGAGCAAGAAATTGAAAACCTATTTGAAAAAATAATGACAGAAAACTTCCCTAACTTGGTGAAGGAAACAGACATACAAGTCCACGAAGCACAGAAAGTCCCAAACAAGATGAACCCCAAGAGGCCCACACCAAGACACATCATAATTAAAATGCAAATGGTTAAAGACAGAGAGAATCTTAAAAGCAGCAAGAGAAAAGCAGTTCATTACCTACAAGGGAGCTCCCATAAGACTGTTAGCTGATTTCTCAAAAGAAACTTTGCAGGCCAGAAGGGAGTGGCAAGAAATATTCAAAGTGATGAAAAGCAAGGACCTACAACCAAGATTACTCTATCTTGCAAAGCTATCATTTAGAATTGATGGACATATAAAGAGCTTCCCAGACAGAAAAAAGCTAAAGGAGTTCATCACCACCAAACCAGTATTACATGAAATGTTGAAGGGTCTTCTTGACCAACAAAATGGCAATAAATACATATCTATCAACAACTGAATTTACAAACCAAATAAACAAGCAGAACAGAAACAGAGTCACAGATACAGAGAACTTTTTGATGGTTGCCAGATGGGAGGGGTGTTGGGAATGGGCAAAAAAGTGAAGGGATTAAGAAGTACAAATTTGTTGTTAGACTGAGAAACCTCAGAGGAGAAGGAATATGCAGAAAGAGATAAACCAATGAACTTGTATACATAACCAATGGACAAAGACAATAGTGTGAGGAAGGGTGTAGGAGTGGGCAGGAGGGGGTAATTGGGGGAAAAGGGGGACATCTGTAATCCTTTCAACAATAAAGATAAATTAATACCATTTTTGAAAACTCCAACCCCAAATTAAAAGAAAAACTAATAAACTTTATTTTTAGAACAGTTTTAAATTCACAATAAAATTGAGCTGAAAGTACAGAGTTCCCATAAACCTCATCTCACCCACCCACTCCCCATAATCTGTTCTATTACTTATATCCTGCACCACAGTGGTACATATATTATAATAGATGAACCTACATTGATACAGCACCCAATGTCTCTAGTTTATATTAAGCTGTTATAAATTCTATGGAATTGGACAAATGTATAATAGCATGTATTCACCATTGTAGTATCATATAGAATAGTTTTAATGCCCTAAAAATCCTCTGTGATCTGCCTATTCACTTCTCCCTCCCCCTCAACCCTTGGCAACAACTGATCTTTCTACTGTCTCCATAGTTTTCTTTTTTCAGAATGTCATATAGTTGGAACAATATAGTGTGCAGCATTTTTAGACTGGCTACTTTTGTTCAGTAAGATACATTTAGGTTTCCATGTCTTTTCATGGCTTCGTAGCTTATTTTGTTTTAGTGCTGAATAATATTCCATTGTCTGGATGTACCATAGTTTATTTATACATTCACCAGCTGAAGGATATCTTGATTGCTTTCAAGTTTTAGCAACAGTAAATAAAGCTGCTATAAACATCTGTGTGAAGGTTTTTGTGTAAACATATGTTTTCATTTCCTTTGAATACATTCTGAGAAGTACAACTGCTGGATAATATGTTAAAAGTATGTTTAGTTTTGTATGAAACTGCCAAACTGTCTTCCAAAGTGGCTGTACCATTTTGTATTCATATACTAATAAAGTAGAGTTCCTGTTGCTCCACATTCTTGCTAACAAAAAAAATTTCCAAATTCTCTATTAAAATCATTGAAGAAATGAGATAAAATTAAAGTGGTCAACAATATTACTAGAATATTTAAACAAATGTCGTGGGCTCCCAGTGACCTATTTTCTTGGTTGTCCCCTGCAGCCTGAGGTGATTTGATTGGAAATGTATTTCAGAGTTTATTCATATTGATTATAATATTATACTTTTAGCTATTGAGCTCTTAAAACTCATACTTAAGCAAACTTAAATTTTATTAAATAAAAATTGGAATATTTCAGTCATCAGTTAACCATCAGGGGTAAATTGTGATAAATTATAAAACTGCAGTTTTGATGTTGACCAATGACAGCTTTTAAGTGTGTCTCTCTCCCTCCATTTGTCCCACATCTAAGCATTCTGATAAGAATGGCCACACTTCCTCTGGCCCTTGGCACTGTCAGAAATTTCACACCTGGTCCATCTACCCCAGCCCCACCCTCTAACCCATATAAAAACCCAAAGCCATTCACTCACATTTCACTCAGCTTTGAACCCGAGCCCTTCTTTGGGGGGAATTATTTTTCTGATTACTATATGAGTAATAACTTTATTTAATATCCATAGTTCTTTATGTGTCATTTGTTCTGACATACGTAATTTTTGGATGAGGGGCTGCCCAGAATCTATCAGTGGTTGCTAGGCACTCAAATATAACTGACAGAATCAGACTTCCTGTGTGTTAATAGGGCTCCTCATAGTTCTCTGAAAGAGTAGACTTGTATCTTTCAGATTCTTCAGAGTGGACCATCCTTAAGACAATACAATCTTTCCTTAATATTGATCATGTAGCAAGCTTAACTTGTTTGTATAATTTGAATAGACACATTTCTTACTTATGGATGAAGATAGAAAATAGTTAAATGAATGGAGGAAAAATACAATCCTCTTCTGACACATGAAGAAGACCATCCTGTGGATTTCTTGAGCGACAGTCTGCTGACCTTTCTTCCCAGAGGCAATAACCTAGTATCATGTGTACTGTAGAAAACATGATCTATATTTTGATGGGGACTTTCATAATATTTTAGTCTCCTGTGAGTTTAGTGGAGGATAAAATGAGGGGTTATCAATCTAACAGATTTCCTCCTAGGGCACAGGAGTAGGTGGGTATGAAATCTGTACTTGGGAGTGGCATTTATTTACAGATGAAGTAATGTCTAAGCCAAGTTGATGGCAACAGAGACTGAAAACATGAGTTACGTGCTAGAGACCCTGTGAAGGAAGAATACCCAGAATGTGTATTCTGACTAAATTTGAGGTTTAATGCAAAATCAAGATGAATTGAGATATTAAAGTTTCCAAGCCCAGGAGGAAGTCAGAAGGATAAGTAAGCTTCAGTGGGAAGACAAACTCATGTTTGGACTTACAAAGGTAAGATGAGGTATCTATGGAGCATTTAAATGGAGACATTCAGCAGGTAGTTGGAAACGCCATAGGGTCCAAAAGCAGTCTACATATATGAAATGTCAGTTCACATGATAGGTGTCCATAAACCTCGCCATGAAGGATTTGCTTTCTACTATGCCAATTCCTAAGGCAGACTCTAGCTAGGACATAGCTGCTTAAACAATGCTCCGAGGATGAAAATGATGAGGGTGAAATTTTCTGTCCTGAACAACAACAACAAAAAAGATTTATTCTGGAAGTTAATGTAGAACATATCTCTCATGCAGAGCTGCAGAGAACCAGCTACTAGATTTCCATAATTATTCAGGGCTTCTGTAGTGAGTGCAATGTCACAATCTGATATCCTAGCTAATGCTAATGTTATTTCTTAGATTTGGTTTGCAGAAGGTATACCTTCTTAGGTTTGAAGCTGCTTTGAGAGATACTGCTTTCTCTCATAGGTCAAAGTCAGATGCTGGTACCAGGAGAAACAACACCTTGAAATGTCGCAGGGCTTTTTTTTCCCCCTATGAATTTCATCTTGAATTGTTTTACACAAGAAGTCCTGAACCCAAGAAAAAAAGGGAAATTAATAATGAAAATATTCTCAGCCAGATGGTAATAATCTGTTTTGATTGAAGCACATTCTCTACCACATAGCTAAATTAATTCTTTGAAATTTTAATTTCCTGTGAATGACACTGCACTCAACTCTAAGATTAGAAAAGGCTGGCTGTTGCCAGAGCACACGTCAGTGTGCATGCAACTTTCAAGCCTTCCCTTTTTCATTGCTTTCTGAATAGCCTAGCAATTCTCTTCCAAGACAGAGAAAAATGATTCCCTAGAAATGGAACTTCCTCATCTCTATGTGGCAAAGAGCTCATATTCATTTTCTCAGCCTCTCATAGCTTCAGAAACGATAGTTATTGTTAGCATGGACTATTCTTGGAGCCAGAAATGCCATGGCTAGGGCACTTCATCAACCAAATCACAGTTGTTCTGCCTTCCTATAAGTGATGTGCTACCATCCTCACCTCCTATTAGATTGCTCCAGGAAAAAGGGTTTGCTATAACTAAGTGATTTCATACAGAATCTTTACTTGACTAGGGCTTTAGCTTGTAACAAGTCTTTCTCTTCCTGTATGGTGATGCACAGTACACCAGGAGCTCCAGGCAGTATTGCAAAATATCCAGGTTATTCATTTATTTCTTTGTGTAAGAGTTGAACTGAAAAATATATTTAAACATTAAAAATTAAACTCATTTGCTTTTGTCTTCTTTCCTTCTGAGGATTTAAAACTTATCCCACATACTTTGGAGGAAACAGGAAATAGCTTAATTCCACTTCTGTATTATTGTATTATGTATATTCATGAATTATATGCTTAATTATATCCAATAGGCATACAAAAAAATAAAAACTAAACAGGTAGTCAAATTGAAAATAGAATAGATACTCTATGTCTATTTTTAAACATTTTTTTAATCCTCACCCGAGAATATGTTTGTTTATTTTTTTAAATTGATTTTTAGAGAGAGAGAAATATTGATCAGTTGTCTCCCACGCGAGCCCGGCTGTGGATCCAACCTGCAACCTAGGTATGTGTCTTGACTGGGAATCAAACCTACAACCTTTTGGTGTATGGGACGACACTCCAACCCACTGAGCTACCCAGCCAGGGCTACTCTTTTTCTATTTGACACAAACAATCTTACAACCACAAATTAGATATAGTACCAATTCAGGTCTATGTAATGTAGTGAAAATAAAGTTTTTAGTGAGAAATTTCAAAGTTATGTCTCTTCCCACTTAGCGGGAGAGACTCATTCTTACTAAAATGTGATAAGATGGAAGAAAACAGATTGACAATATAATGACTGCATCCTGAGAACTTAACTGTCTCAAATCATGTAACAACAATTACAGCAACAAAACACTGTTTCTCAGAGATATTTGGGAAAATGGCTGATTCTAGGGGTAGGGTGGGGTAGACACAAAATAAACATGGAACATCTTGTTATAACAAAATTATAATAATAAATTTTTTTATTTTATTGTGAATGTGTCACAAAGATGCTTGAAAAGGCTCTCAGTGGCCAAATCTGAGACAATATGAATACCTAAGTAATTAAGTAAAGCATTAATAAAAATAAGAATTCATAAGTTCACATTGAAAATAATAAATATATAAATAAAAATGGGATAAGGACTCTTTCTTAAAGTAGAATGTTGAGGATTAACTGGTGAATATAGAGGGAGTATTGCAGCTGAAAACATCATTTGACAATAATCATAGTAAAGTTTAGATTACGCAAGAATCATCCGGCCGGTTATTCATTTTCTCAGCCTCTCATAGCTGAGCGTCATCCCATGGACCAAGAGGTCCTGTTTCATCGTGGTTCCATTCTGGGTCAGGGCACATACCTGAGTTGTGGGCTTGATCCCCAGTAGGGGGCGTGCAGGAGGCAGCCCATTGATGTTTCTGTCTCACATCAATGTTTCTATCTCTCTCTGCCTTCCTCTCTCTCTAAAAAAATCAATAAAATATATATTTTAAAAAAAATAGGATATTTGCATGGTCTTAAAGTGACTCCCCACAGACTGCTTAATAGTTACAAAGGAGAAAAAGCAGTAATTATACCAGGGAGAAATCAGGCAAGCAACATCATGACTACATGATCAAAAATCACAAAAGGCTGTGTAACTGTTTCAGATCAAAGGAGCATGACAAGATGTGATAATTCCAATGCTATAAAGAACACTTTTGGGTTGAACACTTTCCAATTAGAATTTGAAAGATACATTCGATAAAAGTATAGTATCACATTTTGATGATGATGATGTACATAACTTACCCTTGAATGGTTGCAAAATTATTAAATTATCTATATGTATATTAATATCTACCTATTTACCTATTGAGAAAGCACACAAACACAAAACAAAAGGGGTAAATTATTAACAATAGATAACTGTGAGTAAAGGGTATCCAGATTTCCTTTGTACTATTTTTACTTTATTTTTTTGTTTATCTTTAAGTATGAATTTATTTCCAAATAAACATTTTACAAAATAGTTCATAATAAGAAAATCCAAATATAATTTTCTCTTCCATTTTGATGGTTGTTTTGCCAATAATAAAGTATAAATGGGTAGAGGCCAATCAAGTCTGCAGTGGCTTAGGACTGTGGCCTGAGATTAAGTCCAAAATGACTTCACACCCCAAACTGCAAAGGTTTGGTAAACCCTAGAAGGTCTTGAAAGGAGACTGAATAAGGCTAAAGAATGTTGATGGATTTTATGATACTGTATTGTTGACAACTCAAACCTAATGTCTCAGATATCATTACACTATATGATGTTTATTAAATTACATAAATTGTATATATATACATATATATGCATATATATAAATTGTGTGTGTGTATATATATATATGACTAGAAAATCATAAGTGTGCTTGTAATATCAGGTATATGCATTTGATCATGCCTGGTAACCTAAAAAAATGAAGCAAAAAAAAAAAAAAATGACATTGCTGATCATGTCCCAGGTGAGAAGCAAAACTGAGAGGGAACTGTTGCAATTTCATGTTCAAATTCTGTTATTCTCTTGACAAAAATCAGCAGTGAGTTGCACTGTATATTTGTGTAGCATCTATTTCAGTCGCATGTGAAACCCAGCATTTCTTCCCCTTTATGTCCAGAGGAGTCCTCTAGCTGCTACTGTTGTTGGTACTACAATCAGTAGTAATAATAATAATCTAATATTTGATGATTTTCAGCCATAAATTTAAGTGTGCAAAAAGTTGTTTGATATGACTCATTTTTATGACTCTGTGCTCTTCTTATGCCTACTAGCAAAATAATAATAATAATAATCTGGTCTTTACCAAACTCTTTTGATTTGGGATTTAAGCATAGTAAGTTAAGTGTTCTGTCCCGTTTCTCCACTTTTCCTTGAAAGATATTATAAGGTTTAGGTGTGGTAGAACTTGCATTATGCTGGGGAAGGGTATTTGCTTATCTGTAGATGTCTCTACAACGCTGGCTTCCACTGAGAAGTTTGAGGGCCTAGTCCTTAGGTATATTTACACACACACACACGCACACACACACACACCCCTTCTCACTACCATGATCTGGGTGCTGGTGGTGCCATTTTATTTTGCTGGCAGGCCCCGTTATGATGCATCATTCTCTTCCCAACGATAAGGCCCCTTCAGGTTCATTGGCTTCCTCTTGGGCCTTAAGTATCCCTTGTGTATATGTGTTGGATGGGTTAGACATATGACTTCTCAGTGCCTTTCTCTCTTCTTCCAGGAGCAAAAAACTTTGTCCTGATCATGTTAATTTGTATATTGGGACCCACCAGATGGAGGCTGCCCCAGTGGTCTGGACCAAATCACAAATCTAAACCTGAGTCAGCCTGCCCTTCTGGGAAACACCTGTAAAGGAAATTTAACATACATAAACCACAATCCTCCAACTTAGCCAGTTTACCTTACCCTAGCAAATAGGACCTACTAGCTTTGCAAGGAAATCCCCATCCTCCTAGCCTATCACGCCCTGTTTTTGCGCTGCCTCTTCAAATGCTATATAAACTTGTTCCTGCCCCAAATCCCACAAGAAATGTGTTCCGCTGCTTGTGAGACACTTACTTCCCCTAATCTTCAGATTATTTTCCCTTAAATAAAGGACATCAAGCTCATTACTACATTGTTTTAGTTTTGTCATTTGACAGTCCTTAGGCCAATCTGCTAAGACACTTCACAGTCATGACTGCTCTAATGATCCTGTGCCACACTGCACCTGAGGCCTCTGTACAAGACTTGCAGTCCTGCTGGGCTACATCTTGGGAAGCAAGACACTCGTCTCCATGATCTCATTCCTCCACTCTCCCAAATGCACTTTTTTCTGTTTTACTCCACTACCTCCACCAACACCCCGAGCTAGGTTTTACCACAGAAGGGGGAGAGAGGGCAGACAACCTCTTGTCCCCAACCAATGATTAACTTGTCAAACTCCTGATATAGACTGAATATTTGTGTCCCCCCAAAATTCACATGTTGAAGCCCCAACTCTGAATGTAATTTTATTTTATGATAAGGCCTTTATGGAGATAATTAAAGTTAAATGAGGTCATAAGGCTGGGGCCCTGACCCAATAGAATTAGTGTCCTTACAAGAAGAGATACCAGAGAGTTCACTCTTTCCCCTACCCTTGCAATTAGAGGCCATGAGAGAACAAAGCAGCTGTTTACAAACCAGTAAGAGACTCCTCACGAGAAATCAAATCTTGCTGCAACCTTGATCTTAGACTTTCCAGCCTCTAGAACTGTGAGAAAATAAACGTCTGCTGTTTAAGCCACACAGTCTGTGGTATTTTATTATGGCATCCTAATTTTTTCTTTGTTCCTCACCACTCGGCTTTGGGTCATTTGGGGTGGTAAGTCTAGATCTAACTTCATTATGTAGGCTTCCCAAATCTATAATAATACTCTATGCCAGTATATCTCAAACTTGAGCCTGCGTCAGAGTTACTTGGAGGGCTTCTTAAAACACAGTGCTGAGCCACACCCAGAGTTTCTGATTCAGTAGGGCTGGGACAGGGTCCAAAGTTTTGTACTTCTAACAAGCATCCAAGTGATATTGATACTGCTGATCCAGCAGACATGGCTTTATACTAAGTATATTATTGTATAAATATATTTACTTTAGAATACACTTTTACAGCAGTTCTTTAGGCTGTAATATCTTTAGGCTGATTCAAAATCAAGCTTTTGAGACTAAAACAAGCAAAATAAAACAATTCTTTTTTTTTTTTCCTCAGAAAGCTTAGCTTTTGCCATTCAAAAGTGCCTCGACATTACCATTTCTCCAAGTTTTTGACAACACTTTCTTCTTGACTTTTTGATAATAGCTATTCTGACAGGTGTGAGGTGATATCACTTTGTGGTTTTGAGTTGCATTTTCATAATGATTAGTGGAGTTGAGCATCTTTTCTTTTTTATTGAATGTATTGGGATTACATTGAATAAAATTATATAGGTTTCAACTGTACAATTCTATAATACAACATCTGTATATTGCTTTGTGTGTTCACCACCCAAAGTCAAGTCTCCCTCCATCACCATTTATCCTCTTATGCCCTCTTCTACCTCACCCCATCCTCCTTCCAGTAATCACCATGCTTTTGTCTGTCTATGAGTTTTGTTTTTATTTTCTCTCAATTCCTTCACCTATTTCACCCAGCCTCGCAACCTCCCCGCCCTGTGACAGCTGTCAGATTGTTCTCTGTATCTATGAATCTGTTTCTATTTTCTTTGTTTATTTTGTTGATTAGATTCCACATATAAGTGAAATTATATGGTATCATTTTTTCATATGTCTGTTGGCCATCTGTCTGTCTTTGGAGAAATGTCTATTCAGGTTCTCTGCTCATTTTTTAAAATCAGATTGCTTCTTTTTATGTTGAGTTGTATGTGTTCTTTATATATTTTGGATATTAACTCTTTATCACATATGTCATTTGTAAACATAGTCTCCCATTCAGTAGGTTGTCTTTTTGTTTTGTTGATTGGTGCAGCCACTATTGAAAACATAATGGAGGTTCTTTAAAAATATTTTAAAAATAGAAATGCCATGCAATCCATTAATTTCACTTCTAGACTTTATTTGAAGAAAATGAAAATACTAATTCAAAAAAATATATGCACCCTTATGTTCATTGTAGCATTATTTATAATAGCCAAGATATGAAAGCAACCTAGGAGCCCACTGAAAGATGAATAGATAAAGAAGATGTGGTATTTATATAAGAATAAAAAAGAATGAATCTTCCAGCCCCATTCCAGGCCTTCACCACACTATTGTCTGTGTCAATGGGCTATGCATATATGCATGTAAGGCCTGGGGTGGGATGGGAATCTGGTGGAGCCAGGCAGTGGGGGGAAAAATGGGGAACATCTGTAATATTCACAACAATAAAGATAAAAAAAAAGAATGAAATATTGCCATTGGCAACAACTTAGATGGACCTAGAGGATATTGTGCTAAGTGAAATAAGTCATGCAGAAAAAGACAATTACCACAGGAGTTATTTTATGCGTGGAATCCAAAACAAAACAAAACAAATAAATGAACCAAACCAGACAGAATGAGACTCATAGATACAGAGAACAGTAGAGGGAATAATGAAAAAGGTGAAGAGGAATATGAGGTGCAAACTCCAGGTATAAAATAAATAAATCACAGGGATTTAATGTAAAGCATAAGGAATATAGTCAATAATATTGTAATAACTTTGTGCATTGAGAGATGGTTTTCAGACTTAGTGTGGTGAGCACATCATACAGTACGTAAACGTTGAATCACTAGCTTGTACACCTGAAACTAATACAATATTGTATGTCAACCATACTTTAATTTTTAAAACATACCTTAACTTTCAAAGCTATTATCTCTTCTAAGAGTTTTCAAAAATCTATTTAGAAACTCAAATAACTTTGTTCCCTTGGGGTACCATTGTGTCCTCACTCCTTTGGGTGAAATATTTCTCCAGATATTTTGAAAACCAACAATTCAGTAGGTGGAAGTTCTCATGGAAGCAGAAAAGTAAAACCTTAACTATCTCAAAATTTGATCCTACCACAAAATTAACTACCATTTCTTTAGTGTTTATGCCAGGCACTCTACTAATAATTCTATTTTCTCATTTAATTCTCACAATAAACCTCTTCAAAATGAGTGACATTTTTGTTATTGTTGTGGTTATTGTCCCCACTTACAGTTGTGCCATGTGAAGCTGAGAAAAGTTAAAAGACTTGCCCAAGGTTTCATAACTGATAAGTGGCACAGCTGAAATTCTAATAGGCCTTCCTGACTACAGCTCTTAACCACTGCTAGGCAGCCTTTATTTTTTTTAAGTCTTTAAAACTTTTTATTGAAATGTGTACACTCAGAAACCATAAGTGTGTGGTTCTCTAAATAGTCACAAAATGAACATGGCTTTGTAGCCAGTAGCCAGATTAAGAAATAGAACATTAACAGCACTCGGAAAGTTGCTCTTCGGAAGTAGTTTAAGTTATTTTTAAAGAAAGTTAGATGCAAAGGACTTAGGCAAATGGGCACCTTGCACAAATAAAGAAATATTGGTTGACTGTACTATAGACATAGCAGTGCCCACACAGGGGTATGCGGTAGTTTAGGGTTAAGACTTGAACTGCAAGGCAGGCTAATTGTGTTGAGCTGGATACTTTGTCACATTTGCATTACAGAATGAGAGGGTGCTGCTGGAAGGACCTGGCTAATGGGCAATGCTTGAGAAGCCTTCTGAAGTCCTCAGAGGGTGAAAATCATTAAAAGCAGGTGGCCTTTACCACCTCAGAGCTTAATCCTCCCTTGATCCAAGCCAGGTCACCTGCTGAGAACAAAGTGAGAAGATAGGGGAGTGCTTTCTGGCTTCTGGCACTGTTGTTCCAAAGGACAAAGCCTGTCATGGGGCACACCATCAGGAACAGGAGCCTAGATGGAAAGTGTCCAGCATTATGACCACTGCAGGACTCTGATCTGCTTGAAATACATTTGTTTGCATTCCTGCCTCTCTAAGAACAACATTCTTGACATTTGCCTTACAGGGACTGTAGTTCACTTCATAGATTTCTTTGGTCTTGCCTTCAGGCAACATTTACTCCCCTGCTCATTTCCCTGCACTAACATAAAACAACTCCTAAAACATCTGAACAAGTATCCTTAAAACACACCAGATCCAAAGAAGGTTTGAGATAATAGGAATCGAGGGAGGTAAGGGACTGAGCAAGCACAATACCACTTAGTCTTGCTGAGTTTGGACACTCTTTATTATAACTTCACTTACTCACTGTTGAAAAATGAGTATTAGCTTTTACATTGTTGATAATATGACTTTTAGAAATGTATGAATCCATTCTAATAAAATTCTTTACCATAGAATAGTTCAGGTGATAAAACTTGTCATAAAATCATTGTATCTATGCTTCTCTAGATATTTCCTTCCCAAAGAAGCCTTTTATTCTCAGAATTCTGGTTTCTCTACTTATAAAATCAGCTGCTTCCTTCCTTGAGCTGTTGATTGGCTGTGAAGGCCCTTGTCATTTCTCCCCTGATGGCTTTAACACTCTCTCCCTCTGCCTCTTCCCTGTACAGTTTGATCTGTCCTGAAGAGCATTCTTAGATAAGACGGCCCCTTGGGCTTCTACCATGGACTCTCAAGTACTTTACTTGGGGAAGTACCGGACTATTTCTTCTTTGGCGGCTGTGAACTGAACCAGTCGTTTTTTGCATCAGGGAGAACAAAAGATGAAGTAGGAAAATGTGTTCGCTTTGGGTTTGATGGTGTCAGCTTTCCAATGGTGTGGTTGCTACGAATACCATGCACTCTGCGACCCCTTGTGGGAGGTCCACCTGGCACTGAGGTTTCTGGATGCTGGAAAACACCCTGGCCCTGGCAATTGCAGGCACCATCCTCTGGAAGGCGCTGGCGATTACTGGTACCTTCCTTTGGGCTTGGTAATTTCCTCAGCACAGGCTGAAGCAGTATATCCCAAACTTCTTTACTGGAATAACATTTGTTCATTTGTTTTGGCTCCACTTTAGGGGTGAGAAAATACAGACATTCCTTTCCCTATGGGAAATCAGCAATAAATGGGGAAATCACCCATAAATTATCATGCAATAAGCTTAAAACCTGATAATAAATATGTTAAAAAATAATTTATTTTTCAATTACAGTTGACATGTAACATTGTTAGTTTCAGGTGTGCAACCCAGCGATTAGAAATTTATATAACTTAAGAAGTGACGCCCTGATAAATCTAGTACCCATTTGACAACATACACAGTTACTACAATATTATTGACTATATTTCTTATGCTGTACTTTACATCCCCATGACTATTCAGTAACTACTTCTTAATCCCTTCACCTTTTTCACCCAGTCCCCCAACACCGTTTTCCTTTGGCAACCATCAAAATGTTCTATGTATCTATGAGTCTGCTTTTGTTCCGCTTATTCATTTGTTTTTTAGATTCCACATATAAGTGGTTATCTAGCATTTGACTTTCTCTGTCTGACTTATTTCAATCAGCACAATACCCTCTCAGTTCATTCATGTTGTTGCAGATGGTAAGATTTCATTTTATTTTCTTTATTGATTTTTTTTTTTTGAGGGAGAAGAGGGGAGAGGGAGAGAGAGATAGAAACATCAATGAGAGAGAACATCAACTGGCCGCCTCCTGCAAGCTCCCCACTGGGGATTTGGCCCACAACCTGAGCATGTGCCCTGACTGGGAATTGAACCGGTGATCTCTTGCTGCATGGGTCAATGCTCAACCACTGAGCCACACCGACCAGGCCAAGATTTCATTATTTTTTATAGCTGAGTCATATTCCACTGTATATATGCACCACTTCTTCTTTATCCATCATCTATTGATGGGCAAATCTTGCTTCCATCTCTTGGCTATTGTAAATAATGCTGCAATGCACATATGGATTAATGTATCTTTCTGATTTAGTCTTTTGCATTCTTTCAGGTAAATACACAGAAGTGGAATTGCTGGGTCTTTTCTTATTTCTTGATATAGCCTTTGTTTTAAGGTCTATTTTTATCTGGTATAAGTATTGCTTATACCAGCTTTTTTATTTTTCTTTATTTCCATTTTCATGAAATATCTTTTTCCATCTTCTTACTTTCAGTCTGTTTGTGCCTTTTGATCTGAAGTGAGTCTCTTGTAGACAGTAGATGTAATGGTCTTGTTTTTTTATCCATTCAGCTACCCCATGTCTTTTGATGGGAGTATTTAATCAATTTACATTTATTGTAGTACTGGTTTGGTGGTGATGAACTCCTTTAGCTTTTCCTTGTCTGGGAAGCTCTTCACATGTCCTTCAATTCTAAACAATAGCTTTGCTGGGTAGAGTAATCTTGGTTGTAGGTCCTTGATTTTCATCACTTTGAATATTTCTTGCCACTCCCTTCTGGCCCACAAAGTTTCTTTTGAGAAATCAGCTAACAGTCTTATGGGAGCCCCCTTGTAGGTAACTAGCTGCTTTTCTCTTGCTGCTTTTAAGATTCTCTTTTTGTCTTGAACCTTTTTCATTTTGATTATGATGTGTCTTGGTGTGGGCCTCTTTGGGTTCATCTTGTTTGGGACTCTCTGCACTTCATGAATTTGTATATCTATTTCCTTCACCAAGTTAGGAAAGTTTTTTGTCATTATTTTTTCAAATAGGTTTTTCATTCCTTGCTCCCTCTCTTCTCTTTCCAGCACTCCCATGATGTGAATGTGGGTACACTTGAAGTTGTGCCAGAGGCTCCTTATACTATTCTCATTTTTTCTTCCTTTTTCTTTTGGCTGTTCTGATTGGGTGTTTTTTGCTTTCTTATCTTCCAAAGTGCAGAGTTGATCATCTGTTTCATGGACTGTACTGTTGATTCCTTGTAATGTATTCTTCATTTCAGTTATTGTATTGTTCATTTCTGATTGGTTCTTTTTTATGTTTTCTACCTCCATTTTTATGTTTCCTATCTCTTTGTTGAAGTTCTCACTGAGATCATTGAGCATCCTTATAACCATTATTTTGAACTCTGCATCTGGTAGATTGCTTGTCTCCATTTTAAAAATTCTTAATTCAAGGTTTTGCCATGTTCTTTCATTTAGGACATATTTTTTTGTCTCCTCATTTTGGCTGCATCTTTATGTTTGTTTACATGTATTAGGTAGAGCTCCTGTATCTTCCAGTCTTGGTAGAGTGGCCTTATGTAGTAGGTGTCACAAAGGGCCACTAGTACATCCTCTCTGGTGACCTTATTTGGGTACTTCAGGTGCTACCCTTGTGTGGGTTGTGTATACCCTCCTGTTGTAGTTGAACCTTGATTACTGTTGGTATGTCAGTGGGAGAGATTTATGCCCAGGCCAATTGGCTGTGAGGACTGGCAGAGACCACCATGAAGGAGATGCTGTGTAGAAGCTTACCCCATGGAGAAGGACTCGCTTCATGGGGACTTTGGTGCCTCCTGCATTCACATTTTGAGTTTGTCGCTTGTGGAGGTGATTGTGTGGTGCTTTGGCATGGTTTTAAGCAGTCCAGCAGGAATGCTGGCTCTGGGGCCCCCCGGGAGGTGCAGACAAAGATCAGCCACCACCTGTGCCCTGCCCATGGCCACTTGGCATGAGCTAGAAAGTGATCTTCAGATGGCTGGTTCTTGGGCTAGACTTAGAGGCGCCCAAGAGAGGCCAAGCTGCAAACCAAGGCCTGCTGCCCATAGTGTCAGGCCTGGGGCCACTTAGAAAGAGGTAGGGGCATACTGAGGCCAGATGCTGCTTGTTCGAGAGATTTTAGGGAAGTGCAAAGCATAAGCCAAGACAAGACATTTGTATGGAAACATCACTGGAAATGGCTTGGGAGGGTGGGCAAGTTGGGTGGGGCAGGGTTTAAGGGAATCACCAGGGTTGGGTGAACAGTGTGAGCCAGGTTGATGGAGATTCTTATGGCACCTGCCTGCCAGCTCTGTGTGGGGAGGGTTCATCAAAGGAATAATGGCCTGTACCAGCACTTGTCTCTGGGAGAAAGCTGCCATTTCAGCCCTTGATAGACAATTCAGTTCTTCCCGTATGTCTCTGGCACCTTACAAGCTCCTGTGAGTCTGAATAAGTCTATACACTGGCCCTTTAATAGGATTACCTGAGACTCCAGCAGCCCTATGTCTCATTCAGCCATCATCCCAGCTGGTTTTCACAGCCAGAAATTATGGAGATTTCTCTCCCTGGCACTGAAATCTGGGGTTGGGGTTTCTGTTGTGGGTCTGAGACCCCTTGTTTCTCAGGGGGAAACTCCACAGCCAAGATATCCTTCCCAATTTCTATCTGCCACACCATGGGTGTGGGACCAGCCTGTGCTGAGTCTCTACCCCTCTTACTAGTCTCAACTTGGCTTTTTCTTTATATCTGTAGTTATACGACTTCCATTCAGCTACATTTCAGGTGGTTCTGAATGATAGCTGTTCTGTAGTTCAGTTGTAATTTTGCTGTGGTCATGGGAAGAGGAGAGTACAGCATCTACCTGCGCCACCAAACTGACCAAAAGCCAGGCAGTCTTTCTAATACAACTTTTTAAAGCAAATTTATTATGACTAAAAAGGAAATAGATACACTCTTTCAAACCTTTCACACTTACTATGTTTTTTCTTTTCTTTTGAAAGTTAGATTTAAATTAGATATTAGGCAAAATGCCCCAGTCAAGAGATCTATTAGACTCTTGTTTGAAGTAGAAGCAAGTCTATGCCCTTGGTCATTTAAAGTGGACAACATAGAGCACTGGACTATGTGTCACTTCCAACAACTCCATGTGAGTAGAGAATTGAACAAATCCGTTTTGTTTGTTTGTTTGTTTTTAAGATTTAAAATTTTAACAATATAGATCAAGAATCTGGTCCTTAATTTTCTGAATCAAGTTGCTCGATTTTTGGTCAACGTCCAGTATTTCTTCAAAGGGGAACAGATGTTTGCATCAGTCTGACCTATTATTCATGGGAGATTCACACTAGAAAATGTGGTTATCTGAGCCACACCCAAATGCCAATACTGTGTAGCTGTGTGTCTTTCTCATTCTTCTTGGTGAACACCATGCACAAAACACAGCCATCTGGCAGCGGAGATAGAAACAGTATAAAACTGAGACATGCCTGTAAATAAAATATTGATGAATGAAGCTCTGAGAGCTGAAATGAAAGTGAAGTAGAACAGACAGGTAAATCATTCTGATACTTGTGTTAGTGCTAAAATTATGTCCCTCACTTTCTTTTTTTTTTTTCTTCTGCTGACAGCAGTTCAGGTGACAAAAATACTTTCCATTTTGCTGCTGACACAGTACTGAAACACAAAAAGCAGTTTCCGTTTTGCTGAAGAGAAAGCAACCTGCCCTGGAAGGAAAGGGAAGGATACAATGATATTGGCCTATTTATAGTATATAATATGTAGTTTATGCACACATTAGTGTAAGGTGATCAGAAAAACAACTGAATTGAAATGCAGTTAGTGAAATGTATGTAATATGAATTTTATTCCATGTCTTTGTTGAATTTTCTCTCCCTTTAGACTGATTTCTCTTAGTTGAATGTAAAGATGGGAGAAGAAAGTGTTTGAACCTCTGGTTACCAGCCTTCATTAATATGTATACTAGTTAATAGCTAACATCTATTGAGTTGTTTACCACATACTCAACACTGTGCTGTGTTTTCTATTCACTTCTCATAATCACCCTATGAAATAGATACTATTATTTTTTCTGTGGTTTTTTTTTTTTTTTTTTTTTTTTTTTTTTTTTTTACATATGAAGACACAGGCTTAGAAAAGTTCAGTGACTTGCCCAAGGTCACACAGTCAGTACCTGATGAAACTAAGATTCAAGCATGCAATCTGATTTTAGGCCCCATGTTTTTTGTTTTTTAGTATCATTTCCCCACCCAGCTCTATTGAGGTATCACTGAAAATTTTAAGTTGGATATATTTAATGTGTACAACATGATGATTTGATATATTTATGCGTAACCATCACAATCAAGCTAATTAACTCATCCATCACCTCCCATAGCTACCATTTACTATTGTGTGTGTGTGATGAGAATACTTGAGATCAAGCCTCTTAGAAAATTTGAAGTATAGAAAATAGCACATCTGTTTACAAACATGGTTTGCTGAATATTTTAAGCCCACTGCTGAGACCGACTGGTCAGAAAAAAAGATTCCTTTCAAAATGGTACTGTTCACTGACAATGTGCCTAGTCACCAAAGAGCTCTAGCTCTGATGGAGATATACAATGAAATTAATGTTGTTTTCATGCCTGCTAACACGATGTCCATTTTGAAAACCATGGATCAAGGAGTAATGTTGACTTTCATGTCTTATTATTTAAGAAATACTTTTCTTGCCTGGCCAGTGTGGCTCAGTGGTTGAACATCAACCCATGCACCAAGAGGTCGTTGGTTCAATTCCCGGTCAGGGCACATGCCAAGGTTGTGGGCCAAATCCCCAGTGGGGGGCATGCTGGAGGTGGCCAATCGATGTTCTCTTTCATCGATGTTTCTATCTCTCTCTCCCTCTCCCTTCCTATCTCTCTAAAAATCAATAAAGAAAAAAATTAAAGAAATACTTTTCTTGAGGATATAGCTACCATAGTGATTCCTCTGGTGGAGCTGGGCAAAGTAAATTAAAACCTTCTGAATAGAATTCACCATTATAGATACCATTAAGAATATTCATGATTCCTAGAAAGATGTCAAAATATCAACATTAAGAGAAGTTTAGAAGTTTATTCCAGCCCCCGTGAATGACTTATGGGTTCTAGTCTTTAGTGGAGGAAATAACTGTAGATGTGGTGGAAATAGCAAGGGAACTAGAATTAGAAGTGGGGCCTGAAGATGTGACTGAACTGCTGCAATCTCAAGATAACACTGTAATGGATGAGGAGTTGCTTCTTATGAATAAGCAAAATAAAGTGGTTTCTTGAGAAAGTTCTTTGAAGAAATACAAAATATTGATGTATCATTAGCTAGACTGACTAGAAAATAGAGAGTACTCAAATGACTGAAGTCAGGAATGCAAGAGAGGACATCACTACTGACATTACAGAAGTAAAATGGTTTAAAGGGGAATATATAAGCAACAAGAGAAGAATGTCCACTTGTCACTTCTATTGCATATTGTAGTAAAAGTTCTAACCATTGTACTGAAAGTTCTAGACAATTAGGCAAGAAAAAGTGTGTAGACTGAGAAGGAAGAAATAAAACCATCTCTTTTCACTGATTACATTATCTTGTACATAAATAATCCTAAGGAATCCACTAAAAATCTATAACATACTAATATTATAATAACCTTAATAAGAACTAATATATCAGAAAATTTACAGAATACAAGATCAATATTAAAAAATCAATTGTATTTTCATATACTTGCAAAGAACAGTCTGAAAATGAAGTTAAGAAAATTTACAATAGCATCAAAAAGAATAAAATACTTAGAAATACAATTAATAAAAGAAGTATAAAAATAAATAAAAGAAGTATAAGATTTATACAATAAAAAGTAGAAAACATTGTCAAAATAAATTAAGAAAGATATAAATAAATTTAAGACATCCTATGCTCATGGATAAGTAGACTTAATATAGTGTTAAGATGGTCATAATCTCCAATTGATCTATAGATTCAGTGCAATCCACATCAAAATCCCAGCTAGCTTCCTTGTAGAAATTGACAATATGAAATTAAAATTTAAATAGATACTCAAGAATATGTCAGAATAGGCAAAATGATCTTTTTAAAAAAGAACAAACTAGAAGAACTCATACTTTCTTATTTCAAACTTACTACAAAGAAACAATAATCAAATAACCATGGTATTAGAATAAATATTTCATTAATTTTTACCTAATGCCCATTTTTTCCCCAGGGTCCCATCTTGGATATCACATTACATTGAGTCTCCTTAGACTCATCTTGCCTGTGATAGTTTTTTATTCTTTCTTTGTTTTTAATGACTTTAACAGTTTTAAGGAGTACAGGTCAGTATTTGTCAAATGCTTTTCTCACATTTACACTGTGATTATGGATTTGGGAGAAGACCACAGAGATGAGTCATTTTCGTGACATCAGATCAAGAGTGCATACAATCATTATGACTTACTACTATTGATTTTTCCCTTGATTACCTGGCTGAGATAAAGTTTGTCAGGTTTCTTTACTGTAAAGTTACCCTTTTTCCCTCCTTTCCATAATGTACTATTTGGTAGGAAGTTACTATGTGTAGTCCACATTCAAGGTGTGAGAAGTTATGTTCACCCTCTTTGAGAGCAGAGTATCTACATACATTATTTGGAATCCTTCTGTATAGGTTTTATTCTTTCCTCCTCAATTTATTTATTTATTCAATCATTTATTTATATCAGAATGAACTTGTATTATTTTATACTTCGGGTTATAATCAAACACCACTTCACTTATTTTACTGCTCAAATTGTTCCACCATTGGCTCAATTTTTAACAGATCTATTTCTTACTAATTTCTCATAAGAAAAAGGGTGGTAACATTCACACCTTTGTTTCTCAAAATCCTCTATTATTCTTTGTCCTCAAGAAACTTGTTTGTTTTCTTTGAGAATAACACTATAATGAAGTCTATTCACTATAACTAAATAAACTAATCAAACAGAGAACACAATTAGTGAAATTTTGCAGTTCATTCTAACCGTTCAATATTCTGTGGCTCATTTTAACAGTTCAATATTTTTTGCATAATATTTATGCATCAAACATTTTACAGCTCAATAATTTATGGGTTCATTAAAGCAGACCTTGTCTGAATGCATTGGAGGAAATGTGCACACTGTATAAATATACAGTGTCAGCTTATGTAAATGTTAACCACTTTGTGAGAAAAGTAGTCACACATTTCTTGTTAATTTGAGAAATCAAAGTTGGATTTTCTAACAAAGCCAAAACTATAAGGCACAATAAGCTATAAATGCATTGGTCATTGCCACTTTTTTCATTAAAAAATATATCTTTATTGAAACAACCAACCATTTTAAGTAGTAAATATTAA
Source organism: Tadarida brasiliensis (assembly GCA_030848825.1). Lineage (NCBI taxonomy): Eukaryota > Metazoa > Chordata > Mammalia > Chiroptera > Molossidae > Tadarida > Tadarida brasiliensis. The sequence continues at coordinate 12,491,933 of CM061280.1, forward strand.
AAACATATTTCAGTGCAAGTTTTAAAATATCAACAAAGTCTGTCTTTCATCTCTCATCAACCATAGTTGAATCTAATCATGGTATTATTTATAGTTACTTATCATAATGTTCCTTTATGACTCACACTAATGGTTAGCATGGCCTCAAAATTGAAATTAGTCATGGTCACTTTTGGTGAAGGTACAGTCAACAGCACAGTCCAATAGAAATGTAAAGTTAGTCACATATGTAATTTTAATTTTCCCAGTAACCACATTAAAAATGCTTTTAAAAACCGGGTAAATTATTTTAATAATATATTCTATATAACCCAATATATCCAAAATATTGTCATTTTAACATACAATCAATATAAACAATACTAATGGGATATTTTATTTCTATTTTTGTACTAAGTTTTCAAAAATATGTTGTGTATTTAACACTTAGATCACATCTTAATGCAGATTAGACACATTTCAAGAGCACATTTAGCAAACCTACTGGACTCTGCAGGTATAAAACATTATGCTTATGTCCTTTTCATTATCTTATTTGATCCTTACAAATCTATATTATAGCAGGTAAGGCAGATATTATAATTCAACTTTACCAATGGTGAAGCTGAGGACTAGAAAGTTTTAATGGTTTTTCAAGGTCATATAGTTAGTAAGTGCTAGGTAAAGCTAGGATGTGAAATGGAAATTCATTGTTTAAAGCATCTGTCAACTAAGTTTTAATACTAAGTATTATTAAGTGTGGTAGCCATGTAAACATGCCACTCAGGTCTCCTGCTACAAGGAGCATAATTCACTGATGGCTCCAACTGTGACCCTTCTGGGTTCACCACTGTGTTCACAATAAGGCGATACTCCCTGTCAGCTGCTTTCAGCCAATGAGTAAGCATTATGGACACACAAATGCAAAACGATTCTTGAGTGGTGCAGGACTCTTCCCTTGGAGACTTAGGCTTGAAGACTTCCCACTGGCTTGGCTGAACCATCCTTGGAACTCTGCTACAGTTGAAGACTCTTCGTATCCAATCTCCCTTCCTTCCTTCTCTTCTTTCACAAGTGTCAGGCCTGGACTGTGGTTGGAAGTCTCTTCTCATCTCCTTCTCCTGTTCCCAATAAATCTCTGTTACATCTAATCCCATCTTGGTACCAGCTTTTAAGCATATCTGAGTTAACACATGAGTCAAACAATGGTACCAGCATACTTGACCTTATCTTTTTTTTTCCTCCAAATTTTTTTTTTTTTATCCTTACCCAAGGACATTTTTGCACTTATTTTCAGATAGAGAGGGCAGGAGAGAGGGGGAAGGGAGAGAGAGAGAAATATCGACGTGAGAGAGACACATCGAGTGGCTGCCACCCACACGATCCCAACCAGGGCCGGGGACAAACTGCAACCGAGGTACGTGCCCTTAGCGGGAACCGAACCCGGGACACTCTGGTCCGAAGGCCGACACTCTCACCGCTGAGCCAAACCGGCCAGGGCTTTTCTCCAATTTTTATTTATTTATTTTTGTTACAGATGTTTCTCCTTCCCCCCCCCCAGACTCCCTCTTCCCCATCCTGCCCCCCCACCCTCCTAGCATTGTTGTCTATGTCCATTGGTTATGCATACATACATATAAGTTCTTTGGTTCATCTCAGGTGAACTGTTTTTAGGAAAGAAGTGATTTTCTAGACACAGAATTAATAGAAGGACTAAAAATAAAGGTAAAATCATATAGGCAAATAACCAAACTATAAACACATAAACGTATATACACATCTATGATATCTTACAAATATAGCTCAGAATTTCTCCTGAACTCCTGATCCAACTGCTTGTTTGTTGGACACCTCCAGGTAAATGACTCAGGGTGCCTCAAATGCACTCAAAACTGATCTTTGTCATTTTCCTCAAAGTTGCTTCTCCTCTATTGCCAGAAATTAGGTGTCACAGATTGGCACTGCCCTGCCTTCTACTCCCTATACCCTATCCATCATACTTTCTAAATGGTTTTTGAAGGCATCTCTCTTCCTCTACCCTCCTCTCACAGTCTTAGTTGACAGTATTTCTCATTAGATAGAGTGATCCTCCCCATACCATTGGCAGCATTCTTTAGCTGCATTCTTCTTAGTGTATTTCTAAATTCCGGTAAATAGCCATTTAGATATAGTTTAGACTTTATTGAAAAAATTCATATTTACATGCACACATCAGTTGAGAATTGCTAGCCTAAGATTTAAGGGAAAGGAAGATCTTTTATTTCTTAGAGCTAAGCTTACCTGATTACTAAGGTGAGATAAGTGTGGGGGTTAGAGCACAAAATTTACAGAAGCAGTTGAATGAGTAGACTCTGCTGCCTCATTTAGCAAAGCAAACATTATTTTCACTTTAATTAACTATTAATATATTGATAATATGGAACTTGATATATTTTAATGGTGGTCTTATTAAATATAATTCTAAAAATAAAAAATGTTTAAAGGTGGTCATATTGAAGCATGTTTAAAAGTCAAACAGCTAGGATTGTGACTGGATTAATCCTTTATGTCGGAATCTTGTCTAAAATTGTAGTTTCTCTATCAAGGAATTAGAAATCAGAGAAAATTAGAACTGGGTGGTACTTTAGAGAAGGAGGAGAGAGGAACAAGAAATTGAAAACTTATTTGAAAAAAATAATGACAGAAAACTTCTTTTACCTGGTGAAAGAAATAGACATACAAGTCCAGGAAGCCCAATAGTGTGGTGAAGGCAGGGGGGTGGGCAGGAGCAGGGAGGAAGGGGTCAAGGGAGTAAAAAGGGTAGACATCTGTAATGCTCTCAACAATAAAGATAATTAAAAAATAATAATAAAATGCAACACACCTAAAAGGATTACAAGAACATATATTATTGATCATTTACATGTTAGTGTGATTTGGTTAATTAGATTATTTTATTTCTGGATCATAGCAACTACTATAACAAATCCGAGGAAATAAATATTTATGGAGCACATTTTTACAGATGCTATGCTGCGAATGGCAATTGTAAAATCAGGAAAGGGAATATGTTGCCATTGACGATGGGCCAATTTGGGGAAGAAAATACAGAACTTAGAGCATGTAGAAAATGGCAAGAAGGCACCGAATACCTTTGTGATCAGGAAGAGGGAAGCAGAAAAAGATCTCAATGATATAATATGACTGCTTTGAATGAAGCTTAGATACCCATCATCAGAGGAACTGGTTAAATGAATTGTGATATAATGGAATATCAAGTAGCATCAAAAAACTGAGACAGCCCTGGCCACTTTGGCTCAGCGGTTAGAGCGTCGGCCTGCGGTCCAGAGAGACTCGGGTTCAGTTCCCGCTAAGGGCACGTACCTCGGTTGCAGTTTGTCCCCGGCCCTGGTTGGGTCGTGCGGGAGGCAGCCACTCGATGTGTCTCTCTCACATCAATGTTTCTCTCTCTCTCTCTCTCTCTCTTCCTCTCTCTCCCTCCCACTCTGTCTGGACAAAAAATGGAGAAATGTCCTCGGGTGAGGATAAAAAAACAAACAAACAAACAAATAAATAAATAAATAAATAAATAAATAAAAAACTGAGACAGCTCTCTACTGATATTCAACAATCTCCGTGGTAGTTTTAAGTACAGAAGCAAGACATTATATCATCATCTTGCAATTTGTATGAAAAAACTTCAATATGTATAAAACATGTCAGGAAATATTTTTAATAAATTGCTAATAACAGTTACCTCTAAAGAGGCAAACTGGGTATCTGGGTAAAAGGGAGACTTAATTTTTACTGTATACCTATTTGTTTGTTTGTTTTGGATTTTGTACCATGTATATGTGTTACCTATTTCAAAAAATTAATGGGATTTAGTTTTTAAAAATGCACCTCACTGAATAGCACTGTGCTATATACCATAAATTTATTAAGAGAGTATATCTAAAACATTCTCACTAAAAAAGTAAGTATATGTAAGGCATTGGATGTGTTAATTAACTTGATTGTGGGAATCCTTTCACTATATATATGTACATATATGTGTGTGTGTGTGTGTGTTTGTATATGTGTGTGTAGATATATCACATTGTACACTTCAAATATATTACAAATTTGTCATGTATACCTCAGTAAAGCTGAAAAAATGTAGCCCTGTCATTTTGAGCAGGAAGAAGATATTATTGACTCTCTGTGAGTGGTCTGTGTCTCAGCTATTTTTTTTCCATTAGTGAAGTTGTACTTGAATAGAAGGATGAGTTTGTTGTTACATTTGTCATCCCATTGATCAGTAGGATCAATTTAACGAACACATCTCCCTCAGCCCCTCTGCTTTCCAAGTTGCTTTCAGTCAAAGAGGATGATTTTTGCAGAGGACGATCAAAGGTTTCAAATAGTTGTGTTCCTGTGCTAGAACTTTCAAACAGGTCTACATGGTCCATACGGAGAAGGTGGTATTTATTCATCTTTACCTGAATAAAAAGGCAATTAGAGAATATATAATCAATGACAGGTCAAAATAAAATATAAGGGAGGACAGAAAGTATGGTGCAAGGTGATTGAATTATCAGAAAGTCATATAAAAGTCACCAAAGTCATAATTTACTGTATGAAAAACAGAAATGCCTTCAGTGATCTGGGGAAATTTTGGAATTCAATGGAGAATATTTTCCTCTGTTCCTGGCTATGCTATACCTAGCTTCTCAGATGTTATGCAATACCAGGATGCAAGAGCCTTTGTTTGGAAAGGTTCTGGAATTATAGGCCTAACAAGAAAGTGTTATTACAACAGAGCCAGAGAGGGAGAAAGGCAATCATTGGCTTTTATGTTTTAATATAGACTTTTAAATCTCAGGGCAGATAAAAATAATTTGAAATTAAAAAGTTTCTGGATTTTAGAAGCCTAGAACTCAAGGCATGATAAATTAGACATATTTTGTCTTATTTTACAGGAATTCAGGAGTCCCATGGCTGGGAGAAGACAAGATTCAGAGAAGGAAAGATGAGAGTTAGAAACTGGTAGGTTTCTGAGAAGGAGCCCCATGTCCTGAGCCCTGGTCCAAGTCCCAAGAAGAAGGGGTAATAAAATGTTCACATAGGTTTGGTTAATTTAAGCTCTGTGCCAATTTTCCAGGGGAGAATTCCCTCATACTCTGGCATGACACAGGAGGCACAGAGCATAACTGATTACCTAAAACACCTTTGCAGAGATGGGATAATGGACTGGCAGAGTTATCCTGCACCTAGCATTACAGAAGCAGTATAGTGGAAATGGGTTTTGGGAGACAGATGCCTGGAGAGAGTCTCACAGCATGGCCTGCACCCTACCATGACACACAAGCAGAAAAAATTGGGGTGTATCCCAGATGGCTGAACAGGTTGCATGAAGAAAAACCAGATGTAACGGGACGTTATCATAAGAAGTAAGGGAAAAAACATATCATGACCCATGAGGATTGACAACCTCAATCCTCAAAAGAAAACAATATACACCTCAGTGGACAGAGCATAGATAGGTGATAATGACCCAAGCAAATTTCCCCCTATTCTGTGCCTTGGCCTGCAAAGATTTTGGAATGACTTTGGGAGAAGGTGTTGGAAAAGGATGCCTGTATTAATACATAACTTTATGAATTTACTCTGATCCAGAGTCCAGCTTTGCAAGGCCAAAAACTCAGTACTGATACTGCCCAAAAGATAACTAGGATCTTGGGGGAAGAGCTCACATTCCTCAAATACACACACACACACACACACACACACACACACACACACACACATCTGAGATATAAAATAGAATGCTGATTTACTAATTTACTCTTAAAATATAACTATTTCATGTGCTGGAATACTTCAGATTCAGTCAGCACATTCTTTTCTGTATAGGAAAGTTTTCATGGGATTATAATTAGATTATAATCAGAAGGTTATTAAATAAGCCTGGGAGTAGAACAAGGGGAGTGAGCTGGACGCTATTCATGGCTAGTGTCATCTAGCTGGGATAGTAATACACCCACCCTTACTGGAGGGGTAGAGATTCTTGAGAAAACATTTATGTCAGTTCACCCCTGGACTGTACCTCTATAATACCCTTTCTCAATATTGCTATTTCAAAATTGACCACGCCCCTTCTGTTATCAGAATCTTTAGCTTTGTCAATACCATTAATTAGGCTGCAGTCTAGTGCTGTCTTCCATCTTTTGACCTGGAAGACACTCTTTCTTTTATGATATTTGCATATATCTGAGCTCATCCATTAAGTGTTGTCTTTATTAATGTAACTCAAAATTGTGAAGGGACCTCCCCAATACTTCTAAGATTTGCATTGTAGCATACTTCATGGTTTATATATCAGAATACATACATATATTTCAACAGTGTCTTGCTATATGCCTGGCACTGTGCTGAGCACTTTATATGTATTTTCTCACACTAGCCTATGTGACAACCAGCTATTTATTTCCTTTATTATAAAGGAGGAAATCGAAGGATGACAAATTAAGACACTTCCTCAAGGTCACACAGCTAGTAAATTTAGGTGCTAGAATTCCCACATCTGCCTTTCTGACTCTAAGCACTGCAATGTCAATCCTCTTTTCGTTCTTACATATATATACACCTTAACACACTACATAGTTTTTTATTCAGGAGTCTTTCTCTAACAATTTAGCTAAAGGAAATGATACAGGATAGAAAAATGTACATAGGAGGATATTCAGCACAGAGTAGTTTTTGATAGTGAAAAATTGATTTATAGTGTTGTTCAAATTCTCTACTTCTTATTGATTTTGTTGAATTTCTCGAACTTTTATATTCATGTCTTGCATCAAATTTTAGAATTTTTCAGCTATTATTTCTTCAAGTAATCTCTGTGCCCCTTTCTCTCTTTTCTCCTTCTGGAACTTCCATAGTGCCTATGTTTGTCCACTTAGTGGTATCTCATTAGTCCCTTAGGCTCAGGACTCTTTTCTTCATCTTTTTCCTTTCTGTTCCTCAGACTCTATTTTTAAATGTCTTGTCTTCAAATTCACTGATTCTTTCTTTTGTCTCCTAAGTGTGCTATTGAACCTCTTCAGTTTTTTAAAATAATTTCTTTGATATTCTCCTTTTGTTTATATATTATTTTTCTGATTTCCTTTAGTTGTCAAAATTTAAAACAGTTTTTTTAAAATGTCTAATTGCTTCATCAAAGATAGTTTCTGATATTTTCTTTTCTTCCATTGAATGGGTCATGTTTTCCTGACTCTTTTGTATGCTAGTATTTTGTTGTTGTTGTTGATGTTAAATTGGGCTTTTGAAAAAACAGTCACATCTCTCAGTCTTTTCAAACTGGCTCTGTGCCAAGGCAGTCCTTCACTAATTAGCCTGGTGTGTTCTAAGCCTTGGATCAGCCTGGGGTTAAAGCTTAAATTATTCTCAGTTCTTTTCTGAGTGCGCATCTTTCCTGGGATTGTGTGTGGCTTTTTCACTTCCCACATACACATGGCTGCTTTTCCATGTCTTAATTTCCCAAAGAGTCTCACTCCAGCTCCTTCTCAGGGTCTTAGATGTTTTTTATTTTATGTTTCCACCCAAAATCACTTTCCCCCATTGTCTGTGGGTCTATAGTCTCTCTGTATCTATCTCAACAGTGCTTGCTATTTCTCCTGCCTGAGATCAGAGTAAGGTGAAATAGGGATCAACCCTTCATGCAGCCACCAGACAGGTTGAAAGTTTGCATATAAGGTGTGATATTCTCTCTTCCATCAAAGGATGTAACTGGGAACTGCAATGCCTCCTTCTCTAGACCATGATTGTGCCATGCTGGGGAGGGGGTAGGACAAGGCTGTATAAAATTGCCACAAATTCCCTACTGTTTTAAGTGTGGATTTCTCTTCATTGAACATTCACTTGGTTGCTGTAGCCATTTAACTATTTTCTAAGACTCCTAAAAGTGTATTTGAGCTAATTTCTCATTTTATTTAAGTCTCTGTGATAGAAAGAGGGGCTAGAGTTTCCTAGTCTGCCATTTTGCTGATGTTGCTCCTCCCATCAAATTTTGTAATTTCTTTTTTTAACATTCCCTTTGTTTCCCTAACTGAAACCTAAATATCCAAAGACTACTTTCCCTGCAGTCTTTTTGAGTGTTGAATATTTTCAGTTTCATATCCCATATAACCTAGAGCATGGAAGTGAAATAGACACCTTTCTTGCTCCATCTTGCTACTTCAGAACTATTCCTCCTCCCTATTCCTTCAAATCCCAAGGTTCTGTTGTTTATGCCAACAGCCATGCTACCTTCTACACTTCCTTGTTATTGTTAACTACTAAAACGCTGTTCACGTCTCCACATTAATTTTAATCTTTAGCACCTAACTCATTGTTTTACCCTATCTCCCTTATGAATACCATCAGCATTACTGGTGATTACAACATCGATTAGATCATCTATACAAAACTTTCATTTTTTCACCTTTTTTAAAACTTTAAAAATATCTTTCTTTTTCCCACTTCATCCATTTATTCCCATGGTTATAGTGTACTCATCACCATCATTACATTGCCTCCAAAATCTTGAACTGAAGCATCCCACTCTAACCCACTATTTCTCTCTTTCAATTACTCAACTATCTCCATGTCAATTCTTTAAATTCATCAAGTCCGACCTCTAGTCTGTGTACCTTACTATTTTTTCACTCCCCATCACTGCCCATGTCTATTCATCCCTATTCATGCAGTTTACATTCATTGACATCTTTATAGTCTCTCCCTTGCAAATATTCTTAACCCCCATGTAGGACCTGGGTAAAATAAGATCTTATTCAAACCACACATACAGCAATTGCTAAGATTGCTCATGCTGTCAATATCAAAGCAAATAGTTTAATCTGAGACAAACAGCATTGAGCATTTTATTAATTAGGGCTTTTTATGCTTCCTTTTGTTGCCTTGAGGCTTAGTTTATATAGATCACATATAAACTTATCTAAGATACAGGATAGAAAGAACAAACAAAAAGTAAGGAGAAAGTCTTAAGTTGGAAGGGGAGGGGAGATGAAGAGAGGGGCAGAGATGTCAAAGCAACACAACAAATGTTTTAGAAGAATTTCTTCCCTAGCAAAAAATACTGGTGTAATGAGAGAGCAGAGGGACTTGATTTTTACCTTGCTCAAGTTGTGTCAATGCTTTTCCGTAATGTGCAAAAAGTGGGGAAGTTTGCCTGTTTCCTTTCCCTTGATTCCTTCTGTTATTATTGCCTCATTATACAGTCATTTGTACAATGTTTTGGCAGACATTTACTGTTGCATAAATTAAAGTCATGGAATCTTGTTTTGCCTATAGGTCTTGATGAAAATACCAGCAACATTTTTATTTGAATGTCAAAGTTTGTCAACCATTAAACTGATTGATTTTTCATTATACAACTCAATAGAAGAGGCAATCTTCAATTTGTATGCAACATTACTCTAAGAAAAAGACTCATCTTTGAAAAATCCTTTCTGCTTATACTTTAAAAATGATATTCCTTTCATAAAGGAGCCTCGTGTTTTAAAGCTATTTTTATATGAATTGCTCCATTAATATGCCTCGTACAGGTATAGCATGGTAATTCACCTTACTGCAAAGAAAAAGCTCTTTTTTTTATAGTAGAAACACTAGCTTTTTAACTTTATTTTATTTTAAACTCTTTCAGAAAGAACCTATTGTTCAAGCAGTGTAGATTGTGATCCTCAAGAAAATGATCAAATTAACTGGCTTGGAAAGTGAAGAGCCTTAACACAGGACTAACAGGTCTGAGCAGCTGTGTTGTGTTTCCTACACAAGTCCTTTAAAATGGATCATGAACTTCATTTGTAGACACACCTGTTGTGGAAACAACCTAGGCTAAATTATAGGTTCTTTTACCCTGTGGCTATGCTTCTAAAAATGTCAGCATGCCAACTACTGCTGAAACAGCTGTTGGTTAGAAATGAAAAAGAAACCTTTAGCCCTGGCTGGTTTGGCTCAGCGGTTAGTGCATCGGCCCACGGACCAATGAGTTGCAGGTTCTATTCAGGTCAAAGGCACGAACCTCCAACCTCAGTTGCGGTTCTTCCCGGCCCTGGTTGGGGTCATGCGGGAGGCAGCCAGTCCGATGTGTCTCTCTCACATCGATGTTTCTGTCTCTCCCTGTCTTCCTCTCTCTCCCTGCCACTCTAGCTGAACAAAAATGGAAAAGTATCCTCGGGTGAGGATTAAAAAAAAGAAACCTTTATATTGACTTATTTATTTGAAGAAAACAAAGAAAGATGTAAATTTCCACAGTCACACCCTTGCTTCATTAAGACAGATACATACATATCTGTTGTTTGTATGTCACAGAGTCCCAAACAGTAGTAGGAATAAAAATTCCTTTGTTTGAAAACCTCATTGCAAATATCAAAATGAGAGAATTGTCCAGCAGTAGGAAACTTCATGAAGTGTGTGTGTGTGTGTGGGGGGGACAACCTCCTTTTCCTAACTATTCAAGATATTCAACTTCTAGCAAGACAAAGAACTGGTTGGTGAAGAAAAAAAGTATCTGTATTGAAGAAGGAAACCTGAAAGAAAAGTTAGAGTTCAGCTTGTAGAGTCAATATCATAAAACACGAAATCACAAAAAGAAGAAAGTGAGAAATTGATGCTCATAACTTGCTAGGTTTGTAACCTCAAACGTCTAAAAATGGTGGTAAAGAGAGCTCAAAGAGACATTGAACTACTTGTAGGTCCTGAAAAATCTATCGAGATAATAGACATGGTGCAACTTTCAGATATTGTGGGTTGAAGTTCAATGGCAAATTCTGGAGTTAAGATCATGACACATGCACTGAAAGGAATTTTCTGGAATGATCATCATAAAAAGTAAAAATCTAAGCTAAAGATGCTCTTACATACTTTCAAAGAACACTGGGCTCGCTTACAGAAACAACGTTTGAAATATTAAAATGAGATGAACAGTCACATAATTAAGAATATGTAAAAAAAGATTGTGATAAAAATTACTATCATTTCAGTTATCTGTCATGTAGAATAAGCCAAATCACAAAATTCCCAGGGCTACTAATATTGAGTTATGGCCACCTCCTTGCTTCTCCAAGTTTATTCTGTGGCAAGTTGCTCCCAAGATCTATAATTGCATGCTAATAAGCATCACTAATTATTTATAGAAATAAAATTTTAATTTAAAATATATTAAATGTATTTTAATATAAAGAAAAATGGACCTTTACAATATAGTAATTTTCAACTCAATGGAAAAGCCAAGTAATGCACCTGTGAAGAACCAGTGGGACAAACAGGTTTACCCCCATCAGGAAAAATAGTATAAGAGTAACAAAATAAATTTTACAAAAGATGGTATGACACCAGCTAGTGATGTATCAAACATGGACATAAATTGCTAAAAGTGTCAAATGAATTTCCAGTTTCCTTGTTTGGCTAATTTTCAGATTTCTGGCATTCTGAGTCATTATCTACTAAGAAAAGAAGAAGCTTCTATTTTTCAGGAATGCAAATTATTAAATATCTATCCAAAAATATAAAAGGTGTTCAAAGCAATGTTACTAAGAATTGCATATAAAATGTATAATATAATAATATTTACATTAGCTGCAAAGCTCAAATTGATTTTAAAAATTCATACAAAAGTAGACACTTCAGATTTTTTTAATAGAAAAACTGTTTAAGACAAAAATGGAATTCAGTTGTTTTTTCCCCATATCTACCTCCCACACTTCCACCTTCACCAATAAGTATCTTGCTACATTGAGATTTCCATTGAATTTAGAATTAGATATTATTACATTATAAGATCATCACTAAATTTTCAGGAGTACCAACAAACAGAAGTGTAACATAAAAGTTTTCCTTTAAAATACTTGATAAAGGCCATCCAAATTGCTTTGAGGGGGAAAAAATTACATGCAGAGATGTACTCAGGTAAGAGGCAGTTTCGACGTGAGATGGAAAATAAAATGTAGGATTCTTGAAAAATGGCGGTGGAGTGAATGGAAGCTACACAGACCATCTCCCAGGACCAAACTGGAATTACAACTAAAATAAAGACAAATTGTCGGGAAAAAGCAACAGAAAAGCAGCTTGCGAGGACCATACAACCAGGGACACTGAATCGATCCTGGGAGGATTGCGGAGGCGCGAGAGGAGGGCTGGGAGCCCACGGACAGCAGCGGCCTTAGCCGTGAGCAGTGCTCCACCCTTGGGGTTAAAGCCCGAGCCGGCTCCACAGCACAGAGGGCCAGGACAGAGCACTAAAATAGCTACAGCCACTCACCTTGGGCTCCAGCAGAGGGAGGGCAGACTGGATTGGAACTGTGTGGGGACACTCGGGATTTGGAGGGCGCTCAGAGCTTTTGCTGAGTTGCGGCCACGAAGGACGGTGGCCATCTTACTCCTTCCCAGGGCTCTGAGGAGAGGTGGCAGCCCCTCCCTCAGAGATCCAGCCACGCCCAGGTGGGCCATTGAAATGCAAATTGAGGCTCATTAACTACCAGCATCTGCCCCACACTCGGGAAATCCTCTCATGCTGAACACCTGAGGGAGGTTTTCATTCAACTGAAAAAACAAGGCTCTTCAAGTAACCTTGACGAATAGCCTCTAGGCAAAAAGCTAGAGGATAACTTAACCTTTTCTGGGCTTGCAAATCTACCCAGGAAAGTAAGACTTGACAGTGGTGTTTAACGTGGGTCCTCCCACACTCATCCAAACCCAGTAGAGGGAGCCACAAACAGCAGAACACCAACATCCACAGGGAAAATTTGGCAGGCTCCAAAAACCACTGAGATAGCCAAAATGGTGAAACAAAGAAACAGATCCCAAATGAAAGAACAAGAGACCTCTACCGAAGAAGAGATAAATGAAATGGAGTTAAGCAAGTTAACAGAGCTAGAATTCAGAGCCATGATCTTGAGGAAGCTCAACACCATGAGTAAGGACATCAACACCATGAGTAAAGACATCAACACCATAAGCAAAGACATAGAAACTTTGAAAACCAACCAAGTGGAAATGAAGAAGCACCAAGAAGAAATGAAGAATGACATAGAAGAAATGAAGAACACATTGGAAGGACTAAACAGCAGAGTAGAGGAAGCTGAGGACTGGATCAGTGAATTAGAAGACAGGGTAGAAAAAAATCAACCAATCAGAAAACCAAAAGGAAAAACAATGAAAAAACAGGAAGTCAGCTTAAGAGAACTGTGGGACAACTGGAAACGTAATAACATTCACATCATAGGAGTCCCCGAAGAAAAGAAAATGAGCAAGGGTTAGAGAATATATTTGAAGAAATAATGACACAGAACTTCCCTAATTTGGTGAAGAAAGAAGGCATTCAAGTTCAAGAAGCACAGAGAGTCCCAAGTAAGAAGAACCAAAACAGGCCCACACCAAGACAAATAGTAATTAAAATGCCAAAAATTAAAGACAAAGAGAGAATCCTAAAGGCAGCAAGAGCTAAGCAGCAGGTTACCTACAAAGGAACCCCCATAAGGCTATCAGCTGACTTCTCAACAGAAACACTACAGGCTAGAAGGGAATGGCATGAAGTAATCAAGGTCATGAAAAACAAGGATCTGAATCCAAGACTACTCAATCCAGCAAGGCTATCATTCAAAATAGAAGGTCAAATAAAGAGCTTCCCAGACAAAAAAAAAAAAAAAAAAGGCTAAGGGAATACATTAGCACCAAACCAGCAAGAAATGTTACAAAGGACTGCTGTAATTAGTAGAAGAAATAGGAAGGAAAATAGAACCACACTGTACAAAAATGGCAATAAATAAGTACATATCAATAATCACCTTAAATGTAAATGGATATAATGCTCCGATAAAAAGACACAGAGTAGCTGATTGGATAAGAAAGCATGACCCATATATATGTTGTTTACAAGAGACCCACCTCACAACAAAAGACTCACATAGGCTGAAAGTGAAGGGATGGAAAAAAATCTTCCAAGAAAACGGAAAGGAAAAAAAAGCTGGGGTAGCAATACTCATATCTGATAAAATAGATTTCAAAATGAAGGCCATAACTAGAGACAAAGAAGGTCACTACATAGTATTGAAAGGATCTTTCCAACGGGAAGATATAACCTTGGTAAACATATATGCACCCAATATAGGAGCACCAAAATATATTAAAAATCTTCTGGAGGACTTCAAAGGAGAAATCGACAGCAATACAATCACAGCAGGGGACTTCAACACCCCACTGACATCATTGGATAGATCCTCTAGACAAAAAATTAACAAGGAAACAAAGACTCTAAATGAAGCACTAGACCAAATGGATTTAATAGATATTTACAGAGAATTACACCCCAAAACTACAGAATTCACATTCTTCTCAAGTGCATATGGTACATTCTCAAAGATAGACCACATGTTAGGACACAAACTAAGTCTCTACATGTTCAAGAAGATTGAAATCATATCAAGCATTTTCTCAGATCACAATGGCATTAAACTAGAAATCAATTGCAACAAGAACATGCAAAGGCATTTGAACATTTGGAGGCTAAATAGCATGTTATTAAACAATGAATGGGTTACTGAGGAGATCAAGGAAGAAATTAAAAACTTCCTGGAAACCAATGAAAATGAACACACAACAATACAGAATCTATGGGATGCAGCGAAAGCAGTTCTGAGAGGGAAGTTCATAGCACTCCAGGTCTACCTCAAGAAACAACAAAAATTTCTAATAGACTATCTAACCTCACAACTTAAAGAACTAGAAAGCAAACAAAAAGAAAACCCCAGAGCAAGTAGAAGGAAGGAAATAGTAAAGATCAGAGCAGAAATAAATGACATAGAGACCAGAAAAACAATTCAAAGGATCAATGAAACAAAGAGCTGGTTTTTTGAAAAGATAAACAAGATTGATGGACCCTTAGCTAGACTCACCAAGAAAAAAAGAGAGAGAACCCAAATACACAAAATCAGAAATGAAAGAGGAGAAGTAACAACTGACACCACAGAAATACAAAGGATCGTTAGCAAGTACTATGAACATTTATATGGCAACAAATTCGACAACCTAAGTGAAATGGACAAATTTCTAGAAACACATAGTCTTTCAAAACTGGACCGGGAAGAGATAGAAAACTTGAACAGACCAAAACAGCTAAGGAAATGGAAGATGCAATCAAGACTCTCCCAGCAAACAAAAGCCCAGGTCCGGACGGCTTCACGGGGTAGTTTTACCGAACATTCAAAGAAGAACTAACACCCATTCTCCTCATACTATTTCAAAAAATTCAAGAAGAAGGAAGACTTCCAAACTCGTTTTATGAGGCCAGCATAATTCTAATTCCAAAACCAGAAAAAGACACTACAATGAAAGAAAACTACAGGCCAATATCCCTGATGAACATAGATGCCAAAATCCTAAACAAAATACTAGCAAATCGGATCCAGCAATACATCAAAAAAAATTATTCACCATGACCAAGTGGGATTCATCCCAGTGATGCAAGGCTGGTTCAATATTTGTAAATCAATAAATGTGATACACCACATAAACAAAATGAAAGATAAAAACCACATGATCGTATCAATAGATGCTGAAAAAGCATTCGACAAAATCCAGCACCCATTTCTGATAAAAACGCTCAGCAATTTGGGAATAGAGGGATCATATCTTGATATAATAAAGGCCATATATGAAAGACCTACAGCCAACGTCATACTCAATGGGCAAAAACTAAAAACATTTCCCTTAAGAACAGGAACAAGACAGGGATGCCCACTTTCGCCACTCTTATTTAACATAGTACTGGAAGTCTTAGCCATAGCAATCAGACATGAAGAAAAAATAAAAGGGATCCAACGTGGAAAGGAGGAAGTGAAACTGTCATTATTCGCAGACGACATGATATTGTACATAGAAAACCCTAACGACTCCATCAAAAATCTACTAGACTTAATAAATGAATTTGGCAAAGTAGCAGGATACATAATGAATGTCAAGAAATCAACGACATTCTTACACACCAATGATGAACTCACAGAAAGAGAAACTAAAAAAACAATCCCATTTACCATCGTGGCAAAAAAATTAAGATACCTAGGAATAAAATTAACCAAAGAAGGAAAGGATCTACTTGCTGAAAACTACAGGACATTGAAAAAAGAAATAGAGGAAGATATAAAAAAAGTGGAAGCACATACCTTGTTCATGGATTGGAAGAATTAACATCATTAAAATGTCCATATTACCCAAAGCAATCTATAGATTCAATGCAATCCCCATCAAAATACCAGTGACATATTTCACAGAACTAGAACAAATACTTCAAAAGTTCATATGGAACCAAAAAAGACCCCGAATAGCCACAGCAATCTTGAAAAAGAAGGACAAAGTAGGTGGGATCACAATACCAGATATCAGGTTATACTACAAAGCTACTGTAATCAAAACAGACTGGTACTGGCACAAGAACAGGCATATAGACCAGTGGAACAGAACAGAGAATCCGGAAATTGACCCAAGACATTATGCTCAATTAATATTTGACAAAGGTGGCAAGAGCATACAATGGAGTAAAGACAGCCTCTTTAATAAATGGTGTTGGGAAAATTGGACAGCTACATGCAAAAAAATGAAACTAGACCATCAACTTACACCATACACAAGAATAAACTCAAAATGGATAAAAGACTTAAATGTGACTCATGAATCCATAAAAATCTTAGAATAAAATGTAGGCAACAAAATTTCGGACATCATATGCAGCAGAATTTTCACTGATACATCACCTAAGGCAACAGAAACAAAGGAAAAAATGAACACATGGGACTACATCAAACTCAAAAGCTTCTGCACAGCAAAAGAAACAACCATCAAAATGGAAAGGGAACCCACTGTATGGGAGAGCATAATTGCCAATGATACATCAGATAAGGGGTTAATCTCCAATATAATAAGAGTGCTCATACAACTCAACAAAAGGAAGACAAAGAACCCAATTAAAAAATGGGCAGAGGAACTAAATAGACACCTCTCCAAACAGGACATACAAATGGCCAAGAGACATATGAAGAAATGCTCAACATCACTAATCATCAGAGAGATGCAAATTAAAACAACAATGAGGTATCACCTCACACCTGTCAGAATGGCCGCCATCAACAAATCATCAAACAACAAGTGTTGGCGAGGGTGTGGAGAAAAGGGGACTCTAGTACACTGCTGGTGGGAATGCAGAGTGGTGTAGCCACTGTGGAAAACACTATGGTGTTACCTCAAAAAATTAAAAATTGAATTGCTATTTGACCCAGTGATCCCACTCCTAGGAATGTACCCTAAGAAGCCTGAAACACCAATCAGAAAGAATACATGTACCCCCATGTTCATAGCATCACTATTTACAATAGCTAAGATCTGGAAACAGCCCAAGTGTCCATCAGTGGATGAATGCGTAAAAAAACTGAGGTACATATACACAATGGAGTACTATGCAGCTGTAAGAAGGAAAGATCTCTTATCCTTTGAGACGACATGGAGGGACCTGGAGAGTATTATCCTAAGCGAAACAAGCCAAGCAGAGAAAGACAAATATCACATGATCTCACTTATTTGTGCAATATAATGAACATAACCATCTGAGGAACAGGCTAGACCCAGAGACGTGGAAGTAGGGTACAGACTGACAACCCTCAGAAGAGGGGGTGGCAGGGGAGGGAAGAGATAAACCACAGAACTTATGCGCATGTATGCATAACTGATGGACAAGGACAACAATGCTGGGGATGAGGCAGGAGGGATGGGGAGGAGGGTGTCAATGGGGAAAAAAGGAGAAACATCTGTAACAAAAATAAATTAATAAAAAAAATTAAATCTAAAACAAACAAACACAAAAAAAGAAAATAAAATGTATTACATTTTAGTTGAAATGGGGTACTGATTTTGATGCCTATTCAATTGACTTAATATTTATGCTTTTATAAACTTTGCAAATTGAAGGTAATTGTATTCTAATATATAAGGGGTTGTCATATAAATTTGGCAGTATAAAAGCCCATAAGCTTCCTACAGCCTGTAGATGTATTTTATTTGGCCCACACAATGTTTTGTTTTTAAACAAAATTAGTGGCCAAGAGTTATTCAGGAGATTTTATATTGACATTTGGATGTCTAGCTATTCTTGCAAAGTTAGAAAATCTAGCAATTGTGGGCCTGCATCCTGCATGGGAAAATCCACATTGTCCAAAGTGGCAGGTATTGATTATACAATGCTTAGTTTACATGAGGCCTGCACTTTCCAGTTGGCCAGAGCGCACATCAGATCTCCTTCATTCATTCAGATCACCTGACTGGCCCTTATAAGTTTTGTGACCTTAGTTTAAGAGAACCAGTCCTGGTTTGTTGGGAACTATACTGTACCTCACTGCCGTAAAGATTACAGCTGGCTTTGAGTTAAATACATTTTGATGTTTGAGTAATACTTTTTATTTCCCCAATATAATAAGTTGGAGCACATTATAACTCTATTGGAGTAGTAATGGAAAGCTTGACATAAATTATATACCTTAACAATTTCTACAAGTTTTTGTGCACTGATAATAAATAAATTAACTGTTTTTGCATGATATTACAACACTTTGAAATAGGCACTGTCATTCCTATTTTTCTAGTTGAAGAAATTGAGGCAACAGGTCACTTACATAACTTTCTAATAGGTGGTAGATCTAGGATTCTAAGCCAGGTTCTAAGTCTGACTCTATGGTCCCCTGTGCTTAATCAATACATTACTATACAATAGCTCACTGGGTTGCATGGCATTATATACATAGTAATCAATTTTACTTACATTATGTCTATTCTTTGGCAACATGAGACTCTTAAAATGAGAAGAGACTGCTACTTGGAATAGAATAGAGATGTGAATATCGTGTCTTGCAAAATTCAAATATGTGGCTAGACTCAAAACAAAAAGAAAACTGCCAACAATTAAACTTTCCTTGGAAGTGTTCAATGTATATTTTGATCATTGTTTGCCATAATAAAAATATTTCAATTATGATCTCAACATCCCTGAAAAGAATAAATATGTACAATTTTTGTCAAAAGAGAAAAGGATCATTTCCACTGCCCTCTTGTACACATGCAAGACTAAAGACTCCAACTCTTTAAAGTCTTGATTGAAACAGAGTGGTAGACTTTTTAATCTCATCTAAATATTACAATATTAATATAACTGTATTGGAAAGTTAGATGGAAATGAGATGTTGGAATAGTATAAGAGAGCACTGTAGCCTCATCTAGAGTAAGAGAAAGTCAACAAACAAAACACAATATGGGGGCATACACATGTATAACAGAGATATGGAGGTAAATGCTAAAGAAGTAAAAACAAGAATTGTTAGAAGTGTTGGCATCTGGAAAGCAAGAGTATAAGTTGGAAGGGCCCATCTGGAGGCTTTTGATTTCCATTATATCATTTCCTATACTATTTGGTTATTTGGCTATGTGTTTGTATTACTTAATAAAAATATTAAAATGTTCTCAGAGGCAGAAGTGTAACTGACACTTCATCTTTAGCTACTTTAAGAAAGATGAATAACCTTCAAAAATTGGCATACAAAATTTCAGCTTTGATGTACTGTTTACTCATAATGTTTATTACATGTATTTTAATAATTGTACATATTTCTGATGAACTTTTGGTAGATGTACTAAAAAAGGGTGGCTGCCTGCAAGGCCTGACTTATATTTTGAGCATTGTCAGGAGTGATGAGGAGGGGAAGCAGAGTATGCCGTAAAAAAGCAATATTCTATTAAAATAATTCCCCAGGAACTAGTGGGGATAAGCATTTACAGGACAGTTATAATAGTATTTGATAAGTGCTAAGAAATAGAAAGAGTAGTAATAGAGTCACTTCAAATTACTCATGGAAATAGACAAAATATTACATGAATAAAGAAAATTTGTGATATTTGTCTTTCTCTGCTTGGCTTGTTTCTATAATGAACATAACAGTCTGAAAAACAGGGTAGACCCAGAGATGTGGAAGTAGGGTATAGACTGACACCCCTCAGAGGAGGGGGTGGGGGGGGAGGGAGGAGATAAACCACAGAACTTATGCGCATGTATGCATAGCTGATGGACATGGACAACAGGGCTGGGGACGGGGTGGGGGGATGGGGAGGAGGGTGTCAATGGGGAAAAAAGGAGAAACATCTGTAACAAAAATACATTAATAAAAAAATAAAAATAAATAAAATAAAAATTAAATTAAATTAAATTAAAAAAAAGAAAATTTGTTGTTGCAGGCTCGATCCCCAGTAGGGGGCGTGCAGGAGGCAGCTGATTGATGTTTCTCTCTCACATTGATGTTTCTATCTCTCCCTTCTCTCTCTCTAAAAAAAAAATCAATACAAAATAATAAAAATGTAATTTAATTAATCTAATCCAAAGTATCCAATCTCATCTAATTTGATGTAATCTAAGGTAATCTTATCTAATCTGATTTAATCTAATCTGATTTAATTTTCTCATTTTAATTTTAGGGACAAAGTTGGGCATCTTTTGTAACTTATCACATGGTCTGTGCTGTCATTTTTGTAATACCTGGTGGAGTCAAGTCATTTAACACCTACTTGACCACCAAAGGATGTGAATTTATGATTCCTATTTTACCTATTAACCAGTTAATTAAATCCTTTTAGACTATCCTTAACGTTAAAATCAAATAAATTAGATTAGATGAGAATAGATTAAATTAAATTATGAATGAGTTTTCCCTCTGCTAGCAAATCAAGTACAGAAGTAAAACATTTCAATGAAATGTCATTTTGTGTTACTCTTTAATTACCTCTGTTTTTATTAAACCCCAAACAAAGCAATGTTTCTGTGGGTCCATGAAAGTGGTTGAAAAAAATAAGGAAAGCTTTAGTAATGGAAGTGGTACTCGTTCTGGGAAACATCTGCTGTTCCATCACATATCATTACAGCTATATTTGATTTTTCCACACAGAAAATTGTTTGCACCTGTCCTCAGCATTTTTTTCCAGCACATATTTACAGCATATCATTAACATTCACTGTTTCCTCTGCTAAACAACACTTCACACTGTTGAATCAGTGCTGCTATTCATGTCAGAAGAAGGTGATTTAGCCATTTATCACTGTTCTGGCAGCATTTAGGTACCTGGATTCAGGTATTCTCTTCAGAAGCCATTAGAATGGATTGTTTGAACTGAATGTTGTCAACCAGGCTGCATCATTATATCAGGCAGAATAAGTAGTTTGAGTTGCATACTGAGTTTATACACTTTCAAGGATACCCGGGCACCATCAGTTGCATTCTATCGCCACGTTATATCAGGTTAAAGTTTCGAGCCTTTGAAAAATATGATTTTCATATTCTTGTTTTGACACAACCAATTAAACTGGAGTAGCGCCACTTAGCTCAAATTTCATTCTTTTGCTCACTTCCCAGTATCTTTTAATAATTGAACAGGAGATTTCTCTTGCATGAGGTGAAGAAAGATGTGATCTGTCTCTTTTCTGGATATAATCCAGCCTCCTTAGCAAAGAAACCTGGACCTGATTGATCCAGTTTTCCAGTTAGGGCCCAGTTTTCATGGGCACGATGGCACACTTCAAATGGTACTCATTTAATTTTGTTTAAATATTAGACTAGGCATTCATTTATCTGATGGTGTTAGTATACTCTGCACTACTCTGTGCTAGTGAAAACTAAACCTATAAACCTCTTTCTCAGCATCTTACATCATTAGACTAGAAGATTCTAAATATGAAATATGTTACTTTCACTTAATAAAGGTCAAATAAGAAAACTTTGCTACCGGGAGGTTATAGGTAGCTTATCATTATAATAGTGTCTACTTCACTGATTTGAACTAATGTATATGAAGCACCTAAAAAATGCCTGTTACAGAATATATGCTAAGTGTTAGCTACTAGGTAATTATCAGTTGTAATAAATCATAAAATTTAATTAATAACAGTTAAACCTGGCTTTTAGAATTTTCCATTCTAAAGAGATTGCTTTGCTTGTTGTGTTTTTCTTATTGACCTCATTTATTTCATTGTTAGATATTTACTCTGAGCTCTCCCCTGCTCTCAGGTTGAGATCGTCCAGAAATCGAAACTCCCATTTCAGCAGGCACAACATAGCTACTTCTCAGCATGTTCAAGTAGAATGAAAGCTGTATTTGTAATATACTAATGCTCTTCGACTTTACCTCCTGATAAATCCATCATAAATTGAAAATATCTTTAAGTCAAAAATGCATTTAATACACGTAACCTACTTAACATTATAGCTTAGATTAGCCTACCTTAGACATCCTCAGAACACTTAAATTAGCTTATAGTTGGGCAATTATCTGGAATTTAATCTCAAGAGTAATTGCCTTCCTTATCTTCTTCTCACCAGAAGCAAAAGACACACATGGGTGGTTTGAAGACATGATGGGATGCCAAAACACAAAACACAGTATCCACAAAATCCCGGCAACACAGTACACTGTAGAGTATCCATTGGTTACCCTTGTGATCACGTGACTGACTGGGAGCTGCAGCCCAGCATCATGAGAGAGTATCTACCATTTAGTGCTAACTCGGGAAAAGATCAAAATCCAAAATTCAAAATACAGATTCTACTGAATGCGTACCATCATAAAGTCAAAAAATCATTAAGTTGAACCATTATAAGTTGGTGAACATGAGTATTGCCCTCAGCTCATTGATCCAACTTGACATGGGTCCATGCTGAAAGCTTCATTTGGAATTAGGCAGTTTTTTGTTGAGGATCAATTTTAAAATGCTATCTTCTCCTGCAAGCCTACCAGTCTGAATTACATGGCAGATACAGAAAGCAGAATAAGTAGACATTTCCTTGCTGGCAAAATGAGTAGGAGTTAGAATCCTGTATTTTTACAAATTGCAAGTGTACACAGTAATTTTTTTTTTTTTTTTACATCATGCCAATACTGAGATGTTTCCTTATTTGAAAAGGGGATCTTTTTAGCTTTAAAATTCTATGATTTTCTAATAAAATATTGTTATGTTAGAATCAACTCCTGCATAACATAAATAAACTATTTCTATTCATATCATTTTAATTTAGAAAAATCTTTATTTCATTATAATTACTCAATTTTGAACTGAATTTAGAATGTATAATTTATTAAAATTACTACTAAGTGTGTTTTGTACTTTAGAAAAACAATGGAAAAATTTGAGCTGCTTTAGGCAAAGAAAACACACAAAACTAGAACCTCTCAAGGCTTTTTTTCTAGTAGTGGAACTGTATTGTCCTTAAAATAGCATCTCTAGTCTGTACTAGGATCATTTATTGAGATACTAATTTGGATTTGTTCTCACAGTTTGAAGGCATTTTATCTTCCTCATTTCAAGAAAGGAGACAAGGTTATGGAGGGGGTATGAATGGTGATGGAAGGAGACTTGACTGGGGTTAGTGAACACACAATACAATGTACAGATGATGTGCCGTAGAATGGCACAGCTGAAACCTGTATAATTTTGTTAACCAGTGTCACTCCAATAAATTTAATTTAAAAAAGAAGGAGACACACTCTGTATTCTGAGTTCTGAGCAACTAGTTTCAGAGGATGGCAATTTTCAAGTGACTTTGTGTTGCCATGGAAGAATTGTAGGATGCAATATTCAGAAAAAACCCAGAACTGAAGCTTTGCTGAGAAGAAAAGATATATTATTTTAAAACACACACAAAAAAAACAAACACTTAACAAAATATAATTCAGAAACCCTGAGATGACTAAGACACAGTCTCTGCTCTCAAAGAGCTCACCAGTCTATTGGACAGACAGACCTGTAAAAATAGGCCATGACAATGCTGGGCAATGTAATACTGGTATAGAGAATGTACTTTAACCTGGCACTTAATCTGGACTGGGTGTGACAAGGAAGGCTTTTAGAAGAGGTGAAGCCTAAGAAGAGTCTTAATGTAAGATACATCAAGTCAGAGGAGAGCATTCAAGAAAGTGGGAACGGCATGTGCAAATACACAGGCAAGAGAGAGCCTGGCATCTTCAATGAACTGCAAATAGTTCTGAGTGGTTGGGGCATAGATTGCACAGAAGTAGGGGTAGGTGTTATATAGCCATTTAAAGATTTCAAGCAGAGGAATGATGTGATCATTTTGCATTTTAAAAGAGTTGTCCTGGTAGCATTGTACTGAAAACATTGCAGGGGACCAAAAGTGGAGACCAGTCCACTTGGCAGGTGAATGCAGAGGTCCAGCTGAGAAAAGATGATGTTTTGGACAAGAGCAGTGACAGCTGGGAAGAAAAGAGGAGATGTATTATAGAGAAATTTAAAAAGTGGAATCAGAGTTTTGAGATCCAAGATGGCAGCAGGTAGGTGCAAGCTGCCCTCACCTCCTCCCAAGACTAAACTAGAATTAATTACAGGTAAAATATAGAATAGTCAACCTGAATAACCAACTGAAGACTAGTTGAACAGAAATCTTATAACTGAGGATTTACAGAAGCAGCCACATTGAGACTGGTAGGAAGGGCGAAGATGCAAAAGGGTTGGCCCTGCACCTACGAGTGGTGGCTGAGAATCCACAGGGATATCCCAGCCGCCATGGTTCCCCCTAAAAAGTGTGGGATCTCAACTCCATGTCAGGTTCCCTAGCCCAGGGCACCAGACAGGAAGAGGTGCCCATATAACATCTGGATGTGAACATCAGTGAGGATTCTGCCCGCCAGAGAGATAGCAAACTGCTAGAGATGCAGGCACTCTCTTAAAAGGCCAATACACAAAATCTTGTTTGCCATCACTTACTTTGGGCTCTGGTGGAGGGAGGGCAGAGAAGACTAGAGTGTATGAGGAGAGACTGGAGTGTGTGGCTCTGGGGAAAGAGCTGAAGGTACAGGCACCAGGATCCCTGTGCTGAGTCCCACTCCCACCCCACAGACACCATCTTTCTTGAGTGGAGTACTCACCTCTTTACAGAATCAGCCTAGGGTGATGCAATAGCACCACCCTCTGGGCTCCCTGTTGACCTACCCTGCACAGCTTGAGCCCTGCTAAGGAGTCAGCTGCCTGGGCCAGGGTGCAAAGGTCCGGGCAGACTCAGAGGGTGTCAGTGACTGAGTTGTGTGGCTATGGGGTGGGGGGCACTCCTCCTTCCTTCCCCAAGCCTAACTGGTGTTTCCCCTTATGGGAGACACACTAACCCCACCCTCCTGACTCCCCACACCCCTGACCTGGTAAACTCATGCTTTTGGCATAATCTGGGAAAGACTGAGTTGTGTGGCTCTAGGACAGGGGTCATTTTTTCCTCACACACCCAACCAGCGCAGAGACCCCCCTTCACATGACCAAATATTGGTCTGTTGGGCCTGATAAACTAGACTCGCCTCACCCTGATGATTTCCTGAGAACCTGCCCCAACACGAAAGGACGGGTCACTATTTTCTGTCACTATTTCTTAAAATATATTCTTTATCC
The DNA here is from genome assembly GCA_030848825.1 of Tadarida brasiliensis. Lineage (NCBI taxonomy): Eukaryota > Metazoa > Chordata > Mammalia > Chiroptera > Molossidae > Tadarida > Tadarida brasiliensis. The sequence continues at coordinate 12,517,392 of CM061280.1, forward strand.
CTTGCTCATTTTCTTCTTCTTTGGGGACTCCTATGATGAGAATGTTATTACGTTTCCAGTTGTCCCACAGTTCTCTTAAGCTATCTTCCTGTTTTTTAATTGTTTTTTCCTTTTGGTTTTCTGATTGATTGATTTTTTTCTACTCTGTCTTCTACTTCACTGATCTGGTCCTCCGCTTCCTCTACTCTGCTGGTCAGTCCTTCCAATGTGTTCTTTATTTCTGCTATGTCATTCTTCATTTCCACTTGGTTGGTTTTCAGTGTTTCTATATCTTTACTCATGGTGTTGATGTCCTTACTCATGCTGTTTAGCTTCTTCAAGATCATGGCTCTGAACTCTACCTTTGATAATTTGCTTAACTGCATTTCATTTATTTCATCTTCCGTAGAGTCCTCTTGTTCTTTCATTTGGGATTTGTTTCTTTGTTTCACCATTTTGTCTCAGTGGGTTCTGGAGCCTGCCAAATTTGCCCTGTGGGTGTTGGTGTTCTGCTATTTGTGGCTCCCTCTACTGGGTTTGGATGAGCACGGAGGGCCCTCCTTAAACACCACTGTCAAGTCTCACTTTACTGGGTAGATTTGCAAACTCAGGAAAGGTTCAGTTATCCTCTAGCTTTTTGCCTGGAGGCTATTAGCCTCAGTTACTTGAAAAGCCTTGGGTTCTCAGTTGAATGAGAAACTCCCTCAGGTGTTTAGTGTAAAAAGATTTCCCGAGGGTGGGGCCAATGCTGGTTGTTAATGAGCCTCAATTTGCATTTCTTTGCTAGCCTGGTTTGGGTCGAATCTCCAAGGGAGGGGCTGCCACAGCTCCGGGAAGGAGCAAGCTGGCCACCGTCCTTTGTGGTTGCGACTCAGCACAAACTCTGAGCACCCTCCAAATCCCGGGTGTCCCCACAGAGTTCCAGTCCAGTCTGCCCTCCCTCTGCCAGAGCCCCAGGTGAGTGACTGTAGCTATTTAGTGCTCTGTCCCAGCACTCTGTGCTGTTGAGCAGCTTGGGATCTTAACCCTGAGGGCTTGCTGCTCACAGCTAAGGCCGCTGCTGTCCGTGGGTTCCCAGCCCACCACCCTCACGTGCCTCCGCAGATCCTACCAGGCTCATTCGGTGTCTCTCATTGTATGGTCCTCTCCCGCTGCTTTTCTGTTGCTTTTTCCCGACAATTTGTCTTTATTTTAGTTGTAATTCCCGTTTGGTCCTGGGAGATCGTCCATGTAGCTTCCATTCACTCTGTCGCCATTTTCTCTCCTCCAAAGAGAAAATCTTAAAGGCACCAAGAGAAAGACAGTTAGTTACCTACATGTGAGCTCCCATAAGACTGTCAGCTGATTTCTCAACAGAAACATTTCAGGCCAGAAGAGATTGGCAAGAAATATTCAAAATGATGAAAAGCAAGGACCAGCCTTGGCAAGGTAGTTCAGTTGGTTAGAGCATTGTCCCAATATGCTAAAGTTGCAAGTTCACTTCCAGTTCAGGGCACATATAAGAAACAACTAGTGAATGCATAAATAGGTGAAACAACAAATCTCTCTCTCCCTCCCTCCTTCCCTTCCACTTTCTATAAAATCAATCAATAAATAAAATATTTTAAAAGAATGAAAAGCAAGGACATACAACCAACACTACTTTACCCAGCAAGGCTATCATTTAAAATGGAAGGAAAATAAAGAATTTCCCAGACAAGCAAGAGCTAAAGCAGTTCATTACCATTAAACCACTATTATAAGCAATGTCAAAGGGTGCTTTTTAAGAAGAAGAAAGAAAAAAAGAACTCCTGGACCAGATGGCTTCAGGTGAACTTTACCAAACATTCAAAGAAGAACTAACACCTATCCTTCTCAAACTATTCCAAAAATTTAAGAGGAGGGAAGTCTCCCAAACTGGTTTTACAAGGACAGCATTCTCCTAATTCAAAAATAGATAAAAACACTACAAAGAAAGAAAATTATAGGCCAATATCCCTGATGGTTATGGGTGCTAAAATCCTCAACAAAATATTAGCAAACCAGAACCAGCAATACATTAGAAAGATTATACACCATGATCAAGTGAGATTTTTTATGGGGATGCAAGGTTGGTATAACATTCGCAAAACAAATGTGATACATCACATAAACAAAATGAAGGATAAAAGTCACATGATCATATCAATAGATGCAGAAAAAGCATTTGATGAAATCCAGCACTCATTTATGATAAAAATTCTCAGCAAGATGGGAATAGAGGGATCATACTTCAACATAACAAATGCTGTAAAAGACAAACCCACAGACAACATCATAGTCAGTGGACAAAAACTAAAAGTATTTTCCCTAAGATCAGGAACAAGACAGGGATGTCTGTTTTCACCATTCTTATTCAACATAGTACTGGATGTCCTAGCCATAGCAATCACATAAGAAAAAGAAATAAAAGGTATCCAAATTGGAAAGGAAGAAGTAAAACTGTCAATTTTTACAGATGACCAGATATTGTACATAAAAACCCTAAAGACTCCATCAAAAAACTGCTAGAGATGATTAATGAATTCAGTTAAGTAGCAAGATACAAAACTAATATTCAAAACTCAGTGGCATTTTTACACACTAATAATGAACTATCAGAAAGAGAAATTAAGAAAACAATTTCATTTACTATTGCAGCAAAATAAAAATAAGGTATATATAAAAAAAAAATTTAACCAAGAAGGTAAAAGACCTATGCTCAGAAAATTATAGGATACTAAAGAAAGAAATTGAGGAAGATACAAGTAAGTGGAAACATATACTGTGTTCATGGACAGGAAGAATTAACATAATTAAAATGTCCATACTACCCAAAGCAATCCATATATTCAATGCAATTTCTATGAAAATACCAATGGCATAATTCATAGATCTTGAGAAAATATTCCAAAAATTTGTATGGAACCACAAAAGACCCCAAATAGCCTCAAGTCTTGAGAAAGAAGAACAATGTTGGAGGTATCACACTACCAGATATTAAACTATACTACAAGGCCATTGTAATCAAAACAACCTGGTACTGGCACAAGAACAGGAATATAGATCAATGGAACAGAACAGAGAGCTCAGAAATCAACCCAAGCCATTACGCTCAATTAATATTTGACAAAGGAGGCAAGAGCATACAATGGAGTAAAGACAGTCTCTTCAATAAATGGTGTTTGAAAAATTGGGCAGGTACACGCAAAAAAAATGAAACTAGACCACCAACTTACACCATACAGAAGAATAAATTCAAAATGGATAAAAGACTTAAGTGTAAGTCATCAAACCATAAAAATCCTAGAAGACAATATGAGCAGTGAAATCTCAGACATATCGATAAGGGGTTAATCTCCAAAATATATAGAGTGTTCATAGAACTCAACAAAAGGAAGACAAAGAACCCAATTAAAAAATGGGCAGAGGAACTAAATAGACACCTCTCCAAACAGGACATACAAATGGCTAAGAGACATATGAAGAAATGCTCAACATCACTAATCATCAGAGAGATGCAAATTAAAACAACAATGAGGTATCACCTCACACCTGTCAGAATGGCTGCCATCAACAAATCATCAAACAACAAATGTTGGCGAGGGTGTGGAGAAAAGGGGACTCTGGCACACTGCTGGTGGGAATGCAGACTGGTGCAGCCACTGTGGAAAACACTATGGTGTTACCTCAAAAAATTAAAAATTGAATTGCCATTTGACCCAGTGATCCCACTTCTAGGAATATACCCTAAGAAACCTGAAACACCAATCAGAAAGAATACATGTACTCCCATGTTCATAGCAGCACTATTTACAATAGCTAAGATCTGGAAACAGCCCAAGTGCCCACCAGTGGATGAATGGATAAAAAAGCTGTGGTACATATACACAATGGAGTACTATGCAGCTGTAAGAAAGAAAGATCTCTTATCCTTTGAGATGACATGGAGGGACCTGGAGAGTATTATCCTAAGCAAAACAAGCCAAGCAGAGAAAGACAAATATCACATGATCTCACTAATTTGTGGAATATAATAAACATAACAGCCTGGGGAACAGGGTAGACCCAGAGACGTGGAAGTAGGGTACAGACTGACAACCCTCAGAAGAGGGGGTGGGGGGGAGGGAAGAGATAAAAAAAAAGAAATCTCAGACATCTCAAGTAGCAGGATTTTTGCCGATACATCTCCTAGGGCAAGAGAAATGAAGGAAAAAATAAACAAATGGGACTACATGAAACTAAAAAGCTTTAGCAAAACAAAAGAAATTATCCTCAAAATGCAAAGGGAACCCACTGTATGGGAAAACATATTCGCCAATGATACATCTGATAAGGGGTTAATTTCCAAAATATATAAAGAACTCATACAATTCAACCAAAGGAAGACAAACAACCCAATTGAAAAATGGGCAAAGGACCTTAATAGACACTTTTCCAAAGAGGACATGCAGATGTCCAAGAGACATATGAAAAGATGCTCAACATCATTAATCATCAGAGAGATGAAAATTAAAATCACAATGAGTCATCACCTCACACCTGCCAGAATGATTACCATCAACAAATCAACAAACAAGTGCTGGTGAGGGTGTGGAGAAAAGGGAACCCTGGTGCACTGTTGGTGGGAATGTAGTAGACTGGTGCAGCCACTGTGGAAAACAGTATGAAGTTTCCTGAAAAAATTAAAATTGAACCACCTTTTGACCCAGTGATCCCACTTCTGGGACTATATCTGAAGAAACCCAAAACATTAATTCAAAAGAATATATGCACCCCTATGTTCATTGTAGCACTATTTACCATAGCCAAGATCTGGAAGCAGCCCAAGTGCCCATCAGTAGATGAGTAGATAAAAAAAAGTTGTACATTTACACAATGGAATACTATGCAGCTGTAAAAAAAAAAAAGAAGAAGAAAAAATCTTTATTGACAGCATGGACGGACATGGAAATTATTGTGCTGAGAGAAACAAGCCAGTCAGAAAAGGACAAATACCATAAAATCTAACTAAACTCAATTACAGACTCAGCAGGAGACAGAAAACTGAGAAGAGTAAACATTAGACTTAAATTACTTCATTGAATCCTTGCTCTTCACCTTACCCTTCTTCCATTTCTCCTCAACATCCTCTTCTTTAAATTTTATCTTCTTTATAGAGGCTTTGTTTCTAATGCCTTATTCTCATGGAAAAACTTGGAAAGCTCAAGTTGATTTATTGGAACTTTATCATTCAAAACAAATGTGAGATCATCAAGTTTTCCCACAAAATATGACAATTCTGTTCATTCGAAAATAAACACTATAGGGGGAGAGAGAAAAAAAGAGAGAGGGAAGGAGGGAGAGATTGAGCTGAATTAGAATAAACCTGAACACACAGTGGGTTAAAGTAACTGTTTCCTTGGAGGAAAAATGCAGGGTAATGTAATTAAACACTGAACAATATTTATTGATAGTTTAGTTATATAAATGTTTGAAGATGGAGCTGAGACACCTGAGATTAACAATAGCTTTCAAGGCAAGAAGACATACTGTATATAACATAAATTTAACCAAGTGCTGCTTTGGGTGACATTAAATTATATTTCTAAATGTGAACAACCTATCATCCACTGATGGCAGTCATCAACAAAGAAACCAAGTTTCTTCGGAGCTGGGAGCCCTTCATCTAGACATTTCCTATTTATAGAATTCTTGACATTTTAAATTTTTCTGAGGAAGAAATGCATATTCATTTATTCACATTTGTTTTTTGAACTAACACTTATTTAGGATCTACAAAGTCCAGACATTTATATTAATTACGTTTCGTGACTTAATGTCATCACAGCAACATTATGAAACAAGTATTATTATTCCTGTTTTACAAGATAAGAAAATTGAAACTCAGAAACATGAATTTGCCCAGTCACACCGCCTAAGAGGTCAGTGAGACAGCAGTTTATCCTAATTCTGTCTGACTTCAAAGTCTTTACTCTGACCACTGTATATTGCCCACCTTGAGCTTATATTAATGGTATCGAAAATCCCACTTAAAATGGTGTAAGGCGGCAAAGGACAACCACATGAGATATTGCTATTATTTTACTAATCAATAATTTCCTTAGCTCTTATGTGGAAAGCTATACGGTTTGGGGTTGGTTATGCATAGGCGCTTAATACATAAACACTGAACTTAATCTGTATTATTTTAATAATTTCTTCCTTACAACCAGGAAAAATCGTGCTTATCACCATTTCTTTTCAGCATTGTATTGAAGGTCTTAGGCAGTGCAGTGTGGCAAGAAAAAAAAAAACAGTTATAAGGATTAAAAGGAAGAAATAAAACTGTCATCAGTCACAGATTATTTAATTATATACCTAGAAAACAAAAAGAATTTATGGATACATTATTATTTTTATTTATTTGTTTTTCTTTATTGATTTTAAAGAGAGAGAGGAAGAGAGAGATAGAAACATCGATGAGAGAGAACATTGATTGGCCGCCTCCTGCATGCCCCCCACTGGGGATCGGGCCCACAACCTGGGCATGTGCCCTGACCAGGAATCAAACTGGCAACCTCTTGGTGCGGGGTCAGCACTCAACCACTGAGCCACACTGACCAGGCTGGATACATTATTGATAAGAGAGTTTAGTAAGGATATTAGATATATGATGAATATATAAAATTAATTTTATCTCATATAAAATAAAAATTTAAAAACATTGTAAGATCCTGGAATAAATTGAAGATTACCAAGACCTTAATTTTTATTTATTTATTTATTTATTTATCTATTTATTTATTTATTTTTTATCCTCACCCAAAGACATTTTTGCATTTATCTTCAGATAGACCGGGAGAGGTAGGAAGAGAGAGAGAAACATCGATGTGAGAGAGACACATCGAGTGGTTGCCACCCACATGGCCCCAGGCTGGGGACAAACTGCAACCGAGGTACGTGCCCTTAGCGGGAACTGAACCCGAGTCTCTCTGGACCGCAGGCCAACGCTCTAACCGCTGAGCCAAACTGGCCAGGGCGCCAAGACCTTTGAATTAGTGAGGGTAATGCTAGGATATATCGTGGTGCCACATAATCCCTGAACTCTGCATGTTGTGACACAACACACAGTTATTTCTTGCTCCAAATACAGTTAATGTGAATCAGGTGGCCCTCTGACACCATTTTTCTTCACTAGATGATGCAGAATTTTTGGAAGATTCTGAATTGTAGAAATGCCATCTGGAACATGAGGCCTATTCAACATGGAACGGGGAGAAAGGAATGGAGGAGGTAAACTGGCCCTGAACTGTAGAGACGATATAGTTAGTGATCATTATCAGGCTCTGCCCCAAAGTGTAAGATTATTGAAAAGCATGTGTAAAGTGTAAATAAATGAAGTGATATATTATGTTTGTGGATGGGAAAGTGGAATAGAATTGGATGCAACTCCAATCAGAATCACAACAGATTTATATGTGTGTTTGTATATGGAACTTGAGGAGTTGATTGTAAAATGTATGTGAAAAAGCAAAGGGCCCAGAATAGCCAAGATAAGTTTGAAGAAAAAAAAATTGAGGTGATGGGACTGGCTCTAAGAGGTATCAAAATATGTTACATAAGTCATAGTGATTAAAATAATGTGGTGTTATTATAGGAATAAACAACAATATCAATGACATTGAAGAGTCTAGAATAGGAATTTAATATTTCACAATGATACTATTTCAAATTAGTATAAAAGGAATGAAGTAATCAATAAATGGTATCAGGGCAATCAGGTACTCATATGTAAAAAGTTTGAGTGGATTTCTGTCTCACATAATCCCCTCAAATAGATTTTAGGTGCATTAAAGAGCTAAAGTTTAAAAATGCTGTAAAGGTATCTAAACAACACATAGGATTTATTTTCATAATATTGAACTGGGGATGACTTTCCTAAACAAAATGCAAAGTCCAGAATCCATAAAGGAAAATGCTGAGTGATTTGACAACCTCAAAAGTTAAAATTTGAGGGTAAGAAATCACCCCATAAACAATGTCAAAATCTAGAGTGGGGAAAATATTTATAACATACTATATAACAGAGAATCAATATGCAGAATATAAAAAGAACTCTTACAAATCATAATGGTGGCAAAGGCATGGATTGGGAAACCACACAGGAGGTCATTCAAAATCACCAATAACCATATGCTCAGATGCAAAAGTAATCAAGGAAATGCAAAGCATAACAATATGATACCATTTTGGGGCCCATCACATTGGTAGACAGTCAAAAAAATAATAATAGCCAGTGTTAATGAGAATGCAAATTGATAAAGTCTTAGAAATACCACTTGGCAGTCTGTCAAAATGAAACACATGCATGTTCTTTAACCAGGAATTCAACTTCTAAGAAACTATTCATCAGAAATATAAATGTGAACAAAGAAATATGTATGAGATGTTCATTGAATCATTGCTTGCAGTAGCAATAAAACTGGAAACACCTAAATGTTCGTTAACAATGATTGGTTAAATGGATTACACACCACAGAACACTACGCGGTAATTTAAAATAGGGAAGCACAATCCTTGCACCCCCAGAACCGCCCCCACCCCAGCTGCCAGCCTGCTCTCTATGAGTCTGTCTCCACTTTGTTAGTTTATTTTGTTCATTATATTCCACATATAAGTGATATCATGTGATACTTGTCTTTCTCTGACTGGCTTATTTCACTTAGCATAATGCTCTCCAGGTCCATCCATGCTGTCGCAAAGGGTAAGATTTCCTTCTTTTTTACAGCTGTGTAGTATTCCATTGTGTAAATGTACCACAGCTTTTTTATTCACTCATCTACTCATAGACACTCAGGCTGCTTCAAAATATTGGCTATTATAAATAACACTGCAATGAACAAAGGGGTGCTTATACTTAAAACCTGTATAATTTTGTTAACCAGTGTCACCCCAATAAATTCAATAAAAGGGAAAAAGAGGGAAGCAAATTTTTATGTATTAGCATTTTATGATGTCTAAGATACATTGTTTGTGAGAAAAGCCAGTTACAGAACTATGACCCAATTTATGTTTTTAAAAATTAAAAAAGCTTCTATACCCCTATACCAAGCATTGTCTATCTGTGTGTTTGCATAGAAAAATATCTGCAAGAACACAGCAAACAATAGTTTCACATGCGTAGAAGAGTGATATTAGAAGTGGTGGTGAATGAATATCTCAGAAATGTAGCAAAAATTTAAATGTATAAAGGAAAGCAAGGCTATTTATAGTCACACGATTCAAAGATAACTATTGTTACCATTTTGTGTGCAGTCTTCTAGAGTTTGCACAAACCTACACATATGCACCCAAATGGGATCATGCTATACATGATATGTATGTCAATTGCTTTGTTTGTTTAACCATATATTTTGGATTTTCCCAATGACATTGCCTATTTTATTTACTTATTTATTTATTTATGTAACAAACATTTATAGTGCTTACTACATTCTAGGCACTTTCCCAAATACCTTGCTTATATATACATCTAAATTATTTCAATGTTCTTTCTAAGAAATTATTTTGATTGCTGTAGAAGCTTTGTCTTTTGTATATGTAACATCGACATCACTCATTCAGACAGCTATTTTGATATATGAAGGAGCAGTAGAGAAATGGTCCCCATCACTGTGATTAAACTGAGATATTTTTCAAAGAACTTTCTATCCAGAGGTCAAGGTTTTTATACAAAATATCTGCAAAATGTTCTTTCAGCCTGTACTGCAACATGAATAGAAAAACAAGTCAATGGCTGTTTTTACAAATTGTATTTAAATATATAGCACATTCTTGATATGCATCCAAGTGGACTTTCTTACCACAAATAGAATTGTTAGTCGAATATTTATTGTCTGCTCAAATTATGGCACAAGCAGTACTATCTATTCAAGTTCTCTTTGATCAGACCTCCTGGGCAAGAAGTCACTGATCTGTTTGGATCTTCCTTGTCAAGTCCTAATTCCCAATTACCTTGGAGATTTACAGTATTTCCATGAAGTTTCCATTTCAGCTTATGATGCACCAATCACTATTAGAATATGGGCCAAAAGCCTGTAAATGAAGATAGTGGTGGAATCCATAACAAATGCTTTTTCAACAACAAAAGCTTCAGTTTCCCATGCCTCCTGAATTTCCTGTGCCTTGTGACTAAATTTCAGGTATTTAAAAACAGTTTACTTGATAAAGTGTAACTTGAAAAATGTGTTGTTTCTCTTGGGATTGAATCTGAATAGTTTTTTATTAAATTTATTGGGATGGCAATGGTTAAAAAGAGTATATAGGTCTCAAGCGTACAATTCTATGATACATCATCTGTATATTGCATTGTGTGCCCACCACCCAAAACCAAATCTCCTTCTGTCACCATATAAATGACCCCCTTTATCCTTTACTGACCCCAAACTTCCTTCTCTCTGGTAACCAACCTACTGTTGTCTGTGTCTATGAATTTGTTTGTCTGTTTGGATCTTGAGACTATCATGCTAAGCAAAATAAGCCAGGCAGAAAAAGTCAAGCACCATATGATTTCACTCATATGTGGGATATAAAACTTAAACCGAATCTGAATATATAGATTTAACTGCCTCTTTTTAATAGAGCCATAATGGAATAATTACAATGAAATGACTTTTTAACTTGTAGGTTACAATATGTAAAACCACTAACACCTGGAATGAGAGAGCGGGACTGTGGTGTGATTCATGGGGTAAAACTAGAAAATACATGTTCAAGTTGACTAAAGATTCTGCAGAACATCTGCTGTTGCAGTCATGGTGAAGAGAGAGCGGTGACATGGCAATTAGGAAGCCTGGGTCCTAATCCTGGCTCTTCTCAATTATGCAATAGTCCTTCAGTAATGCCGTCTTTCATGGAACGTCAGGCACTTCGTTGAGTGTTTTACATGGATTTTCTCATGGTCATTCTTTTTTTTTAAAAAAAATTTATTAATTTATTTTTGTTAACAGATGTTTCTCCTTTTTCCCCCATTGACACCCTCCTCCCGATCCCCCCACCCCACCCTGTCCCCAGCATTGTTGTCTATGTCCATTGGTTATGCATACATGCATATAAATTCTGTGGTTTATCCCCCCCATCCCCTCTTCTGAGGTTTGTCAGTCTGTACCCTACTTCTATGTCTCTGGGTCTATTTTGTTCATCAGTTTTTGTTCATTATATTCCACAAATAAGTGAGATCATGTGATACTTGTCTTTTTCTGATTGGCTTGTTTCGTTTAGGATAATATTCTCCAGGTCCCTCTGTGTCGTCTCAAAGGATAAGATACCTTTCTTTCTTACAGCTGCATAGTCCTCCATTGTGTACATGTACCACAGCTTTTTTATCCACTCATCTATTGATGGACACTTGGGCTGTTTCCATATCTTAACAATTGTAAGTAGTGCTGCTATGAACATAAGGGTGCATATATTCTTTCTGACTGGTGTTTCCTCAAGAAGTTAAAAATTGAACTGCCATTTGACCCACTGATCCCACTTCTAGGAATATACCCTAAGAAGCCTCATAGTCATTCTTACAAAAATTCTGTAGAGTAAGTACTATTATTATTCCCATCTAATAAACAAGGGAATGGATAACTAATAGGCTGAACTAACTTGCCAAGAGTAACAGTTAACGCATGGAGTAAGCAGGATTCAAATCCATGTTCCTCTGATGCCACACTCATAAGTATAGTCATGAACCACATAACGATATTTTGGTCAATAACGGACCACATATACGATAGAGGTCCCATGACTTCATAATGGAGGTGAAAAGTTCCTATCGCCTAGTGACTCCATAGCCATGGTAACATAGTGCAGTGCATTACTGACATGTTCATGGTGATGCTGGTATAAGCAAACCTGCCAGTCATGTAAAAAAGTGTAGCCCATACAAGTATGTACAGTACATAATACTTGATAGTGATAATAAATGGCTATATTCTGGTTAATGTATTTACTATACTATGCTTTTTTTTCTTTCTAAAATTTTTTTCCATCACCATTTATCCCCTCCATGCCCTCTTCCACCTCCACCCACCCCTTCCCTTCCCTGCAATGACCACACTGCTGTCCAAGTCCATGAGTTCTCTCTTCTTTGTATTTGCTGCTCAATCCCTCCATGCCCCCCAACCCTACACACACACACCTCCAGAGCTGTCTGCCTGCTCTCTATCTATGTGTCTGTCTCTAGTTTGCTTGGTAGCTCAGTTCGTTCATTACATATGATTTTTATTGTGATTTTATGGTGTGCTCTTCACTTAAAAAACTTTGCTGTAAAACCACATGCCACGTTAAGCCAGCAGTAGCCTCATACATCTCATGTTCACTGTGTCTGTTGTCTACATCACTTTCTCGTGTTTGATTTCATTTCGTGTTGTTTCATATGTGAGTATAGCCTAAGTGTACAGTGAGTGGAGTCTAGGGTAGTGGACAGTGATGTCCTGGGTCTTCACATTCACTCACCACTCACTTGCTGACTCACCCAGAGTTCCATTCATGGTAAACACCCTATGTAGGTGTACCATTTTTTATCTTTTATACCATATTTTACTGTAGGTTTTCTATGTTTGAATACGTTTAGATACACAAATACCATTGTGTTAGAATTGCCTACAGTATTCAGTATGGTAACATGCTGTGCAGATTTGTAGCCCCCACGATGATGAAATCGCCTAAGGATGCATTTCTCAGAATATATCCCCATGTTAAGCGGCTCATGTCTGCACTAAACTGTCTTCTGTTTCTAGCTTAGGGCTTTTGGAGAAGTTACTTCCTCTCTCTTGGCTTCAGTTTCCCCATAAACAAAATCAGGAGATTGGACTAGAGGTAAATGGTCTCATAGGCCTTCCTCTAACTTCCATTTCAGTCATTGTTTATTTGTTCTACTGTAATATAGTCAGGCTTCATCCCATGTCTTCGGCCTTCTTTTTTAGAGATGTTCAGAAAATGTTTTTTTCCTGCATAAATGTTTTGCAACTGTTTTCTTCTTGTGCATGTTTAATTTAAGAAGTGTAACTTCCCTTACAGGTACAGAACTGCGATGGGGCTGGGGTGGACTGGATGGCTTTACAAGATGCTCCTCCTGCTACACACTACTGACCACCCAGAGCGTGAAGGAGAAAAAGGAAGGGATGCAGTGGGGGCAGCAAAAGCACCCTAATACCCCATCAAAGGGATTAAACAAATCAACCTCATAGACGCAGACAACAGTATGGTGACTGCCAGAGGGAAAGGGGGGTGGGAGGAGGTAGATGAGGGTAAAGGGGGGGTAAATGGTGATGGAAGGAGACTTGACTTGGGGTGGTGAACACACAATACAATATACAGATGATGTGTTATAGAATTGTAGACCTGAAACCTATATAATTGTATTAACCAATGTCACCCCGATAAGTTTAATTTAAAAAAGGGAGAGAAAAAAAGAGGCTATTTAGGATTCTATGGCATGAGCCATAGTTTTGGTGTTCCAGATCTGGCTCTCCTGAGCCCCCTCAATCCTAATTATAAGCATATATTGAATACTTATGATATTTCCCATTTTCAGAGGATATTATTTCCTTTTCCATTTCTGAGGTAGGCTTACACAGTCAGTGTTCCCAGGTTCAATTGAAAAAGATCAACATTTACTTACTTAAGGTCCCAATCACATTGTGAATACAATGGTTTTGCAACTTACTCTTAGACATCTAAGAAAAAGGAAGAAAAAAAAATTACCACGATATACTCTTTGGACAAGATTGTGGGGAAACTAGACCTTGGGTGGTGAGCACACTGCAGTGCATATAGATGTTGAATTATAATGTTGTACACCTGAAAGTTATATAATGTTATAAATCAATGTTACCTCAATTTTAAGAAGTTTTTTTTAAAGGGTTGTGGACATGTAGTGTTAATGAAAAATATGAATCAAGTGTAAAGGGGCATTTTGAACGACAATTTGACATAGACTCATTGGGGGGAAACTGTCCGATAGATGGGTTCCTCTCTTAGGAGGCCACCGTACTTTCCAAATTACCTTCACTTTAAGTGGAACACACTTGATGCTACAGATGTATTCCTGCAAAGTTGTGCTCAAAAAGGACTTCTTGCAATCCATATCTTCTCCTTTACTTGCACAATCATTTTAGAGTTGCTTTATTTTCAATTTTATCTTCATTTGGCTGTGGTTCTTTTGTATCGTACCAATCTCTCTACGCATAGATATTAATACCGTGTGCGGTGATATGTACCACCTGGAGACTCCTAGGAACTCCTTAAAAGAAGCCTGAATTGTTTGGTAAAGCAAACAACCACTCTGTAATGGGCACAGTCACCCTCCAAAATGTGCTTTATAAATCTAGATCTTCTTATAGAGTATTCTCTGAAAACAGGATGTGCCTCAAAATGGATTAGCATCTCAAATATAGCAGTCAAAAATTATTTTCAAAGGATCTGAGAGATAAATGATGTTCAAAATTCAGCTTATCTGGGTCCAAAATTTTTAAGTCCAGATTTAGAAAACAAATGGAACTTCCTGTAGGCAACTTTTTCCAGTCATAATAAAAATTAATAGAGAACAGTTTTAAGTTCTGCACAAATCTTTTTTGTTGCTATTGCATAAGCTCAATAAAAAAAAAAAAAAAAAAACACCCACTTTCTGGTACATTGTGCATTTCTGACTTCAAAATTCTAAGATTCTTAGGGTATAGAACTTAGGGTATGCCTTAAGCTTTATACACTTACCTATCAGTAGAACTATTTTAAGTGTGTAAATGGTATGCTAATATTTTCCATACCAAAGGTGGATTTTTACAAAATCGTACACAATCGTTGAACTTAGCAAGCATTTTAAGAGTCTTGTTCCAGGGCATTATTTTGCAGACACGTTTCTAAGATAAATCTAAATAAAAAAGGACAATGTCATATCAGGTGTACCAAAGGCACTAGGTTTAAGTACCCTAACTATAAGTAACTTCCATTGTAACAACAGTTGCTTTTTACAGCACATTTTTTGTTAGATGAGTACTGCCTTTCCTATGGTTTTTCTCAGAATATTGACAGTGGTATGTTAGAAATCACTGAAATAATTCTCTGCCAAAGTTCTCCCCAAGTATGGATAATATTTGCTTCCTGGTTTTTCTCTCTCTTCTGTATGGAGCTTTGGAGCTGAACATTTCATGGCATTTTCTAATCAGTAAAAATCCAAATCTGCACAATACAGAAATGCATTTATAAACACACACACACGCACAAATATACAAAGATAGGGGCGGTTTGGGAGGTTCTATAAGTGAAATTTCCCAAACATGTTTATTTAAAACTTTGTGTTTGCAAGTATCAGAAATCAACACATGGGTCCTGAACCTCAAAGGGAATCTGATTATAAGGATACCACAGGGGTTCAAAGACCTTACGGGCAGGAACAGCAAGGCTTCAGGAACGACTGGATCTTGGAATTAGAAAGTTCTCAGAAACCAATTCTAAGTTCACTTGGTTGTTCTGGGTCTCATCACTGCTTCTTTCTTTGCAAACTGACTTCATACCCCTGGTCACATGGTAGAAAATGTGGCTGCCCCTCGCTAACAAGATTGTATGGTATGGGTCAGCCACTCAGAAACTCAAACTAAACGAAGAAATGAAATAGAAACACACTCTTAGACACAAAGATCAGTTTACATTCAATATTATTTTGTATTAGTTTCAGGTGTACAGCATAGTGGTTAGAAAATCATATACAAACTGGTGCCCCCGATATTTCAAGTGGCCACCTGTCACCATACACAGTTATTACAATGTGATTGACTAGATTCCCTATGCCGTACTTTACATCCTGTGACTATTTTGTGATTACCAATTTGTACTTCTTAATCCTTTCACCCATAATCCTCCTCCTCTATTTTGTTAGTTTACTTTGTTCATTAGATTCTACAAATAAGTGAGATCATATGGTATTTGTCTTTCTCTGATTAGCTTATTTCACCTAGCATAACACTCTCCAAGTCCCTCCATACTGTCGCAAAGAGTAAGAGATCCTTCTTTTTTACAGCTGCATAGTATTCCATTGTGTAAATGTACCACTGCTTTTTTATCCACTCATCTACTGATGGACATTTGGGTTGCTTCCAGATCCTAGCTACTGTAAATAGTGCTGCTATGAACATAGGGGTGCATATATTCTTTCTGGTTGGTGTTTCAAGTTTCTTTGGATATATTTCTAGAAGTGAAATTGGGTCATAGGCTTTTCCACTATTAATTTCTTGAGGAAACTCCACAGTGCTTTCCATAGTGGCTGCACCAGTCTGCATTCCCACCAGCAGTGCACAAGGGTTCCTCTAAAGTCTCCTTTAATCTGTAACAGTGCTCCATTTTTTTTCTGTGCCAGTTAATTGTTGATAAACTTGAGTCCTTTGTCCTGTGGAATTTTTTAGATTGTATCTTTGTGGTACCATTTAATATGCTCTTCTATCCTTCTAGTGTCAATAAAGTAGCAATTAGATCTAGAGACTTGAATGTATCCAAGATGACTTTTTCCCTTTTTATTTTGGCAATAATTCTTCTTAGTTCCTAGTGCTGTTTACTTTCTTCTATCACAACACATCAGGGGGCTCATAACATCTGCTTTTTTACTTGTAGTGCTTTTAAGATGGATCAGTAGGTTCAGGTGATATATGCATCAAGCTTTCAACTAAAGATTTTAGCAGCCATTGAGAATCATTGCCTAGGTCCATTACTATCTTGGGCTTACAAAACAGTGATTTTTCTAAATGGTTTTTTTGTGTGATTCTGGTATAAAAATTTTCCTTCAAATTTGGATACCACAAATGACATTTATTACAGGAAAGAGAGGATAATTGCATCTTTCTCTTTACCAGTTTCTAGAATAAAGGGTTGGTGTCACAGCAATCTTCATAGTAGGTCAATGACGTTTGTTTGCTATTTTGGAGTATCATTATAAACTCTTGACTCCTAAGCGGTCTCATATATGACCAATGGAAGCCCCTTTTGAGTTCATTATAATGTCCATTTGACTTGACACTAGTAACCTTTGCCAGAGGGGTCGCGACCCACAGGTTGAGAACCGCTGCTCTAGACCCTCACTACTCTGGATATTAGTGATCCTTTGGAGTCTTCCAACTTGATGAGCAAAAATATATCTCCTGGTTTGGTCTGAACTTCCTTGCTTGTTAGGAGAGTGGGCACTATTACATAGTTTTAAAATGTTCGATATTTCCAGAATGTTTAGGGTAGTACTACACATTAAAAGGGGATTTGTATTAAATTCTGGACAAAACTATTTTCCAGTTTTAAAAATAAGAGAAAATGCTATTCTAATAAGATGAAAAAGAGTAATAGTATCTAATATAAATTAGAAATGGGAATAAAAAATTAAGAGCTAGTATTTCATCTTTTCAAGCTCCACAAACAAATCCTCTGCTGAATTGGTATAGTCTTCCTTTTTTTTTTTTTTTCCACACATGAAAATTCTGAATAGAACAATTCACTAACGCTTCTAGATCAGCAAGTGTCCATCTCTAAAGAATATTTCTTTTAGGGGTCAACTGTCTCATTGATAGGAGGATTTATACATTCAAGTCCTATTAACATTAAAAGGAGTTACCAGCATATATCCTTGTGCAGTGATAGGCTAAAAGACCCTACAGTCTACTAGGATTCAGGTTCTAACGATTACCTGTCAAATGGTCCTGAGAGTCATCATCACCAGAAAGAGCAGACTTGGCAACTTGTATGGGAATGGCATCTCCTTGCGGCCCTACAGCTATACTATATTAATGGAAAGAGAAGTAGCTGTCAAAATGGGACCTGGGATGCTACGTGTTAAACCACTTTACTGGCCTTTTTTAAAAAAAAGCCATCATTAAAGAGGAGAATTCAAACATATAACAGCCTTGTTTTTTTAAAAAAGTGTGAATACTGTATGAGCTCCAAGGTGCTTGAAGGGTAATACAGCTACTTGTTTCAAAATTCAATTAACCTTATCTTTCTTCAATTTGATTTATTAATAATCTCACAGATAAATTGCCAGTTTTGAAAGAGTTGTGTTATCTTTTGAATATGTCCTGTCTGAGAAGCTTCAGAAACTACTTGGAATTGACAGAAGATGTCACTCTCCTTTAATTATTTGATTCAAGAACAAATCAGAGTTCAGTGACTGATTTCTGCATCAAAAGGAAATCATCAGTCTCTTGTGTGGTGCAAGTAAGCTGTTGGGGACTCAACCACAACTGAGAAAAAACATTTCAGGTTCTCATTCACAAGTACGGAAAACATTTCAGATTCTTATACACCAAGTGAAATGTAAAAACAGTTTGCAGGCAATAAATGTACTGTAAAACCACAGCCCACATCTCATAGCACTGATTTTAAACAGAATGAGGTCTGGTACTGGCATCTAGGACAGTTCATTAAGTAAACCATACCCATGTATCATTTGAATACCTTTCTCACAAACCTGACGTAGTTGACAAATGCCTAGAACCAAAACCAAGTATACAGCTCAACAATTAAGTGTTCACATAATAAACTGATATCAACAAATAAATCATTTCAAAGACAATCTTTAATTGCTTGGCATACATACAAAACTTTCATATTAAAAAATACGATATCACGCCTGAAAGGCATTGAAAACACTTTATTTCCTTTGAAAACTTACTGTTACAGTGTGCAAATTATGAATAATCATACATTCATGCTTTTTGATATGCACATAAGACAACTAACCAAGAGTAGAGAGATAAATTATTCAATACCGATAGCAGTAACTTGTTTATAAGAAAATTATTTAATTCCTGCTTTAAAGGATCACTACTTTTAGCAATCCAATTTTAACAAAATATTTTGAGGTCTTCAGGTCTTTAGACAAAGGGCTGCCTTCTCAGGAACTATAGCTGTGATAGAAGTTAATCATTAGCAAGGCCATTATTTTAGACAAAGCTGCCGACCTCAGGAACTACCATTCTAGGATTAATCATTAATGTGGCGATTTTACTACGGGAACTAAATTATCACAGGAGTCGAAACTCAGCTTCCCTATAGAAAAATATATAAGTTTATATATATTTGTTTTTCTGGACAGGCATACCAACTAGACAAAAATACAGTAGCAACATAGGGTTAGTAATTAGTTTCATATTAATCACTAAACTGAATGGTATTAATCATTTTTAGTTAATGAGAAACATGCATAACTAAACACTTTAAACACATGAATCAAAATTCCTTGATAATAGCAATTAAAAAATTTTTACATTAGGTACTGAAACTTCTGCATCATGTACAACCTATTAATTTTATTCATATGACTTCAGGCTTATGGTTTTACAACAAAACTAAAATAATTTTCTTTTTTTTTTTTTTACTTAAAACTATGAACAACTATATATTTGCAGTAATTAAGACAGCTGAAAAGAAAGCTCTTAAAATAATTTCTATTATATTTTGAGGCAACACGAAATATCTCAAGTTCTCTAACACAAGGTTTTTAATAGTTGTGTAATATATTAATCATCACTAATCATATTCAGGAGCTTTTAAACATTTCAACAGCACTTAATAACCTGGAAGAGAGATTCTGATGCTGGTTAATGGATGAAATCGGGTAAAATATGTGTTTAGCCAGGAAACCACAAACTATCTCCTTCATTGTTCTACATATAGATAGCTGCGGTAAAGCTACCAGAATTTTTCCAGTTATTCTTGGCCTACGCTGACTGGCTGTTTACATAAGTGTGCATGCTGTCTTCAGAAGGCCTTGACTCTACGACTATAACATAGTACAATATCTTAATTAGTGCAACTTACTGCAGTTGTAGTCAGACTCACTACTCTCATCTAGTGGAACCTTTTATATTGCTGGTATCGAGGAGCAGGGTCAATATCTGGGCCTTATAGGTATGTATTGTGCATTTAGCATACGCTGTAGTTGGGATTTAGGAAACATGACTTGACTTCAGAAAGATCTGAATCCAGATAACAAAGTAGATGATCACGTGATTCTACTGTCCCTGATCTGTATAGTATTACAAAAAGGGAAGAGAGAGAAAGAAGGAACCACAGAGAGGGGTTAAAAGTAGCCCGAGAGGCTGGAGAGAGTTTCCCTTACATTTGGATTCACCTCTATCTGTAGGAGGTTGGAAAGGTGAGGCAACAGATACATTCCTTGGTTCCTTCCATTTCCTATGAGTCTGTGATCTGGCAGAGCTAACTTCCTTTAAGATCTTCCCTGAAATTGCCCGGGCAGTGTGGCTCAGTGGACTGAGTGTCCTCCCATGGACTGAGAGGTCCTGGTTTGATTCCCAGTCAGGGCACATGCCCGGGTTGCAGGCTCCATCCCCAGTAGGGGGCGTGCAGGAGGCAGCCGATTGATGTTTCTGTCTCACATGGATGCTTCTATCTCTCCCTTCCCCTCTCTAAAAAAAATCAATGAAAACATATTAAAAAAGAAAGGATCTTCCCTAGAATCTGGAGAGGTCAGAGATCCTGCAGCTGAAGTGTGGAAGAACTATGTGCTTTCTACTGTAGTCATGGCTCTCTGGCCGGCACGTCCAGGGAAAACTGCACAGCAATAAACGTCTCATGTATTTATATATTGAAATAAGTTGTTAAATCCCAACTATTGCTCCAAAAAGTAAACCATCAGAGCCTGGCATTTGGAAAAAAATGTTAACAGTCACTGTCCCTGTAACTAGATTTGCTCCCAATGTACAGCCTTAACATTTTATGTTCAGTGCACACTAGGATTTACCAATTGTTATATTCTATTGAGAGCCCTTGGTGGTGTCAGGTTTACGTACCACAACAGAAATATGAAGAAATTTCCTCATTAAGCGTTTTCCTTATTAAGATTCAAAACCTAAAATTCCACATGTTACTATGTTTACTGGTCTATAAAACTGTAAAATACTAATACAGGAAACAGAGATTTGGTTTTAAAGCTTAATGCAATAAAAACACTGTGATCTATTGTCTTGGGGAAGTGGATAGCAAACATTTATTTGCTGGCAATAACTGTTTGCTGCATGAGATTTTG
This sequence comes from Tadarida brasiliensis, assembly GCA_030848825.1. Classification (NCBI taxonomy): domain Eukaryota; kingdom Metazoa; phylum Chordata; class Mammalia; order Chiroptera; family Molossidae; genus Tadarida; species Tadarida brasiliensis. The sequence continues at coordinate 12,538,423 of CM061280.1, forward strand.
CTAGTCACCTTCAAGTCACTGGGAACATTTTGAAACGTTTCTTTCAGAAAAAAACATTCTAAAGATGGCACTGCATCGCTCTTCAAAATCATTCCCATAGAACAGGCAGGGTATTGCTATTTCTGCCTTACATATGGAGACACTGAGGCCCAGAAGTCAAACAATTTGCCTATCGTTATCAGTAGCGTAGCAGGACTGAATTAGGTCCACAGACAATTAGGCTAGTGCTCCAGTTAGTCACAGAATTTCCAAAGACCTATCCAAATCTTTCCTTCCATTTCTTCAGTATTGAGCTTTCCTAGTGTATAAATGATTCACATATAAAAATCACTACTAACATTTAAAAAACACTGAGTAATGGACTCATAATTTCTTTGTTAAAAACATCTACTGCCCCGGCTGGGTGGCTCCGGTGGTTAGAGCATTGTCCTGTACACCAAAAGGGTTGTGGGTTCAATTCCTGGGTCAGGGCACATGTCTGGGTTGCGGGTTTGATCTGGGGCACATATGGGAGGCAACGGATCGATGTTTCCCTTTCTCTCTCTCCTTTCCTCTATCTGTAAAATCAATAAAAACATATCCTCGGGTGAGGATTAAAAAAAAAATCTCTAAAAAATATCTACTTTAATATTAGCATTTTAATTCTTCTCAAGAAAACAATACAAACCTCTGTTCCAAACATGGGTTCCTGCCAATTCATGACACTTTCGTTTTTCTCAATCACATTTACATACGCTTTTAACATCTGCGTCACGATGTTCACACCCTTCAAGAAAATATAATTCAAATAATCAAAGGAAATAAGTGAGCTGATTCTGAAGATGTGGCTTTCAAACAAAGATCTGAAGTGGCAAAGCAAAAGCTGTCCCCAAAGCACAGAAGTATCGACAATGCATAGGATCACTTTCATCTCCAAAGCTGTATTCCTGGGAATCAATCCATTTATAATTTTTATCTGCCAACTCCACAGGTTTGGTGTCTGAAAGCAGGTGAGTCAATGTGCTTTACAAGTATTTTGTGTTCTTGGAATGTCCTGTTTAAGGAAAATCCCCTTTTGGATTTCTGTGACTTGTTTCTCTCGGTAATTCTGCATGACAACGGACTGCTGCTTTCGAAAAGTTTTCAAACAGTTGGTCGATCAAGAAGACTGAGGCCAGGAGGAATTTCCAAAGTGGGGCATACAATTTGGTGCGTATCTGTTATTCAGAGGGCTCCTCTGGCTTTTCCAGGTTTGCATGTTCCTTGGGAGGCTCTGAATTGGCCTCTGGTACATCACCAGATTCGGAAGCCCCTGGTTGTAAACTGTCTCCATCCAGAATAATGTCTTCAGGATTTGGAGGGGGTGGACAGAAGTCTTCATTGGGGCAGATTTGCTGGAAGAGGGTCTCGGCCTGGCCGGGAAAGCAAGGACACAATTGTTTTTGGACATCAGCTTAAAATGTCTGTGCCTTTCTGGCATCATTAAAAAAAAAAAAAAAAAGCATTATACTTAATCTCTTTAAGTTATAGAAGTTTACTCAGAATACATGACCTTCTAAAATCTGCTTTCAGAATTCCATGACTTTTCTCCCTCTAATTCTATGCATGCTTTCAGGTCCATCCTTCAGGTGTACCAATACTCGATCAGGTTCTTTATCAAGTGTTCAAATAGTTGAGAATTTAAGGACATTCATTCAAAATACAATTTCTCTTAATATTCTGTATATAATTTCTGAATAGAGCCTATTAGTGATATCTGTATAGTCTAATTTAGCATATAATAACTTTAATAAGTCATTGTTCAAATCAAGAAAATTGTTCATTGTTGGCTCAATTATTTCCTTTTCTGGTATAATTTTTTTCCCCTCGGGGCTTTAAAGAGCATAACACAGTGTTCAAGATCATGGACTCTGAATAGATAGCTGGGCATGAATACTGGCACATGCCCGGGTTGTGGGCTTGATCCCCAGTAGGGGGCATGCAGGAGGCAGCCTGCGTTTCTGTCTCTCCCTTTTCCTTCCTCTCTCTCTAAAATCAATAAAAATATATTAAAATAAATAAATAAATAAATAAATAAATAAAATAGCAGAGACTAAGCCTCTTATATGATAGTTGTCATCATTGTTATTAATAATATAGTTTAAAAAGCTAAGATTTAAGCCGAGTTTAGTCTGGTGGGTAGGAGAATAAGAAAGTAAATGTGATCATAATCAACGATAACAAATGCACACACACAAGAAAGTAAACATGGCAAGTAGCATTGCTGTTCTATTCTAAATATATTCCTACTTTTATCTAGATGAATACAGCTTATTTTTAGATAAGAGTCTCCGCCAACCTAGGGAGCTTGCACTCTCTCCTGTAGGGAAAAGAAAGTCATTCAAGGGTTTTAAGATATATGCTTGTTTTAAAGGCTATAATGTCTTTCTGTCCCACCTCAACCCTCCTTCCCAAGGTCCACAGAAGACCATCCATTAGGCCAGGAGTTGACAAGCATGGCCCCCGGGGCAAATCCAGCCTGCTGCCTGATTTTGCAAATAAAGTTTTATTGGAACACAGCCACTCTCATTCCTTTATCTATTGTCTATGGCTGCTTTCGCACTACATTGGCAGTTTAGCAGTTGCAACAGAGACCACCTCAACTGCATACTCTCATCTATTTACCACCCTGCCATGTAGTTAGTAGACTCCTACATCAGGTGATTAAAACTGATATTCTTTGGGAGTGGGTGGAGGGGTAGTGAAGAGAAGCTTTTAACCTTTAAAGTGGAGTTGAAGGAATGGATAGGGAGAGAAAATTAGCTTCTCTCTTTCTTGAGTCGAGTTTAAGGGTATATTTTAGTACATGCCATTTTACTATGGATGTATGTATTTTTTATCCTCACCTGAGGACATTCATTTATCTTTAGATACAGCGGGAGGGAGAGAGGGAGGGAGGGAGGGAGAGATAGAGAGAGAGAAACATCAATGTGAGAGAGACACATCGAGTGGTTGCCTCCCACACAACCCCAAGTGGGGTCGGGGACGAACTGCAACCGAGGTACGTGCCCTTAGCAGGAACCGAACCCGGGACTCTCTGGTCCGCGGGCTGAGGCTTTAACCACTGAGCCAAACTGGCCAGGGCTACTATGGATATTTTCAAATGAAGTATTTGAGACACCTACTTTGCTCCCCATCCCCGGAAGGCACCATACATCTTTGCAGGAGGACTGGGTCAGACAGAGCCTCTACCTCACACTTGAGTTCCCCCAATGGCCTTTGTGTCTTCTATCTCTACCTTGTCTGTCTGTGAAAGTTCTCCCTCCCCTCCACCCTCTACAGACAATCAGTCCCCAAATGCTGTGGATTTTTTCTCCTAGTTCTTGACTCCCTCTGTTCCTTTACTACAGACATAGCCCAGGCATGCACCATCTTGCCCCAAGAAAAGATCAACATCTCATAACCTGGCCTCCATGCTGCCTTCAGAGGGATATATGGAAAGTGAAATTTTGTGAAACTTTGGGGCTTAAAACTCTTCAATGGCTTCCCATTTCCAACAGGATAAAAATCCAAGATCCCTACTATGGCATACAAAATGCCTTCAGGCCTACCTTCTCTGGTCTTATCGTCTTCTACTTCAACCCATTTCCACCCTTCAGACTTCTTCTTCACTAACACTTGTTTATCTGTACTTTCCTAAACAGGCCATTATGTTAGCATCCTGGGCTGGTGCAGAGGCTATAACACTTGAAATATTTCAATTCCATTGTCTTCCATTTAGATGGGGAATCACAACTCATCTGTTATGTCCTTCTCTGTAACGTTCTCTAACTCCTAGGTGGATCTCATGGCCCCTCTGGATTACATCTGTACTTTGGATAGTAATCTATTATTGCACACAGTGCACTACACTGCCATTTGCTGACATATTTTTCTCCTTTACTAAACAGTGCTTTGTCCCGGGATGACAAGGAGTAGGTTTCGGTCAACTCTCAATCCTTAGTGCATGGCATGGAAGAGAATCTCAATATATATTTTAATGAATGGAAGACCTTTAAAAACTGTATACTGTACAAGTGTTGAATATAAATATAATAATTACTATTCCACTACTTTTGCTCCAGTTCTTCTGTGTCTCACACTTTGCATTTCGTCACCTCCCTAGAAGATAGATTTTCCCCTGAACCCTGGTCCTTGTGGCTGGATCCCACTAGATGTTTTCACATACCCCTGTCATAAACAAGATTTCCTGAGACTGCCCTTACCTGTGTTCCACCTGCCCGTGGAACTCCCGCCTTCAGCCCACTTGCCACTGGCCTTTACTGATGCCAATTTTCTACAACCAGACTCGAGCCTTTCCCAAGTGTCTGCTCTTTCTAACTGCTGGAACCTTTTCTGATCAACTGCTGTGTTCTGGAAAGTCTATCTAATGTTACTTTATTTGTTGCATTGCATTTGCCAAATAAGCCCCAGTTCTGAGAGTTGTCATTAAGAGGTCAGTTCAGAGTACTTAATTGTCAACTTTTAATCCTCATGCCCCTACATAAGCCAGAAGTTACCTTAAAGGGTAAAGAGTTTCATGTGGTTAAACATAAATAAAAAAGGGGTAATTGTGATATGGTTTCCTTATATTGCAAGTACAACGAAGACAAGCTGGGTTATTTAAGATATGCCTATGCTTATTTAACATACATTTACACCAAACAAAATAAATATTTTGTCAATCCAGCAGTTTAATGCAGTTAGGATATACTCACATTAACAAGATAAAGGCAGCATCACACACTAGATGAAGGGACAAGCACCAGGGTCCAACAGATCTGAGGTTAAATCTTGGCTCAAAAACTTACAGCTATGTGACCTTTGGGCAAGTTAGTGACTTGCTAATCTATCCATAAAAACAATGTTCTAAAACTGATCAACCAAACTGACCCAGAGACATAGAGGTAGGATACAGACTGACAAACCTCAGAAGAGGGGGTGGGGGTGGGAAGAGATAAACCACAGAACTTATATGCATGTATGCGTAACCAATGGACATAGACAAGAATGCTGGGGATGGGGTGAGGGGGATGGGGAGGAGGGTGTCAATGGGGGAAAAAGGAGAAACATCTGTAACAAAAACAAATTAATAAAAATAATTTTAAAACAACAACAATGTTCTAAATGGTGGTTAGGGTGCCAGCCCAGCCCACATCAGCCAATTTAACTCATTTTATAGCTGAAGTATAATACAAGGAGTTCAGTACTATTTAAGCATCCTTGTTCCCATGGTAGTGACAGCTACTAGTGGATGAGGGCTCATGAGGAGGAGTGAACTAGCACTGCCTTGGAAGTCTGTTCATCAGTCTGTGTGGGTAAATGAGACAACAGCTGTATTAAGAAAAGAGAGATCAGCCCTGGCCAGTTTGGCTCAGTGGTTGGTGTGTCAGACCACAGACCGAAGAGTCGTGGGTTTGATTCCAGTCAAGGGCACGTCGTACCGCGGTTGTCGTTCGTTTCCCAGCTCTGGTCAAGGTCGTGCAGGAGGCAACCGATCAATGTGTCTCTCTCACATTGATGTCTCTCTCTCTCTCTCTCTCTCTCTCTTCCCCTCCTTCCTACTCTATCTGAAAATAAATGGAAAAATATCCTTGGGTGAGAATTTAAAACAAAAACAAGAAAAGAAAAGAGAGATCATGTCAAGTTCAGAAAAAAACTTAACTAATATAAACAATAAAAACAAGCAAGTCATAGAAAAAATTCACAAGTATCACTTAGGCCAGCGTCATTGCGGTGATAACAGAAATGTCTTAGTGTGCTCCTGCATCCAACTTTAATTTGTGAGTATTAATCAGAGATCATTTGATATTTTTGTCTTCAAATCATAAATAGTTCCATATGAACACAAGGAAGGTAGGTCTATATTTTTCAACATCTACAGGTTTGAAAATAAGAAAAGCAGATGCAAACACGCTAACTGGTAAAACGAAGCATTTTATTTATAAAAAAGGAATCTGCAGGTGCTTATGTTTTCTACATAGGAAAAGCCTAGGTGATAATCTGAGAGCTTTTATAGACAATTTAGAAAAGAGAAGTCATCAATTAGTGAAAGGAATGAACAGAGTATGATATACTGAAATTAAAACACAGTTTATCTGAAGAAACTATTTGTAAATATTATCACTGATGCCCTTTAGAGTAGGTATTACAGTATTTTCTCCCCAAACTGAGGTGAAGTTAAAAGCTATATAACAAATTTAAGACTACTTATATTTAATAGCATGTAATAATTAATACCCAAACTAGCATTATCACTACTTTCTACTATGATAATATACTACTAAAAACTATCTTCTTGGGAAGCAAATTACTTCATAATAAAACTATCCTTTAATTATAATCCTCTAGCTTGCAGTTTAGATCACATTACTTGTAAAATAAGCCCTTATTTAAAAAGGCCTTCCATTTTGGTTAAAAAACATTCAAGTTCACTCCGGAATAAAAATGACCTAAGCTACCTGGCTGAAAACTTGTTGGCAATTTCTGCTTGGAAAAAATTGAAACATCAAAGCAAAAATGACTTGGTCATTTTAAGCCATGAATGTCGATCTTGAACTATTTTGAATTCCTATTAAACTAATAGAATGAATGATGGATGAGAGTTGTGACTTCCTGCTTTTGTAATCACTGGCTGAATATGATTATCCAGGATCACCATTAGACCCTGAAGATGAGAAACAAAGACTCTGACAGAAAACCGTAAATGTGTGGGTCATGGCCTTGCTGCGATGACTGAAAATGAAAGATTCAATGAGGCCATTTGCTCCTATAAGATCCTTGTCACTAGTGGGAAGGAAACTTGCTTCTGTGGTCTTAGAACAATGCCAAAGTATCCATTTATTGATTCAATTGACAGATATGCCAATTATGTCTTTCAAAAGTTTAGACTTGTGCTTTAAAAAATAATATTTTCACCCAGTCGGTGTGGCTCAGTGGTTGAGTGTCGACCCATGCACCGAGAGGTCACTGGCTCAATTCCCGGTCAGGGCACATGCCCAGGTTGTGGGCCAGATCCCCAGTGGGGGGCATGCAAGATGTGGCCAATCCATGTTCTCTGTCATCGATGTTTCTATCTCTCTCTCCCTTTCCCTTCCTCTCTCTCTAAAATTGATAAAGAAAAAAAAAGAAAAAAGAAAAAAATGATATTTTCACCCAGCCAGTGTGGTTCAGTGGTTGAACATTGACCCATGCACTAAGAGGTCATTGGTTTGATTCCTGGTCAGGGCACATGCCCAAGTTGTGGGCCAAATCCCCAGGGGGAGGGGGCATGCAGGAGATGATCGATCAATGTTCTCTCTCATAGATATTTCTACCTCTCTCTCCCTCTCCCTTCCTCTCTCTCTATTATCAATAAAGAAAAAAAATTTAAATAAAAAAATGTTATTTTCTCCTCTTCACTTTCTGTCAAGTGCAGAGAAGTGTAACTGTACATGCATATGAATCGTCAGCGTCATGGAATCAGAGTTCACCTTTGGCAGTTAGTGTGAGCCTGCCCGGACCCCTGCATAGTCCCGCCCAGGAGTACTGTCCCCAAATTCCACCTTGATTTAATGTACCCCTCAGCAACTAGAATAGCAGCTCTGGGGACACAGGCTTGTGTCAAAACATTAAAGGAATCACTAACTGGGAAAAACTCTAAGTTACATATTCTTTTCCAAGATAAGAAAATGCCTTAAGACCATTTTAAAATTCCATGTTGTATTCCTTACTAGGTACACTCCTTTTTAAATGACTCATGTTAACAGAGGGAAAAAAAAATCTGTGGGTTTCAAAATAATACACTGATAGACCAACAGTTTAAATTAGAAAGAATGTTTCTTTCGAATACTGATATTATAAATTCATTTTTCTGAATGTGCGTTTGCAGCATTTTCTATTCTTATTCCCACAGTGGAACTCATAAATGATCTCTTGTAGGTCATCATTATATTCAAGAACATGGAAATAGCTGATACTATATACAAAATATTTGAAGTAGCTTAGTTGTTCACAGAAAAAAGTCTAAGGACAAATTGCAGAGATGGTATTAAACGAAATACTTTTACAGTCTGTTTTCCCACCTCCCTGAGGAAAAAGCATTTCACTTTCCCTTGCACACCAACTTCTTACCACGAGATGTAAAAACCTCAACAGCCTTACCTGTTTGACGGCATTATCATTTCCTAAACCACAGTCTGGGCCAGAGCAGACGTAAACGTTGGATGGTAAATCATTATAAGAGTTCCTGCTGACGTCTGAAGAATCTCTCATATTGAAGTAAAGAGCCCATAGAAGTCTTGGCTTTTCAACTTCATTTTCTAAATGTAGACATAAATTTTACTTACATCTAAAGCATAATACGCCTGTCAATTACTACAATATGTACTCAATTACTAACAAAGTCATGACTATATATTTTAGTAAATCAGAGCTTTGTATGTAAACAATAGTAAATCTGCATCCACACACTCTAATACACGTGCATGATATTTCAAGCAATTGGCTTTTCAACCTAAGACAACTTAGATTTTAAAAATTCATTTGATTATTAGTAAGTTACTTAAGATTTAACTTCAAACTGTGTTCCTTTGGATTTTTATTATTTCTCCTCACCAGCATCAAAGGGCTTATGATTACATTCATCCTTAGATTATGCCTCTGAAGAAGATAACATAAATTGCTTTTCTTATGTATCACATGGACAACCAACTTGAAAAATTATATAGTAATTCAATAGTATAACAGCATTATGAGATGTCCAGAATAGACAAATCTATAGAGACAGAAAGTAGATTAGTGGTTACCTGGGGCTGTGGGGAATGGGTAAGTGGGGGATGACTGCTAATGGGTATGGGTTTCTTTGTGGGGTGATGGAAACACAGTAAAATCGACTGTGGTGATGTTTGAACAAATTGTGTGAATATATTAAAAGACACTAAATTTTACACTTTAAATGGGTGAATTATATGGTATGTGAATTATATCTCAATAAAGCTGTCATTAAAAATAGCATGTACAGGATTAAAACTTTGATATTCTAACTCACTAACACTTTGTCCTACTGCATTACAAGATTAATGGGAACCAACACACAAACGACAGAAATAAGACTGGAGACTGCATACTGTTTTAGCACACATTCTCATTTAACAGCAAGCATCTATATTATGTGTTAGAGACTGGGCTAGGAGCTGGGAATATACAGATGAAATAGACTTAGTCCTTAATCTACTTTTTTATGTTTTCTCATGGAGGGCCTAGCATACAACAGACGTTCAATGAATAATTTCCGAATTGATTTTAATTCTGTTTTCAGGTACAATCAAAGTATGAAGTGCTTATTAAAAGGCTCAACCTTTGCCCAGCCTGTGTGGCTCAGTGGATTGAGCGTCATCCCATGGACTAAGAGGCCCTGGTTTGATTCCTGGTCAGAACATGTGCCCAGGTTGTGGGCTCGATCCCCAGTAGGGGGCGTGCAGGAGGCAGCCAATGGATGTTCTCACATTGATGTTTCTCTCTCTCCCTTCCTCTCTAAAAAAAAAAAAATCAATAAAAACATATATTTTTTTAAAAGGCCCAACCTTATTTACCTCAATACCTAACATCTATTCCTTGCTATCTTAGTAATTATTTGTCTGTCTCTCTTCCTTAGAAATGTTATAATTAAATTTTCCTTCTCTGAGAACAAAAACATTACTGTTAAAACATTTATTGACTACATCATTTTCTTTAGTCTAAATCTGAACAAAAATTCAAATTCTACATAATGATAATAATGGATGTGTATGAAGTTTACCCAAGACCGCGAGGCACCTTATGAAACATAAATGCTAAAGGTATAATTATCTAGCTGATTAACTCGTATTGTTAAATTGGCAATCAATATAAAGACATTCTCAGCTAGTTACAGTATTCAATTAACAAGACTGCCTCATTCCCCAATTCAGGATGAATTGAATTTTATGGTATTTAATTTAAAATATAAAAGAATACCACATATGCTATTTTTCTAGTTCAGCCTGAAAAATCCATAATTATTAGTGTGCTAGGATGAAGAAACTCTGAATATAAAAAGTGATCCCTTAAGACATTCCTTTCTTCTTTTTGAAAATATATTTTTATTGATTTTTTTAGATAGAAAGAAAGGGAGAGGGGGAGAGAGAAAGAAATACCGATGAAAGAGAAACATTGACCCTACAACCCGGACATGCGCCCCAACCAGAAATTGAACCGGCACCTCTCGGTGCATGGGACAATGCTCAATCCACTGAGCCACACCGGCCTGGCAATATACCCCTTTCTAATACTAAGATCTATGAGTCTAAGGCATCACTAACTTCAGGTAAGCACACAATAGGTGGCAAAACCTATTTATTGACAAAATAAAGGGACATAAGGAACTCATATTTCACAACTAACACCATATGGCTCTTAGTACATTTATTGGTGAGTTTAGTTTCATTAAATCTTACAGGAAGATAATTAAACATACCGCCTATGAGTTCTACCACCAGACTCCAGGAGCACTGCAGAATAGTGGGCTAAGGTCTAGAAGTCCTTTAATATTGCCCAGTCTGTTTCTGAGCATACACAAAGAGCTTGTATTTCATGAAAGGTCCAGGTCAGAGGAGGGCTTTCACTAAATAAAAGCTGGGGAAAATGAATAATCCAATAAGTTATAGGAAAGAAATTTCATAGAGGTTGAAGCTTTGAAAAGACCATGAGGAAGATGGAAAGTTGACACAGGCTGAAGATAAATGCTCCAGATACAAGGGCTTTATCAGGCTTTGACCTTGAAACCCTCAAAGAGACATAAAATTGCTTCATCTTTCTTTGAGGTCAGCTGGAAGGCAGCGAGATAGCTGGAAAAATAACATGTAGTTGTGAAGCACACAATTGTCAAAAAAAAAAAAAAAATCCATGTTGCGGAGGTTTGGCTAGGAATATATCAATTGGCCAAAAGCAGAACTGGTTATCTGTAACAGCTCATTTTATTCAATTAGATAGTATGAAGGACTAAATAGTAATAGGTAATTTAGAATAAGAGCTTGGGCCAATTAAACTGGGGTAAGTACAGAACAAGGTAGACACATGAAATCAACAATGGCACACCAAATAAAAGCACTAAATGGTGTATAGATGCATGCTGTGTTTAGGGAGAGAGTTGCTATTTTAGTAACATAGCAGAGTAGCATAAGACCAAGAATAGGAGACTGTCATAGCCTTGATCTAGTCTGGACACCACAAATACAAAAAGGAATTAAGATAAGGCATCTGACTTGGCAGCCCAACAATTACTAACAACACTCTTACCAGCCATCAACTTCAAAATAACATCCCTTCGATAGAGGATTGGCTAAAGAAGATGTGGTACATATACACAATGGAATACTACTCAGCCATAAGCAAAGATGAACTAATGCCATTTGTGACAACATGCATGGACCTTGAGAATATCATGCTAAGCAAAACAAGTCACTCAGAAACAGTTAAGAACCATATGATTTCACTGATATGTGGGATATAAAACTGAAAGCAACAAATGAACAAAGAAGAAAAACACAGAAACAAAAACTCATAGACACAGACAACAGTATGGTGGTTACCAGAGGGAAGGGGAGTGGGGTAGTAAAGGGTGAAGGGGGCCTAATATATGGTGACGGAAGGTGATCTGACTTTGGGTGGTGGGCACACAATGCAATATGCCAATCATGTATCAAAGGAATGTACACTTGAAACCTATATAATCTTACTACCCAATGTCACTCCAATAAATTTAATAACAAATATAACACCTATAAGGGAAATTTCTGTTTTTAGGAAGTGCTGCTTTTTTGAGATAGGAAATGAATGAGATGGAATGAGGTAACTTCACATGTCATGCACAATGGAAGGAAAAAGAGAAAGAAGATGCTGCAATGATGATACCACACTGTAGACATTTCAAGACACAGTATTAATGAAATTCTTGCCTCAGTTCATAGTTTTAAAAAATCTCAATTTCCTGAGTAAAATAAAAGAACACTTAGGACAGTTATACCAGGGAGACTGCTCACTCAGTGCTTTGAAGAAAGAACCAATGCCTATGTGAATCGTGAGCAATCACTTAATTTTCTCACCTGCAGAATCAGGTTCATTAAGCATAAAACATTTGAAATGTCTTTGGATCAGTAGTAGGGAAGGGTTTAGAGATCTCTGATGTTCTTAAAGAACACTGGGAGGTAGGGCTCTTGGAAGTATTATTGCTTCTCAAGACAGAGCATATATCAAGAGCCCTGGCTGACACCTCAAATGCGAAAAAGTAAGAGATGGAAAATCTTCACAACCCAACTGAATTTCTCAGATACAATGGGAAAGAAGTACTGTATTCGAGAAGAGAACATTATCTTTTACAATAAATAAACTTCCTTGTCCAGTGAATAGGCTGACTTTCACAAAGGCTTATGAAGCACAGCACCACACAAAACAGAGAACCCAAATAAAAGGAAAAAAATAGACTCAAATAAAGTTATTCCTTTGGCACACATTTTACAACAAAATATGTACAGTGCTCTAAAGCATAGGGTTTCGTGTCATTGTCCAATAATCAAAACATAATAATAAAAGCCATCAATCTGTACAAATCGGAGCTTTTGCTACAGAGAGGAATGTGCTTTAATGTATTAAAAGTTCATATTGCTCATAAAGTTCCTTCTTCCTCATTTAGGCAGGAAAATGAATTGAGTTCTCTTCTCCAGGTGACTTTGCCTCTTTGACCTGCCATGGCCCAGTGCTCACTTTATCTGGTGATTCATTTTCAATAACTCCAACAGTATTTGTTCTGACATTTTAATTAAAATATGACCACTACCTCATCCTGATGATAAAAAGGCCTATATGTCAGTGAAAACTAGCTTTTCAGTGCCTGGGTGCACCTGAGGACCCCTCTGAGCACATAGTTCTTACTAAAGAATTTCACTCAGGTCCTACACAATACATCATTTCAAAATGGGATCACTTTCAACATTAAGATTAATGTTTAAAAATCTAAAATGGCTAGAGGATGCTAAGTAATGAACATGTAATTTCCCTCACTTGAGTTTTTCAAAAAAGGAAATTAAATGCATTTAAAAAGTGAAGAACAATGATACAAGATTCAAATTTAGTGTATTATTTGAGACTACCACACAATAAAAATAAACAAAAAATATTAAAAATTTCAGAAATAAAGAAGGAATTCAGAGCTTTTATAAGAAAGTAATTAAAGCCAAGAATAAAACTATGATTCCAAATTAGGTTTAGAAATATTATCATGTAACAGAACTTTGCAATCAAATTAACAATAATCTAAACATTTATATGAGACTTTCCAATGAAGAAAATGCAAATATAAACAAATTAAATTCCAAACTAAAGTAAATTTTTAGACTGTAGGATTTTATTTAGGCAGCTCAAAAAGAAGTTAATTTATGTTGCTATTAGCTCCAGAGAACAGAGCAGTTTGCTTTCTTATATAAATATAAATGACCATCTACACACTATCTTTGCATTAAGAAAACAAGTAAGACACATAGGAGATGAACTAAAAGAAAAGAATATGTAGGAGTAAATACTGGTTTTCTGAACAAATGTAACATCCAAAGAAAATGAAGATATATGAATCAATGAGGAAACTGGCCATGATTCAAGTGGACATGCAAATCTTATAATGAAAACCGCCCTTACTTCATATAAATGAAGATCCACTAGGCTGTTTTTTGATCACTTACACACAAAATACCCTACAATTTGTTCCATTCACAAGTATAAGATCTATCCTATGATGTGGGAGATAAGATTAAAAATCAGTGGTTGAAAAGCATTTTTTCTACTGTGAATAAGTAGCATGGTGCGTATGTATTTTGAGAACCAAATACTTATCAGATCACTAACATGCTATGCATTTAAAAGACAGTAGTTAGTTAGGAAGTATTACTACACTTGTCAATTAATATTTTAATCTTCTCTCAGTTGAACCAATGTTTTTGTTTTTCTGGTAAATGATGACAACTTTTTCTGATTAAGGAATATATACTCTTCGTACAACACCTGTAAAAGAAAAAAAAAATTGTCCCCAATCCCACCAAAATTGAGATTTCCTGGCAGTCTTTTCTATGCATGTGAGTTTGTACACATATAAATGTACAATTTTTGCACTTAATTATATACATTGTGTGTGCAATGTATATTGTTCCTTTACCATTACAGAGTGAAATTTTCCCATTTTTCGGAAAAGCAGGTGCTCAATTATCCTAATAAAACATGTAAGCATGATTGCTGAATACATTTCAGTTCAGATTGCAGAAACCTTTATGAGAAATTTAAGAAGAGTAAAGTGGTTACGTTACCTTTCCATCATGAATATTATTTATGATTATTTTTCTTACCTATTTCCATTTCGGTATATGGAGTAAACAATTTCTCCACAACTGGTTCTAAATCTTCTCTTGCTGTTTTAGAAGATGTACAAGTCAAATGAACCAAATCTGTTGGAAAAAAAATAATATTTTGACTTCCTGCTTATCACGAATTTCACTGGGTACTCATCCTCAAGGCGGTAAGCTAGTTACATGGGAAACAGAGAGCTGAGCAAGCTATGGCCCGACTTCAAGGAGTTTATAATCTTGTGATGGGGGACATGTAAGAACCATAACAATATGCTGTGTTTGTTAACTAAAGCTAAAATATATGTTAACTAATAACTATGACAGAGCATACTAAAGCCTAAGAAGAATTAGCAGTTACTGGTTCATTTTGTAAAAGCAGCAGAGTAGAAAAGCATAGGAAAGCATTTATTAATAGAAAGAGCTTCAGTTATCCTCATAACAGTCCCAAAGAAGGCTGATAAAGGATTGCTAAGCAAAATAATTGTGTAAAAAAGAAGGAAAGTGCAGTATTTATTTACCTAGAGAACACTTCGTATTTGTCAGACAGAGGAACCCATTTATACAAACTTTACTAAGTTAACAACAAATCATCTATTCATTGTAGGGTTCTCTAAGAAACTTTTGGAGGAAACACTGTTGGCTTAGTTTGAATCACCTGTACTTGAAAAGTTCATAAAATAGCACAAGTTAAAAGAGTCGACACTATTTTCAAAAATTCCAAGTCACTTCCTTTTGCATTTATAAAATCATGGGGCTTGGACCTCAGAGAATGTTTGGGTTAGAGAATATCATGTACCAAAAATAGCCCTTCAAAAAAGTGAAACACTGTAGCCTAATGCATTTAGAATTCCTAAAGGCCTGCACACAGAGTTTTATAAAAGAAGAATGAAAAGTTCTATGTACTGAAAGAAAGGACTAGAGGATCCCTACATGGGAGAAATTCTTGTGGTCCTGGAAAGGGCTTGTGAGAGAAAGGATAATGGCAGAAAGAATATATTAGAGAACAGTATATACTGAGAAACCCCTTCCCCAACACACCAGTAGAAAAATATACCTCTTTTCTAAAAGTTCATTTCAGACTGGTAGACATTTTTCTTTAAACTCCAGGAAGACAGTTCAAAGTTTATCATGAGCGCCAACATCAGAATAGGAATCTTGTTATTAAAATTCATTCCACATTCACCTATCCAATATATATGCAAGCAAAAATGGGGGACTGTTAAGAACCATGTATGCTAAGATCAAATTTTGTAGTATTGATTTTTCCAGATCCACCAAAGTAAGTGATATTTTAAGAAGGTTCCTGTTTTATATAGGATATAATAAAAGATCTACCTTATTTAAGCACTGTTTTTACACGAACTTAACAATGATTCCCATTGGTTTTCAGATACGGTAGGATGCATGATACTGATTATTTCAAAAGGTATAATAATCTTCACAACAAAATTATTCCTAATTAGCTTAAAATTTTAAAATGTTATATAACTTTGGTGGGAGGTTTAAACTCTCCAAATAATTGCTGAATTAAACAGTACAGAACTGCAAAGGCAGAAATACCTGATATAACACACAAGAGAAACTGTCCTGTCTCCTCATCCCCAGTCTCATAAAATACCAATGTTCATGTCAAAGTTCTCAATTTTCCAGTTCCTTCCTACTCAATTAATGTGTACTACGGAAAAGGAGGTACACATAAATATAAATAAAAAGATATATTTTGAAAAATACTTAATGGTAAACTACTGGTTCTGTAAATTAGAATACATTAAAGAAATACACTGGAGCAATTATACCCTTTACATTTCCTAACAATATAGCAGTGTTCAGTTCAGAGAGTGGTAGCAGAAATTCCTAGTAGTGAAGTCAGATAACCACCTTGTATTGAATGATTTTTATAGCAATTCTTAAAAAAAAATAAATAAAGACATTCATAACCTGAATTCTAATGTCTACAGCTTGACTTTACTTTGATGCTACATTATTAACTGATCTAGAAATTGAAGAGATAAATGGCTATTATTTCTCCTCCACAGCCCACTTTTCCTGTTGCCTATGTCACTTCCTTGTATAGGTTACTCGGGATTTCCTACTTCTTTTCAAATCAGAAAGGTGATGATGTTATTTTTTAAAAATTCAGATTATTTTCAAAATTGGTTCATTAATCTTCATACCTCTTGTAAGCCTTTGTAAGGGCAAGTTTTAGAGTAGATTTTTCTCTTGTCAGATATAATTGTCACTTACAGTGGGTGTTCAATAAGTATTTATGGCTAAATAGAATTTTCTTTCCTGTCATAGACAGACATTAAGTACTCGTAGGCGTAAACAGATATATGTATGCCCACAAATATATTTACGCATATACATGCACGGGGAAATTTAACTACTTTCTTATATGAAATGTAGGAAATTATCTAATCAACCAGGATAGAGGTAAGAAAAGTATCAATGGATAATCCTCAAATTATTTAAATCTGCCTGAGAAATGTTCACTTTTAAGATTTACCTATAAAATTATGAAAATTTAAAAGATTATCTAGAATTGACTGAACAGCTAACCTGCATTTGTCAGACGCTATTCTAAGCATATTAGAAGTATTATTTCATTTCATCCATGCAAAAGCCAACTGTTACCCTCATTTTACGGGGAAGAAAACAGGGGAAGAGTGGAGTTCAGCAGATTTCCCAAAGTCATGCAATTAGTAGAAGGAAGAGCTGGGACTTAGAGCTGGAATTTAAGCCCACTTGGGCTGCCTCTCGAGTGTCTGCTGTTAGTCACAAAATGATGTTGGGTAATTATAATAATCTACTGTCCAAGGTGCAGCCTTTCTTTTTTTTTTATCCTCACCGGAGGACATTTTTGCATTTATCTTCAGACAGAGCAGGAGGGAGAGAGGGAGGAAGAGAAACATCGACGTGAGAGACACATCGAGTGGCTGCCACCCACACGACCCCAACTGGGGCCGGGGACAAACTGCAACCGAGGTACCTGCCCTTAGCGGGAACCGAACCCAGGACTCTCTGGTCCGCAGGCTGACGCTCTAACTGCTGAGCCAAACTGGCCAGGGCAAGGTGCAGCCTTTCACATAAAGCACCAGCAGTCATCAAACTAGGATGTATACAAAGATACAATAGGACTTTTCACTAGGTACAATAGCTATAAGGAAGTCACTGTCAAGATGCTCAATCCAGCCTCCTTCCACTTTATTAAGCAATGCATTTCAATAAATTTTTGTTTCATAATCCTTTATCAAAATTATAATTATTATAGTTTGATTATGTTTATACAAAGAATTGTATTGTTGAATCCAGAAGGTTATTGTCCAAGAATGTTTTTAAAATAATTCTATTTCCATGTATTTTTTTTTAAATGGGTAATAGTGGGTATCAAATATCTCTGGTGCTTAATTCAATTGAATACATTTTTTAAAGTGATGTTATAGTTTTACTATTACACAGCAATTTTTATAAAGTTAGAAAATACATTCTTGGCAATTATTTGAATATGATGAAAAACTGTATATGTCAACTTATACATGTTCAAGGGGTACATGAGAAAGTTTGAAGGCCTAAAGCATTAAGGTAATCACAAAAACAAACTTACAGAACATCACATTTCTACTAAAGTTTAACTCTGTATAAAAATGCTTCTTTACATCCTGTAACTTTAATTCTTCTCCACAGGATTAACCTGCTCAATAAATGGTAAAAATAACCACAAGTTAGATGACATGAGGCAAGAGTTTTCCTAAAAGTATTACATTCATTAGTACCAATTAACACCTATCACTAAGATTTTGAAGATGTAATAAAAGTGGAAATATTAGCCCCTGGCGTCATGTGAAACTATAACGGACTCAAAGAAAATATTTTAAACCCTGACTCTACCGTTTATAAACGATGTTCCTTTTAATTCAGTTAGTAACTACTTAAAGGCTTACTGGGCTAAAAGATAACAAACTGTGATCTCTATCACAATTCCTCTGTCGGCAATATATTTAGATTAGTGTTGGCATTAAAGAAACCGTGTGCTAAATAAACTTTAATCCATAAGGGTAATACTTGAAAAAACTTCGGTGAATGGCATGCCAGTCACAAACAGCTCCACTGAAACAAAGAGCAGCTGACGTCCAGAAGTCGACATCATCATCACCAAGCTTGAAATAAGAATACACTTTCAGTTCGCTAAAACTGGGTTTGGAACACTGACCTGTCATATCATCAGCTACTGCTCTCTTACAATTTGTATTTTTTTTTAAACACAAGAGAAGTGGGATTTCTACTTAGATTCTGTACAACAATGAGCACATTTCAAAGTGACAAAAGTGACAAGTCTAATGTACAGTGGCATAGCAGGGTGATAGAGTAGAGTAGAGGATGGTCAGGCAGATCTGGTATGACTTTTGCTCTCTGCATCTACTTGGCCGAGTCAGTTTACGTCTCCGGCCTCAGCATGCTCACGATTAAATGAAAGAGGTGGAATTAAGTTTGTCTATAAGACCTCTTTCTGGTTCTCAAGTTTTATGAATCTAACTCCTTACTCATCAGCCATGCTTCTTTCAATGATGACAGATTTTAAACCAAAAGCTGATGGCATTACAAATGGGAATGTAAACGTGAAGTAAATGCTTGCTGAAAAAGGTAGGAAATTTATTCCTTAAGCTTCTGAGATTATCACACACCACAGTCGTTCACGCTATACAAGTAGGCATCAATTGTTCCAAATGCATTTAAAGAAACTTTATGTATGGACTAGGCAGCAAATGAATTTCGTCACACAACCTAAATAGGAATACATAATTTCTGTATATAGGAATCAATGTGGCTCTTAACTTGTCTTTCATATAGGCATAAAGGCCAAATGTAACTTATGTAATATAGTCCCTAGAAGAATATATGACTGTGTCAATAAGATACAAAAGTTCAGCAACACATTTTCTTTATGGTACCAAGTAACAAACTGAGTTTGATGACCTGTGGGCACACAATTTGATTTTGAATCCACCATGAAAAATTCCAGAGTAACTCCAGAGTCAGCTTGTACTTTCTCAATAGAATTTAATGAAAAACACCTTTGAATGTCAACTTGAGATCACGAGGAAAAAATGACTTTACTTGTAAAATCAAATCCATGCGTAGTGATGCTACTAATAAAAATAATTTATATAGTCAGGTTTTCAAAAAACAAATAAAACAGGCACCAATGATTGTTTCAAATAATTATCTAAACTTATTTTTATGAAAGGCATATAACATTTTCTTTATAGGGTCATAAAAGCAGAAAAGATTATATAAACCAATATCTACATAATATTCTTTTTGTTGTTAATCCTCACACAAGGATATTTTTTCCACTGCTTTTTTTTTTTTGTCAGACAGTGGAAAGGAGGGAGGGAGGGAGAATGAGAGAGAGAGAGAGAAACATTGATGTGAGAGAATCGAACCTGTGACCCTTCAGTGCACAGGCCCATGCTCTAACCACTGAGAATACCAGCCAGGGCCATAATATATATATTCACATTATATATTCACAAATATATAATCATATCAGAAACAAATACCATCCTGTGACATCAAATCCCAGAATAAGACAGCTGTTACTGACGAATTATTATTTATTTTTTAAGTATGTTTTCATTCATTTTTTTAGAGAGACAGGGAGAGAAATACTGATGTGAGAGAAAAAACATCCATCAGCTGCCTCCTGCACGCCCCCTATTGGGGATCGAGCCCGCAACCCGGGCATGTGTCCTGACCAGAAATCGAACCAGGACCTCTCAGTCCATGGGATGATGCTCAATGCACTGAACCACACTGCTGGGCTGACAGATGATTATTTACAAACAAACAAACAAACAAACAAAAAAACAGATTTCAAAGTGCCTAGAATGTGAAAAAGTAAAGTGTGTGACCCTAAATATGAAACAGAAGGGTTGCAAAGATAATGTTTTGCTAATTACAAATTATATTAAAAGAAAACAAATACTGTATTAGATTCATTTAGGATATGAGAAAAGATAAGTAGAAAATACAGATGTCAGGTTTGTTCTAAAAGATGACTATGTATATAAAAAATACAACTTGTTCAGCTTTGGAAAACACAATAAATAAATTTCAAATATTTAAAAACTTCAGTAACTTGAATCACATAAGCTGAGGGGAGGGGAACTTAAATTGATTTACAGATTTCAAAATATATATAATGTTACTATTTAAAAAAATAATAACTAGGCTAACTTAGGGTTGCTTAGGAAAGCCCTACATCAATGGATAACAATGATTTGTTATCCGTGTATCAAAATATCAACTTAACCAATACTGACTTCTGTTTATACTGCAATTAGAGTAACATCTTACTTATTCAGAGTTCTTCTACCTACAGCCAAGAACTAGGAGGTATATCCCTAACCCCCTAAAAAGGGCTTTTCAGCACTGGAAGTAAATGTTATAATGCCCACAGACTAACAACCACAAGCTCAGAAACTGGTTACGTTAATATTACCTGCAATTTCAACAAGTTTGGCTGTCTTGTTTCCTGGCCCTGTGCAGATCATAAACAGCAAACAAGGGGGGAGGGAGTTCAGTAGAAAGTGCTGCCAGAAAAAACATCCTGACAGCTGCATAAAAACAGCTGGAGGAAGACATATAAAATGTAGATGCAAGAAATGATAAAAGCATGACAGTATAGGGTCATTTAGCATAAGAACAAATAGGCCTCCACACCTCAATAGGCCTCAAGGACATCACTGGATTACAATGCTATATAATAAATAATGTTCACAATATTCCTAAGTTATAAGAAAAAGGTTAAAATAGGTTTCATATAATCAGTATAGAATGGCAAGGAAATGTGTGAGACATACTAGAAAAATACTTATTTTTAAAAAAATAAAACTTTCAATCCTAAAAGAATACATTTCAGCTATCTGAAGAATATATTTGGGGAGACTACAGCACACGATGGGGTGCTAAATAAATGATATATCATTGATAGGTGTTTACATGCAAAGGGGTATTTCTAACTGGCTCTCAAACCTTTCCTATTCAACCTCAATTACACTGTAATAAGAACTCATTTAAATAAATCACCTAAAATACTTTTATTTTGAACAAATGGTATTTCTGGTTTTTCTTAGAAAGCATTTCTGCTAGGCATTTCTGGTCCATATGTAGATCAGAAGTCTGTTTTTGGAGCAGGAAATTATTCTGAAATAAATGAGGGACAGTCACTGGCTCAGGGTGTCTATCCATCCATGTTTTGGACAACACCTCTATGGCTCCTAGAGTTTTCTTCAACTGTGGTGATTATTTTAAAGTGAAAACTAGCCCTGGTCAATAGCTCAGTTGGTTAAAGCACCATCCTGATAAGTCAAGATTGCGGGTTTGATCCCCGGCCAGGGCACATACAAGAATCAACCAATAAATGCATAAATAAGTGGAACAACAAATTGATGTTTCTCTCTCTCTCCCCAACCCCTTCCTTTCTCTCCCTAAAATCAATAAATAGCCAGGCTGGTGTGGTTCAGTGGTTGAGGGTCAACCTGTGCACCAAAAAGTCAAAGGTTAGATTCCCAGTCAGGGCACGTGCCTGGGTTGTGGGCTGGATTCCCAGTAGGGGGTGTGCAGGAGGCAGCCAGGCAATGTTTCTCTCTCATCGATGTTTCTATCTCTCTCTCCCTCTCCCTTCCTCTCTCTCTAAAAATCAATTTAAAAATAAATAAATAAATAAAAATCAATAAATAAAAATTTTTTAAATAAAATTATAAAGTAAAAACTAATATTTATTGAACACTTAAAAATGCCATATACTGTTCACATGAATTTGATCCTAATAATAATCCTGAGGTAGGTACTATCATTATTCCTATTTTTTAGATAGGGAAGGTGAGGCAGAGAGATTAGGGAACATGCCTAAGATCAATCAGCTAGCATGTAAATGGGCTGGGATTTGAACTCGGCCTATGCTCAACTACCACACAACAGTGTGTCTTTAGAATGCATCTTTTTAATTCAACGTTCAAGTGCCTTTCGTATTTATCATCCCTATGCCACATGAAGGTAAACTTCAGTTATACACTTAGGGACTTATGAATTCTAAATCAAGCCAAATCTAAAGCAATGCGACATCCATGAAAACTCATTAGAGAGACTAAAAAGTGAAAGTGAACTGAAAGTATTTTAATATCTTAATGATATTATTGGCCACATACTTAAGACTATACAGTGCAGCATTTGCCTAGCATAGGATAAAAAAATAAAAAGTCTAAAATGTGCAATTTGTAAAAAGAAAAATTGAAATTGTTGAAAAACTGAAAATACTGAATGATACTGGGGTGGGCGAAAGTAGGTTTACAGTTGTGAGTACATGAAATAGTTTATTCTTGTATTATTATTTATTAATTATTGTATTATTGATTTGTATACAACTGTAGACCTACTTTCACCCACCCCTGTATATTCTATCTTATTACATGATGCCTGAAACAGTAACATAAGGTTTTCTTTAACAAAGACTACAAAATGAAGTTTATGTATTATACTTCACTGAATGCAACACATTAACTGAATAAAATGTAATATACAGTATCATAGTACTGGTCAACCCTGAATTACACCGTAAAAGGCCACAAATTTCTACTCTATTGTCAATGGGAAGAAAGTAAAAGCTCGTGCTAATTCAAGAATGGATGAATTTAGTAGATACCGAACAGAGATAAAGATAAACTGAGTATCAGAATTAGTGAATAAGTGAAGTACTTAGTGTATAACATAAAATCTTCATTAGAAAAGAGCAGAATACCTATGAAAATTTAATTCCTCATTTCATATTTAAGTGGTGTAAACTACCTTTGAAATCAGTATCTTTAAAAGAAAAATATTAATCTTTACATATAGATTGCTATGGATTATGAATAATAGACTTTACTAGATTTAGACATGAACCGAACTCAGTATTTAAAAATAAAGCTTCAATTTTTACTAAAGAATCCCCATCTTTTCCCTAAAAGCCATAATTTTTTAATAAGTATGTCTAACAAGCAAGCTAATTTGTTCATGAATAATATATCTTTAAAATGCATTTTGTTGTTAAACAACTGAACTATAAATCACCCAAATTCACATCATTTACCCTCTATAAATTTCATTTTATTACCTGTGAGGAATGGGTACAAGTCACAAAGTCTCATTGGTATATATTTTGATTATGTTTGATTTATTCAGGTATAACTGCATTAGTTACAGTGGTTGCCAACATTTATCTTATGACTGTTCCAACAGGAAGAACAATGAGTTCATGATTTCATCATTACAACCTCAATTTTTAGGGTAAGCAAAGGAATGTGCTTCCCCTCAGCTGGCAATCCTGATTCTACGCCTGTCATTTATACAATGGAACCCAATTGTATAAATGTATCTAGATGTATCTGTCTACTTAAGTAATTGTTTTAAGTGAAAATAAGTGTCGATAAAAATTACTTAATGATTAAAAAAGTCAAATTTAAACAATATTAAGAATTTATTCTTCCTGAATACTATACATTTTTATTTTTTCATTTCTACAAAACAATGACCACATGGATGATTATAACAGCTCAACACTATAATAAGCATAAATATGAGAGGGTAGAAGTATGATAAATCCACAACATAGCTAATCTAGATATAGAAAAACAAGATCATTCAGACAGAATAGTAAAAATCTTCTCTGAAGAATCCTAATGGAGACAAATTCTTCTGAAGAAATTTTTTCAAATGTGAGTAACGTCAAATTCTATATACTCCTCCCTCAGAAGGTGGGTTCTTACACCATGAATATTCAGCATTTTCAGTTTCTGGTGCTTGAACTAAGAAATAATGAAATTTTTCTGTGAAGAAATAATTATGTAAATTTAAAAAACCTGTTCTACTGTGTTAAGGATATTCTTTATTCAAAAGGTTAAAGAAAAAATTTAAAAAAACTCTTAAAAGAGATTTAGAAACAAAAGTAGTTAGGGAAGAGAACGATTTTGTAACATTATAAGCTAAGAAATATGCCTATAACCAGAGAGTTTCCAAAGAAGAAAATAAATGAGCAGAGAACAGGTTTGGGTACATAAAATAAACACATGGCAAATTTTCTTTTTCTTATTCCTGACTTGAAACAGAAAAAAAAAATGAGAACAGGAAGGGTTGTTAAAAGCTTTCTGTGATATTATCAGACTAGTTCTGTTTCAGAAGACAGGCAAGCTAATCACCAAGAGTAGAACAAATATGACTAGTTGTGACATAAATGACTCAATTAGGGCAGCAGCAGGAAAATATACCATTATAGACTTTTAATGTCCAAATTACAAATTACTCCTTAAAGTCCATGAACAGCACAAAGCATAAGAAAAGGGGGAGGGGAAAAAAAGAAGCCAAACTTTGCCCTGGCTGGTGTTGCTCAATGGTTAGAGCACTGGCCCACAGACCAAAGGGTTGTGGGTTCGATTCCCAGTCAAGGGCACATATCTTGGTTGCAGGTTCCATTCCCGGCCCCAGTTGGGGCGTACACAGTAGACAACCAATTGATGTCTCTCTCTCACACTGATGTCGTCTCTCTGTCTCTCAGTCTCTCTGTCTCTACCCCCCCTTCTGCTCTCTCTCTCTTTTTTTATCCTCACCCGAGGACATTTTTATCCACTTTTTGTTCAGATAGAGTGGGAGGGAGAGAGAGGGAGAGAGAGAGAGAGAGAGAGAGAGAGAGAGAGAGAGAGAGAGAGAGAGAGAAACATCGACGTGAAAGGGACACATCGAATGGCTGCCTCCCTCACGACCCACCAGGGGCCGGGGACAAACTGCAACCGAGGTACGCGCCCTTAGCGGAAACCGAACCCGGGTCTCTCTGGACCGCAGGCTGATGCTCTAACCGCTGAGCCAAACCGGCCAGGGCCCTTCTGCTCTCTCTTAAAAAGTCAATGGAAACAATATCCTAGGGTGAGTATAACAACAACAAAAAAGCCAAACTTTAATTAATAAAAGCAAGTGAATGAAAAAATGTCAGTTTCTATCTCAATGTATTTCTAAATCTTGTTATATATTATATCAAGACTTAGCTGTATTATAACTATTATCTAGGACTTTTTAAATAGTGCATGTTATCATAGGAAGAAAGCATACAAGATTTAAAAATAAACACGAACTTCTCCTTTTATCTAGAACAAGGCAAAAATATAAATAGTAAATTCAAACTTGTCTCCTTCAGTCAACATTCTGGGTGTAAGCCATATGATTGAGACTAAAACACCAAAGCCAGTCAATCTGTATATACTGCAGGTTTTATATTTATAAATTGACTGAACTATAGTAAAGATCAGTGAGATAATTTCATCATGAAAAAAAGTAAGAAAGCTAGAGCTGGAGAGGTCTTTAGAAGAAAAATAATCTTAGCCATTTTGCTTAAAATAAGGTCACATACATTATCAAACATGTATACAGGACAGGTGGCTTTTCCCCTACATGCATGCAAAATCAGGACCATTGAGACTTTTCGATTTCCTTTAGACTAAATCCTCAATTTCTGAAATGTAATTGACATACAATATTGTATTGGTTTCCAGTATACAACATCATGATTCGACATCTATATACATTGTGTAACAATCACAATAAGATAAGTCAATCCAGTTATCCTCTGTCACCATACAAAGTTATTACAATATTACTGACTATAGTGACCATGCTATAAGTCATATCCCCATGGCTTATTTATTTTAAAACTGGAAGCTTGTACTTCTTGATACCATTCACCTGTTTCACCCATTCCCCTCTGGCTACCAGCAATCTATTCTCAGTATCCATAAATCCGGTTTTGTTTCCTAGTTTTGTTTTTTAGATTTCACATATAAGTGAAATCAGATGGTATCATCTTTCTCTGTCTAATTTCACTCAGCATAACACCCTCAGGTCCACCCATGTTGTTGCAAATGATGAGAGTTTACTTTTCATGGCTGAGTAATATTCCATTGTATGTATGTATACACCACATTTTCTTTATCCATTTATTCACCCATTGGTGGACACTTAGTTTGTTGCTGTATCTTAGCTATTGAAAATAATGCTGCAATGAACATAAGGGTGCATGTATCTTTTGGAACTGGTGTTTTTGTTTTCTTCAGGTAAATATCCAGAAGTGAAATTGTTGGATCATATGGTTGCTCTATTTTTAATTTTTAAGGAACCTCCATACTGTTTTCCATAGTGGTTGCACCAATCTGCATTTCCACCAAAAGTACACAGGG
The DNA here is from genome assembly GCA_030848825.1 of Tadarida brasiliensis. Lineage (NCBI taxonomy): Eukaryota > Metazoa > Chordata > Mammalia > Chiroptera > Molossidae > Tadarida > Tadarida brasiliensis. Next base: position 12,565,067 of record CM061280.1, read on the forward strand.
TTCCCTTTCCTCCACATCCTCATCAAACTTGTTGTTTATTGATTTATTGATGATAGCCATTCTGACAAGTGTGAGATGATATTTCATTAGGTTTTAATTTGTATTTTCCTGATGTTTAATGGTGTTAAACATCTTTTTATGTGCCTGTTGGTTATCTGTACATCTTCCTTAGAGAAATGTCTATTCAGATGCTCTGCCAATTTTTAATCAGATTGATTTTTTTTTTCTTTTTGCTTTTGAGTTGCATGAGTTCTTTATATATTTTGGCTCTTAACCCCTTATCAGGGTGCTATGCTTTGTGCCTGTTCACAGACTTTCAGGAGTGATTTGTAATTTAGACATTAAAAGTCTTTAATAATGCATTTTCCTTCTCCCATTTGATAAATTTCCTTTTCATTTTGATAATGGTTTCTTTTACTGTAATTTGATGTAGTCCAATTTGTTTATTTTTTCTTTTGTTGCCCTTGCCTTTGGGGTTATATACAAAAAAAAATTTGTAGGACCTATCTCAAGGAGCTTACTGCCTATGTTTTCATGTAGCCATTTAATTATTTCAGGTCTTGCATTCAAGCCCTTTATCCATTTTGAGTTAATTTTTGTGTCTGGTGTAAGACAGTAGTCCAGTTTGACAACACCATTTATTGAAAACAATGTCCTTTCCCCATTGTGTATTCTTACCTCCTGTTGTAAATTAATTGATCATATATGCATGAGTGTATTACTTACATCTGAAGTGAGTCTCTTACAAGCATCATATAGATGGGTCTTGTTTTTTATTCATTCAACCATTCTATGTCTTTTGATGGGTGAATATAGTCCATTTACATTTAAAGTAATTACTAAGAGGTATGTACTTATTGCCATTTTGTTCATTGTTTTCTGGCTGTTTTTGTTCCTTTCTTTTTCTCTTGCTTTCTTTTCTTTTGGTTTACTGACTTTCTATAGTGGTATGCTCAGGTTCCTTTCTCATTATCTTTCGTGTATCTACCATAGGTTTTTGTTTTGTGGTTACCATGAGACTGTATGTATAACAGTCTATTTTAAGTTGATAGCACATTTGATTTCATTCTATAACTGCATTTTCCCTTCTCCCACAACATGGTGTTACATCTTTTTGCTTTGTGTATGCCTTAATTAGTTATTGCAGTCATAATTCTTTTTACTACTTTTGTCATACCTCACAAACAAGAACCCCCCCCCCCCCAAAAAAAAGAAGCCCCAATGAAATCCTGATGTCTCTAATCAGAGAAAAGGGAAAGGGGTAACCTAACAAGATGAAACATTTAGACAATAGTTGCTCTCTCTACTTTAGTCAAACACCATCGGAAAAACTGAGGTCCCACACCTATATCTATCATTAAAGGCTGAATGGGGAGTCCAGTTTTCCACAGCAGTTGTGAGGTGTGAACCATCCTAATCCTGTGGTCTGTTTCTATTCTCTGGTCCACCAGACACTTGTGTTTTTCCATGGATTAAGATATAAACACAAAGTATTGGACATTTATCCAGTTTATATTAAGATTATCAAGGCATATTAACTCAAAGAAAATTAACAATAATTAAATCTTATGTGAAATTTATAATTGAAAAAAAAAGTTTAAAAATCAAGACTTCTTTACAAAATATAGAGATGAAGTTCTTGACCTGAAAAACTGCACTTGAGACTCAAGAACAGAAAATGGAGAAATTACTGATTTTTTTTTTTTTTATCCTCACTCGAGGACACTTTTTCATTTTTTGTTCAGATAGAGTAGGAGGGAGAGAGAGGAAAAGAGAGAGAGAGAAACATTGATGTGAAAGGGCCACATCGAGTGGCTGCCACCCGCACAACCAACCAGGGCCGGGGACAAACTGCAACCGAGGTACGTGCCCTTAGCAGGAACCGAACCCGGGTCTCTCTGGACCGCAGGCCGACGCTCTAACCGCTGAGCCAAACCGGCCAGGGCTGATTTTTTAAAAGTTCCTGCTTCTTTGCTTATGAAATTTAAACTTTTATGATATTTGCCACCCGCAAAATGCATATTTCTGGTTAGAATTAACTAATAGTCATGGTGCCACAACTTCCATGTGCCACAACCTCCCTGGTGGGGTGGTGCCACAGAAGTAGGGGGCCAGGAATTTCCTCCCCACCAGGAGTAACAGTCCTCATCCTACATAGTGCTAGTGGAGACTATGGAAGGATCCTGGATTCCTCCTCCTACCCAGCAGTAATGAGGCACTACTCCTCTGCCCCCATGTGGTGGTGTCAGAGGAGGCTTACTGGAGAGTCAGGCCTTTTACCATTGCTTGAGTAATGAGTCCATACTCCTCTCCCATGGCGTCAGTGAAGGCCAGGTGGGGAGCAGTAACAAGCTGGATGGAACCAGTGGAGGCCCAGTAGAGAGCCTTCACTATAATCACTCAGCAGTAATGAGGAAGTTTTCCCACCTCCAGGTGCCAGCAGAGGCCAAGTCGGGGATCAGCACCCTAACAGTAACAAGATGGCACCTCCTTTCCCCACCAGAGCAGTGGCAGAAAAGGCCTGCTAAACAGAGTAAGATGTAAGCACCATTATAAATGAACACAAATGCCTGCGTATCAATCCAAAATTATTCATTATACTAAGAACCAGGAAAACCTCAACTTGAATTAGAGAAGACAATTAAAATATGCCAACGTGACACAGCTAATGAAGTTATCTGAAGATTTAAAACAGCCATCATAAAAATGCATCAATAAGCAATTACAAACATGCTGGAAACAAAAAGACAAAGGCTCAGCAATTAAACTGAAGATTTAAAGGAGAACCAAATGGAAATTTTTAAACTGAAAAATACAATATTAAAATTTTAAAAACTCAATGTATGGGTTCAACAGCAGAATGGAATGGATGGAGGAAAGAATCAGTGAACTTGAAAGCAGAATCACAGAAAAAACACAACATGAACAAAAGAGAGAAAACAGATTATATAAAAATGAACAAAAATATGTTGTTTGTTTTCTTGGTGTTCTTTGTACTATCTTATTATTGTTACCACTCTGGCAAAATTCCTTTGCATAATCCAGTATGACTAGCATGGATAGATTGCTCTTAATAGGTACAAGACATATTTTTTAAAAAATTGTTATTGACCTCTTCCAGAGAGAGAGGAAGGAAGGAGAGAGAGAAACATCCACGTGAGAGCGAAACATTGATCAGCTGCCTCCTGCATGTGCCCTGACCCGGAACTATCGGCAACCCCTCGGTGCACTGGATATCGCCCAACCAACCAAACCACACCGGCCAAAGCAATATTTTTCAATAATAACAATAAACAACCTAAGAGACATGGGGAACTATAGTGAATGATCTAGCAGTCATGTCATAGGAGTACCAGGAGAAGAGAAAGAGGGTGAGGTTGAAAAATATTCAAAGAAATAAAGGATGAAAACTCCCCCAATTTGTCAAAAGACATAAACCTGAAGATTCAAGAATAAATCCAAAGAAATGCATGCCAAAACACACCATAATCAAACTTCCAAAAATTAAAGACTAAGAAAAAAATCTTAAAAGCAGCCTGAGAGAAAAAAAAAATTACCTAGAGGGGAAGAACAATTCAGATAAGAGGATATTCCTCATTAGAAACCCTGGAGGCCAGAAGAATATACCTTACCATGGAATACTACTCAGCAATAAACAGGAACAGACTATAGATACATGTGACAAGTTAGATGAACCTTAAGGAAATTACATGGAGTGAAAAAAGTCAATCTTATAAAATTAAAATTACATACCATATCATTTCTTTTATATGCCATTCTCAAAAATGACAAAATTATTGAGATAGTAAACATATTAGTGGTTGCCAGGGATTAGGTAGTGGGTGTGGGGAGGGGAGAAGATGTCTGTGGCTATAAAGGGACAACACTAGGGATCCTTGTGGTGATGGTCACAAGAATCTACACACATGATACAACTGCAAACACACACTGTACCAATGTCAAATTCCTGGGTTTACTATTTTAATATAACTTGGTAAAATGTAACTATTGGAGGAAACTAGATGAATGGTACATAGCATCTGTCTGTACTATATTTGCAAATTCCTATGAATCTACAATTATTTCAAAATTAAACACACTACACACTTCGACCTGGTAATTCCACGCAAATATTTTTTAAAATAATAATGGATGCTCACAAATATTTACTTATAAGGATGGATATTTTATGCAATACTATTAAGTAAAACTTTTCATAACACCTAATCTCAACAACACAGGGTTAAATAAGAATGTCATATCCACAATCACTGAAAATAGTATCGTAAGACACGCAAAAAGATTTTTGTTGTATTAACTCTTTTTAAAAAGCAGATTATAAAACAGTATATAAAATGCACTGCATTTTTATGAAAATATATGTATACACACATAAAAAACAACAGTAAAGAAATATATACCAACTCTTTATCATCATTAGGTAGAGGGATTATATTAACTTTACTTTGCTTTTTACTATCTTCCAAATTGTCAATAGTGAATACATATTATTAGACTGGGGCTACAAAAATATTTCACATGGAAAAATAATTTATAGAAATATATTTACAAAAATAATCACAAATATCAAATAAATGTAATTTAGAAAACCAAAAATGAGTGAAGTTTTATTTTATTTTATAACTAAGACCACTAACACACACAAAAGGACATGAAAAACTCGTTAAAGTAATAGGGGAAAATAATGATAACTGTCACAGGAAAGATTTATCTATATCACAAGTCACTGTAGAAGAAGGAAAACCTTTCTGAGCTACTTTGCAAGTGGAAATTTAGTATTACAGCAACATTGGACAACTTTTCTTTTCTCTCCCTGCTGGCATCAAACTCCCACTTCTGTGTTCCCGCATTTTTGCATTTTTTAGTAAATAGTAGCTCTATACTTGAAAACATAGTCAAGTTTTCCTTGACTATGCCAAACCAGATGAGTCTTCTGCTTCTCATAATTCCTATAGCAGTTTGAGTAAAACTTTACAAGTTTACAGAATTAAAAATAATTCTAGCTAATATTATGTTTCCCGCCAATGAATCTCTAGAGAGTCCACTGTTTGTTGGTACCTCTCCTGTGGTACTTTCATATTCTGCCTTTTAGAGCTACGTTCGTGTTTGTCTGATCTGTCCCCCTAGATTGTGAGTCCTCCAAGGTCAGGGCCTAGTCCACATTCATCTTTATCCTGAATTGTACACTGCACTCAGTTAATACTGTCTTGTTCCATTAGGTCTGCAATAAGATTATGAACACTTCAAATCAGGCATGTCAATTTCTGTTTCTTCATAATCCCTACAAATACACAGTTTAGGTCTAGGCACGGTGATGTCTAATATATACTTGCTGATTTCTACTTACTGAAACATCTTTAAGAACTATGTTGCTGAAGTCATAATATCTGACAGTGCTGGAGACAGAAATGTTGATACATATAGGAAAAAGAACAGGTAAAGTAGTCTCTAACTTTAGTCTCAGTAAACAGAAACAGAGAATTCACACACATGGTAGAAGTTCAATAATGGGATTAAGAATTCTAAGGAAAAGTAAACAAGGAAACTAGCAGAAAGAAAATACATTTTTTGAAAGTATGCTTCCAATAAGCTTAAGAAAAATTACAAAAAAAAAAAATTGGCAAGTTACAGAAATTCTTTCACTGGAGAACTTAACAATAGTGCCTGTGACTATTTAGCCACAGAAATGTTCAGAAGCAAGGGGAAGGTATGAAATGACTTATTGTATGAACATACACTGTGTGAACAAATACTGTGAATGAAATATATATATATGACAAAACTCTATAAACACAACCCTGACAACTGTAATAATAATTGCCCTCTTTACTTCCTAAACAAACACAAAAGACAAATAACTAGACTCTATGATGCTTACATGTGCCTTTCATGCATGTCATTGTTGAAGAACATAACTCAATGACCCGGACAGCAGAAGTTCCTGGTTCCTCTGGGGGCACTGTCAGAATGGAAATCTAAAAAGCAGAAATAAAATATAAGACAGCTGTTAGATCTCATTTTCATTTCTTCTATCATTAGAGTCTAGCTCACATCAAAACTGAGTGTCTTTTTTCAAACACTCACTGATGTTTGAAAACATTTAGCTTGCAAGGATTTTAGAACAAATCTGATATGTCACATGATTTCTGCATTATTCATATATCACATATAGTGCATTCATATAATTAACAGATAATATTTCAAATATCCTTAATATTTATTAAAGCCTTCATTTATTTTCAAAAGATACGATTATGACTTACTACTTCTGATTTATGTGCAGTTCAGTTTGAAATCAGATCATATTAAGTCAATTTTGATTACTCATAATGACTAAAAACAGCAGTTACGGAATACAAAAATATTTTTAAATGTTACAAATTCCAAAGATATTAAAACAAGCAAAGTATATGTCAACATATACACCAAAGTACAGGCAAACATATACCAAAATGTTTTGAAATGAATGGCTTCAAATTAATTTAAGGACTCCATTAATAAAACTGAAAACTTAGAATTAAAAGTGAAACGGAAAATCATTACTAAATATTGTTTACTGATATACAATATGCTGTCCTGGGCACTACTGATATGCTATATGACTTTATATTTAAAAGACTTTAAATGACCATCAGGTCACTGTTTCTCTAGAGAACCAAAGTTTCAATAGTATATCTCAATCTAGTCTTCACTCTAAGGAAACTATATCCTCTCATTTAGGAAATACTTGCCAAAAGGTAAAGCCTCATTTGGACTTTTACCTTTGACTACTATGCTTAGATTTTGACTGGTAATGTCAGATGACAGCCCCCAGAGGAAATGCCTCCAAGTTCTCAAAACAGAAATTCTTTTTTTTTTTAATTTTTTTTCTTTATTGATTTTAGAGAGAGAAAGGGAGAGGGAGAGAGACAGAAACATCGATGAGAGAGAACATTGAGTTGCTGCCTCCTGCATGCCCCCCACTGGAGATCGGGCCCACAACCTGGGCATGTGCCCTGACCGGGAATCGAACCGACCTCTCGGTACATGGGTCGACGCTCAACCAGTGAGCCACACCGGCCTGGCAAAACAGAAATTCTTTTGACAACCATGACTATCTGACTATCATATTACTCATATGTGCATTTATGGGCTTATGGTGTCTCAAAAACTATGTTCTCCATATTCCTATTAACTCCCTTTGCTGCTGCCCATGATACAAAATGTACTTTAGCATCAAAGAGGGAAGAGCCACTAAAATATGCATTTCATGTTGTTATAATTACCAAACGATTAAGACTAAAAACACGAGCATAACTGGAAAGGTCTCTGAGGGCTGCAAAAACATGTAAGCACTTGTTTTGTTTCCTATAACTATTATCTATAATTTTTTAAAACTTGTGATATAATCCATAACCTCGTACTATAGCACTTGCCATCTCCTGAACTCCGAGACAGTAACTGTCTTAAATTTCAGAGTATAAACACCATCAAAAGAGAATCCCCTCAACTCTCTAATACCACTTCCATAAAATGTATCTGGACCTATACATATTCCTTCCTCTCTTTACGTCTCATTTTATTTATGCTTCAAAATTCAAGAAAAAGAAACATATAGGAAGCAAAGAAAGGCTGCCCAGACGCACATTTTTGACTGATCACTCTGATGGACGTGTAGAGGATGGATTTGAAGGAGATGAGAGGCAGGGCAACCCTTTATTTATTTATTTATTTATTTATTTAATTTTTTAAATTGAATTTCTTGGGGTGGCATTGGTTAATAAAACCACACAGGTTTCAAGTGTTCAACTCTATCACACATCATCTGCACACTAAATCGTGTGCTCATCACCCAAAGTCAAGTCTCTTTCTGGGTCCATTTATCTCCACCTTGCCCATTTACACCTCCCCCACCCCCCTTCCCTCTGGTAAACACATACTGTTGTCTGTATCTGTATTTTTCTTCTTCTTAATCCCTTCACCTTTTTAGCCTAGCAGCCCTCAACCCCTTCCCTCTGATACCTGTCAGTCTGTTGTGTGTCTACAGTTCTGTTTGTATTTTATTTGGTAGTTTATTTTATTACATTCCACCTATAAGTGAACTTTAGAAGGCAGAGAGGATGAATTCCGAACTGGAGCAGTACAAATGGGGAACGAGAGGAAAAGTAGATCAGAGCAAGTTTTAGGAAGTACATTCACAGGACACGGAGCTCAGAGATGGGAGAAGTTGTTGGAAGGATGTCAGTGCTCCCTGTAGAGGCAGGAACGCCAGATGAGTAGTTCCAAGAGGGAAGAGTGTGAGTTTAGATCTCTGTATGTTCAGTTTGACGGCCCTTGGGATAGATGTCCAGTAGGAAATTTAGCATGAGGGCCAACACTCCTGGGAGACACAGAAGTGGCTGCCACCAACATTTATGCAGAGTTGAAATCATGAGGGTACGTGGAGTCAAGCAGCAAGTACTCAGCCAGAGATACTGCGGGCTGAAGCGAGGACTCTCAGGAGCCTCGATATTTACAGAAGACAGAGCCCACAAAAGAAGCAGAGGGCACCCGGCCGGTGTGGCTCAGTGGTTGAGCGTCGACCCATGCACCAGGAGGTCACCAGTTCAATTCCTGGTCAGGGCACATGCCCAGGTTGTGGGCCCGATCCCCAGTGGGAGGCATGCAGGAGGCAGCAATCAATGTTCTCTCTCATCGATGTTTCTATCTCTCTCTAAAATCAATAAAGAAAAAATAAATAAAGAAAGAAAGAAGCAGAGAGGGAGTAGCCAGAGCTATGAGGAGAGACAGGAGAGCACAGTGTCATGGAAGCCAAAGGAGTACAGACTTTCAAGAGAAAGGGAATCATCAACCTTGTCAAATGTACCAGAAAAGACCTAGTGACAAAACCCAAAAAATGTCCTGTGGCCCTGACTATTATAAAGTAATAAATAAACTTAGCAAGCAAAACTGTGGTAGAAATGTGAGGGAAGAAGCCATGTTGGCGTAGAAATGAATGAGAGGTAAGGAACTGGAGGCAGCAAGTATAGATATTATCTTGAAAATGTTGATAAGAGCAGGAAGAGACTGGATGCAAGCTTGAGACGGGAGCAGAGTAAAGGGAACATTTAATTGTTTATTTGGGGGACAGAAAATGCTAGTATATGTATATAGGTTGAGGGGAAAATGCCAGTAGTAGGGAGAGGCTGAGGATGCAGGAGAGAAAGCAGGCATGCTGTGTGTGTGTGTGTGTGTGTGTGCGTGTGTGTGTGTCTCAAGGGCTTGGCCTTGGACAAGGAGGGGAGCCCTCAATCTCTGTCCTGGTGTATGGAAGTTGTAGTTAGTGGAACAGTATGTCAAGGGCCACTGTGTTCACAAGGTGGCCTCACTTTTGTCAGTGAAGTGGGGATGGTTTAGAGAGAGAAGGGTGGGTAAAACAGTGAAGACCTGAATTAGACCCTGAGGGGAAGGGGAGGGGAGCTGTCTCAAGCCAGTGGAAGAGCTAACCAGAGGTAGGTACTCAAGTCCAGCTGAATGAGGCTGTTGCTCCTGACACTGTGGCAGTGCCAGTCGGCCTGGCTGTGTGGTTTTCTCAAGAAGCCCTCAGTGATCCAGATGGAGATTATAGCCTCATCCAAGTGACGGGATTTTCCTCCTCTGTGGGTGCAGTGGAGGAACATGACTACATGGGAACCGAAGGTGTTGGCGGAAGGGTTGTTGAGATCTACCATAGGATCTAGACCACAGAAAAGGAAGAGGGCAGAAGGGAGCTGGTGATCTGGGAGGAAACGGAAGGGATGAGGAATTTCAGGTCTCTTAACAGGTCATTGACCAGGTGAGGCGGGGGTCAGAGAATGAAAGCTGGAAGGGCAGGAGCAGATTAATGTCATTGTAAATACATGACCTCCAGGCTCAACTGGGCCATTAGCACTATCCAGTCACGTAGCCATGAAACAGGTCACTCTCCAACTCTCCACGGTGATTATCTGACATCTTTCCCTGAGCTCTGACCCATCCTCACTCTCACATCCCCATTCTGAGGAGATTACCTCACCTTGTAATTTAAAAAGTAAATGGAACCCATCAGATGGGAACTCCCAAACCTACAAAGGGTCCTGCATTCACCCTCTTATTTCAAGGTGTCTCACATCCCACCTAACAGCAACGTTTTTATCTGTTCTCTGAATCCCATCCTCCTTGGCCTTAACCTGGACCTTGCTGCATCAACAATACTCTCTTTCTCATGGGTATCTTCAACCTCACTCTCCCCACTGGCTCAATATCATTAGCTGAACTATACACTAAGCTTTTAAATATAAGAGAAGCCCTCTTTACTTCCCCATCCCTCTCTTATTGTTCACAGCTTAGCTTCTTCAGTATTGTCTGTTTGCTCTCTTTAAAAAACATTTTTTTTTCTTTATTGATTTTAGAGAGAGAGGAAGGGAGAGGGAGAGAGATAGAAACATCAATGAGAGAGAACATCGACTGGCTGCCTCCTGCATGCCCCGCACTGGGGATTGGGACCACAACCTGGGCATGTGCCCTGATCGGGAATCAAACCGGCGACCTCTTGGTGCATGGGTTGTCGCTCAACCACTGAGCCACACCGGCCGGGCTGCTCTCTTCACATTTCCTGCCTCACTGTTATTCATTCGTCAGCCGTCTCACAAAGCTCATGGTTCACTGGGAGATACAGAGGAGTCACCTGGTAAAGACGGGCCAGTGTGATGAGTGCTGCCATAGCTCCTGTTAACCCCTTACTCACATTGGTCCCGTTGAACTAGTTGCTCTTTATTTGTGTGTATCTGTATCCTCCAAACGGCCAGCTATGCAGGCAGAGATGCTACCATGGTTAGCACGCTGGCTGGCATGTAAAAAGCACCTATTGTTTGCTGAATGATTAAATGAAAGAACTGAGGTTCATGCACATAACAAACATATTCATTTTATACAACTGAAAGTTTCCAACTTAAGGAACTGTAGGGACCTATTTTTAGTAGTTAATATATAAAATAGGTCAGTCACTGTGAAATATGGTCAGAAGGGGAAGGGGGCATACCTCTGGAATTTGGGTGAACAGACGGAGGGAAAACCACAGGTAGAGAGACACTCCTAGAGAATTGGAGATGAGGAGGAAGAGGGTACTGACATGAACAACGGCAATAGAGAAATATCAGAAAGAAAAATGTATGTTGAGACTCATTCATGCCGGGCCCAGTGTTGTAGGGTTAGTTACCAGAAAGTCTCTTCCTCCAAGATTTTTAAATGTGTTCTCTGGAGATTATCTTTTTCTTCTCATAACTATATATTTTCAGTTTCAAAGAAATAGTTGTTGGAACACTAGGATTTAGTCCAATTTTCCTAGCATAAATCTGTTACATAAAACACAATTATTTGCTCTGTTGGAAGGAAATCTTTAAGAAACCAAGATTATTACATAATCGCCATTGTACATTTTAAAATGTATTAGATGAGTACATATGGCTTAACACATTTTATTTCACCAATATTAATTTACACATATCACCATATAGATTAAATGAGCAACATGTTATTAAGAAGTAGAGGACTAAAATTACCTGCTGATCTGAATCTGCCTGTAGTACAGATCTATCTGTAATTAGGACCGCCCTGGAAATTTGCCTGTAATGCACAAAACAGTTAATCAGTGATTCAGATCGCATGGATAAGTTTCATTTATAGTTATATAACCACCAGAAGGCATGTTTCAAAGATTTAAGTCACGATAAAAGAGTCACCTCCCCAAACCGAGTCAAGTTCTGCTTTAATCTTTTCTTGGCTCATGAAAGGAAGGATATGTGACCTGCAGACAAACCCCAGCTGATGCAAAGGAGTCAAAATTAGGCTAGGTTCCCCAAAACCAGACCCTACACGAGAACAATGGTAACATCTTCAATACATCTTTAGTCTGGTACATATTTGCATCTTCCTGGGACAACAGTTATACAGAAGTGTCAATGTAATCACACAGCTGAATTTTCCCATGATTCCCCTTCCCTTGGACAGTGGGTGAAGTGGGGCCTTACCTGTATTGCACGTGGGAACATGTGTTCTCAGAAAAGTAACTGTCCTCCACGAGGAAATGCTTAGAGATTATTCTCTGACCAAACTGATCTATGATTGCTTTGCATCTACAAAGAAGACAAGCACAGCAAAAACGTTCTCATTGACGATTAAATAATTGAGCAGATGAACATAATCAGCTACCAATTTTGAATGTAAAACCAATTTCTTGGAAGACAAGATTTTAAAATCACCTGCCATTTCACATTTTCGACACAAAACTGACACTAGCAGAATATATATTCTTCTTGCTGTTTGAAGTCTTTTAAACTATAAGTGTGAGCGAGAACTTAAATATTTATTTGGAGTGGCATTATTAATGTAAGAACAAAGTTATGACAACTACATAGTATAAGTTTTTCTAATGTTTAGGAACATAGAAGCTTTTTCCTTTGTTTAGAAAACAGGCTCTTTTTTTCCTTAACGGATCTAAGAAAAGGAGAAGGGAAAAGTTGATAAATATCTTGCTATATCATTCACAGCCTATAAAAGCCACTAAAGGCTTTTTATTTTTCTGTTATGTGTTGCTTTCTCTTTTGTTCAAGAATAGCTCTCTGGTCACACGTGTGATAATGTTTTAGACAAAAAAAAAAAAAAAAGCCTAGAGCTTCTTTTAATATCTGTTTCCACTTTACTTCAAAGGATGATCATAGAAAGATTTCTTTCAAGTGCTGTTTCCAAATAAGGAAAACACTTATGCATGGACATTATCAGGTCTCTGTCATCTGATATGTGTTGGGACAATGAATCACACAGAACCCTTCATTGACCTTCTTTCAATGTGTCTAGATAAAAGGATGAAAATTAGAATCCATCTCCTTGCAGTGCCACAAGTTATAAATGTACTTTATAGGGCTCATTATCCAAACTAATGGACTAAGGGCAACATCCTTGAAATGGACTTACCAGCACTGACAAAGCCAGTATGCAATATTTCAGAAACTATATGCAAATGCCTGCATGTTTGCTGTATCTTTTTATTATGGAAATAGCACAGTTTACTCTTGTCACAGCTTCTCCTTTTGGGATCAGAATTATTTTATTAGAAACACTCTTATATGTATGTCCTGATAAAATGCTAGCAAATAATTTCAAACCTATACCATATTTTAAATATATTGCTATAAATTAAAATATGCTGTATCACTCTAAAATTAAACCACATAAGAGATATTTACCAGGCATAAAGACATTAAAAGTCAAATGACAAACACCCAAGACCAACGGTGAGATGAATTTAAGGTGTATTTCCTAAAGGCAGATGGTAATATGCTGGTATTCTTGAATAAATGGTGTCCCACTGTTATCGGGACAGACTGATATTATGTTAGATTTATACATAATATATATTTTTATCAATTTACTACATATTAATATGTGTTATGTCACTTTAATATTTGTGATTCTCATATCTCACCTCCACTTCCTTTCTCTTCCCAACTTATTATACCTCCTCACATTTCTTTGAGCTAGAGCTCTTGCTTTATAAAATACATAACTAAATAGATATGAGGTATTTATACCTCAATGCTGCGTTTTCCAAAATAATTACTTAAAAAGTAAAAAGGTAAGTAACTCACTCAGACTCTTGTCTTAAAACATTCATACACAATTTAAAACACAAGGTACTTTAGGCAAAGGAGAAATCTGCTGATCCATCATTCAACATTGTTCCCTATTTGTCCTGAAAACTCTCACAAGCTTTTGTCTTACCTCTAATTCAGAGACTATATAATATAAAGTCAAGAGGGAATAATCTGAGCAGAAAAAAAGAGGGTGTTAAAATCTTCTATATCTTGCCTGGCCAGTGTGGCTCAGTAGATTGAGCATCGTCCCATGAACTGAGAGGTCCCGGTTCGATTCCCGGTCAGGCCACGTGCCTGCATTGCAGGGTCGATCCCCAGTAGGGGGCATGCAGGAGGCAGCCGATCAATGTTTCTCTGTCTCTCTCTCTCCCTTTCTTTTTCACTAAAAAAATCAATAAAAACATATTTTTAAAAAATCCTCTATATCTTGATAGGGATTTGGGCTATACAGATATATCATTTGCCAAAAGTCAGCTAATGAGCACTTAGATTTGGGCACTGCACTGTATGTACATTTTCCATCAAAAGAAAAAAGCTGTACATAAATATTAAACTCTAGTTAATGATCTGCATGCCAAGGTGTTTAGGGGGAACTGTACTTACATCTGGACTTTACTGGGAAATGCTTAAAAAAGGTGAAAAGGAGGATAGAGGGATAAACTTTTGAGTAGATATATGATTAAGCAAGAATACTGAAATGTTAAGCGTAGAATCTAGGTGGTGGATATACAGGTGTTCACCCTGAAATGCTTTCAACTGCGGCATAGATCTGAAATTCACCCTAAAATGTTGGTGTCCGCAGAAACCCTGGACTCTAGTCTCAGTCTTTGCAGAAAGCTCCCCTTTAAATAAACTGCACAGTTAAGCCTGGCCATAAGCTATGGAGAACTCCTTGCTTTGTAAGAATCCAAACTCTAATAGGGCTGCTTCGATGGTAGCCACACCTTTGGGGACAGGTAGACGTTGTTTTTAGAAGTTATGGTATTAGAAGGAACTACCAGGGACCACTCAAAATGGAAGTATGGGGACATGGGAATTAGGGAGCTTAACAATACAAGGGCAATATACCAACAAATGTGTCTGTTTATGCTGAAGCTCCTGGATGAGACAGTGATTCTCAGAAGAGGAGGAGAAGGAAGCAAATCAGAATCACACCTGGGGGACTTTTTCCAATTACAAGTACCCCTGGAGATTCTGATAAGCTCCCAAATCCCAGTGAAGAATCACGGTCAAGCCGGCCACTGCTACTATTGTATCTCTATGCAGTGCTAGGTGGAGAAAAGTCAAGAGCTATTGCTACAGAAAAAAATATATATATTGATTTCTGCAGTAATTGAGGTTATGGTCACATATGCTCCGTCAGTCTGGTAGATGATAATAACACAACCCACCTGATAGTCTCCTCCTGCAGTACTAAGGCTCTAGGCCCAAACAATTCAAAGCAAGACACATGTTTAAGTAAGTGATGAGATTTGTTTTCCCCTCAGACACTTGACTTACTGTCATATATTTGGCCTAATTGGGAGAACAATGAAGAAAGGAATATTGACTTGGGACCTAGACTTAGAGTTTGTAGTATAATATTAATATAAAAAATTAGATGACATTCAGGTAATGGAAAACAGCCAAATGAAACAGTGCTGCCAGAGACATTAAAATACCCTCCTGCCACCCCCTTCCACGTGAACCTGAGGAAGCCATTAAAGATTAACAGCACTTTGAATTTAGTTGAGGGCCTTGCTGAGCCTCATAAATAGTAAATTGAGGAGGAACATGACAAAGCTGACCATAAGAATCACTGAAGCCAGACGGAACATTTCTAGAGCTGAGCTTTCTAAATCAACAAATCACAATACTTACTCAGATCTTAGTGCAATGACACGCGGGTATAAATAGCGAAATGACGATAAGGAAGAAAACACTCAGCAAGACAAAAACTCTTTATCTGGAATTTGGCCCAGAAGAGAAAAATAACATTAAAACAGGTATCTGAGCTCTATGATCTTCAGAATTAATATCCCAACTAATTGGATGGGAAGGAGTGAAGAAATCACAGACGAAATCATTTTTAAAAACATGAATTAAGGAAATTAGAAGATTCCCAAACATTGAAGGAAACAAAATAATTCTCCCTACTCACTATGCCCTTCCATGATTTCTCAAACACATTAGTCCACATGCTACCTCTTCAATGACACCATTCCAAAACACTTATTACTCATTTCTCTTGGGTAAAAATCCCCTCCAATTAGTTTCAAATACCATTAATCTGTTCTGACCAATCCAAAGCTCTGTATCCATATTTTAAATTATTTATTATCTACTTCTTTCTGGAGAGACTCCAAACGCTTTTTCAACTTAGCATGCCCCAAACTGAGTTCATCATGGTTCCTCATCTGCTTACCCCCTTGGAATCTTGATCTCAGGTAATGACATGACCAGCACTTACCAGAGTTTCCCTAGCTCAGAACCTCTGTTTCCACACCTAACCCGCCAGTCCGTTTTCATTCCACCTTATAAAGATTTCCTGAAACTCACCTCTTCCCTCCATCTCCACCGACACTGCCTTAGACTCTTGTTAAGTCTAATAAGACAATGGACTACTAGCAAGTTGGTAGCTGATTTGCTCAACATAAATGTATGGCATTACAACCATGTGCCAATCACTGTTCTAAGAGGTGAAAATAAAAATATCTTGTCCTAAAGGAACTCCCAATATAATAAAGATTCCGGCACAGGCAATTATAAGACAATGTCCAAGTCCAGTGATAAGAGAACAGAACAGGGCATCCAGAGATTACCGGGGGAGGGGGGAGTGGTGGGGGAGGGTAGCTGCTTTTGAAGTATGAAAACCAGTCAAGCAAGCAAATAAGGAGAACACTGCAGGGAGAGAGGCAGCATGCGCAGGGGTACAGAGGCAAAAAAGAGAAGTACAGGAAACCACAAGCAGTTCACTGTTGATTGACAGTAAAATGGAAGCAGGGGTTGAGGGGAGAAAAGAGATGAGCTTAGAGAGGCGGGCAAAGACCAGTTTCCTAAGCTTCACGTGTCACGTAAAATGGTCATAAAATTTATTCTGAAGTGCTATAAAGCCACTGAAACTTTTTACACAGGGAGGGACAGAGCCAGATCTACATGTTGAACAGATCTCGTTGTGTAATTATCTCCTTAATTTATTTGTTCTTTAATGATCCCCGCTAGACTCTGAAGTCCATGAGAACAAAGACCACGACTGTCTGGCTCTCTGCTGTGTCCCCAGTGCCTGGCACACAGAAAATGACTAACAATTGTTGCACGGATGGCTGAATAGGTGTATGGATGCTGATGGAAGTATTCCATGCATGTGAACAGTGCAGAGGCAGAAATAAAGATACGGAATCTCGAATTTAGGAGGCAAATAATCTCTTTCCATCAAGTAATCTCTGGGCATCCAAATTAGTAATTTCTGCCAAATTACTGCCAGAATTACTAACTTAAAAGTAGCAAATCTAGCCCAGCCAGTGTAGCTTAGTGGTTGAGCGTCGACCCATGCACCAAGAGGTCACTGGTTCGATTCCGGTCGGGGCACATGCCCAGGTTGTGGGCCCGATCCCCAGTGGGGGGCATGCAGGAGGTGGCCAATCGATGTTCCTTCTCATCAATGTTTCTATCTCTCTCTCCATCTCCCTTCTCTCTAAAATCAAAAAAGAAAAAACAATTTTTTTTTTAAAGTAGTAAATCTAGCCCTGGCCGGTTTGGCTCAGCGGTTAGAGCGTCGGCCTGCGGTCCAGAGAGACCCGGGTTCGGTTCCCGCTAAGGGCATGTACTTCGGTTGCAGTTTGTCCCCGGCCCTGGTTGGTCGTGCGGGTGGCAGCCACTCGATGTGTCCCTTTCACATCGATGTTTCTCTCTCTCTCTCTCTTCCTCTCTCTCCCTCCCACTCTGTCTGGACAAAAAATGAAAAAATGTCCTCAGGTGAGGATAAATAAATAAATAAATAAATAAATAAATAAAGTAGCAAATCTAATCTTGTCGTTTATCCACTTAAAACTACCACTGATTACAGTCTAAAGTCCTTAGTATAGCACAAAAGGATCTTCAGTATCCAACTACATTAATAATTGCTACTAGCTAATATGTATTGCGTTCTTGCTATGTTTTTAAAAAGGGTTCTACATGCTTTTCCCGTTCATTTTATATTCAAAATAACTCAACGAAGTGGGTACTGTCATGTCTCACTTTACAGATTAAGAAACTAGAGCACAGAGTGGTTGAACAACTTGCGAAAGTTCACTCACGCAGTAAGTGGGGAAGCCAGGATACCGATCATGGTCCATCTGACTTCAGAGCGTGCTGTACTCTTTACTGTGGTCTCTGTACACAATGGCAGGGCCCATGTTTCATTCATCTCTTTATCCCCATACCAACTAGCATAGGGGTTGGTGAAGGCTAAATATTTAGAATATTATCACTATTATTTTCCAAATCAGACATGCTAAAATAAAAAGTTCACCAACTTTCCTACAATGACAAATGGTATTAAGAATCAATCACCTCATTCTTGGTCCAACATACTATTCACTACTAACTTACATGTATATAGGAAAAATATAGTTATTCCTGACATCAGAAAAAATATATTTCTAAGAAATAGTCATAGGAGGAAATCTAGTGAGACAGCTGCAGTACACAAGGAAAACTAGCCGAAGTAATCAGATTCAGGCTATTGATTACAAACATATCTCACCTAAGGTTATCCACATCCTATCCTAATATCAAATATTGTATTGCTAAATGGCCAAATCTAATTGACAGGAGTTTTACATGGTCAGCACAGCTGCAAAGAAAACAAACCTGTTCAACAAGAATAGTCAGTGTTTCCAAAAATAGCACAGAGGGGTTCAATATTCGAATTTACTGAGAGGGTACAGAAAAGAACTACTGATACCTATATCCTCTGAAAATTAAGAAAGCAGAGCCAATGGATAATATAAAAAAGAGTGCACAATCAACGTAGATGTCGGGAAAACTAAATTATACAAAATGACAAATAAGATTTACCTGAAAATAAGTATTCATTTTGTTACATATTCCATTTCTCTTCTCTCAGAGTTTATATAATACTTTGATGTGTAATCACCAAATTAAACTCAATGCTATGATCATTTATGCTTCTATCATCTCTCCTCAATGGAAAGTGAAAGAAAAGCACACAAAAAAAGGTATCAGTCTTTACTCTTCATTCATTCAACACATAGTTATTGAGTGTAATAGGTGACAGAAACCTGCCTTTGTTCTGGGGATTTAGTTGTGAGATCCTGTCTTTTCTTACCGGAAACTTAAAAACAATCATACAGGGAGACCTGCCTTGGAGGCTGACAGAGGGTTCTGATCTAGTCTGTTGGATCAGGAAATAAACTTAGACCTTAGACCTGAGGCATGAGTAGCCCTTAACTACACCAAAGGGGAGACATAGAAAAATAGGGAAAGAAAGACCATCTAAGACCATAAGGAGACAAATTTTTAATCTTTGCAGATTCCTTGACTAATACTCTAATTAGACTTAGAATAAACAATTATTTGAGTCAACCTGATTCCTTAAAAAGAAATATACACTACATTTGCACAAATATGCGTTCAAGGTTTTCCCCCTCAAAAAAGTAGCCTTCATTTTATAGTAAGACCTTACAAAATACCTCCTATTACTGGCAGGTCTCTCAAACATTTGACTTGGAACAACAAAGTGGTGTTTGAGAAAGATACATTAGCCCAAGTCAACTTCAATCAATGCTAGCTTTAGATATTTATGGAGACTATTTGACTTGATATAATGGATTTTTTAAAAAGAGGCAAAACATTATTATAAATTTGGTAATTATTAGTGATGGTATGAATTTATGATTTTCAAGTATTGGCTGTCTCTGAAATAAAACTTATGAAGGTCACTTAAACAATTCAGTATAGTGAAACTATTATAGATATCATGAATATTATGAATGCAGGTCAAATTTAAAAACCTGTCCTACTATTAAGGAAATAAATGTTTTGGCTTGGAATAAATTTTCCAATAAGAAAATCATTCCTAGAATCCAAAATGGCTGTGTCTTAAACAACCAAAATAAACATGAAAAATATATTCATTAGAAAACTGAAGTTCTAGTAAAATAATACTATAAGTAATAACAGAAGTAGACATTGTGTTATTTCATTTATATCCATAAAAGTAGACACACACAAGTTGTTAATTTTTTTCAACTTCTCACTGGGACTGGAGGTTATCCAATATGCAAGTAAGGCCTACATTTGGGATATAAAATACTTTGAGATCATTTATTTCTAAATGTTGAGGAAAAACTAGGTACTTTCTAGGTACTTTCAGTTAACTCAACGAAAGCATGTCATATCTGGGAGGAGACCTGGAGATTACCGCAGAGTCCATCTAACTCATCTCACAGATAAAAAACTGGCCTGGACAACAGTGACTTGCCCACTTTTATTCATGGCAGTAATGAAATTTCAGCTCTTCTCCCCTTAAAGGGCTACCTGACCACGCATGCCTTAAGAGCTACTAGACAGCCTGGCTGGTATGGCTCAGTGGTTGAGCATCGACCCATGCACCAAGAGGTCACCAATTTGATTCCCGGTCAGGACACGTGCCCAGATTGTGGGCCCAATCCCCAGTGGGGGGCATGCAGGAGTCAGCCAATCGATGTTCTCGCTCATCGATGTTTCTATCGCTCTCTCCCTCTCCCTTCCCCTCTCTCTAAAATCAATAAAGAAAAAAAAATTTTAAAAGTGCTATTAGACAATTCTTATGTTAGAGGACTTTCTGTGAAGATATAAAAGAAATGTTAAATCAGTAGCAGTCTGTCTGCTCTTTCAAACTCCTATGTAATTCCAGCAGATCTGGAAGGTTCATCCTGATGAGGGCTTAGAATGAGTGAAGAGCCAGAGTCCTCAGTCCATCATGAAACACAGGACCACAGGCTCCCTCTCGAACTCTACCTTACAGATCAGTGTTCCTCGGCGTCATCTAAAGAGCACCTACATTACTTCCACTTGGCCTGTACCTTAAAACTGCAAGTTCCCTGGCTGTACACTAAGCACACTATCCCGTTTCACTCCCTGAGGGCGAGGTTAAAAAATCTGTATTTTTTTTTAACCAGTTTATCTGGTGATCCTTAAGCATATTAAAATTTGAAAACTACCCAACTTTGGTCTTTAGACCCTTCGCTGTCATCCATCGGTTGCAACTGAAATCTGTAGCAGATCATAAAGAAGAGTCCCAATGTTCACAGTTTGTAAAAACGAAGTCAAAGTTAAGGTAAATGTAGCCTTTGTTCAACAAATGCTATTACTGTACTAACGTATCCATTTTTTTTTTTTTTTTTTTAGACAAACAAGAGCGATGCAAATTCGTGTCACTAAAAGTAACATGCGGGACTGGAATGGGGCCCAAAAAAGGTACAAGGATCTAAGTAAATAAACACCAAACAAGCAATTCATTATCTGGCTTTCCGTCATGGGAACATGCTCATGCTTCAAAATGAAAACATAAGTAAAAAACTTTAAAAGCCATAAAGACAACTATTCCTTCATGAATCTCCACAGAGCTCTTCAGGAGCCAACATATGAATATTCTGGGCCTTCGGGGACATATTTTTCATGTTTCATTGATGTAGTACCTTTCGGTAAAAGTGCTCTAAGTAGTTTAAAAGCCTTTAGACCATGTGTCTATCTTATGTTACACTGGAGAATTATTTTTCTAAAGAAAATTCACCGTATAAATATTACATGTTCTAGAGTTGACTTTTTTCCTCCACTGTATTTTAAAATACTAGTTATTGCACTATAACTAGTCTATATGAAGATAACAAACATTTTATGCAACTTAGACTATAGACTATTATTGTAACATGAAAGAAACAGCTTAAAACTTACATGTTTAAACTTCCAGTTCAAGATATTAAGGTATTTTCTCAATGAACAATTCCTATTTTTTCTTCCTTTTCATAAAATGTATTGGGGTGACATTGGTTAATAAGATTATATAGGTTTTAAGTGTACATATCTATGATACATGATCTTCATATTGCATTGTGTGCCCACCACCCAAAGTCAAATCATCTTCCCTCACCATATATTTGGCTCCATTTCCCCTTTTTTACCTCCCTGACCCCCTTTCCTCTGGTAACCACCATACTGTCTTGATGAGTTTTCTGTATGCTGTGGAGATTAAACAAAATGCTACTAAAAAATGACTGGGTCAAAATAGAAATAAAAGGTGAGATCAAAAGACATACAGAGACCAATGAGAATGACAACATGACATATCAAAACTTTTGGGATGCAGTAAAAGCAGTAATAACAGGGAAGTCTATATTATTACAGTCCCATCTCCAGAAACAAGAGGGCGCCATAGGTAAACCTGGAACTCTTCTCTTCCCACAACCCCATCAAAATCACAACTAACCTACAAAACAACCATCATTCAGAACCACCTGAAAGCTGACTGAATGGAGGTCCTACAACTAGGGAATTAAGAAAGAAGCCACATCAAGACTGGTAAGAGGGGCAGAGATGGGTAACAGGCTGGCCCCACACCCATGTGTGGCAGATAAAAATCATGATAGATACCTGGGCTGCAGAGGTTCCCCCTGAGGAGGAGGGGTCTTAGCCACAAATGAGCACCACCCCCCCAGCCCAGGGTTCCAATACCAGGAAGAGAAGTCCTCATAACTTCTGGCTGTAAAAACCAGCAGAATTAAGGCTGAGTGAGATGGAGGCTTCTAGAGTCCCAGGCAGCTTATCTTAAGTGGCTTGCACACAAACTTACTCTGGACTCACTCCATTTGAGCTCCAGTGCTAGGCCAGCAACTTGAAAGGCACCAGGGACATACAGGGAGCAACTGAATTGCCTGGCATCAGGACAGTGGCTGAGGGGGGCAGCTTTCTCCCAGACAGAAGTGCTGGAAGAGGCCATTGTTCCTTTGATGAGTTCTCTGCCACAGAGCCCTCAGGTGGGAGCCATATCTAAGAGTCCATCCACCTGGCTAACACTGTTTGCCCCACTCTGGTAATCCCCCGAGGCCCTGCCCCACACCCAACTTTCAGGCCCACCCAAGCTGTTTCTAGTGGCTTTTTCATAAGAATGAACTGTCTTGGCTCATGCTTCCAATTATCTTAAAATCTCTCAAACAAGCAGCATCTGGCCTCAGTGAGCCCCGTAACTCATAACTCACTAAATGGCCCCAGCCCTGGCAGTAGCAGCAGCCATCCTTGGTTCGCAGCTTGGCCTCTCCTGGGTACCTCCAAGCCCAGCACAAGTATCAGCCACCTACAGATCACTTTGTAGCTCACGCTGGGTGGTCCCAGGCAGAACACAGGAAGCAGCTGACCTTGGCCTGCACCTCCTGGAAGGCCCCAGAGCTGGCACACCCAGTAGACAGCTTTAGACCATGACAAAGCACTACTCAACCACCTCCACAAGTGACACACTGAAGGAGTAGACTCAGCGGGCACCAGAGCCCTGCTAAAGCAAGTCCTGCTCTGTGGGATGGGCCCCTGCACAGCGAATCCTCCACAGTGGTAGGTGGTCGCAGCCAGTCCTTGCAGCTGATCAGCCTGAGGGTAAATACCTCCTACTGATGTGCCAACAGCAATCAAAGTTCAACTACAAGAGGAGAGTGTACACAGCCCACACAGGGGGTGCATATTGAGTGCCCAGCTTGGGTGATAAGGGAGGCTGTGCCACTGTACCCTACAGAACACCTACTACATTAGGCCACTCAATGAGGAGACAAAGAAACCTATCCCAAATGAAAGAACAGAACAAAACTCCAGAAGAAGCACTAAACAAAATGGAGACAAGCAATCTACTAGATACGGAGTTCAAAACACTGGTTATAAGGATGCTCAAGGAACTTAGTGAGAACCTCAACAGCATTATAAAAGGACTAGTCAGAAATGAAGAACACACTAACTAAAATGAAGAATAATGTACAGGGATTCAACAGAAGAGTAGATGAAGCTGAGAATCAAATCAGTGATTTGTAATATAAGGAAGCAAAAAACACCCAATTAGAACAGCAAAAAAGAAAAAAAGAATCCAAAAGAATGAAGATAATGTAAGGAGCCTCTGGGACAACTTCAACAGTACCAACATTAGAATCATGGTGGTGCCAGAGAAGAGAGAGAGCAAGAAATTGAAAACGTATTTGAATATATAATGACAGAAAAACTTCTCTAACCTGATGAAGGAAAAAGACAGAGTGCAGAAAAGTGTAGAGAGTCCCAAACAAGGTAAACCCAAAGAGGCTCACACAAAAGCACATCATAATTAGAATGCAAAAGGTTAAAGAGAAAGAGAGAATTTTAAAAGCAGCAAGAGAAAAGCAGTTAGTTACCTACAAGGGAGCCCCCATAAGACTGTCAGCTGATTTCTCAAAAGAAACTTTGCAGGCCAGAAGGGAGTGGCAAGAAATATTTAAAGTGATGAAAAGCAAATACCTATAACCAAGATTACTCTGCCTAGCAAGGCTATCATTTAGAAAAGGACAGATAAAGAGCTTCCCAGACAAGAAAGAGCTAAAGGAGTTTATCACCACCAAACCAATAGTATATGAAATATTAAAGGGTCTTCTTTAAGAAGGAAAAAAAGATAAAAAGTATGAACAATAAAATGGCAATAAATACATATCTATCAACAGTTAAATCTAAAAAACAAAATAAACAAACAAGCAGAACAGAAATAGACTCATAGATACAGAGAACATTTGATGGTTGCCAGATTGGGGTTGGGGGCTATGAAGGGATTAACATGTACAAATTGGTTGTTACAGAATAGTCATGGGATGTCAAGTATAGCATAGGGAATACAGTCAATAATATTCTAATAACTATTATGGTGTCAGAGGGGTACTAGATTTATCAGGGTAATCACTTAATAAGTTAGGTAATATCTAATCACTGGGGTGTACACCTGAAAATAATAATATAATAATGTACGTCAACTGTAATTGAAAAATTTTAAAATAATTTGAAAAAAATATATAAAAAATTTGATGAAGAAAAAAGCCCTGCAAAACTTATTCTCCAAGGCATTTGAGATACTGCTCCCTGGCACATATCCTCAGTTTGGCTCAAGTAAACAACCTAACATTACATCTTAAAGAACTAGAAAAAGAAGAACAAAAGCAGCTCAAGCTGGTTCCTTGAAAAGATCAACAGAATTGACAGACCCCTGGCTAGACTCCTAAGGAAAAATGAGAAAAGACATATATAAACAAAACCAGAAATTAAAGGGGAGAAGTTACTGCAGACACCACAGAAATACAAAGGATCATACGAGAATACTATGAAGGACTATAGGCAGCCAAATCAGTAACCTAGAAGAAATTGATAAGTTCCTAGAAATATATAACCTTCCTAGACTGAATCACAAAGAACTTTAAAATCTAAATAGACCGATTAACAGTGAGGAAATTGAAACAATCATCAAATGCCACCCAACAAGTGAAAGTCCAAGACCAGATGGCTTCACTAGTGAATTCTACCAAATGTTCAAGGAAGATTTGATACCTATCCTTCTCAAACTCTTGCAAAAAAAACTGAAGAAGAGGCAATACTTCCTAATACATTTTATGACATCAACATAATCCTGATACCAAAATCTATCAAGGATAACACACAAAGAAGAAAACTACAGACCAATGTCTCTGATGAATACATATGCAAAAATCCTAAACAAAATACTAGAAAATCAAATACAACAATACATTAAAAAAATAATACATCACAATCAAGTGGGGTTCATTCAGGGGCACAAGGGGCACAACGTTGATCCAATTGAGCCATTTAAGTTTTAAGGCAAAACATAGAAATAGAAGAATATATACTCAGTGTAATTCAGACAAGAGCATATCTTAGTAACTAAATAATAAATCCTAGAAACATATTATTTAAGTATAAAAATGCACAGATACACAGATGATGCTCAGCTTTATAAAAAAAGCAGGTACATTCTAATTTTAATCCTAAACCAGGCTGCAGGTCTGCTGTGGCTGTAAAAGAATTTATTCTCAGATAACAGGGCAGCACAGTTTATGACAACAATCTACCTAAAAACTCATTCAAGTTTTTTCTCTTGGAGTGACATTCATTATCAGCAGAGATTAATCTGATGAGTCTTTAGGTGAGCTCCATTTTTAAAAATGCAATAACAGAGGGCTTTGTTGTCATCTGATGAAAATCAATTAGAGGAGGTAAGGCCACAAGGAAAACTAAAATCACTCATCACCCACCCCCGGCAGCTGAAATGATTTGTCTTCCAAGCTTGGATGATCAGGAGCTATAGTCATATTGCAGGGAAATTAATTTAGTTTCTATATTCTGAACTCACTTTCTTGTTCTGGAGGATCTAAACACAAATTACTTTTAATCAAGGTTGATATGTTATTAACACCAAGGAGGATCTTTGAAGAATCATTTTTTCAAAATCGACTTTAGCATTTTTCACCTGTGCTTGGGTGTAAATATAGGAAGGTAACTTATAGCACCCTTACTTTCTGGATTCTTTGTCCACAACAAGGCACTGGACTGAATGGCGAAGACAATAGATTCCACCAAATACAGCACACATCCTAGGAAGAGAATAGGAAAATGAGAATTAGTATTCTTCAGTTGAAAAAATAAGGTAACATTATTTTCTTTTAAATGTCTTATATTTAATCATTGATCTTACAGGAAAATGACTTTGATCATTTATTATTTTCTCTATCATGGTATTAAGAATATTTCAGAGGTAAGATTAGTAATATTTTGACACAACAGAAGTCCTACTGCTAATAACACAATGTGGAAGCCTAGAAGTATGATCAAACCAAAAGCATCCCTAAGCAAAGCTCAGCAGAAAGGTACTAAAGAAAGGCAGCAGGAGGCTCCAAGTCAGAGAAGATCTGAAGATGGAGGCAGAGATTCTAGTGCTACCATTCCTGGAGGCAGGGAACAAGCCAAGGAATGCAGGGAGCCTTTAGAAGCTGGAAAAGGCACGAACCAGATTCTCCCCTAGAGCCCCAAGAAGGAATACAGCCCTGCCTGCCTACCCATTTTAGATTTCTGACTTCTAGGACTGGAACAAATTTGTTTTGTTTTAAGGTAACTCTGTGGTAATCTGTTATGGCAGCAATAGCAAACTAATGCAAAGACTTGTAAGTATACAGAGACATGATCATGACAGTGGTGGCATTACAGACCAGTGGGGAGAGAATGAACCACTGGGGAAAAACCGTTTTGAGACAATATAGAGAAAATAATTATATCCCTGCTTTACACCATATTCAGAATCAATTCTAGGTAGATGAAAAGCATAAATATAAAAGGCAAAACTTCTAGATGAAAATATAGGAAGATATATTTGGGGGGCTTAGGGGAAAGAAATATTTCTTAAATAAGATACAAAAGGCAAACTCATTAAAAAACTGAGAAAATGGAGTAATTTAAAAGTATAAACATCTGGACAACAGAAGGAAGTGAAAAGCCACAGGCTAGGAAAGATATGTGCAAATCTCTTTAAACTAGTTTAAAAATATCAGTTTGGATAATAATTTGGCAGAATCAAGCAAAGTTGGAGATGCACACATCCACAGTACAGCAATTCTATTAGGGATACATCTTACAAAACCTATTATACATGTATACAAGAAGATGGTATAAAAATATGTGTTGCTGCATTGCTTTTAGACAGCACGGCACAGTGGTTATGTGGAAAGATTCTGACTGCCCGAGTTCATGTCTAAGCTATTCCGTCCACTGGTTGTGTGACTTTTAACAAGATATTTAACTTCTCTGTAGCCTATTTTCTCATCCGTAGGATGAGAATAATAGCATTTATATCGCAGAGGATTCTTCTGGGGATCAAATGAGTTAATATTTATGAAGAAGCTAAACAGTACCTGGCACACAGTAAGAATTACATAAGCATTTGTTAAATAAAATTAGATACTATGTTATATACATCACCTGTGACCCAAATATCTATCAAGAAGAAAATAGACAAAATAAAATGTGCTATATTTCTGTGTAATAAAGAATTTAATCTGGCCCACAAAGAGGTCTGGCCTTTGTCCTTGGCTTCTGGGAGGTGATCCCTAAGTCCTTGAAATGCCAAGCCTGAAATGAGTGCCGTGGGTCACCACCAGATGGTCTAACAAGATGACCACACCAGATAGTCTGAGGATGGGGACTGGCCCTGCTAGAAAAACGCACAGTGTGATCTAGGTTGGAGGCTTTGGGTCATATGGTATCAGTCAACGTCCAGTGAAGCTGGAGACTGAGATCAGCCCCGTGACGGAGCTCCAATAAAAACCCTGAACACTGAAGCTCGGGTGAACTTCCCGGGTTGGCCGTGCACTGTGCATACTGTCACACACCAATGCCGGAAGGTAACACTGTCCTGACTCCACGGGGAGAGAACAACTGAAAGCTCCACTTCTGGAACCCTGTTCTACTCCAGCCAATGCACTTCTTCCCCTGACTGATTTCAATCAATACCCGATCCCTGTAATAAAGCATAACTGTTAAGTGTAACAGCTTTTAGTGAGTCCTGGGAGTTCTTCTAATGAACTATCAAACCCGAGAGTGTTTTGGGGAATCCCCCAAACTTGCAGTGGGTGTTAGAATTGTGGGTGGTTTTTTGGTAACTGCACCCCCTAACTGTACAGTTGATTTAACCTCTCACATTGAAAAATGGAAGACTGTAAGCAATTTAAATGAATGAATTACAATCCCATCTAGCAACACAGATAAATTGCAAAATCATAAAAATTGAATGCTAATAACAAGTTGGGGGAGGATATGTCCAGAGCAGTGATTTTCAATCTTTTTCATTTCATGGCACACATAAACTAATTACTAAAATTCTGCGGCACACTAAAAAATATATTTTTTGCGAATCTGACCAAAAAATCGATGTTATTTTTATTCATTCACACCAGATGGCTATTGTTGTGTTGGCTGTTGTCATTTTTAATTTGACAATCCAAGGGAAAAGAGGTCAGCACTTCTGACTAAATAGTGAGGTATTGCACATTTTAAAAATTCTTGCCGGCTGAAAATTACTGGTCCAGAGTAATATGATTTATAAAAAGTTTCAAAACTTTATATGCAAAATACTATGTATCATTTATGTAAACATATATATGTAGTCAAAGTACACAAACATCGAGGGAAATTATAAACACTAAATTCAGGATAGCAGTTATCTCTGGGAAGGGAGAGAGTGAAAGTCACATGGAAGGTTTTAACTGGTGTTTCTTTTAAAAATATATTGAGAGCAAATATGGCAAAACGTTAAGATCTGACAAAACTGTGAATGGCTACATGATAGTCTTTATGTTACTTTCTGAAACATCCTTAAAATATTTCATAATCGGGCTATAATAAAAATATACATTTATGGTAGGAATAAATGGACATTCTCTAAGTATGGCATAATATACCCACCGTCTTTCTAAATTCAACCATTTTACTGAACATGACTAAGTTAGGATGGATATGATTAGGTAATAATTTCTTCTAGTATAGAACAAGGAAATTAAGGGTTTCTTTCCATTTAGAAATTTACAGTAATGGCACATTAGAGCATGCAAGTAAAAATTCATATGCATGAAAACTGAAAATTTTACCCTGGACACCAGCTACAAGATAACCTACCTTCCTGCTAATCTTGTTTACCAGTCACATATCAAAATATGGAACAATATGTATTAACTATGCTGGTACACCTGGTATTATCTGAGACATTGCACTTGACAGATTCTAAAGAGGGTTAGAAGAAGTCATATTTCTGTTGGACTCTTTAGCTACATTGCCCAAGTTGTATTTTGTCTATTAGTGGTAGGGGAATACTGATAATCAGCCCAGCTTTCACCATCAATTTCCTGTTGATATTGAAAGAGACAATATGCACTTGAAATATTACTAAACCACTAAAAATAAACAGACTGAATGAGGTTAAGGCCCCGAAACAGACAAGCAATTTAAAAATGTGTACACAGCCTGGTCATTATGGCTCAGTGGATTGAGCATCGTCCCATGTACCAAGAGGTTGCTGGTTCGATTCCTGGTCAGGGCACATGCCCAGGTTGCAGGCTCGATCCCCAGCAGGGGGCGTGTAGGAGGCAGCTGATTGATGTTTCTATCTCTCCAAAAATCATAAAAACTATTTTAAAAAATGTATACAAAATAAGCAATTTTATTTGCCTAGGGATATCTTTTCATCATGTGAGTAGTAGCATTAGTGTTTACAACTTCCTCATAAGGAGTTACAGATAAGCTGTTACCAACTGACCTGTCCATATTTACACACACACACACACACACTGGGGAAACAAATTTTAATTATCTTCCCAGATTCCAAGAAAAGCAAGGGGATGAAATTCACTATCAGTTATAAGTTATATAAGGTTAAAAAAAATCAGAAAATGCTACGTCATAGACAATTATACAGTATTATCAAAAGCATGAGAAATCCACTTAGCTAAAATTAAATGTAATTTTCTATAAAGACATCCTTTCATTACTGTTTATAAAACACACTGCTACTTTATCAAGTATCCTTTGGGTTATAATGATTTTTCTATGAAGTTTTTAGGGTAAATAGGACAGCTACAAAATACATAAATATAAAATGCAATAGAGGCATCTATAACTTATTTTAGTAAGCCATCAAAAATTACCTGGTTTTGAACAACATGATTTATTCATATTTTAATATGTTTTATTGATTTTTTTAGAGAGAGAGAGGAAGGGAGAGAGAAAAACAATGATGTGAGAGAGAAACATCAATCGGCTCCCTCCTACAGGCCCCCTACTGGGGATCGAGCCTGTAACCTGGGCATGCACCCTGATCAGGAATCGAACCAGGACTTCTCAGTCCATGGGATGACGCTCAATCCACTGAGCCACACGTCTGGGAAACATGATTTATTAACAGTGGACGTATACCAAATAGAAGAAACACACGAATGTAAAGAATGTTCACAACTGGTTTGTGCAGATGGCGGTGATTATCATACGAGAAGTCCAATAAGACACTGTCATGATAATACAATAAATGTCTTAATTTTAAATGAGAACATAGGAAGTATTTTGTGATCTTGGAAAGATGTCTTGCTATCTACTATAAATTTCTGCAACTGCAAAAGTACACAGTTGCAGTGCACATATGTTTTTCATACTGCTTCTCATTGGCTTTTTCCCCATGCCAGTCTCGCCTATTAGGGGAGATGTGTGTTGTTCACAACGGTGGCATTTGTTCTCTCTCACCTTTGTATTTTCCTCAAGTACCTTAAGTTCAAGTGACAAAAACCAGTGGTTTGTAAAAAGAGCCAGGCAAAATGATGGGATTAATAAAAACTCCTCTGTGTGCTATTCTTATCAGTCATTGTCATACTTAGTTTTTTTTTTTAATTGCTTGGGGGAGGCTACTTGGTAGCAATGGGCCACTGAGGAAACCTCTTATAAGTGGGTAAGAAGCATGATAGCAAGCAGCTCTGGAGAGCCGCATGCAAAAATCAAAGAGCAGCCCTGGCCAGTTTGGCTCAGCTGTTAGAGCGTCGGCCTGCGGACCAGAGAGTCCCGGGTTCGGTTCCCGCTAAGTGCACGTACCTCGGTTGCAGTTTGTCCCTGGCCCCGGTTGGAGTTGGGTCGTGTGGGTGGCAACCACTTGATGTGTCTCTCTCACATCAATGTTTCTCTCTCTCTCTCTTCCTCCCTCTCTCCCTACTGCTCTATCTGAAGATAAATGCAACAAAAAATGTCCTCGGGTGAGGATAAAAAAACCCAAAAACTCAAAGAGCAGTCATTTACATGAGAAGTGGGGAATTATATGAGAAATGAGGAAATAACTGTCGGCTATGCACTGGTCTTTGGGGCACACAGCCAATAACAACAGTGCAAATAACCATCGAGGGAAGCACTGAGTGCTTGCTATATGCCAGCTACAACTCTAGGAGGCAGTTTTACAGACATAGAAAATGAGGCCAAGAAAGGTCAAGTGACTTGCCCAAGGTCATTTAGTAAGTTGTATTGCTGAATAAAAACTCAGGCAACCTGGTTCCAGTGTCTTCTCTGTTAGCCATTATACAAACTGCCTCACTGGCAGTACCGTCCTTTTGGGCATTAAAAGCAACATGGAGCCCGGCCAGTGTGGCTCAGTGGTTGAGTGTCGACCCATGCACCAAGAGGTCGCCGGTTCGATTCCTGGTCAGGGCACATGCCCAGGTTGTGAGCCCAATCCCCAGTGGGGGGCATGCAGGAGGTGGCCAATCAATGTTCTCTCTCATCGATATTTCTCTCTCTCTCTCCCTCTCCCTTCCTCTCTCTAAAAATCAATTTAAAAAAACCTTAAAAAATAAATAAATAAAAGCAACATAGAGTCAGGTGGTCAAAGTTACTCTCAGAATTGATCTCATTCCTGACAAGTTGCAAATATGATTACAGAGAATAAAATAATTCCTCAATTCCTACCCATTCTTGTCTCCCAAAAAACATGTTTATTCTCTCTCTTAACATGTTGCATGGATTATATATAACTTCATTTTACATAGAACATAAACTCATGGTAAAAATAACCATAGAAATACTCATCTTCAGAGTACCTATCAAACTATAAACACTTCGCAGTCCCCATTTTAAAAAGTGATTTGCAAAATATACTGGTAAGCTAGAGATTTTTAAATAGAGAAAGTGTTGTTAGTAGAAGGTAAACAAACCCTTTACCATGAATTTTTGCAGGTAAATAAGGCTCCACAAGACACATGTTTTCTTCCAGTACATTAAATGTCAGCCTAGCGACCCAAAACATGCCTTTAATAACGGGCAACTGAACTACCAAAGACGGTGAATACCGCTGAGATGCCAGTCAGATCCCAGCTTTGGTGTAGTTCGTATCAGCCATCCTGGAGCCTAAAATGCCTAGCAAAGCGGCTCCGTCCACCTACCTTCTATAGAGTATTAGGGGACCTAGAAGCAAACAAGTATATATTTTATGAGACTTAACTAAAAAAAAAAAAAATCTACAAATGCACTAAATATAGTAGGTTGTATACTACCAAGAAAAAAGTCACTACAAAAACACATTTGAAACACTTTATCAATGCCACTAAAAACAGACCAAAGAACAGAGAGGTGTTACGAGAGAATTCCGAGAGACCACTGATCCTCACCACTTACTGATAAAGCAGACGTTCCAAACTCAACAGTAACTGGTCGCATCTGAGTTTCCCGAGAGACAGTAAAGTTGCAGTGATTACATCTCTCTACACAGAGCTCAACTGTGTTCCTTACTTGTTAACTACATTACGATATATACTTTTTCAGAGCACTGTATTTAGAACAACACATTGAGTTTTCTATTATGTTTACCCAGTGCCAAGTGATCTGAAAAAATGTGTGTGGGGAGGCATGTGTGTTTATTTGTATAATACTTAAATAAACATACACTCACTGGAGGGTCCCAAAAGTCTTACTGCTAGTGATGTACACATATACACACACACATACCAGTTTTCATATATATTATACAACACATAGCATTTTATGGGTTACATCCTTAAACTGTATACATCATGTTTACTGGCTACATACTTATATTGCTTAGTAGTGTATACTTAGACTAACATCTTTTTTTCCTTTTCTTTGTTAGTATCTGGTATATTTTTTCTAGCTGGAAGTAGGGAGAACAGGAGTGAACGAATGGTGGGTGTCAGAGGAGAATGGAGCATTTTTGCTGTAGTTGGCCTCTCTCCTGGGAATGCAAAATAGGGAAGCATGTAAGTCACAGCAACATCTCCACTCCCTCCCAAGCCAAGATCCCCTCTACGACTCAAACTACTTGTCTTCCAACTCAGCACAGACTTCCTACTGGCCCCAAACCAAATGTTTTCTTAAGAGTGAGATCTAAACAATAGGTAATGACACCCACACCCCTAGGACACAGTTATATTCATAAACAATCCCAAGCCAGAACTTGCTATAAATTCTTGGAATTCATTCTTTTTCAAGTTTTAGACTAATCAGCAAGACCACCACCAATAACAAAATCCCTCAAATGAGTGCTCCATTACAGCATGGCGTCACCGACAGTGATCCAGTAGGGCCAAAATGGAAGCCCTACCTGATACTGGTCATGGTGATAGAACCCAAGGGAACCTGTACGGCAAGCAGTGATCACTAAAACCGAACGGTCACTAAAAGTCAGATGAATAATGTCAGTCACGAGGTACTGAGCATCACACAGAGATCGGCTCTTGCAGGTGGTCGTGAAAGCCAAG
The DNA here is from genome assembly GCA_030848825.1 of Tadarida brasiliensis. Classification (NCBI taxonomy): domain Eukaryota; kingdom Metazoa; phylum Chordata; class Mammalia; order Chiroptera; family Molossidae; genus Tadarida; species Tadarida brasiliensis. The sequence goes on from CM061280.1 coordinate 12,599,028, forward strand.
TGGACAGTCTGTTTCTAGTCTCAGAGACTGCGCAGGTGCCTGAGTCCCCTACTCCCCATCTATTGACTGTTCAATTCTCAAGGCTATTGATTCTATTCAATTCTATCTATTCAATTCTCAAGGCTACAAAATGGGGATGATAATAATAAAACCTATCTCATAGGGCCGGTGTGTAGATTTTATAAGTTAATGCGTGTGAGGTGCTTATTCTGTGCCTGGCACATCACAAACATTCAATAAACTGTAGCTTTTGTTAGCTATCACCTATAGCAAAGGAGACAATGATTACAGACTGCACTAACTATGTAGGGTTTGTAGGCAACACTGCTGCTACTGTGAGAATCGACCTCGAGGTGTTCAAGGTCTAGTTTCTTCTAACATAATTTAATCAACTTGGGCACCTGCTCAGTTCAACCACCTTCCCTGAAGGGAACTGTGATAGTTCTTTTAGAACTGTTGATGCTAACAAGGATGAGCACTGATGTTAACTTCTTCTTCCCAAATATTTATGAAACTAGTCCTACTATGCACCAGATGTAGTTCTGGGCACCAGGGACACAGAAGTAAACAAGACGAATGGTGTCCTTGCTGACGTGTAACCTGCCTAGTGCATGAGAGAGAAAATAAACAAGAAATAGAATAGAAGATAGTGATATGTGTTCTGAAACAAAACAAAACAAAACAAAAACAGGTTAATGTGAGGGTGATACAGTGGTCTGTATGTTATACAGGGTAATCAGGGAGAGCCTCTTTGAGGAACTGACATTTGAGCTGAGACCTGAGTGACCAGAAGAAATCAACCATGTGAAGATCTGGAGAAAAAATATGATAAGCAGAAGGAAAAGCAAACTGAAAACCTGGATATGCAAACTAGCTCAATGCATTTGAGAAAGAGTGAGATAGCCAGTAGGGCTGGAACACAGTGGAGAGTTAGAAATATAGTAGGAAATGGGATCACAGTGATAGAGCTCTGATCACGCAGGTCTTTCAAGGCCACAATGAGGACTGTAAATGTTATTCTAAGTACAATGAGAAACCACCAGAAGGTTTGAAGCAGGAGAGTGACATGATCAGATTTGTGTGTTTAAAAAGATGAGCCTGGCTGCTCTGTGCAGAATTGTCCAGGAGACAAGACTGGAAAAGAGGAGACCCATCATGTCTGCAGCAGACCAACTGAGAGATGATGGTCACCTGAAGCAGGGTAGTAGCAATGGAGATGAAGCGGGAAGATTGGGGACATATTTCAGACATAAAGCTAACAAGAAATGCTGATGGACTAGATGTGGCAGGAAGATGTCCTCCTGAAGACAAGTTTAATGTCATTCACATATTCATGAGAGCAGCCTCCCCCTGAAATGCATAACAATCAAATGTAACTGCTAAAACGCCTGATACACAGTCTTCCTGTAAGGAGAGCTTGGAAGAGATTCTGCAGAAACCTTCTTTCTCCACCTGGGGTGTAATAATTAGAGACAGCTAACTGTTAACAACCTCAACAACCACTATCTCCTGGCCAGTGATCAAGATTACTACTGAAAACTCTGGGTCCCTAAGCTCTAGATAGAAGGGCATAAGGAACAGATTCATTTCTGTGCCTCCAAGGAGTTGCCGTGGACCCAGAAGGACACAGCATTATTGATAATTCAAGAAATTAGATGGTACAAGTATGTGAGTTCAGTTGGGCCTTTTGATGCAAATTTTACACACACTGAAAAGGTTGTGGGCAGACGGATCGCCCTTTAGGCACTGCTGTCTCTCTGAGAAGGCATAATCATCACGCGTAACTTAGAAAAAGCTCTCAAAAAAAACGATCCATGGCCTTCAGAAAACTCACCCCCAAGAACTGCCTCTAGTTTACAGATCTTGGCCATATAACTAGCTTCCTCTGCTCTTCGTGACATTCTGTAGATGATATATTCATTTTTTCAGGTTTTCCAGCTGTCCTTTAATTTAACCTTCTATAGGAAAAAAATCACAATAAAACTATGTATTGGATGACAGAAATAGATCTGTATTAATAACTGCACTAGGGCCCCCTAGAATAAATTAGCATAAATTACAGAACACAAGCCATCATTCAATCTTTAAAATAAAAACTTCTAAAAATATTGGAGGCTGCTCAGCTGGTGTGGCTCACTGGTTGAGCGTCAACCCATGCACCGAGAGGTCATGGGTTCGGTCAGGGCACATGCCCAGGTTGTGGGCCCGATCCCCAGTGGAGGGCGTGCAGTAGGCGGCCAATTGATGGTCTCTCTCATTGATGTTTCTATCTCTCCCTCTCCTTTCCTCTCTCTCTAAAATCAATAAAGAAAAAATATTAAAAAAATAAATAAAAATACTGGGGGCCAATTTATATGCTTTGGTCGCAACCTAGGTTCCGTGTCTACAGTTCATATGTACAATGGCTCCCTCATTTATATAAGGGCCAAACCACCAGGCCAGCTCAATGATTCTTTTATATAAGCTATCAAAATGACATCAGTAGAACTTGTTAAGGGAAAGATTTCGTGTTTCCTGACTACTCTTTAAACCAATTTTTAAAATTTTTCAGTTATAGCTGACATAAATTTCAGGTGCACAACACAGTGATTAGACCTTTATTTAACTTAATAAGTGATTACCCAGAGAAGTCTAGTACCCATTTGACACCATAGTTCTTAGAATATTATTGACTATGTTCCCTACGCTGTCCTGACTGTTTTCATAACTGACAATTTGTACATTCTAATCCCTTCCCCTTCTTCACCCATCCCCACCCCCCTCTCATCTGGCAACCATCAAAATGTTCTCTGTATCTACGATAAAAATCGAGCTCTTAATAAAACTGAACCTTTCAATTTGAACACTCCAGCTGACAGCTTCACGTTTCTTACCTGCCACGTATCTACTTAAGCACGTACATTTAAAAACAGATCTTTCCATTTCAACAGGAAGCCCTTGGTTCAAACTTTTGGGATGTAGCAAACAAGTCAACAGTAAACCTACTTAGGCTCTCCATGAGATTTCTTTTGCGTAATCTCCTCCTCAGCCTCTTTCTCTGCTTTGATGTTCTGTACCTGATAGATTCACTTCTTACTTGAATAATCCTTACTGAAATCCTTGATCCATTCATTCTGCTGCCTAGTCTTCAAAACTCAAACCGTACCAATAGCACAGAAAATAGGCATCAGTTTTGAATCAGGGCAAAATAATCTCTTTTCCATTTCTAATGCCCTTTGCGACTGCCCAGTATTATCTGGGTCTTTCTGAATGCAGACACAATGCCCAAAGCTACTATCGTCTGAGATTCCCTACATAAAGACTCCTAGATCCCTTTCATGGGTTGAAACATCTGTGCAGAGTCATCTTCCTAGAGATAGTCACTCATGCCATTTTCCTGCCTTCTCACGATGCCTTGTGAAACAGTCCTTCAGCTAACACCCTTTCAGCTTAAGATTTTACTCCCTACAAGATCTCAGTGTCAACTATAAATTCGGAAGCAGCTGGGAGAGTTATTCTGTTGAATCTCTGATCATTTATAAAAATGTTAAAGAAACAAAAACACTAAACACTGATTCTTGGGAGAGCCTACTGTAAAAATCTCCCATGCAACAAAAGAGTTCATTTAAAACACTCGTTCTGTTCCTTCCTTCCTGTGTTTAAACCAGATCTCTACGCAGAACTAAACATTATCCCCAACCCCGTGGAGAGAGGACATTTTTTAAAGCAGTCTTTGGTGTAAGATCTTATCAAAGGCTTTTTGAAAATCTAAATGTTCACTGGCTCTCCCTTGTTCACACCTGATTTATCCCTCTCAAAGAACCCTGTTAGATGGCTGAGGTATAATTACCTCACAAAAATTATGTTCTTTCCTCCTGTGGATTATATGTTCAATAATTTCACCCTTCAGCTATTTATTATAAAATTGACTGTCAGGTCAAATAGCCTTATTTTTGTGTGGTTCCTGGACCCCTTTAAACTATGCACCCTCTACACCTTCTCCATACCCCCCAAATCAACTGATTTCCTCTAACTGCTCCTCCCAAACTACACCCCAACTCAAGACTGACGTTCCCATTTTAAACTGAGATGGTTCCCACACAAAAATAACTCAGGCTTCTGCAATCCCAGATATTTTCACTTTTCTTTTTTACCTTTGTTGGCACGTGTCTATTCACATGGTGAAATAAAACAAAGGATAGTCATTTGTGTTAGGCAAATCCTAGCAAAGGGCTAGGAGCCTTCTCAGGTCAAAGGTTAATGGTACTAGCCTGGGACCGAAGTTAGGGCTGTCAGCGGTGATTCATCTCGGCCTGTGAATAGGACTGAATTTGCTCAAAGCAACCAAGGAGCTACTGCACTGCACTAGTTTCACAGTAGATACTAAATATAAGTCACAGAATTAGCCCTCTGTTAGGCATAGGAGAGGAATGACATTACTAAGTGTAACAACTACAGAAAAATTAAACACTGTATTACCTGGCAGAGACTAGAAGTATTATTGCAAGGGAGTTCAAAGAAGAGACAGGTCAACATGTGTTGGAAGAAAAGGAGTTACAGAATGTCAGAACTAGAGGAAACCTTTAAAACAGCTAGACCAGCCCAGCTTGGGTGGCTCAGTGGTTGAGCATCGACCCATGCACCAAGAGGTCACCAGTTCAATTCCCAGACAGGGCACGCGCCCAGGTTGTGGACCTGATCCCCGGGGGGGGGGGTGCAGGAGGCAGTCAATCGATGTTCTCTCTCATCGATGTTTCTATCTCTCTCTCCTTCTCCCTTCCTCTCTCTCTAAAATCAGTAAGGAAAATTAAAAAATAAAACAAAACAGCCAGACCAATTCCCTGTTACAGAAAATCAGAGAGGTTAAACTACTTGCCTAAAACAACACAGCTTCTAACAACCAGAAGTAGTGGAAGAAGATCTGATGGCTGGGCCTGAGTCAAACCTTGAAGAGGAACAGTTAGAACACTGTGAGTGGGGGCAGATTCTAAAAGGTGGGAAAATGAAAGAAAATGCAGAAAGGTAAAATGTGCACAGCTACCTGAATGGATATTCAAATTGGAAGATAACAGGAAGGTATTGAAAGATAAAATGATTATGGAATCGGGTTAAAAGCATCTGGATCTGATGTGACAGACAACAGAATACCACTGGAAGCGACATGTCAGTTCAATGAAGAAGGCAGGTACTGGGTGCAGGAGGACAGCTATAGGGGTTACAGCAGAAATCCGGGAAGTACTAAGTCCTGGACCACGGCAGAAGAGTGGAAACTGAAGAAAGCATAACTCCAAAAAACTGAGAACAACACATTAATTAGGACAGAGCCAAAGGTTAATCCCAGAATTTCTAGGCTGTTGACTTATGAGAAGAAAAATACCACTGGAATGCTTATGGTTTCCTGAAGGGGTGCTCAATTTATACAATAACTCAAAATCCAAATCTAGTCTTCTGAATTTATGCATGGCATAAATTCACTACCTACAATGGTTACTAACTATGAGTGTGATGCAAGAAAGAAACATTATGAAATGACTACAAAGTGTTTTTAAAAATCTCAGTTTGGTGAAAGAGATCATCCTCTTTAATGTACAAATAAAAATTATACCAATGGACCTTTACCTATCGCACGGAGTTGCCAACTGGAAGTCCATGGGATAAAGCCACTGGTAGATAAGTTTTGTATGACCTCACAGTTAAAAAAGAGAAGAGAGGGAAGGGAAAGGAAGGGTGAAGGGGGAGGGGGAGGGGGAAGGGGGAAGGGGGAAGAGGGAAGAGGGAAGAGAAAAGAGAGAAGAAAAAAGAGAAAAGAAAAGAAAAGAAAAGAGAAAAGAAAAGAAAGAGGGGGAGGGAGGAAGGGAGGAAGGGAGGAAGAGAGGAAGGAAGGAAGGAAGGAAGGAAGGAAGGAAGGAAGGAAGGAAGGAAGGAAGGAAGGGAGGGAGGGAGGGAGGGAGGGAGGGAGGGAGGAAGGGAGGGAGGGAGGGAGGGCAGGGGAGGGGAGGGGAGGAGAGAGAGGAGGGAGAGGAAAGAAAGAAGAAAGAAGGAAGGAACGAAGGAAGGAAGGGAGGGAGGGAAGAAGGAGGGAAGGAAGGAAGGAAAGGAGGGAGAAAGAAAGAGAGAGAGAAAAAAAAAGAAAGAAAAGCTACCAAAAGCTTTAACAGTTTGGATTTCTGGCTTCTTTGAAAAAGAGAAAATCTGGCAACACTGAGCCAGCAAATTGAGACAACGGGTGTACAGCAGCTGCTCTCTCTGGATGCATCCTGTGCTCGCCAGTTCACCGTGGTCTCTACCACTCCTGTCCTCTCCTTCCACCCACTTCACTTACTTTGTAGGACCTCACTGGCTCCTGTAGACACTGGTCATTGTAATCTCTACTCTCAATTGGTCACTAAGTTTTCTTTTGATATTTTTATTTACCTTGTCATGTATGTTCTATGTTAAATGACTATTATTCAGGATGTTGTGTGTTTAAATTTAAAATATGAATCTTCTAAACGAAAAAGAAATCCGTCAAAGAGAGCAAACTGCAAATGTTAACAGAATTGGTAGACTTCTGAGAGTGTCCATTCATTTTATGAGCTATAAAAAATATGGAAAAAGGAAAAAGTATTTGATGCTTTGAGGAGGACACAATTTAGTTTTCAGAAAACAAGTAGGATGCTTCCATTTCAAATAGACTGTAAAAAGTAATAGAGCTATCTTGGGAAAGCCTGTGAATTTAGATTTATCTCAACTTTTGTCTTTATTTTTTTTTCTTTATTGATTTTAGAGAGAGAAGAAGGGAGAGGGAGAGAGAGATAGAAACATCAATGAGAGAGAACACCAACTGGCTGCCCACTGCATGCCCCCACCAGGGATCGGGCCCACAACCTGGGCATGTGCCCCAACCGAGAATTGAACCGGAACCTCTCAGTCCATGGCAGAACACTCAACTACTGAGCCACACTGGCCAGGCTCAACTTCTGTCTTTAGATTTAAAAAAAAAAAATCTATCTATGACATGAGAGCCAGCCATAAATCAAAGTTTAAATCTTGAGTTCCTCTTACTAAATGATAACACATTTTATACCTCAGTTACATACCACTTAATACAGAGATATTCTTTATACCTTTCTTACATTTGAGAGAGCTAAAAAAATAAAAATGCAAACTTGAAAAATAAGCAATGATCATGTGAAACTAATACCTGGGTGTACCTAATGACTGAGAATAAAGACAATTTTCCTCACTTGTGAACATGTCTGTCAAAATTAGAGGAAAGAAAGAAAATGTCACTTTCAAAGATACAAAATAAAATCATTATATTGTATATTAATTTAAAAAACGACAACTTGTTTTCTAACTGCAAAAAAGTCCCAGATTTTTTCAAAAATAAATTCACTTTAATTTAATAGGCTCTGACAGAGTGTAATGCTTGACTGCACAAAGCTGTGCTTAGAGCTTGTTTGTAAGTATCAGCAACCATAGGACAGGAGTGCTGGAAATCCTGTCCGGCCGGTGTGGCTCAGTGGTTGAGCGTCGACCCATGCACCAAGAGGTCGCCAGTTTGATTCCCGGTCAGGGCACATGCCCAGGTTGTGGGCCAGATCCCCAGTGGGGGGCATGCAGGAGGCGGCCAATCAATGTTCTCGCTCATCGATGTTTCTCTCCTTCTCCCTTCCTCTCTCTCTAAAAAAAATCAATAAAGGGAAAAAAAAATTTAAAAAAGAGTGGTGGAGATCTACCATTCCCATACACCCAAATATAAAAATCACAAAGCTCAGCGGCAAGGACTTTCCCATTTGTCTCATTGCAACTAAAGTTAAAAGGAACATGGAAATCCATGTGAACAGTTCCTGAGAAATATAAAGACTGATCTAATGAGATACATTTTTTTTCCTGAAAGTTTCAAATATGAAACTGCCACTTCAATTACTTATTTATAAAAGCTCAAGTAAAATTCACAAAAGCAACATAATATCCATGTAATATATTATTCAGATAATTGTGTATATCTGGAGTATAACCAAACTCTTTGATGCCATGAATCCCAAACAACAGACATTTAAACCAACAGAACTCTAATTGAGTACCGCTTCCAACAATGAGTCAGATTTTACTAAGAGGGCATACCAACACTGTACTCGATTTCAACTTTGCCCTGGTGACATCAAATTGTATTACAGATAAATTAACAGTCATGAACATTTTTGGCTAGTACCCCTATCCTATATAGCCTTTTAAAAAGCAATTTCAGTGCCTATCAAGGTAGAAATCAGCAGTTGTAATTTTTTTTAATACAGCTGCAAAACAATAGGACCCATTAATAGCTGAACTTTTGACAGCACTATTCATGATGATTTATGAGTTTGTATATAATTTGATTATTCTATTAATTCTGCTGATTACTGCTTCAGCTAATAAACTGAAGGTCACTTCCAAAATAAATCTTCATTACATTTCACAGAAAGTAACTGCCTCCAACTAGCTGTTTTCTTTAATTAAAAACTAATGTAACAAGAAAGAAAATAAACTTTAGGGTTACTGCATCTGTTGTTACAAGAGAAATATACTGTGTGGATGTAATGTTCCCCAGAGAAATCCAACAAAACAGAAAGTGTCTCTTCATATTTTCAAAATAAAAGAACTATTTGATACATATTCATTTGTACAGATTTTGAAATTATAATACAAACTCAACAGTATTAATGCTTTAGCATTGGAAAACATAAAGAATCTTTGAAAATCTTCCCCAAATGCATAAATGTAAAATGCAAGGCAATGTTTTCATTTCTAATATTATGTATGTGGGATTCTGTGTATGAAAAATGAACAGCATGCCATTGCCTTAAACCAGAGTTTTTCCTAAAGGTGGCAAGAGACCTTCTCTGCCTCTTAAGAAAAATACTGGGCACAAGGCCCTGACAGCTTTGGAGGGAGATCAGAGGAAAAATGGCAAGGGCTCACATTAATATATTATTCTCATTTAATCTATTTTTACACACAGAACATTCTGTGTCCTGGATTTAATGCTTCATTTTATTATTTTTTTGAAGTTCTCTAGACCTTCAGCTGAGGTCCTATCATCAAAGCTGTTGAATCATACAACTACATCAAACCAATAAAGCAAATTAAACATGATGTATATTTTCCCACAGAAGTAAAGTAATCCTCAAACAGGAAATCGTATTTCAAAAGCTAGAAAGTTAGAATATAAGAAATAATTGGGGCACAGCGATGCTGCAAAGAAACAGGCAGCAATTATTTGTACGCTTACCAATGGGCTCAATTGTGGTACTGCAACAAATCCCACTCCTGAGTAATTTGCTCATTGTGTCCCCGTCATAGTAACCTTTCTGTCTCTCAAAAGACCCCACCTTAAACCTCAACACACTTCCAGCGCTTAGAAAGTTCTTCCCTCAAGTCTCCAAAAGCACATGCTTTACCTTCTCATTTTGATGCCACTACACGCAAATCCCAGCCTCCTGAGTGGCCTTCCCTGACCATCAGAGCCTCTGAGGGGCACCTCCCTATCCATGCCAATAGTCACTTCCTGCCATATCACCCTATCTTTTCTTCACAGTACATATCACTCTCTGAAATGACTTGTCCACTGTTTCTCCGTCCAACACTCTTCTACATCCCCTCCCAACCAGAGGCTGTTTTCAAAAATGTGTAAGATAGCCAGGCCAGTGTGGCTCAGTGGCTGAGAATCGACCCATGCACCAATAGGTCGCCAGTTTGATCCCTGGTCAGGGCACATGCCCAGGTTGTGGACCCGATCGCCGGTGGGGGGCATGCAGGAGGCGGCCAATCGATGTTCTCTTTCATCGATGTTTCTATCTCTCTCTCCCTCTCCCTTCCTCTCTCTCTCAAATCAATAAAAGGAAAAAAAAAATTTAAATGTATAAGATACACAGGAGTTAGTATAAAGCATTCTATATATTATTTGATTAATTCTGATTTTTATTCTCAGTTTACATATGATAAAACAGAGAGACCAAGTTTATAGTCAGTGCTCCCCTAACTTTTCATATAAAAAGTACTCATTTTAGGTCTTTGGTAAAAAAAAACTCAGTAACCGTTACGCATCTCTAACATGCCTTAAGTGGGTGAGTGTGTGTGTGTGTGTGTGTGTGTGTAAGTATGTGTGTATTCAGATAAAATGCATATGGCTAAAAAAAATGTAAAAATGTCGCAAATGTATTGGTGGTAATAAACACCATGAAGACTCTTACTAGATTCTTCTACCAACACTACATATTTGCAAGACACATTTAAGGATTTAATCTTCAGCCAAGAAAGATATCCTTTTCAAAAGAGGCATATTCACAAATGGATAGGAAACGTGAGATCAAAAACACTAAAAGGGGGGACAACATCTGTAATACTCTCAACAATAAAGATTTTTTTTTTAAAAACAGTATACACCTCGAAGGTCTCAGAAACTTTCTGTATTTTTATGGGTTTATTTTTCAAAGCCTCTAATGCAAAAATATAATGAAAATAAAAAATGTAAACCACATACATAAGAGAAGGAGGTCTGTGGGGTCAGTTGGGAATATTGATTTCTGTAGTGGTGGGTGGGGTGCGTGGAAAGGGGAAAAGAGCAGCACTGCTTATTTTATTTAAATATGTTTTTATTGTTTGTTTTTTTTAGAGAGACAGAAACATCGATGTGAGGGAGACACATGGATTGGCTGCTTCCTGCACGCCCCCTACTGGGGATCAAGCCTGCAACCCGGGCATGTGCCCTGACCAGGAATCGAACCAGGACCTCTCAGTCCATGGGACGATGCTCAATCCACTGAGCCACACCAGCCGGGCAACACTGCTTATTTTTAATGGTAAAAATATAAAAAGAGCCTGGGAATGCATGATTACTGTTCTTTGGTTTACTATCTAAAATCAAATTTGGGGAGTCGAGGTTACTAGGATTAAAATATTTATGGCTGGACAATATAGATCAGTGAAGAAATCTCTAAAACCCAGAAATACATGCCATGCTTGTACTACGAAACTATGACAGGCAATGCTTTGTTTAAAAAAATCAATTCTTTCCTCTTAGTGAAACAGAGAGAGAAATAAATGAAATGCTTGGCTACAAAAAACAAAAACCTGTAATGTAGAAAACACTGACTTCAGTAAAACTGCAAGTTTCTAATTTAATAATCATAATAGTTAGTGTCCTTTACTCTTGTAAAAAGTAGTATATAAGCATATAAACAATGATCTATTTTCTATACTATTCTGACATTCTGGGGGAAAAAATACTTCAACTTTAATCATTTGATCTCTAAAATAAGCTCTCTCCTTCCCAGTTCTCACTGGAACCTTGTGCTAACACTTAAAAAAGGGGTGTGTGTGTGTGTGTGTGTGTGTGTGTGTGTGTGTAATCCTTTCCCATAGATTTCTCTCTCTAATATATGGACTCAAGTTTATTATCACTTTATTTTTATTTTTATTTATTTTTTGCTGAATTTATTGGGATGACATTGGTTCCACTCATGGGAAATTCAAATGTTTTACCAAGTTATCTGTTGAAGGATCTGTTTCTTCCTTTGTCAATAGACTATACAAATACTGAAAAAGTGAAAACACGCTTAGGACACTAGAAGCCATAGTAAGGGGAAAAAAGCTTTAGCATTTTTAAACTGAGACAACAACAAAAATTTTGTTCACAAAATGATACCATATTGAACAATATGGAGAATTGTTTTAATTTTCAAACCTTAAAGCAGTTTTGATACAATGCATAAAATAAGGCTGGGATACTTAGTAAATAATAGGATGGTCAAAGCAAAGATGACGAACCTTATGAAAGCCACTTTAAAACCTAACTAAAATGAATCAAAGTAATTCTGATAAAATTTTTACATTCTTCATACCTTTTGTATCATGTAAATTTCTTATCATAGGCATGAATTATTTTGATAAGCAGAAAAAGAAAACAAATATTTCCTTTCAAGAAAAAATAAAGGTCAACTTGTTGCAAGGTATAGCCAGAAAATGTGTAGTAGCAACTTAGGAGAGAAAATAGCAAAAGAGTAAAGAGAACCCTGTGTTTTCTTAATATGATAGCTGAAAATACAGCTTTTCAATCGACTTTATGAAACTGAAAACATATAAAAATCTAAAACCTAGAAAGCTATAGTTCATATATCTTAGATACTTATTTTCTTCCGAACAAGACATCCAAAATTACATTTTCCTTAAAACACAAGAAAACACACTTATTGGATGTTAATAAGTCAACTTTCATTTAACAAAATTGATAAAAGCCATCACTCCTAGGTAAATTCCATACCCAGTATGAATTTCATGCTTAGTTTCATAACATAGCGGTCCTTGCAGTGTTCTGCAAGACAATGTGCCTTAAATTTGTGGAAGAAAAAATAAGGTGGCGGGTGCTATAGTGGGGCCTATGCAAAACCTACACCTCTCTTATCTAGACCAGTCCTCTATAAACTCTGGGTATGTCCATGGGAATGAGTCAAACATGCAGATGCATCCATCATGTATGTTGACATAAAAAGGGGTTGAGAGGTACTGATTGTCTAAATATTCTATTCTTTAAAAAATTTTTTTTTCTTTATTGATTTTTAGAGAGAGAAGGGGGAGGGAGAGAGAGATAGAAACATCAATGACAGAGAACATGGACTGGCCGTCTCCTGCATGCCCCCCACTGGGGACCAGGCCCACAACTCGGGCATGTACCCTGACCGGGAATCGAACCGGCGACTCCTTGGTGCATGGGTTGACGCTCAACCACTGAGCCGCACAGGCTGGGCAAATTCCCTCTGTTTTTAAATGCACTTGAAGAATATGGAACTACACATGTGGGGCCATGATTAAAGACTGTAGAGTTGAGAAATTAGTATTTTCAAACTCTAAGAGAGTCAAAAAAGATTTCCTTAAGAAAAATAGCCACACTGTGAGCTCCATTTCTCTTTTAAAAACTCCAGATGGGAAAGCAAAAAATTTGAAAGATATGGCTGTTTATGAATACATATGCATTTGTGTGAAATAATTTAATGTAGGGATATCAGTGCAAGTGTAAATTATAAATGACAGATGTATGACTTTCAAATGTGATGAATTAAATTACATAATTAAATTCTAAATACTAGATCTTATGTGTATAAACCGAATAGTCTCTAATATATAAATTAATGTTTCAGTAATTACAAAAACATTCATTCTAAATACCAAGACTGAAGTAATGCAGCTTTTATGCCATAATACTCTTACTTTGGCGCGTTGCACAAGTTTTAATGCACTTTCCCTAACATTATCACACCTGAGTCTCATGGTAGCAAAGGTAAGGAGGTAAGATTAGATTTAATTACCAGCCACCTTTCACTTTAATACAAGTTAATTAGAATTATTTTAAGATCTGGAATAGTATACATATGTAATCTAGGAGAAAATTACCGGGAAACTTTTTGTACCTACCTGAATATAATCTAGTATCTGAGTTAGTTAGCACTGAAGGGGGCTATTGCTAAATTCAAAACTCAAACTGCATAATTTGTGTAGTCAACATAATTCTAATATACTTCTTAATCTCACACCCAGTGCCTGGGATCAATCACTTGGGTTTCAGGAATTTGGGGGTAAATACCCTGAAATTGCATGCCAAATTTTGTGTGTAAGATGTGCACAGCTGTGTGTGTGTGTGTGTGTGTGTGTGTGTATATATTTTATTAAGGGGATTCATAGCTGTTTGAAGCAGATCAACCAAAGGCTTGTCTCCCAAAAGTTTGAGGACTGTTGTTAGAATAGAATTTTTATAAACTCTAGGATCCTGGAGGGTAAAATAAACACAGCAACATACCTCATTTTCTGAATCTTTTGCATATGATTTTACAGATAGTTGTCCCTCTAGTTGATAGTTGATATTGGTACAGAGATGATACATAAAGTGTAGAGGGTAAGCATGATGATGTTTGTATGATCATTTGTTTGTTTTTCCCTTGAGGAGAGTATGTTGTGTGGGATAAACAGCAGGGTGGTGAGATAATTCATCATGTTGAAACCTGTTCTCTGGTGATGGATGGATAGATTGGCAAAGTAACTCAATAATCTTCATTTTTTTTCCAGGTTATTCACAGATCAGTGAGCATGGTCGTGACTAAAGCAATGGAATGCTTTTGTGTCCTTGCCTGCACTATTCCTCGGGTTTTGACAGGAAAAGACTTTTAATTTGAGAATAACCTCTTATTTAAAAGTACATCATTAACACTTCTGCTCCTGTTTTCCAAATTTTCTGCAAATGAAATTATATTTCTTATATAATAAAGACAATTTTTTGAATTTTAGCATGATGATACCAAAAATCGGAAATGTTTAAATAAATTATGGTACATACATCCGTGTATCAAAGAACTACTCAGCCACTTAAATTTTTTAAGTATGTACATATGTACACAATTATACAAAAAGGTCTGTATAGGCATCGAAAAGATGGGAAGATATGCAACTAACTTAACAATGGTTAACTCCAGGGGTGGAATGCGAGGGTGGGGAATAGGGCCTGTATTTCTTTATAAGAGTGAGGATATGTGTTTTCTTTTATCAGTATTTTCATTTTTTCTAATGACTAAGATAATACATTACCCAAGAATTTTCTTTCTAATGGCTATTTAGCATCTCCATTTCCTATATGTCGGGCAATTTGCAAAATGAACTGCACGAATTATTCCATTAATTCAAATGCCAAAATATTTTAAACTGTTCTCCTCCTTAAATAATTTTTTATATAGCTCTAGATTATTGAACCAAAAATTGAGTACTAAGATTGTAAGAAAAGACTGCAGGGACATTTTATTCTCCCTGCCTCTCAACATTTAGCTAGAGTAGTCTACGCCAATTCAATAGATACTGATGTGCACTAAACCAATATTTCTCAAACAGAAATTATTTTGCCCCTAGGGGACATCTGGCAATGTCTGGAGACATTTTTGTCTGTCATGAGTAAATGAATGGGTGAAGGCAGTGGCATCTAGTGGGTAGAATCCAGTGATGCTGCTAAACATCCTATAGTAATGCCCAGGCTAGCCCTTCCCCCAACACAGCAAAGAATTATCCTGCCGAAAATGTCAACAGTGCTGAGCTTGAGAAACTCTGACCTAAACCAAGAGCTTCTAGAACAACTGTGTATCTCACATAAATGCCCTATGTTTCATGATAGGTGGGGTGAGACCACTAATAGTTTGGCCAAGAGTAAACACAATCATCCTACTGTTTTCAGGATATGGAGTGGTTAACAGAGCAGTGTGAGATTCCTGTAACTTCATCAAAGTGTTCTGCATGCCTTGATTAATTTCATTTCGTGTCATATCTGTTTAGGCTCCTTCTGATCATTTTTGAGTACTGATGCCATTCAGACCTAAATTGCACATTCTGGAACCTGCTGAAATATATTTTCTTATTCTCTAATTGATCCGTAAGTGTCCGTTTGCTTTCCCCGCCTAGAGCAAACACTCTTGACACTGACATCAAAATGTGCTGATGTCATACTGTTTTGCACATACACCCACTACACCTAGGAAAGTACTAGGCAGAGAACAGATGCTTAAAAAAAAAAAAAAAAGCTATTGAATTAAAAGGGAAAAATTTTAAATTAATTTATAATAAATGACATAGATGCTTCTACACAAGTTTTCTGTCACTTTGAGTCATTTTTTTTCTTGTTGATTAGAATTAGGCTGAGAGAGCAATTCCCCTGGCTGCTTCCACTTCAGCAGTGTTCCCTAGACAACAGCATCAACAACACCTGGAAACTTACTTATTAGAAATGCAAAATTTCAGGTCCCACCCCAGATCTACAAGTTAGACTCTGGGGATGAGGCCCAGTAATCCATGTGTTAAATTCTGACACAGGTGAAAGCTTAAGCAACACTGCTCTAACACAAATTTTGCAGCAATTCGTGAATTCTGACTATTCATTTACCCATCAAATGCTTCATGAATGATTAATATATACCAGGCATTGCACTGAGGCAATCTTTTTTCTTTCTTTATTGATTTTAGAGAGAGAGGAAAATAGAAATAGAAACATCAGTGAGAGAAAACACTGATTGGCCCCCTCCTGCATGCCCCCCACTGGGGATCGGGCCACACCCTGGGCATGTGCCCTGACCGGGAATCTAACCGGCAACCTCTTGGTGCATGGGTCGAATTATTATTATTATTATTGTTATTATAAGAACTTATATGCATATATGCACAACCAATGGACACAGACAACACTGTGGTGAAGGGGCAAGCAGGAGCAGGAAGGAGGGTGTCAATGGGGGGAAAAAGGAGGGACATCTGTAATACTTTCAACAATAAAGAAAAACAAAAGAAAAGAATAAAAAAATTAAAATGAAAAAAATTATTATATTTTGCAAAGAAAAGAGTATTCAACTGATTAAACTGAAGTAGAAAAGCAGCTACCTATTTTTTTTAATTAGAAGTTTTGGAAACACAATCATGTCCATTCTTTTACATACTGCCTATGACTGCAAAGACTTGCAACAGAGACCACATGGCTTGCAAAACCTAAACTATTTACTATCTGGCCCTTTACAGAAAAGGTTGTGGGCCTCCTGGATTAGAACACTAAATCTTGCTCAGCCCCTACCTCAGCCTCATACTTGCCCTGGTGGCATTCTACAACAGCAGGAGCAATAATTATAATAATTATAGTAACCGTAATATTAATAACAGCTAACACACGTAGTACTTACTAAGGCAAGTGCTGTTTTAGGCACTTTCCAGATATTAATTCTTTTTTTTTTTTTTTTTTTTTGGTACGTGCCCCTAGCGGGAACCGAACCCGGGACTCTCTGGTCCACAGGCCAACGCTCCAACCACTGAGCCAAACTGGCCAGGGCGAGATATTAATTCATTTTAATCCTCACAACCTATTAGGTAGACACTATTATTATCCCCAAGGATACACAGCTAGTAAATGGTGGAGCCAGGATTTTACCCTACTGGTCCAGCTGTAAAATACCCTCTTGTCCACTATTCTATATTTGTGACTTCTCTACTCCACCATACTCTAGATAGCTGCTTGCATTTTTTCCAGAGAGATGCCTGTAAACTACAGCTCCAACAGCACATTTTCCAAGTTCTCCCATATCCCAAAAACCTTTTTCTTTCATTGAAAATTTATAACAATAGTTCTCAATCCTTGTTTTTAGGTCACAGATGTCTGTGAAAATATGATGAAATTATGAATATTTTTCATAGACACTCAGCACATTTTGTATATAAACTCTAAGGTCCACCTGCAATAATGTCAACACTAAAAATTTTTAATATAAAAAGAACCTTTGACATATCCCACTGTAGCTCTGCTCAGCTGCAACGCTGTAAAACAACAGCGTGTAGTGATCCACAATGAAAATACTTCTTACTTAATCATATGATTTATGAACTCAATGTTCAATTAATTTATATGTTCCTTCTGAATTCACCGTAGCAATGCTTTAACATTTAATTTCAAATATTTAAGGCTTGATTCAATAATCGAGATTTACACACAGACACACATTTAGACTGATCAGATCCACCAATTAGACACAGGCCAGTTTCTGCGCCCACATTTAGGTGTATCCTGCAGCTCTAGCCATGACACGGTGGGGGGAAACCAATGGGCTTGGGAGCATAAAACAGAGCAACGCTAACTAACTAATCTCCAAAACATAAAACCTAACTGCCAATGGGCTCATATTCCCATTAGTGTTTATCAAATGCACACATACAGTTATAAGGGCGGAGGGGAGATCGATTTGCTCATGGTCTGTTTTGCCTTTACTTTTATCAATTAAGTAAAATGGGGGAAGCTTAAAATTTTTCTTTATTTATCGAAACCAGTATTTGCGATTAGACACAGAATCAGAACATGTTTATAGAACACCTAAGAACAGCCCCTATTCTCTCCAGCTTTCATTAGAAAAGTGACTATGTACTGACAGTAAGAAAAAAAAAATCACAGCAAATTACAAGTTATTTAAAGCTGACAAATGCCACAAATATTTAAAAAATTCAAAAAAATCAATACTTTTATTAATGATCTCCTTTTAATGTTTACAGAAAACATTGCTTAAAAACTGTATAAGAGATGAGTCATAAAAAATGCCTATCACGAAGTCCGGTTTCTAGCCTCAGCTTCTTTCCTCATGGTAAAATTAGACAACCAGTCAAAACAATAGAAAAGCACTCTTTCTACTCTAATTTTGTTCTATTACTACCAAAAAAGTAGGGATTATTTTGTCCAGAAAAGAGATTAAAGGAGAATGCTATTGAAGGGAAAAAAGACAATGTACTGTCACAGACTCCAGATCCATAATCTAACCAACACCTGCTGGGTGGAAGGGCAAGAACATCTGGGGCAGACACTCAAAGTCCTCTCGATTTTGCTCTGACTTCACATGAGACTGAATATCCAAACGAATAAAATGTTCCTTCTATACAATCTGTGGCCAATTTGAACACTTCTTTGGTTTTCTAATAGGCTGATCCAGGTTAACAAATGTCATAGATTTATAAAAATTCTCAGAATAAAAAAAGTTGATTAGAGACTAAAAGAAAAAGGTTACCTTGGTCTGACAGATGTTTGCTACTATGAAGTGCTCCAAATGCAATGATAAAACAGTCAGTAAAGCTTAAGTTTTGATCTTGGACTAAAGGAGGATTATTTTTTTATGAAGCAGAGGAAAAAGAAAAAGTAATATAAAAGATCTTACAATTTATATTAGAAAACAAATTCCATGGTTATGACATAATCACAGTAGCATCTACGTGGCTTCTTCTGGGCATTATTCTTTTGGCCATTAGTGAATAAGTAGATCGAATGGGAGCTTCCCCTTCCTGTCCTTCCATGCTGACCCTATAATCCTGACCAAGTTAATTACAGACTTTGAACTTACGGCGTTCTCTATTTCTCTCTTTTTAAAAGTTGTAAGTTAGAGTTCAACCTGTGTTCCACAGTTTCCCGAGGTAGATTTTGTATCTATTCAATTTTCCACACACTATACTCAGAAAAATGTCCTTTGAGTATGAACATCTGGTAGAAAGTATTTGGTGGTGATTTTGCATACACACACAATTCGTATTATATGTTCAAAGTAAGACATACTCATCCTTTATGTTTTACAATTGTACTAGATTAAAGGAAATAAAATCTCGGGTCACTGAAGAATGAAAGACTGAATTACTTAGTAAACAACCAGTTCAATAGCCTCTCTTTACAAAACACAAGTAACAATCTCTGGGCAGTCTAGGTCTACTTATAAAAAACGTCAAGTTTGTTTTCTCCCACTGGTACTGCTCCATTTCACAGGTTATGAAAACACGACACAGTATATGAAACCTACTCTGAATTAGAAAGTAATTCTAAAGGCTACTATGTTACCAACCACACAGATAACATAAATGAATTAGTCAGTTGGGGCTTAAAAAGAACTTCTGTTTGGAAGATATATTATGAGAGTTTAAAAACCTATATACTACATACATATCCTGTCCTGCGTGCCAGAAAAAATATTAACCAACTAATATATAGTAGGGAAAATTCTATGGCTTGCTAGACTAGAAAAATATATAGGTTTCAATGACTTTTTTTTTCCAATATGGTCCAATTTATGTATCATGACATATTAATGGGTAGTAGGTAGTAACAATAAATAAGCATCATTTTCTTTGCTTAAAAAAAAATCTACCTATTTAAATTGATTAAAAAAAAACAACTCAAAGGGCATTTATTCATGAAAGTTATCTCTAGTAGTTAAAATGTTATACTGTTTATGCAGAATTCATTTAGAATGCAAGGATATGACTTACAAATGTCTTTGAATCCTTCACATAAATATGCATGCATGCCATTTATAACAGTAGCCTTGATGAGAACACACTGTAACTGGCTGTGAGAAATGCTTAAGAGGCTTATATTAAAACAGAATATAGAATGGTGGTTAGAAATCACAGAGCAGGTGACACTTCATTCTGATAACCTGGTGATAAAAAGTGTGGCTGTGATGTATAGATGGTGGGACTGTTACTACTTTAGGACATAAACAGAACAATATTTATATGAAATTATAAAGCAGTATGCAGGGAATCAAATGTCAAATTAAAAGTGAATATGCCTAGGCCAAGTAAATGCATTTTTATTATAATTCACACACTCATATATACAATATGTAGGAAGAACTCAGAGTTACTTTAATGACCAAAGCACCACCCAAAAGTTTAATACACTACTTCAAATGTGAGTGAAAAAGTTTTTTGTTGTTTTTCATACCTACCTATTTCTTTACACGCACATTCCATTACAACATTCCTTGAAAGTATCACTTTAAATTGGAAAGGGTGAGGCATAACCTTTATAACAAACATTAAGTCTGAACCACACACAAAATTCTGAGATAAGCTCTTCAGAGGATAAAAGGTATAGAAGGCTGGTAAAACCTCAGCCTTAGGAGGTTATGATACTGTTTGGGGAAAAATGTATTTTTTGTCTAGGATTTAACACATAAGGGTCTCATTCTGAAATTTTATATCAGTACAAAACAAATAAAACTTTTGAAATGTCTTTTCACATAAAAACAACAAATAAGCAAACACCAAATACCTATTTCGAAAAATGTGTAAATTAGAAAAGAAAATATAGAAATTTGGTGCGTATGAAAGTGTTTCTCTCTCTCTCCCTTCCACTCTCTCTAAAATCAATTTTAAAAAATGGAATAATAAAGAAATGACGTAAAATATTTCATTTTCATAAAGTGCTAGCAAAGAAGGAAGCCAGGGAACTTCTGCTCATTCCCCCGTGATCTGTTCATTCTGTCTCTGTATTCTTTACCCTAAAGTTCTGAAGGAGTGAGCAGCAAGTGCCGACAGAGAAGAACGTGGCTCCTTTTGTATCAGGCGATACCACAGGAAGAGGGAAAAGTGTGATTAAGAAAACTGCCCAGCCGGTGTGGCTCAGTGGTTGAGCGTCGACCCATGCACCAAGAGGTCGCCAGTTCGATTCCTGGTCAGGACACATGCCCAGGTTGTGGGCCAAATCCCCAGTGGGGGGCATGCAGGAAGCAGCCAGTCGATGTTCCCTCTCATCGATGTTTCTATCTCTCTCTCCCTTCCTCTCTCTCTGAAATCAATAAAGAAAAAAATTTAAAAAAGAAAACTGTAGAACTCCCCTGTCAGTTTCAATTGATAGAGGAAGATCTCTGGTCCTGGGACATATGACATTCCCCACTCATCCTTACTTGGCAGCTAATTAGAGGAGAAAGGGCTTGTCTGGAAATACACAGACCTATCATATTCAGAATGAAGTGACTCTCAAATTTATAAAATTCTCACCTCCATTCAGAAAATCACCTAGTTAAGAAATGTAGGTTTGAGAATACCTTTTTCTCGCAGTATATTGGACTGGCAAGTGTGAAGGGACCTCTAGTTGCAATCAAAAAAACTATTTCATATATTAAACATAATTATTGTTGCCCTGCTGAGATTATAAGGAAATAAGAGAAATGTCCACAGGAGAGCTCCCAATCCCAAACACACAAGCACACATACACGCACAGTATAAACAAACCCTGAGCTGAATTCAAAGCTTTGAGCATCAAATACTGCAATTTAAAAATCAAGTCTTGTTGCTCATATCAGTGTGGGAGCTGAATCTGGGCTCCTTCATTAAGTAAAGATCCCCTGAAGGGAGTGGAAATGATCTCAAGAGTTAGTGCCTTCTTGTTGAAACAAACACAAATAATCCTTGAAGGAAAGCATCCTTAATTTGGGTTCCCAGATTTTCACAGATTCAAGTCAATAAAATATCAACTCTCAATCAAAGATAAACATGGCACAAGGAAATAAACCATTAACATAAATCAACAGAAACAACACATGGCAAAATGTAAGATATCTGTATATAAAAAAAAATGAAGAAGCAGAAGAGAATATCAAACAATGACATGGAAGATTTGGAGGGAGATGAAAGATAAAAACATTGATGTAAAAAACCGAAAGTTAAACTACAGATTAGTCACAGGTGAAGAGAATTAATAAACTGGAAAATAGATCTTAATAAAGTACCCAGAATGCAGCCAAAACGACAAGGAAATAGAAAATATGAAACAGGGATTAAGAAATATGAAAGAGAGTTTCTTTGTTTTTTCGCTTACAAAAAAAAAAAAAGGAAAAAAAAAAGAAACATGAAATAGAGAATGCTAAGTTCTCAAACATACCTGGTTGGAGTTTCAAAAAGATAAGAAGAGAGACAATGGAGGGAAAACAGTCATTGAAAAACTACTGCCTGATAATTTGCCAAAATTATATATGACAATTCACAGATAGAGGAAATGCAGTGTAGCTGCTTGAACCATATGGGATTATAGGTCAAATGGCTTAATAGTGTTAATTTCATATGGATCAACCAATACAAAGCTAGGTGAATAAATATAAAGGAACCCTAAATTCACTGGAATGGAAATGCAGAATGTCAAAGACAAACTGTCTTAAAAACAAGCTGAAAGAGAAGATATATCACTTATAAAGAAATGGTAATTAAGCTGACATCAATTTTTTCAACAGGAAAAATGGAACCCAACTATTAGTGGAATACATCTTTAAAGTACTGACAGAAATTTTTAAAGTGGTGAGCACACAATGCAATATGCAGACGATGTATTATAGAACTGTACACCTGAAACTTATATAATGCTAACAACCAATGTCACTCCAATATATTTCATTTCAAAAAAAGAACTGCCAGCCTAGAAATGTTTACCTAGCAAATCTTCACTCAAAACAAAACGGCAAAAGTTTCTACATATGCAAAAACTAGAAAACATTCACTACCAACAGACATAAAGTAGAGGAACTTTTTAAATTATATACTTCAGAAAAAAGGAACAGACTTCTGTTAATAGGACTCATCCTGCTTGGTAATAGACTAAGAAGACTGTCAGATGGGATTAAAAATATGTAATATGCTATTTAGAGCCCTAAATATAGACTCAGAAAAGTTGAAAAATAAAGGGACAAAGAAAGATATAACAGGCAAATACTAAAAAGATGGAGTAGCTATTTGAATATCAGACAAAGTAGACTTAAAGGGAAAAAATGCATTATTAGGGGTCAAGAAAGTCATCAGATGATGGAAAATATTAAATTCATCAGGAAGAATAAACAATTATAAATTTATATGACTTTAATAAATTGCCGCAAAATAAATATTAGGTAAAAACTGATAAAATTATAAGGATAAATCGACAAATCAAACATTATAATGGGAGATTTCAAAACACATTACTATTGATAGATCAAAGCAAAATAATCTCAATAAAAATAAAGTTTGAAAATTACAACTCAAAGCTTGACTTATTAGATTCCAAGACCCTGTACCCAACAACTAGATAAATACATTCCTCTCGAGAACACATGGAAAAATCACAAAATTCAGGACATACCAAGTCATAAAATAAAGTTCAAAGCATTAGTACCAAAAAAAAAAAAAAAAAACATACAATTTCTAGACACAACACAATTAAATTAAATTAGATGATAGGAGCAGAAGAATCAAACAAATTAGCTCTTTTAAAACACCTCATAACAAATTATGGGTTAATGAAAAAATAATAATGGAAATTAAGATACTTAGGACTAAACGATAACAAAAATAATACATAGTAACTGTGTAAGACTCAAAACAGTAGTGAGAACTTTATTATCATAAATGCTTATATTAGAAAATAAAAAAAGATAACTGTAACTCATTCAGTTTCACAGTCTCAGGACTGACAAGGGCAGGAGATGGGAAGGATGAGCTGAACAAAACCCAAAGAAAACAAACTAAAGGATATAATAAAGAGCAGAAATTAATGAACAAGGACACAAACTATAATAGAGAAAATCAAAAAACCCAAAAGTTGATTCTCTGAAAACATAACAGCAACTGAAACTGGCCCAAGAGTACATGGCTAATCAATGAAAGAGCCAGGATTTAAATCTAGGCAGTCTAACTCCATAGTCCAGATTCTTAACCACTATGCTCTACTACCTCCAAAATGCTATGCATAAAAGGTTGCAATACCTGACTACATTAATCTTAATGATATCTATGCATCATAAATACTATAAGGCAAGATATACACAACACACATAACTGAGAAAAGATCAGTGTTCAGAATACATTAAAATTTCAACAAATCAATAAGAAAAAGACAACAACCCAATAGACAAATGAGCAAAAGACACTAAAAAGCATTTCCCAGAAGAGAAAATAAATAGCCAATGACCATATGAGAAGACACTCATAAGTAATCTGGGAAATGCAAAATAAAAATACAATGGGATGTAATTACCAATCTGTCACTTTGTAAAGTATATGGTTGTCTAATCACTATGCTGTATATCTGAAACTAATACAAAATGACATTGAATGTAAACTGTAACTGAAAAATAAAATTTAAAAACATACAATGTGCCTGGCCAGTGTGGCTCAGGGAACTGAACGTCGTCCCCTGGACTGAGAGGTCCTGGTTCAATTCCCGGTCAGGGCACATGCCCGGGTTGTGGGCTCGATCCCCAGTAGGGGGCGTGCAGGAGGCAGCCGATTAATGTTTTCCCCTCACACTGATGTTTCTATCTCTCTCTCCCTTCCTCTCTCTCTAAAAAGTCAATAAAAACATATTAAAAAAAAAAAAAAACTACAATGTGCCCTGGCCGGTTTGGCTCAGCAGTTAGAGCGCTGGCCTGCAGACCAAAGGGTCGCAGGTTCGATTCTCAGTCAAGGGCATATACCTGGGTTGCAGGTTTGATCCCTGGCCCCAGTTGGTGTCATTCGGGAGGCAATCAATCAATGTGTCTCTCTCACATCAATGTGTCTCTCTCTCTCTCTCTCTCTCTCTCTCTCTCTCTCTCTCTCTCTCTCTCCCTCTCTCCCTCCCTCCCTTCCACTCTATGGAAAAATCAACAGAAAAATATCCTCGGGTGAGGATTAACAACAACAACAAAAGAAAACATACAATGTGATGGTCTTTTATGTGAGGTAGATTAACAAAAATTAGAAAGTCTGATAATACAAACGTTGGCAAAGATGCAGCGCTGTGGGAATTGTGACATACTCTAGGGGAATATAAATTGATACAACTCTCTGGAGAAATAACTGAGCACTATCTTGTATGAATATTCATACACCCCATGACTCAGGAATTCCACTCCTAGATATGCATCCTAGAGAAACTCCTGAATATGCATATCCTGAAACACATACAAGGATGTTAATAAAAGCAAAAAAAAAAAAAACTGGAAACATCTGGTGTCCATCAACAGAAAAATGGAAAAACAAACTGTGGTATATTTACAATATACAATTCACAATATATAGCAATGGAAAAAAATGAACTAGAATTATACACAAGGATGATACTTTGAAAAATAATATTGAATGGAAAAATAAATTTATAGTATGATTCTATTTTTTTGTTTTTTTATTCCTCACCTGAGGATATTTTTCTACTTATTATCAGATAGAGTAGGAGGGAGAGAGAGAGACAGAGAGAAACATCAATGTGATAGAGCCACATCTACGAGTTGCCTCC
This sequence comes from Tadarida brasiliensis, assembly GCA_030848825.1. Lineage (NCBI taxonomy): Eukaryota > Metazoa > Chordata > Mammalia > Chiroptera > Molossidae > Tadarida > Tadarida brasiliensis. The sequence continues at coordinate 12,624,581 of CM061280.1, forward strand.
TGCACGACCCGACCAGGGCCGGGGACAAACCGCAACCGAGGTACGTGCCCTTGACCGGAGGAATCAAACCTGTGACTCATTGGTCAGCGGGCCAATGCTCTACCCACTGAGCCAAACCAGCCAGGGCTGACTCTATTTTTAAAGCTCAAAAGCAGGCCAAACTGAATGTATCATTTAGGTAGTAGGTAGATGGGTAGGATAAATGTTTATAAGAAGGCAGGTAGGCAGGATGTATATAAGAGACTAGAACAGCCCTGGCTGGTATGGCTTAGCGGTATGAGTGTTGACCGCAGAACAAAGAGTCCCGGGTTCAATTCCAGCCAAGGGCACGTACCTCGGTTGCGGTTCGTTCCCAGCCCCGGTTGGGGTTGTGAGGGTAGCAACCAATCAATGTGTCTCTCTCACATCAATGTGTGTGTGTCTCTCTCTCTCTTCCTCCCTCTCTCCCTCCCGCTCTATCTGAAGATTAATGTAAAAATGTCCTGGGGTGAGGATTAAAAAAAAAAGAGAGTAGAACAACAAAGAATATGTTCGCAAATGCCAAATCTTGAGTAAATCTCATTTTTGTCTAATTTTCATCTCTTATTCAAGTATCACCTTAACAAGAAACAAGAGAACCAATGGCAGTCTTACCTGCAGAAACACTGAGGGAGTTCCCCTTGGCCGTATAAAGGAAACAGAAACGGAGTGTTGCCATACCGCCCAAGACAGTGAAGAAAGTTTTTGGTAGCTCTGAGACCATCTAGGGTACTGCTGGCTGTCTCTGATGTCATTGCTATCGAATGCAGAACAAAATGCTGGAGGTTGGGAGTTAATTTTTGAGTTTTTAAATATTCAGAAAACGTCATCTCCTCATAGGCTACGAAAAGAAAGATGAAAATGTATCAGTGAAGATCAGAACCAAACTTCAATTTAAAACCACTACACGAAAATGAGATCAAGTCTGCTTAAAACACTTGGCAAGCCCTGGCCAGTTTGGCTCAGCGGTTAGAGCGTCGGCCTGCGGACCAGAGAGTCCCGGGTTCAGTTCCCGCTAGGGGCACGTACCTCGGTTGCATTTTGGTCCCGGCCCTGATTGGGGTTGTGTGGGTGGCAACCACTCGATGTGTCTCTCTCACATCGATGTTTCTCTCTCTCTCTCTCCCCCCCTCCCTCCCGCTCTATATGAAGATAAATGCAAAAATGTCCTCAGGTGAGGATAATAAATAATAAAAAAAAAAACACTTGGCAAAGGACATGGTGAGAATAATATTACATTTTGGACAGAGACCAGTAATTTTTGGGGAAAAACCAGAAATCTTACTATCCTAATTAGATCGATGGTACAATTTTTAAGCTTTATACAATGAACCTTTGTTTAGTATTTTATAGATTTAAAAAGTAGAAAAGCATTAAATAAGTCATTTACCATCACAACTGTTTTCTGTGGTTGGCAATAATCTTATCATTAAAACTGCACAGACAAATATATATATATATATATATATATATATATATATATATATATATATATATATATAACACACAGACACAGACAACAGTATGATTTTAGCCAGAGAGAAAGCAGGGTGGGTAGAGGTGGAGGTGGGCAAAGGGAGGGAGAGAATGAGGAAGGAAAGAGACTTTGCTTGGGGCGATGGGTGCACAATGCGGTGTGTAGATGATGTTTTATTGAGTTTACACTTGAAATCTGTATGGCTTTGTGAACCAATGTCACCCCAATAAATTCAATTAAAAGATAAAATAAAACTACAGAATAATGCCAATAATTGTATTTTGAAATATTAAACATGATAAAGGGCAAATTTTTGATGAAAATAATAATCGAGCAATACTTGGTTTTTTGAAATATATATTTTTATTAAAACTAGGAACAGTGACCTGATTAAAAAGTTATGAAACTTAATTGATTTGTGGCTAGTGGAATCAGTCTCACTGCCTTATAATCACACCACAAAAGATAACGGATCCCTAAAAACGATTTCTTTAAACCAAGAACAGGAAAAATGTAATTGGACTGCTAGTGGTAGGAAGTACAATTACATGACAAAAGACAAAAACTTTATAGAAATTATTTCGATGAACAAATAAAAAGTATAAAAATTTACTGAGAGAATATGTTTACATCACTGTGGAGAACAATTTGGCAGTATCTAATGAACCTGAAGTTTTAAGAGCAAAAGCTACACTTTTATTTTTTTTTAATCCTCACCAGAGGACACTTTTTCATTTTTGGTTCAGATAGAGTGGGAGGGAGAGGAAGAGAGAGAGAGAGAGAGAAACATCGACATGAAAGGGACACATCGAGTGGCTGCCACCCGCATGACCAACCAGGGCCGGGGCCAAACCGCAACTGAGGCACATGCCCCTAGCGGGAACCGAACCCGGGTCTCTCTGGACCGCAGGCCGACGCTCTAACCGCTGAGCCAAACTGGCCAGGGCAAAAGCTACACTTTTTTTCATTGAATTTATTGGGGTGCCATTAGTTCAAAAAATCATACAGGTTTCAAGTGTACAACTCAACAAAACATCCTCTGCACATTTAGTAAAAAAAAAATACTGCTCATTGTAACTTTATAAATGAATTGTGAATAGTATGTTCTTATTTTGGATAACTTTTCCACTCCAATGCCCTTAAACTGTAAAGCTCTGTTACTACAGTGGTATATTCCATTTTCAACAAACTGTGAGACAGGTCAAAGACAAGACTAGAAATTATGTCCTAATCCAGTGGATGTCCTAATCCAGTGATTTCCACAATACCATCTAGGCTTTAAAAAAATCAGTTAAAATGAATAATTCAATATTCCAAGCAAAGTAATCCTGTACAAATAAAAATCTATAATTTTTTTATTACTGATGAAAACAATTAATGGAACAATGCAAAAGAATACAGTAGTCACTCCCTTATCCATGCATCTGTTTTCCGTGGTTTCAGTTACCCATGGTCAACCACAGTCCAAAAATATTAAATGGAAAATTCCAGAAATAAACAACTCATACATTTTAAATTGCACATAGTTCTGAGTAGCATGATGAAAGCTTGTGCTGCCCTGATCCGCCCTCCCACCCCCATCCCACCCTGGACAGGAATCAGCCCAGCATAATCACACTGCACACGCTGTGAGTTCTTAACAGCCATCTTAGTTATCAGATCAAATGTCTCAGTATCGCAGTACTTGTGTTCAAGTAACCCTTATTATACTTAATAATGGCCCCTAAGTGGAAGAGTAGTGATGCTGGCAATTGGTAAGGCCAAAGAGAAGCCATAAAGTATACATATGTATAGAAAAAATCCTAGTGTATATAGCGCTCAGTACTACCTACAGTTTTAAGTATTCACTGGGGATCTTGGAACATACCCCCTGTGAATAACGAGGGGCTACTGTATCATCTATGAAGAACCAGTTGACAAAAATATTTAATTAACAAGAATAAAACACACAGAACTGGGTTTCTTCAATGATAAAAATGTTCTACAGCTGCACTGTTACCACAATAGCTATTAGCCACATGTGGCTACTGAGCCCTTGAAATGTGGCTAGTCTGACAAAGGAACTGAACTTAACTTTATTTAATTTTAAATAGCTACATGTTGTTAATAACTAAAGTAGTGGATAGTGCACAGAAAGAATGTATTATAAAAGAATAGTAGTGGCTCACTACATTAGAACAAGCATATTAAAATAATAAGAACAGGGAACAGACCCACAAACCTCAGAGGGAGAGGGGTGTGGGGGAGGGAAGAGATAAACCAAAGAACTGATATGCACATATGCATAACCAATGGACACTGACAACAGTGCGGTGAAGGGGGGTGTCAATGGGGAGAAAAGGAAAGCCATCAGTAATACTTTTAACAATAAAGCCAACTTACAAAAATCAAAAATGAAATAAAATAATAAGAAAGCTCAAATAATTAGAGAATACAATTAAATGAGAAATAATACCTTTATATTCATCAGGATGTTCCTCATACTCCATACAAAAAGTAAGAAATTTCATTAGCATTCGCTTTTCTACCATAGTAAGTTGTTTGCTATTAAAGACATCTGCTCTCGAACAAGGAACCTGAAACACACGATTTTAAGTTAAGATTGTATCATTGCTTCCCAGTGATAAACAAGTATTCCAAAATATGTTTTTTCCCTTTAAGTATAACAACATTATTTTTTCCATTCTAGTCAGGCTGTATCACATTACCTTCCATCAGTTTTGATGGCATCTCTGTTGACTTCAGAGCTAGTGAACTTGTGAGCTCTTACTTAATTTGCCAAGTTGCTCTTTTTGCCATTAAAAGGCCAATGGCATGTCACCCCTAACTGGGAACAAATGACAGCTCAAATCTAGCCGTGCTGCCCAAAATTAACACTTTCTCAACACCAACATCAAGCTGAAGAACTCATGAGAAAATTAACACATTTTAATTGAGCAATCTCTGACTATTTACATTTGCAAAGCATCGTGCAGGACTGGGATTTTCTACTTTTTTGGAAAATAATTTATTTTGCTTATCCCTCCAAAGCAAACCATAACTTAAGGTCGTATCCAGCTACATACTTGATCAGCACAGTACCTGTTCCACTCTTCCTTCTCGAAAAGCAAGAATCCTGGTAATATTTTTGAACTCTGCATAGCGACTGACATTAGATTTGATTAGAAGATCAATTAGCAATCCTCGAGAATACAGCAGCTGTACAAAGAAAATATTTTAGAGGATGAAATAGAAGGTGAAATAGGGGAAAAATTGATTAACACTAAATAAAGGTATATAACTTTATTATATTTTAAAAGACATTACACTTATTAAGATTATAATACATAACACTGCAGGCTCACATCTGATTATCTGAAATTCAAAATCCAAAAACCTCTGGAATCCAAAGTTTTTTCATAACTGGTTTGGCGACAAAACCTGACCCAATGGATATAACGCTCTTCTGCCTTTGTCTCACTTAATGTGAATATTCATACATCTGACTGCAGAAATATTAATATGTTTAATTAAAGAGTGCCACCTCAGACCCTGCTAAGAAAGTTAACATCATGTATAGCCTATCAACACATGTAGTGTATTACTTTCTAAAATACATACTTTTATTGAATTAGGGTGACATTGGTTAATAAAATTATATAGGTTTCAGGTGTACAATTCTATAATACATCACCTGTATATATTGTGTGTTCACCACCCAGTCAAGTCTCCTTCCATCACCATTTATCCCTCCTTTACCCTCTTCTACTTCCCTCTGGCCGGCTTTCCCTCTGGTAATCACTATATTGTTGTCTGTGTCTATGAGGTTTTGTGGGGGTTTTTTTTGCTCAATCTAAAATACATGTTTTTATATCTGAATAACAGAACACACCAGAACCCAAGGGTTTTGGATAATGAAGTGTAGCCTTATATAAGGCCAGGTGGTTATTAAGAAGAAAGTAGCTCACTGGACCTCCTCATCAACGAAAAAATTAAAAGACTGTTTATGCATTTCCACCACAAGGGTCAAATTATAAGGTCCCTCTGTAATCCCAACAGTCTAGATTTATCTGAGATATGTCTTTCTCAAGAAGTGAGGATGATGGTTATCGCCAGCATGCACGTGAGGGATTGATTTCATCTTTCAACATCTCTCCATGAGCAATATCAGAGAGACAAAAACAATTTCAATAGTATTAACTGGCATGTTTTAAATTTAACCATATGGTTAAATGCAACAGATTTAGTTATTTTCTATATTGAGACACCTTTAAGTGACTATAACTCAATAAATGTTAAAAATTTAAATATTACATCTGTAATAAGGAAGGGACAGAAAATTTTAGAAATCAGCTTTACTTCAAAGAAAAAGGGAATTTCAAAATCAACCCAAACCATTAGTGTAAGTATCTAAGAGGCCAGTAAAGCATTTCTGTTAATCAATTATCAGTTAGGTGAATTTTTATAAACTATTTATTATATTAGCCCAGCATTGTGCAGAACAAACAAAATTGACATTTGTTTTTTTTTAAACTAATCCAATTCCACGGACTAAATTATGGCATGTTACTCCATTACTTTCAGCCTAATATACTACACAATTGATATAAGCCCATGTTTTTGACTATACATTGCCAAGTCTTAATTCTATAAATTATAATTATAAAAAAGGTGCTTCAAATGACTCCTCTGTTTAAAAATACTTGACACTGAATGATCCCTCAGTAGCCATAATAATTTCACAAATAGTAATATATCAAACATAAAATGTATGTACACTTAATGAGATCTAGTAAAGCTTAAGATTTAATGCCAGCTTGAAAAATAATGCATTTAAGCCCACTGGTGTGGCTCAGTGGCTGAGTGTCGACCCATGCACCAAGAGGTCACTGGTTCGATTCCCGGTCAGGACACATGCCCAGGTTGTGGGCCCGATCCCCAGTGGGGGGGCATGCAGGAGGCGGCCAATCGATGTTCTCTCTCATTGATGTTTCTATCTCTCTCTCCCTCTCCCTTCCTCTCTCTCTCTCTAAAATCAATAAAGAAAAAATATAAAAAGATAATAATGCATTTAAGATATCACTCAAGGGTGAAAACATATTTCAATGAAAACTATTCTAAACTTTCGTCTGAAGCTTAGAGATAATGAATATATTACCATATTTAAACGTAAGCCTCTTTTTCACCATTCTAATGATCTACCACATCACGTTCACAGAGGTGAGCGGCTAAATAATACTTCAAATTTGATTAAAATAATGGGAACTAGATTTAAACATTAATAAGTTTTGCTTCACATGGCCTGTTACTTCCATAATTAGTAAGGGTATGGACATATTTAGAAATGAGTTTTAATTGTAAGAACTTCATTTGTGTGTCTATTAGTCTAAGCAATATAACACTATCAAGTATTTTATTTAACTAACCTACCCTGAGTTATAAGACCACTTTTTAATAGGCTGCATACATGGATGTGTTCTGTAAACTGTAAAGCACCACCTGAGAGAGAATGCGTGTATAAATGTCAAGTAGTTTGAAGATATTAAACGGAACTTTAAGAAAAAGTAGGGCTTGCAGAAGGTATTTGGCAATCACTCTAAGCTTAGATGTAATATCTGCAATTATCAAAACAGATAAAATTTCCAAGAAGTGAATGATTGCCCCAGTATCATGCAATACAATGCTTCTCATACAGTAGGTACTCAATAAATGTTCTCTAAATGACTAATATTAAAAAATGATAATAGCCCGGCCAGTGTGGCTCAGTGGTTGAGTGTCGACCCATGTACCAAGAAGTTGCTAGTTCGATTCTCGGTCAGGGCACACACCCAGGTTGTGGGCCTCATCCCCAGTGGGGGGCATGCAGGAGGCATTCTCTCTCATCAATGTTTCTATCTCTCTCTCCTTCTCCCCTCTCTCTCTAAAATCAATAAAGAAAAAAAATTTTTAAATGATAATAAGCCTCATATTGCTATGGTTATATATTCTTTAGCTACTCCTGCTTTTGTAGGATGAATACAGTAAATTATTATTGGTTATTTAAAAGTATGAACCCATGCCCTGGCCAGTTTGGCTCAGCAGTTAGAGTGTCGGCCTGAGAACCAGTGAATTCCGGGTTCGATTCCAGCCAAGGGCACATACCTCCTTTGCGGTTTGTTCCTGGCCCCGGTTGGGGTCGTGCGGGTGGCCACCAATCGATGTGTCTCTCTCACATCAATGTTTCTCTCTCTCTCTCTCCCCCTCCCACTCTGTCTGAAGATAAATGTAAAAATATCCTCGGGTGAGGATTACAAATAAATAAAAGTATGAACCCATGAAAACTATGCAGAACAAAGTACAATTGCCTTGATACCTCTCGATATGTTTGTTTTTAATTTATCCTAAAAGAAGCACTGTTATGAGTCATTCGAACTCATAAAAATACCCAGAAATCTTCTTCAGAGTCTTCTGAAATGTATAAGCATCTAATCAACTATCTCCCTCTCCATTATTACTATCCTTCATTTTCTTATACAAGTAAATAATTTCCTACACTAATTACAAAAATGAAAAAGCAATGTCTTCTACCATTTTCCTTTTCAAGATTTATAATGTATTTCAGTTACCCTAAGGGTTATAGAGACTTTTATGAACTAGCCTTGATTCTTAATTTATCTCACTGTTTATTTTAAGTAAGGCATTCCAAATTCCAAGTAACTAATTCAAAATGAAATTTTCAGAACAAACCCTAATTGTTACTTGACATCCAGTTGCTTTTTTTGTTGTTTGTTTGTTTAAAACTATTTCCTGCTCATGAGAACAGGGCTCTATTAGCGAGCTATGATTAAACTTCCACCCACAAATCAATAGCAAAGGTAACATGGAAAGAATGTGGAGAAGGAGAATAGACAGTGCACAAATATGAAGTAGAAGCAAGACAGTAGCTAAGTCAGACCAGGAGAGAATCAGACAGAGAGCTATGTGATAGAAAGAAACAATGCATAGTGAAAAGATACTCGTACTTTCATGTATTGAGTTCAAAAACAGCAGCAATGCAGTTAAGCTCTCTCCTAACTCTATAACTTGGAAGTTGAAGAGAACACATTCAATCGAAAAGTCTAGTTTTCTGGGTGCACTGATGTTACTGCCACCCTCTTCTACTTCTTTTCAATTTCTCACTGTTTGCCCTTAACTTATAGGACTTGATCTCTATTTCTTTATATCTTCACTCAACCCTATAGCTTAATTCTTTAAGGCCATTATCCTTTAGCTTACTGGTTTTGTATCTTTTTGCACTAAATTAAGCTTGCTTTCTAGAAATCCAATGCAACCCTGTCCACTCTTAAGACTAAGACACTGACCTAACATTAGAGTTAAGGATGAAAACATAACCAAAGACAATAATATTCTTTCCAGCTTCCATCCCCACTATTAAATTATCCTCCAGAGCCCTCACACCTGAACAAATTATTTTTAAAAATGTATTGGTTTTTTTCAAAATGTGCATTATCCCACAGATGTTAAAACAGCTACTATATACAGGGCTAAAAAAGTTCACTTAATAGACTGACTATAAATAACATGAATCTGTAATTAGGATCATTAGAATTTTTCTTGATAGAATTCAAATCCATTCAGTAGGACAAAATTAGGGAGACTCTTGTACAAAAGTACCCTTGCAATATAGTACTGAGCATTTTTAATGTTTTTAACCTATGTTTAAATGTATTTAATTGAATTAATAACTTCTGGCTATTATATCTTTATAAAACAAATGTTCTACTCCAGAGAAAAAATTATACAAATTGTGTTCGTGGGCCAAGATGCTATTTTCAATCAATTGAAAATGAGTATCGTTCTATGACAAGATAGGTAAAATTGGCACTTACCTTTGATACCAAATCGATATTGAATCTCCTGCCTTCTTTAACAATTTGCGAGTAAGTAATCCTATTGTTCTTGGGTTGTTCTGTGATGTCTTCTGCTACGGGCACATTTTCACTTGTTCCCTCTTCTGAAGTTGACAGCACACCAGTTTTATCATCACAGAGGTTTTCTTTCTCCCCCGACACTTCAGCTTCAGTTACTTCTGGGGCACTGCCTGGATCACTGCGTGGAGTTTGTTCTGCGGGCACCTCGCTGCTCGCAGTGCTGGATGACTCATCCTCTGTAGGCAGGCAGGCAGAGTTTGCAGCTTCTGTGGAGTCCGCAGATGTCACCGAAGCATGATTTTTCTGCAGTGCACCAGCCTCTTCGACATCTTCTTGCAAATCCTGACTAATGAGAAATTATAAGAATAATCAACACCATGTTTTTGATCATCACACTTGGTTGCATTTTTATATTTTAACTTTTCATGACAATTGTTATGTCTTGACCCCGTTAAATCTTCTCAAGTTCACTGTATGTTTTGCCTTCTGTGACCCGCACATTCAACATTCATCTGCTCGGGTTTCAATACAATATGAAACATAATTAAGATTTGAAAAATACACAAATATTTCAGGGTTTAGCAGAACATTTTAGCAAAAATGCCACATGTACATTTTTAAGAATTTTTTTGCCTTTTATTTTTTATCTATTTTCCTTTTTATTGAATTTATTGGGGTGACACTGGTTAACAAAATTATACAGGTTTCAGGTGCACAATTCTACAACACATCATCTGTACACTGTATTGTGTGTTCATTACTTCCAGTCAAGTCTCCTTCCATCATCATTTACCCCCCCATACCCTCCTCCTCCACCTCCCCCAGGCAGTCACCAGAGTGTTGTCCGTGTCCATGAGATTTCTTCTCTTTTAAAGCAGACAGAGGAACTGTATTTTCTAAACAAATCAAAATAGCACCCAAGAACTAACAGTGGCTCACACATGCCAGAATGGCTATTATCAACAGGACAAGTAGTAACAAGCGTTGGAGAGGTTATGGAGAAAAAGGAACCCTCATTCACTGCTGGTGGGGATGTAAGCTGGTGCAGCCACTATGGAAACAGTATGGAGGTTCCTCACAAAATTACAAATAAAGTTACCATATGACCCAGCAATCCCTCTTCTGGGTATCTACCAAAATGAAATTGGAAAACATTTATTTGTAAATATATGCACTCCTATGTTCATTGCAGCATTATTCACAGTGGCCAAGACATGGAGACAACTGAAGTGCCCTTCAGTAGATGATTGGTTAAAGAAGATGTGGTACATAACAGAATGGAATGCTACTCAGCCATAAGAAAAGATGAAATACTGCCATTTGCTACAACATGGACAGACATGAGAATCTTATGACAAGCGAAATAAGTCAGTCAGAAAAAGCTAAGAACCATATGATTTCACTCATATGTGGGATTTAAAACTGAAATTCACAGACACCACCAACAGTATGGTGATTACCAGAGGGAAGGGGGTGGGGTAGTAAAGGGTAAAGGAAGTCAATTATATGGTGACCAAAGATGATGTGACTTTGGGTGGTGGGCACACAATGCAATAAACAGATCACGTATCAGAGAAATGTACATTTGAAACCTATATAATCTTATTATCCAATATCACCACAGTACATTTAATAAAAAATAAAATACTAATGGAAAATTTGTTTTAAACATCTAAACCCTACCACATAAAATCTTCCTGCTCCTGTCTCTAAACCCTATCACCTTCTTTATCTAGTGTCTTCTAGTCTCATCTCTCCTACTTTGCAACATGACATCTCTAATTCTTAATTTATCAACTCCAATCTCCATGTTTTGGTCCATATCATTTCTCTTTTTTTTCTTTCTTGATTTTAGAGAGAGAGGAAGGGAGAGGGAGAGATAGAAACATCGATGAGAGAGAACACTGATTGGTCGCCTCCTGCATGCCCCCCACTGGGGATCAGGCCCACAACCTGAGCATGTGCCCTGACCGGGAATCGAACTGGCGACCTCTTGGTTCATGGGCTGACGCTCAACCACTGAGCCACACCAGCTGAGCCCATATCATTTCTTTATTCTGGGTTATTCTCTGCACTCCCTATAATATCATAATTTCCTCATCTCCAAACAATGACTTATTTCAAAAATCTATCCACTAAGACAAAGTTTAATTTCACTTTGAAGAAAGTGTCCCCAACCCAACCACACTCTTCATTCTATTACTCTATGCCCCTATAATATACACATGAAGTTTACCATGCATTTATTTATCAGTTCCTTTTTAAGTCATTTGGTTGTCCAGGACATGCTTCTGAATCATCCTTTAATTCTCCAGGGAAGGCCCTAACATCTCTTGATGTGTGTTCCTCATACCTCTACTGTACTGCTCCATTACCATGGCATCTAGTAAATATTTGAAAAATAAATGGTTTGTACAAAGGATGGACGTGTGTGAGTGTGTGTGTATGTGTGTGTGTGTGTGTATGAAACATTTATTTGTACAAAACACAAAAAATTAGGCCAGGAAAAATCAATAAATTGTAAATTCAAAAGTCTGGGTGCAATGAAAAAGAGGGCCTTATTAAAATTAACACAATAAACATCACAATAAAAAAGGGTAAGATGAAAGATTAAAATAACTTATTTTAAATGTCAAGAAATAAAGTTCCATGGTATATTTACTGTTATAAGCTAGTCATTGTAATTAAATATAATGAAGAAAGGAGTTGACATTATTCATGTTTCGACAATACTTTTCAGACCTAGGAAAGTGTTATCAGGAAGTTCTCGTCCTAGATGCATTATTTTGCAGCTATCAGGCAACTCACCATCTCTCAGAGTCCCCATCTATAAAATGGAGATCATTCCATCTGCCTTACTTTTCATGAGGCTGTTGTAAGATAAATGAGCTACCATAAATGAAAAGTATTTTATAAACTCTAAAAGGTTATTCAAACATAAGATATTAATCAAGTATAAGATATTGTTAAACTTCCCACAGTTAACAGGCAACTCAAAACATGTGCACCTAGGTCTTCTGAGAACACGTGTTGAAAGCTCTTTGGCCACATAACCACACAACAGCATCACTGACATTTAGTGACATTCAGAATGAAGGGCGAGCATATGAAATGCGATTTGTATATTTTCTACAAAAGTGTTCACATTCTGCATTCCTCTGTATTCACTTTCATTATTTTGAAAACCAATAAACCAAAGTGTGTTCCACGAAGAATTTAAAGTCACAACTTTCAGCAAAAGTTCCATGCCTGAAGATTAAACTGAGAAATGACAGGATAATTAATTACACTTTACAGATAAGACAGAATATGGCAACTTCTCTTATTACAGACCACGATGATGACACAGTGAAAACTGAGCACAGCAACTGATCTAGTCAACGGCTCTCTGTTGCATTCTGAGAAAGGGGACTTTGCAGAGTGAATAAAACGCTCTAACCGATGCTGGGCAATCTGGAATACATACTTAAATAAGGGTAAGGAAAGAAATTGTTCTTCGTGGATTTGTTTGACATCCATAAGCTATTATTAAGTTTTACTGGTCTCAACATCATAATTTGGTGAAATCTCTAGCACTACGTAAAATCAATGCATTAAAAACACAGTAGTGTCTTTACTTTCCATTAACAACCACAGGATTTTTGAAGTTCTGCCAAAACTGAATTTAATACCTAACTAGAAATTATAAAGACACCAGAAAATTCCAAAAACCTCAACTTCACTCCATTCTGAAGTAAGCAAAATTCGGTTCATTTATCTTTCTCAAATATAAAACTTTATATTGTGGTAAAATTTTTGTTAAAAAAAGATAATTCTACCATTTGAAGCAAACTTCGGAATAAAATAGTAACTCAATTTTATTAATTTAAAAATATCTGAAAAGTATAAAAGCACATTTGCCAGTTGAAAATGAATGTCACTGGATTATATGCTCTCAAAGGAATCTTTGCGTTCTAATGGTACTGTCACTTTAATATATAAAGGAAAAAAATCTGCATCATTAGTTCTTATGAAAATTTTCAGTAAAATGGATTTCACAAATGAAATTCAATGTTATTTATATTGCTAATTTGAATTTCAAAGGCCATTTACTCAGTATAACAATATTTTTTAGATAATTGTACCTAACTGCAACTGCTGAAAACTGCTTTGTATAATGCAGTTTCTACTAACTGCCAAAAATTATATATAAACCTGAGAATGTGGTGAGCATAAATTCTGATATTATCTAGTATTGCTTATCAATTAATGTTAGTAACAAAAGAACACCTCAAAGTGAATGTGTCTTATTAATGCCTTGGAATGGGCACCCTTTTAGATGAGTCAAATGAAAAACTACCAGCCAGCTGGTTAATTTATTCAGCCCAGGTGTTCACTATTTATTTTTCAGCCATTTGCACCTTTTCTCCCCAGTGCAGCTTGTTGAAGAAACTGTATTCTTTTACTCTGATGGATGCACTTTGTTGTAAGGCCATTCATTTCTGATTTACACGTTATATGTTATATTGCCACCCAGCTGTTTATTCCTGCAAATAACTGTTTATGGTTACTCATAAGGGTTACAAAAATCATACTATCCAAAAGTTGTTGTTCCACAATGTAGTCAGAGAAAAAAACCACTGTAATCAATTTTGAATTGCTGCAACAGAATATATTGGTAGATATATTTTGCTATTTATTACTAACTGAAAATGTGAACACGTAATGTACAATAGAGCTGAAATATCAACCTCTTGTCACTTTCTCCAAGAACAAAATTTCATAAGGTGGGGCACAGCAGGTACTGTTGGTTGCCCACTCAGCAACCATTCATTACCCTCTTCCTCCCTGCCACAGAGCTGGAAGTTTGTTCCAGTATCAGGCAGGAGGGGCCCAGAACTAGAGGCGAGATCATGGCGGATCAAAATCAGTTATGGTAACTTGACTAACCTTTGCTAGGCACTGCTTTTGGAGTGAGCAAGTTATCTAGTTTTAGCCAAAGAGACAAGGGAGAGTCGGGTGGGGGCTCCTGGCAAAAACGCTCTAGTATAATAATAACAAACAAAAAAAGCACACACACATTAGGAAAAACTCTCCCACTGCTTTTCATTTTTAGAGATTTTTGTTGTGTGAAAACCTTTTTGGTATCATGGCAACCATCCTATAAATCTGGACAGAAAGCTAAGAGAAGTGCACAGCAGGGACCCCAGAATTCTGATGTGATGAAGATGCTCAATGAACACACCCTGCAGTGACAGAACTACTGACGTACTCACCTGCTCACGTGCCGGCTCTCTTACCTGCCTGCCCATCTATTTGTTTGTATTTATTTATTTATTTTCATATTTTTCTTTATTGATTTGAGAGAGAGAAGAGGGAGAGAGAAAGAGATAGAAACATTGATGAGAGAGAACATTGGCCACCTCCTGCATGCCCCCCACTGGGGATTGAGCTCGCAACCTGGGCATGTGCCCTGATTGGGAATCGAACCGGGACCTCTCAGTCCATGGGACGACGCTCAACCCACTGAGCCATACCAGTCCCAACCGGGCTAATTTATTGTCTCTTGATGAAATATCAAGTGCCACATGTGAGAATGAAACCATAGATTTTAGCCTAATAAACATCAACTCTGTAAATAAGCCAACTCATCTAGTCTAAAATGGGAAGACAAGTCATATTTCAGCATTCATATCATTATAAAGCTATCTTTACATGATGTTTTGGAAATGCATCAAAATATTCTAAATGTTTAAAACAATATTTTATATATGTAGTGTATCAAGGACTGAAGTTTGACTTCTATTTGCTTGATGCAATTAAATTCACTCAACAATTGGTATGAATGACCATTCAAGTTTAGAACTTACAGTAATTTGCCATTTGGTCAGATTGTGGATTTGATTTGCACATAATGAGAGAGTAGTGTGCAAGAACAAGATAATTAGCAAGCGAGAGACCCTAAAAGATTGCCTAGCATTACTGTACAATTACAAAGTCCTCAGGAAGTGATAATAACTCCCGTTCTAAAAAAAAAAATGCTCATTAAGTGAGCCTAAGGGTAAGTAGAAAACACAATTAACTTCTGGTGTATGGCTATGGAGAGAAAACACATGACCCTCAAGAGAAAATATTCTAAAAATAAAAAGCCAATGGAAAGGAGACATAAAACTGTTTCTCTTTGCAGAAGACATGACTGTCTACATGAAAATCTCAAGGAATCTACAAAAGAAATCCCAGAAATAATGTCAGTTCAGCAAGATTTCAGGATATAAGATCAACACTTAAAAAGCAATTGTGTTTTCTAGGTATCAATTATGAACACGTGAAAACCAAAATAAAAATGGCAATACCCAATTGCAATTTGCTCCACATGAAATTAAATACTTAGGTTTACGATTGTTTTTTTTTTTCCAATTAATAACACATGTATAGGATTGTTATACTGAAACCTATACAATTCTGTACAAAGAATCAAAATGACCTCCATAAATGAAGAGACATACCTTGTTGATGGAATTGAAGAAAAATAATAAAAATGTCAATTCTCTTTAATGCAATTCCTATCAAAATTCCAGCAATATTTTAAAGACAGACAAGCTTGCTAAAACATTTATATAAAAAGACAAAAATTCTCGAATAGTTAAAACCATCTTGACAAAGAAGAATAAATTTGGAGGAATCATTCTATCTGATATTAAGCCCTACTATATAGTTGCAGTAATCAAGACAGTGTGGTATTGATGTGGGAAAAGTCTTACAGATGATCCTGACTTAAGACAGTTTGACTTTGATTTTTTTTAACTTTATGAAGATGTGAAAGCAATATGCATTCAATAGAAACTATATTGTGAATTTTGAATGTTGATCTTTTCCCAGGCTAGCAATATGCAGTACGATACTCTCTCATGATGCGGGGCAGTGAGGTAAGCCACAGCTCCCAATCAGTCAAGTGATCACGAGGGTAAACAACCAATACTCTACAGTATACTGCGTGCCAGAAATTTTTGGATATTATGATCTAAGCAAATTTAAGGTAGGCTAGTCTAGGCTATGATGTTCAATAGGTAAGGTGTATTAAATGCATTTTCAACTTAAAATATTTTCAACTTACGATGGGTTTATCAGGACATAACCCCATCATAACCTGAGCATCACCTGTACAGATGAACAGAGGAGAATAGAATCCAGAAATAAACCCATCCAAGTATAGCCAGTGATTTAAATTTTTTTTTTATTGATTTTAAGAGAGAGAGGAAGGGAGAGGGAGAGATAGAAACATCGATGAGAGAGAACATCGATTGGCCGCCTCCTGCATGCCCCCCACTGGGGATCGGGCCTACAACCTGGGCATGTGCCCTGACCGGGAATCGAACCGGCGACCTCTTGGTGCATGGGTCAACACTCAACCACTGAGCCATACTGGCTGGGCCAGCCAACTGATTTTTGACAAAGATGCAAAAGTAATTCAATGGAGGAAAAATAGCCTTTCCAATGAGTGATGCTGAAGCAATTGGATGTCCTTAGGTTAAAATAATAAACATTGCCCTGACTGGGTAGCTCAGTTGGTTGGTACATCGTCCCATACACCAAAAGGCTGTGGGTTCGATTCCCGGTCAGGGCACATACCTAGGCTGTAGGTTCGATCCCTCGTCAGCGCGGGAATGGGAGGCAACCGACAGATGTTTCTCTCACATCACTGCTTCTCTCTCTCTTTCTCTCTCTGTGTCTCTCCCCCTTCTTCTCTCTCTCTCTCTCCCCCTTCCTCTCTCTCTCTGCCCCCCCTTCCTCTCTCTCTTAAACCAATAAAACATATCCTTGGGTGAGGACTAAAATAAATAAATAGCAAACATTAACCTAAACCTCACATCATATACAAAAATTAATTTAAAGTGGAACATGCACTTAAAATGGAAATATAAAACTATAAAATGATTTTAGGAAAAAAAATAGGAAAAAATTTTCATATCTGCAGCTAGGCATAGAGTTCTCATATTTGATACCAAAAGCATAATCCACAAAAGAAAAGCTGATAAATTGCAACCAATATCTGACAAAGGATACATTTAGAATACATAAAGAACTCTCAAAATGCCACAGGAAAAATATCAATCCAATTAAAAAATAAGCAAAAGATATCAACAGGCATTTCGCCAAAAAGGATATATGGATGGCAAATAAGCACATGAAAAGATGTTCAAAATCAATCGTCAGAAAAATGCAAATTAAACTACAATGAGATATCACTACACACCTATGAAAATGGTTAAAATAAAAAAGTGACAACACCAAGTGCTGGTGAAGGTGTGAAGAAACTGAATCACTCATACATTTTTCTGGTGGAAATGTAAAATGGTACAGATCCTTTGGAAAATAGTTTTGCAGTTTATTTTAATACTAAAAATGCAATTACCATATGACCCAGCAACTTTACACTTGGACACTGATCCCAGAGAAACAAAAAGTTGTATTTCCACACAATCTTGTGAGTAAATGTGCATGGCAGCTTTATTTATAACAGATAAAACTGGAAAGTGCCCAGATGTTCTTCAATTGGTAAATGATTAAACAAACTGTGGTACATCCATACCATGGAATACTACTCAACGATAAAAAGGAACAAATTATTGCCCTGGCCGGTTTGGCTCAGCGGTTAGAGCAACGGCCTGCGGTCCAGAGAGACCCGGGTTCGGTTCCCGCTAAGGGCACGTACCTCAGTTGCAATTTGTCCCCGGCCCTGGTTGGTCGTGTGGGAGGCAGCCATTCGATGTGTCCCTTTCACGTCGATGTTTCTCTCTCTCTCACACTCTTCCTCTCTCTCCCTCCCACTCTATCTGAACAAAAAATGGAAAAATGTCCTTGGGTGAGGATAAAAAAAAAAAAAGGAACAAATTATTGATGCATTCAACAACATGGATGAATTTCCAGGTAAGTATGCTCAGTGAAAAATTCCAATAGCAAAAGGTTACTGGACAGTTCTATTTACAATCTCAAAAAGACAAAATTATGAAGCTGGAAAACACATTAGTAGTTGCCAGGAGTTAGGGATTGGGGAGAGCGTAGAATGAGGTGTGGCTATAAAATAGCAACAGGAGGGATCCTTGCGGTGATTGAACTGTTCTGTTCTGTAAATTGACTGTGGTGATGGATACATGAACCAACATATATGATAAAATAATACAGAACTACACACACACACCCTATGTCCACAATATATAACATAAACATCAATAACACATGTGAAAAACAACTGTATCAACAACAAAAGCCAGGAACCTGTACCATATTTTTTATTATTTTCAAAAGAAGATTCACAAAGATTCTGTGATGCAGTCCACAAGAATGTCAAGGATCTACAACACAGTTATAACTTTACTTACTCAAGGAGAAAATAAGGACATTTTCTAGTAAACCAAAGATAATCTCTTGAAATGTTAAAAATTGTATTCATTTTTTTTTGGTGGCAATATATCTATTTTGAGAATGAACCATATGTACAAATAAGTTTGACTGTTCCAAATTGCCTGCAGAAAATTGGTTTAAAAATCTCCTTAAGTCAGTTGAATAATTAACTTGACTGTCTTTTTACCAATTTGATATTTTTCATTTTTTTAATTTTATTAAATTATTTTTGTTACAGATGTTTCTACTTTTTCCCCCCTAGACACCCTCCTCCTGATCCCGTCACCCCCCCCCCCCAGCATTGTTGTCTGTGTCCACTGGTTACACATACATGCATATAAGTTCTTTGGTTTATCTCATCCCTTCCCCCCCCCCCCCCGCCCCGAGTTTTGTCAGTCTCAACCATATTCCTTTCGATGTCTCTGGATCTATGCTGTTCATCAGCTTATCTTGTTCATTATATTCCACAAATAAGTGAGATCATGTGGTATTTGTCTTTCTCTGATTGGCTAATTTTGGTTAGCATAATATTCTCCAGGTCCTTCCATGTCGTCTCAATCTTTCAATCCATTTTTTTTTTATCCTCACCCGAAGACATTTTTGCATTTATCTTCAGACAGAGCGGGAGGGAGAGAGGGAGGAAGAGAGAGAGAGAAACATCGACGTGAGAGAGACACATCGAGTGGCTGCCACCCACATGACCCCAACCAGGGCCAAGGACAAACTGCAACCGAGGTACGTGCCCTTAGCGGGAACCGAACCCGGGACTCTCCGGTCCGCGGGCCAACGCTCTAACCACTGAGCCAAACCGGCCAGGTCTCAATTCATTTTTAATACTCATCTTTCTAAAATGTATTTAAAATTCCCCTACATTTGCAAGTGAAGGATAGAGAACATAATTTAACTTTTACCTAAAGAAAATGCAATATAATTATCACACATCTTCCTCTGTTAGCCTCTCAACTCGCACCTAAAATAGCAGCATGTTAAAGCCTAGCGGGACCTTGGGGATCAACTAGTCCACACCTTTTATGTTTTGCTAATGGTAAAACAGGCCCAGAGAAGAGGCAGCTGTCGCTCAGTATCAAAGAGCAAGCTGAATGGTAAAGACAGGACTATAACTTGGGTCTCGGTCTGAGTCTCAGTATGCTTGCCTCTAAGCAGATCTCCCTTTCCTATTTGCTGCTTTAAACTACTATGTTAGAAAACACACATACATACACACACACACACAGAAAATAAGGTTGTCAGAACTATGTATTAAACAAGGCTTTTGATTTAAGTCCGTGGGTCCTGGGTAATGACCTCTCATATAAAGTAAATCTCTGTGAGAGCCATTCCGCCCTAGCCCCGCTCACATAATTCCGGAAAGGTTAAGGATGCCACAGTCTGGCTGGGGCTAAGTGAGGTATTTTTATTCCTGTTTACCCATGTTTGTAGCACTAGTTATAGACAAGTGGATTCTCTGTACATTCCTCCACTGGATATTCTCAGGGCTCTTCCTGTTTAGTATGACATTAATAACCAGCTATCCTTCCTAAGTGAATGTAGACACACAGAACATTATCCCAGTTCACCTTTTGCTCCACGTTCTAACAGGCAATGCAAGGAACACAGAGCAGAGTTCTACTTCTCTGATTTAAAACAAACCTTCTACCACCAATCTTTCACTTGATCACTTTCAGAAGTTCCAAAACTGAAACTGAACAAATCAGAAATTGACAACGAGATCATTTCCTCTGCACTCAAAATGTGTTCAGTTCAGCCCTGGCCAGTGTGGTTCAGCGGTTAGAGCATCGGCCCGCGGACCAGAGAGTCCCAGGTTCGGTTCCTGCTAAGGGCATGTACCTCGGTTGCAGTTTGTCCCCGGGCCCGGTTGGGGTTGTGCGGGTGTTAATCAGTAGATGTGTCTCTCTCGTATGAATGTTTCTTGGCGTGCTCTCTCTCTCTCCCTCCCTCCCACTCTGTCTGAAGATAAATGTAAAAATATCCTTGGGTGAGGATTAAAAAATAAATAAATAAATAAAATGTGTCAGTTCGGTCATTAGAAACTATCAACCCTAATTGTCATAAAGAGTAGGGAGAAATCAAAGGCCCTAAAATACCAAAAATGCCCTCTCAAAGGGCCACAGTATGACAGTCACTATATTCTAGACAAGTAGTATTCATGGACACACAAGAAAGTTACCAAATATTTATTCCTAGTTTCACTAAAGCATGTGTCTTTTCGGTTGAGATCACCTTCTGTTATAAATCTGTCCACTGGCTCTAAACAATGCCGGAGAGGTATACCTTTTCATACAAAATGCCATTTAGCATTACATAAATTACAATCTATATCTGGCATTGGAAAGGCTGTCTTTTTTGCAGAAAATCAGAGAAAAGTAATTATATTTATGGGAGAAAATGCTAGTTACCTGAAAGATATGAACATAGATGAAGAAATAAACAGCAAGGTCCCAAAGTTTGCAGGATGACCACGTATATTCTGTAAAGTCTGTAGTGTCTTGGATTTTAAGTTTTAATAACTATTAAAGTGTCTGACGGTCTGATGTTCTAAACTCAACTCTGTAACTACTTAAATGAACTACATGATTGCTACTTTTCAGCCTATCAACACTGTCATTTGAAGACATAAACTTTTTCAAACGTTTAAAACAATGAATTCTCTCAGTCAGAGTCACTTAAAATATTCATACTTCCCACTGTTCTCTCCTGATTTACAATATGTCCCCAAATGTTATGACCACTCGATTTGATTTCTTAAATTCCAAATCATAATTTCCCAATATGCTACACTAATTACTGTCTACAAAGAGCAGTGTGTAGTCTCCATTTTGCTCTTTTGAATATTATCTAAAAAGAGGTAGAAGAACACTGGACTACAATTTAAAACCTGTGGGTTTTAATCTTAGGCTTCACTACTGTCTAGCTTGGGTGTGGCCTTGACATTCACCAAACAATGTGGCATTCAGCAAATTAATCTTTTTTAGTTCTAGTGAGGTGTCTGTAAAAAAATGTCACTAATACCATCTGCCCCATCCTAGCACAAGATAGTTTAAGAATCAAATAAGATAATGAATTTAGAAGAGTGTGTTATAAGTTGTAAGTCATTAATGTAAGATCTCATTCCAATTATCTAAATAGAGACAACTGAAAGTTACGTTTTTAAAAAGGCAAACCAGCAGATGTATTAGATGTGTAGCAACCAATGCTACATAAATCCTTACTGTGGGCTTCTTCGGAAGAAGTGTGAGTAAGAAGTCACCCTTCTTACTTCTTAGTTTATCCTAAATAAATAATTTCCATACCTGGCATAACAAAACACTTCCACGTGTTGAATGGTTTTGTCCATCTTGCTAAGAGCGATGGCCTCTTCATCTTCAAGGATCTGTTCCTGCCAGGCCGAGCTTTCATTCAACATGTCACTGCTTTCCTAAACAAAAGACAAATGAGAAATTTTAATTAATTGAGAAATCTGAACCTCTACTTTTTGGAGAAAATGTGTACCTTTACAAATTCATGCTTTTCCTTTCATCCCATCAAAACTCCAAGATGCATATCACTTCAGAGTCACTGAAGCGACTCCAGCAGCCTAGTGTGCCAACTTCAAAGGAAGGAAAGGAAAACTGTATAAAATCTATCCTATCAAAAGCTAGGTCTGGTTTGCAGATTTCTATCAGGATATTTGATATTTTCATGCAGTCATCTGAACAGGGCTCTCTTACATTGCTAAAAACTAGGACAACTAATGCTCCATCAGCTGAGAATCAAGCTTATCTGTTCTAATTATTAGTACTTGTTAATAAAGTTTTTACATTTTGTTGTCAAAACAGCAGGTTCAAAATTACTTCATTCTACTTACTCTTAGATTGCTGAAGGTTGATCACTAGTCATGTCAAATTCTGAATACATGTAAAAGTGTTTTGGAAAAGTACTCAGCCTAACACAACTAATGACTTTAGTAATCAACAATAACAATCAACCCTTGTTATTTTATATTCAGAAAGACAATAAAAATAAAGTATAATAAAATATGTAAACTATCAGTAAGAATTGAAAGTTATCCTTTAAATTGTCCAATAATTCCTACTTATATTTTATGGAGAAAAGTGTGATACAGCAATATCTGAAAACGAGATTTTTGAAGATGTCAAGATATACCTTTCTCAAATGTCAAGGATAATTTTTTTTTTGTTAATCCTCACCTGAGGTTATTTTTTCCATTGATTTTTAGAGAGTTGAAGGGGGGGGGAAGGGGGAGAGAGAGGGAGGGAAGGAGAGAGAAAAAAAAGAGAGAGAGAAACATTGATGTGAGAGAGACACACAGATTGGTTGCTTCCTACACAGGCTGGGGATCGAACCCACAACCCAGGTACCTGCCCTTGACTGGGAATTGAACCCGTGACCCTTCAGTGTGTGGGCCGATGCTCTAACCACTGAACAACACCAGTGGGCCAGGGCTCAAGGATAAAGTTTTAATCTGTTTACATTTTTAATCTATTTGACACCCATCTTTCAGAGAAAAAAGTTTAAAAATATATTATATATACCCAGAGAACCTGTAGTGAAATATAACTACAATATCCTTGTTATATGTAAATTCACCTCAGAAAATTTCTAAACTTAAAGATTTGATAAAGTAGGGCAATAGTTATTTTTAAAAGTTTAATTGTCTTACATTATGCTAGTTACCAGAGGGAAGGAGGTGGGGGGTAGCAAAGGGTAAAGGGGGTCAAATATATGGTGATGAAAGATGATTTGACTTTGGGTGGTGGGCACACAATGCAGTCAGGATACAGATGATGTATCATAGAGATGTACACTTGAAACCTATATGATCTTATTAACCAGTGTCACCCCAATAAATTTAATTTAAAAAGTCTCATTGTCTTGGATTTAATATTCCAACTGAAGAAAAGCAGAGGCAGACAGCTCTTCTAATAAAAAGAACTGTAGCCCAGTGACAGAGACAGAAGGAGTTAAAGGATACAGTGACTGAGTCAAGATGCTAAAGTAAATGAAGTGTTCAAATAAAAGAAATGTCTACAAAAACATTTTTATTTTAATAAATCTAACTCATTACCAAAATTTATTGTGTTTAAATCTCTTCACTCACCAAAATTTTTCTGTTCAGACAACTGGGAAATTTTGTTGTTGTTCTGAGAATCTAGATTACATTTTCTCATGGAGGTACCAAACATGCCTCAATATCAGGGACCCTCACGTAATACTTCCCAAGGATAAGGTTCAAAAGAGGGTTTCTGATAAGCATAAATATATGAATATTTAAGGCCTATAGATAAAAACATTTTAAAGTCTATTTATAACATTTACTTGCTTGATTTATACATAGTTCGAATTACATGAAATGCTACTTCACAAATATTGCTTCTTTCTCCACACTCATTTCTATGCAACAATATTATTCGAACTGAGTCTTCACTGCATCTTCAACATCAATGTCTTCATCATCGTTGGAAGCACTTTTTGAGTCACGTATACCATAAAATTAATGAGTACAACTACAGTGCTTAGTATAGTAAGTGCTTAATGTCTTAGCTATACTATTTTAGCTAACTGAATACAATTTTCTAGAGTATATAGCATTCTCCTTTCTGAACTCCCTAAATTCTTTTGAGATATAGTAGTTCCTGATTCCATCATTACATGATACGATACTCTCAGGAATTTCATTCTAAGCCACATATATCATTTATCTAAAATTAAAACAGTTTTTAAATATATCCATCTCATAAAAATTGGTAAACTCCCTATGTTCATAGCAGTAACAGCTAAGATCTGGAAACAGCCCAAGTGCCCATCAGTAGATGAGTGGATAAAAAAGCTGTGGTACATTTACACAATGGAATACTATGCAGCTGTAAAAAAGGAATTCTTATCCTTTGAAACAGCATAGAGGCACCTGGAGAGTAATATGCTAAGTGAAATAAGCCAGTCAAAGATAACTATCACATGATCTCACTTATATGTGGAATTTAATGAACACAACAAATTGATGAATAAAATAGAATCAGAAACATGGAAGCAGGGAACAGACTGAGACGAACCTCAGTGCAAAAGGGGGTGGGGGGGGCAGGAAGAGAGTAACCAAAGAACTTATATGCATAAACCATGGACACAGACAATAGTGCAGTGAAGACCTGGGGTGGGGCAGGAACCAGGTGGAGGGGGGTCAATGGGGGAAAATAAAGGGGGGAGAAAATCGGTAATACTCCCAACAATAAAGATTTAAAAAAACTGGTAAACTCCATAACATAACCAACCCCCAATCCATTTACTATGCTTTAAATAGCTCTAAAAATTTTCTTTACAATGATATAGAACAGTCAGAGTAGTGAGACCCTACCCTTGAGGGAAAAATTACTAATTTCTGTTAAATTTTTTTTCCTTGCTTTTTAGTTTTACTGATTTTATCAGGTGACTTCTATAAGAATGCAAAACCACAGAGTGAGATCATTCCAAATGAATGTATCTTCCCCATATAGTGCTTTTATTCAAAATATACTAAGTGAAAGAACAACTAGTATAGGTGAGATTTTATAAGAACTGAAATATTTTTTCTGAAAGACTATTTTGGGGGAAAAACTTGCCTTATATTTGGACATAGAGAATAATTACAAAACAGTATCAAGCTTATATGATTTATTTTTCAGCCAACATATCTATTTATATTTAAAAAGTGATATCTATAGCCCGGCTGGTGTGGCTCAGTGGTTGAGCGTCGACCCATGCACCAAGGGGTCGCCGGTTGGATTCCCGGTCAGGGCACATGCCCAGGTTGTGGGCCCGATCCCCAGTGGGGGGCATGCAGGAGGTGGCCAATCGATGTTCTCTCTCATCAATGTTTCTTCTCTCCTTTTCCCTTCCTCTCTCTCTAAAATCAATAAAGAAAAAAAATTTTTTAAGTGATATCTATATTTTGAAGGCATTGTAAAAATATTAGCTGAAATGGTGACTGCATAATTTTTGTTAAATAAATTAAAATGAAGTATTAATCCTATATTACAGATGAAGCCAAGGGTTTTCTTTAATTATGTGACGCATATAAAACCTAGTAGATTAAAAATTTATATAAGAACTTTACCTGGTATTCCTTTATCCAGGACAACAGTCCTGAAAAGCTAAAACTGGCCCAGTTTCCTCCATAGTAGCTTCTTCTGTAATAATAAAAAATAACAGTAAAGAAAAAGGTATACAAATCTAGTCACCAAGCTTCATCAACAAACCACCCCTGTCCCTTCAACTCATTCCATTTTCAACATTGCTACCTCAGAGCCCAAAAGCATGCATAATCGGGGTGTTGAGATTAGAAGAAATACTAGGCTGAAATAAGTAGAAGTGGGCCTCTTGGATCCCAAAGGTAACTTTTCATTGTCTAAGGATTTAAAAATCTCTTTGGCCTCCTTAGAGATTTCTCCACTGATCATGTGATTGTTAACAGCTTGATATGGGCACTGAGCAGATAAACATGAACAAATCTGATTCCTGGGTTAACAGAAATGTCTGGGAAGGAAATCTGGTAGATCTCCAAGAAAGCCACTGGAGAAACTGATAAGTTTTCCATAAACAGTTAAATATCTACTGCTGCTGCCGCTGCCACCACCACCACCACCAAACCCATCTCCCACACACAAAAAAGTGTGTGTATATGTATGTATACACACACAGCGCGCACACACAAACACACACATTCATAAGTAGCTACTGTAAATCTAGTGGTAGGCCCTGTGCTATTCTTAGCCTTCAGAACCAAAAATAAAAGTAGATCTCGGGACACAGTTTTTCCACATCAAAATTTGTGGCAAATATAACAAGAATAATATTCCCACTTATAACTGGTTGAACTCTTATTCTTCATTCCACAGTCCTGTGAAGATTACTCTGTTTTAGAGAACCCACAGGTCTCCTAACTAGGATCAGAACTTTATAGACACTGAACTTCTGATTAACTTCCTTAACTAGGAGATTTTTGGCAACCAGAAGTCTCTAATTCTGCACTACATATTTGTCTTCCCAATCCTTGCAAAATGCTTCATGTTTATTGATTCTTTGTATAATGTTCCCCAAAGTACACTCCATCACAGCCATAACAGAATCCACTCTGGATCTGGGGTGGGTAAGATTCTTGGTTTTGTTTTGTTTTGATTTTTGCTTCTCTCTTTCTCTAATGAAATAAAAATCTATAAAATCTCTTTTAAAAATTAAACAAAACTAAAACCTTTAATATGGTATCCAAAATTACTCAACCATAGTGCTACTGAATAGCCTCTCAAATTTCAGATACACTTCTCCTCAATCAACTGTTGACATGGACCTGAAGAATTACCGTATGACCCAGCAGCTCCCCTTCTGGGTAGCTACCTGAAAAATTTGAAAACATTTATTTGCAAAGACATATGCACCTGTGTTCATTGCAGCATTATTCACGGTGGCCAAGACATGTAAACAACCGATGTGTCCTTCAATAAATGATTGGATAAAGAAAATGTGGTACATATATGCAATGCAATACTACTCAGCCATAAGAAAAGATGAAATACTGCCATTTGCGACAACGTGGATAGACCTTGAGACTATCACACTAAGCGAAATAAGTCAGACAGAAAAAGTTAAGAACCATATGATTTCACTCATATGTGGGATATAAAACTGAAAGCAACAAATGAACTAACAAGAAAAACAAACAAAAACTATAGATATAAACAATAGTATGGTGGTTACCTAAGGGAAGGAGAGTGGGAGGGTAATAAAGGGTAAAGAGAGTCAAATATATGGTGAGGGAAGATTTGACTTTGGATGGTGGGCACACAATGCAATATACAGATCATGTATCCTAGAAATGTACACCCAAAACCTATAAAATCTTTTAAAAATCACTAGAATATTAGACATAGACAGGAAAATAACATAAAACTTGACTATTCTTCAGGTCCATGTCAATAAAAGCATGTCCTCGGGTGAGGATTAAAAAAAAAAAAAAAGCTGAGGGAATTTACCACCAGAAGACCTCCACTGCAGGAAATACTCAAAGGGGTTATTCTACCTGAAACAAAGAACAAAAGGTGCTCAAACTACAACTAAGATCACCAACAAACTCACAGTGTAAATAGGAATAATTTCTGACAACAAAAACATAAAAGAGGAGGGAGTAAAGGTCTGAATTTGCAAAGGAGGATGGAGATCAGATGAATTCAAAAGGAAAATGACTATTGCATATCTGAAACTTTGTTTTACATAAACCTAATGTTAACCACACGCCAAAAAAAAAAAAAAAAGCAAATCTGAGACACATAACTTTGAAAAAGACTAAACAGGAAAAAAGTATGGGATACCACCAAACAAAAAGAACAGGCAAAAACACAAAGGAAAGGAAACAATGAAGGCACAGAGCTACCAGAGAACAAAAAATAAAATGGTATAGGAAATCCTCATACATCAATAATTACCCTAAATGTAAATGAACTGAATTCACTAATAAAAAGGCACAGAGTAGCACACTGGATCAAAAAACAAAACCCAACCATATGCTGCCTTCAGGAGACACATCTAAGCTACGTGGACAAATACAGACTCAAAGTGAAAGGGTGAAAAATGCTTCTCCTAGCAAATAGAATAGTCAGCTTTTAGGCTCAAGTATTTTCCAACAACCACTGCTTTGCTCTAAATAGAACAAAAAAAATGCTTACATTGGACACCTGTGAAAGCAGGTCTATTAATATAGATCACTACTTCATTTATAATCTGATAGTTCTCTCTGGGATAATGCAAGTTCATACACTGTCCAAAATCCCTAATGGACTTTAAAATTTAGATAGAATGTCAGCGATTCTAACAATTCCAGATGGCCACCTTTTGCTAACAAGATGGACTGAGGAAGCCTGGAAGCTGTGATCCTTTCGATCAGAACAGTGGAAGGAGAAGGTAGGCAATAGCCAGTAGTATAGAGAAAAGAGAGGAAGAAAAAGACAGGGATGTTAGAATCACTAGTCTTCCCATAGCAATTTATACCCTCTTCTCCCGTGCCCGAGAATAATACACTTCTGCTATCCTTCCCATCCTCTAAAATAAATAAGACTCAACAAAACTATAAAATACCCTTTGTATTGGAAAGTAAAAAATAAAAAAAAACCTGAAACCACTGACTTTATATATTCTGTTGAGATGCTTAGATTTCTGTTAGCCACCATAAGGTCATAAGTAAGAAGTGCTGACATTTGGGTAAAAGCTTAATGATCTAAGTAAAATTTTTAAATGGATACACCAATTGGTAAGTAATAAATATACATCCAAAATGTGACACTGGGAGTAGACAAAGGTTTCTCAGACAGGACACAAAAAGGAATACAAACTGCTGATAAATGAGAATCAAAATGGAAAACTTCTCCACAAAAATATATCATTAAAAAAAGTGAATAGGCTAGGCACAAACTAGGAGAAAATATTCATAAAACACAGCTGATAAAGGACTGGTTTCCAGGATACATAAAGAACTCTTTCAACTTAATAAAAGGACAACTAATCAGATCTTAAAATGGGCAAAGGAGCTCTCAAAGGAAGACAGATGTGATTAATGAGCACATGAAAAGGGGCTCGACATCTTTAGTCATCAGGTAAGTACATATTAAAATAAGCAATAAAAATGAGCACAATGAGATACTGCTACACATCCACCAGAATAGTTCCATTTAAAAAGACTGACAATACCAGGTGTTGGTGTGAATGGCCAGAATGTTCAAAGATTTTGGTGGGAATGTAAAATGATGCACGTTGAAAAAATGTCTGGCAGCCTGGCCGGTGTGGCTCAGTGGTTGAGAGTCCACCCATGCACCAAGAGGTCACCGGTTCGATTACTGGTCAGGGCACATGCCCAGGTTGTGGGCCTGATCCCCAGTGGGGGGCATGCAGGAGGTGGCCAATCAATGTTCTCTCTCCTGGATGTTTCTATCTCTCTCGCCCTCTCCCTTCCCCTCTCTCTAATATCAATAAAGAAAAAAAAATTTTTTAATGAAAAAATGTGGCAGTTTTTTACAAAACTAAACATATACCTAACCTGCGGCCCAGTAATTCCATTCCTAGGTACTTACACACAAGAAAAGCATAGCAGTTTTATTCATTAATAGCTCCAAACTGGTAACAATTCAAGTATCCATCAATATGAGAAGGGATAAAAAAGCTGTGTATATCCATAGGATGGACACTATTTACTAATGAAAGGGAATATACTACTGATGCACGCAACAACATAGATGGATCTCAAAAACATTATCCTAAGTGAAAAAAACTTTTACCCAAAGAATACATTCTGCAAGACTCCATTCAGATAAAGTTCTCGAACAAGTTATATTAATTAATATATGATGAAAAATATCCTAAGAGTAGCTGCCCTTCAAGATGGGAAATAAGGGCAAGACTTGACTTTAAAGAGGCATGAGGGAACTTTCTGGAGCAACTGCAGTGTTCTTTCCCTTGATAAAATTCTTAGTTACACAAGTGTATGCATTAGTCAAAACTAATTACACAGTACATTTCACTGCATGTAATTTTATTTTGAAAACAGAACCATAAATAAATTCTGACCTCTAGTTAATGATATGGATGGTGAAGTGTTCCAGATTGAGAGTACTGGATGTGTACAAGTTACTCTGAAATGCATAAAACAAAGGATGGATAGAAAAATGAATACATGATAGTTATGTAATAAGGCAAATACTGCAAAATGTTACTGCTAGAATCTAGGTGGTCACAGTACACTTTTTTTTTTTTCAACTTTTTTGTATGTCTGACAATTATCATAATAAAAATGTTAGAAAAACAAAATTAATCTAACGAGTTTTCAAACACTGACCATGATGTACCAATTTCTAAGGTATTTTCTGCTAATATCAAAAGCCTAAGAAACTCTAAGAAGGACCATCTTGCTGTTTCTTTCCATTACCAAATGACCTGAGGTCAGTTCATGGTCAAAATCTACTTTCTCCCCTACACTTGGTCAGATGGTCTTTGACAGAGCTAATTGGTTCTAGTATTTTTCCATACAGCTCCCATTTTCAACTTTTCCTGTTGATGTGCTCGTAACATCAGCATCTGGTGATCTCATCCAATTATGTACGTAAAAGGTGAAACATGGTTTTCATTACTGTGGTCTTTCTGACAAAAGACGGTAACATAATTATTAATAAACTCACTATAAAACCAACACAGACTTCATTTTGGTATTTATATGGTTCTAAGTACATGGCTTATAATATCCCCTAAAGAAAAAGCCAAAGACTTTATGTATCAGAATCAATATGACAAAAAGAAATCATTATAACATTCTAATATGCTCTCTGTAGCACTATTGCAATAGAAATAGCAAAAAATTAAAGACCACCAAATATTTTCTTACATTTTATCTTTAAAGATATAGCTCCAGAACGCTGACATTCAAATTCAATTTATAAAATACTATTTCCACTATCTTTAAAACTGCTTCTGTAGGGAGTAACAACACTAGGTTACTGATTTTGTTTCCAAAATCCCATAGATACAATTTATTTTAAGGATAAAGTGAGAACTTCCTGACAGAACAAAAAAAAAGGAGAAAAAATGGGAATGCAACATTTTCTGCCAATTTTGTGTCAAAACTGCCTCTGTACATCAAATAAAGGAAGAAGTAGTTTAGGATGAAGAATGACATTTATCTCTATTGCCAGGAATACTATTTGATATGATGAAAAAAAAGTCTTCTGTAAAACTAGAATCTCTTTGTGGAACGAGAAAATGAGTATTCATAGTATTTAAACAGCAAACCATACAAATAGTGTCTAAAGCCCTCTAAGTTTCATGATGGGAAAGTGACCTAAAATTTTCAGCTAAAATAGTAAAAATCAAAGTGGACATTTTTATTTTCAAAGATAGAAAAGCCCAAGTAACACTGACGTGTAACTCCATTGTGTGAAGTGTTGTCCTTAAAACTATAGAAAACATGCTTTCAATCTTTCTAAAGTTTTACAAAGCTTACTTGGAGCCCTGGCTGGTGTGTCCAGTGGTTAGAATGTCAGCCCCTGCAGGGAAGGGTCTGGAGTTTGATTCCCGGTCAAGGGCACATACCTGGGTTGCAGGTTTGATCCCGTCAGGGCTCCTGTGGGAGGCAAACTGATCAATGCCTCTCTCTCTCATCCATGTTTCTCTCTCTCTCTCCCCCTTCTTCCGTCCCTTCTACTCTCTCTCTAAAAATATCAACTGGGGATTAACAAAATAAATAAATAAGAATGAAACTATTAAAGAAAAAAAAAAAAGCTTACTCAGAGTACCACCTAAATTTTTCCAGACACAGAAAGGAAGTGAGTTATATAACTGTCTCCATTAACACTAACCAATAAAACAACAGAAAAAAAAAGTGTTAAAACAGTAGAGAGATTTCTCATCCTTTACATAGTGTTAAAGCAACATCACTTAATGTCTACTAACAGAAAAGAAATACATTACAGGTGGACACAAAGTTGAACTGTATGAGAAGGCTGAACATTAAACCTATTAATTAAATCTCTTACTTAAATCCTGACAATCTTCTTTTCCATTGTGCATCTTAATTACAATTCAGTACTTAATATTCGGCAACAGCCATGGTTACATGATGCTAAGCTACATCCCGTACTGGGAAATGGCTTCTGTAAGCACGTACAAGAACACTGACAAAAGGCAGAGCTACTGACATTCAGGCACGTTCATCTGGGAATCATTTTTAATTATTATGAAACCCAGAAGTTGAAAATGTTTTCAGGCAGGTAGCTGATGGGGTCCAAGTGTGCTCAGCGGAAAAGGGAAGAAGCAACAAAGCTCAACCTCCAGAACCCCCGATTCTCTATTCACTGCTCCTACAATTTTCCTAGTGGAGTTGTTAAACCACCTTCCACTGACAGCATTTTTAATTTTCAAAATTGTTTTTACTATTTTCACATGGGTTCTTTCGGGACAAAGGAAGAATGGCAGAACTGTCATGGAAACTCAGTTTTCCTAAACCCTAATCCTACTGCAACATAAGCAACCCCAAACTTCTAAGCTGGCTAGTATCATTTAGTCTACATGATATTGTAATGGTAGCTTTGGTTCAATGAGGCCAAACAGATACTGAATACCACCTGGACCTGATTACCAAATTCATCTTTTTCCAAAGGCATCCCATCAATAGCATGGGCTGTTAATAAGTGTTCCAAGAAAAAAAAGAAAGAAAAAGTACGATGACAAAATAAATTTGGAAAATGCTAGGCTTAACAAGTTAACCCACCACTCAAAAAATGGTTTATGGTAGAGCTTCTCAGCACTCTTAAATATGTTAACGTCTGTTCTCTCCAAGAGGGAACAAACTCAGTTGAACAATAAGCATTTTTTTTTAAAAAAGCATTTGGAAGGATTAGAGTTCAACAGAATATATTTTGAGAAATGCTGGCTTAATTCATGTTAAAGGAAAGAAAAAAAACA
Organism: Tadarida brasiliensis; assembly: GCA_030848825.1. Taxonomy (NCBI): domain Eukaryota; kingdom Metazoa; phylum Chordata; class Mammalia; order Chiroptera; family Molossidae; genus Tadarida; species Tadarida brasiliensis. The sequence goes on from CM061280.1 coordinate 12,657,833, forward strand.
GGATATTATGTATGTTGAGCTTGTCATTTTCCATTCAATATCTCACTTAATCTTCACAAGAATCCTGAGATTGATGCTGTAATTATCCCCCTTTTAAAATTAGAAAAAAACTAAAACCATCCATGAAATTGAGTGTCATGCTTAACTCACTCAGCTGGGAAATGGCAAAGCCTGGATTTAAGCCCAGGGCAGATCAGGCCTCAAAAGCCTATGCTCTAACCACTACATAACACTGTCTCCTACAATCTCCAAGATTAGAATATTTAAACTTATAAACCTAAGTATATGATGCAAATCCTGGAATCTGACTTACATTAAAGGCAATGGAATAAAGTTTTAAATTTCGTTTTGCTTCAGCAATTCACCTAGATAATGAAAATGGAATAATAATTTCATGACAACATCTACCCTAATGACAGAGCTGGAGGGACTCGTCACTTCTGGGACCAAAAATACAACTAATTTTCTTGCATATCTCATATTTAATGTGCACAAATATCTGTCTGTATGTGACAGTAGAAAAGTAACAGTGTGGCATGTCTACTAATACTGATTTGCCAGCTATTACTGAGTACGATACAGTATGCACATTAAAAGAGTCGCTATTCTATTTAAATCTGGTTGGAATGCTACAAAGAATCATGACACATCTCTATCTTCCTGGTTGACAAATAACAGAACAGGCTAGGGGATACATTAGACTTACTCTCTTCACAAATTCTCATTTATTAAAAGCTCCACATACCTGACACACAAGAAAGCCCAGCTGCCTCCGCCATCTCCTCATTCCAAGAGCAAGGAGGGTGGGCCTCCTTGGTTGACTGTGCAGATGCAAGTTTAAGGTTACAGAAGAAGACCAGGCCCTTACTTGGTTTTAAAAGCGTCCCATGTGACTACAGGAAGTTGCTTCGGCAATCAGATCAGTCTGCCAGAATGAAATACCAGGGTGTGTTCCCAGTTGTTGGGGCTGGAGAAAGACCGTCTTGTTAAGAGTTATTAGTCATTCAACACTAGTCCACGCATTCAAATCCATTTTTAGACAACCAAGCCTGGTAATGTACAAAGGCTGCCCTCAATTCTTGTTTTCCTCTGTGATCTCATTTATTCCTACTAATTCAATTATCACTTCCCCACTGATGACTCACAAATTGGTATCTCCAATCTGGGCCCCTCTGGTGAGCTCCTCATAGCTATTTCTGGGCTGAAAATACATATCATGAGTCAACAATTTATTTGACATCTACCTTCAATAAATATCCCAGATTAATTTTAATCTCTACATGTCCAAGAGACTAATTTCTTATATGTCCCTCAGCACCAACTTGGTTTTCCTCTTGGTTTCCCTATTTCAATAAATACCAACACCACTCTTAAAGCTTCCTATGCTAAAATGCTTGAACTCACTCATCATTCCTTCCTCACGTGTCAATTCTAGATAATTTCTTAAATCCATTCTATCTTTGCCATCCCTGCCACTGCTGCCTGTCTATCTCTTACCACGTTTACTCATTTGCCTCCTCAAAGGTTTCCCTGCCTCTAGCTCCTTCCCTTTCCGACCTAACCTTCACATTACTGCCACTGTGATCAGGTCCTGGCAGACCACATTATACCACCCCATGGCTTAAAGATGTTTAATGGTTCACTAATGCCTCTAGAGTAGAGTCCAAAATCCTTAGCATCTATAAGACCCTTCAAAACTCAGTTCCAACTTCACTCTCCAGCCTTATCTCTGGATATCACCCTTTTCTGCAATGCAGCAGCCAGAACCACACACTCAATATTGCCTCAGTGAGCCCAATGCCTGCACTTCTCTCTGCTTTCATTCATGTTACTCCTCTATGCCCAAAATGCTATTCCACCACAAAACTAATGATGGAACCCATCAAACCAGTCAGAACTATTCAAATCCAACATCCTCTTCTCTGTGAGGCCTTCAGCTCTCCAATATACAATCAGAAGAACTAATTTCTGCTTCCACAGCTCTACACATACTTGTGTAAGAGCTCCGTCATGCTGCCTTGTAAGCACACTGTGGAATGTTTCCTCTGACTAGGAGCAACTTAAGGGCAAGGACAGCAGATTGGTCATTTTGGAATGCTTAATGCATGGTAACAATTAGTAACTAAGATAATTAATGCACTGCTCTTCATCAAGGCTTTAGGATTAAATGGACCTGGGTGCAAATCCCCCAGCTGTGCCTCTTACTAGCTGCATGATCTTAGCCAATAACCTTACAGAGGTTACTCTTTAAAGCTTCACTTACTTTATCTGTGAAATAAGAATCAAAGCACTCGCCCTGGCCGGATTGGCTCAGCGGTTAGAGGGTTGGCCCGCGGACCAGAGAGTCCCGGGTTCGGTTCCGCTAAGGGCACGGACCTCGGTTGCAGTTTGTCCCCGGCCCCGGTTGGGGTCGTGTGGGTGGGAACCAGTCGATGTGTCTCTCTCATGTCAATGTTTCTCTCTGTCTCTTCACCCCTCTCTCCTGCCTGTTCTATCTGAAGATAAATGCAAAAAAATGTCCTCGGGTGAGGATTTAAAAACAAAAAAAAACCCTTCAGTTACTTTATCTGTGAAATAAGAATTGAAGCACTCAAAGCAGCACATTCAAGTTCTCCTCCTCCTCCTAGCAAAGTATGGACACAGAAGAACATGCCCAAGATGTCTCCAGTTCTTTCACTGGCAAGTACCAAAGTCCAGGGCCAGCCAGGCACAGCTAGGTTCACTGACATCCCTTCTCCCCTATCCTCTATTTCAGAGTAGTAACAGGTCCTAAAATTTAACCCTTCCCTTGTCATGGAAAGGCAAACCAAACTCCATTTTCACTAACAGAAAAAAAAGAAAGAAAGAAAGAAAATGTGAGTCACAGGGAAAAGCTTTAAGCTTTATTGCAGTAGATTACTCTGCTTCCAGCTGTGCAGCTGATTGATATTCTTCAAACCCCCAAGGAGCTGGTAGGGACCGTTGCCATTTCAAAGTAAAAACAAAAAAGACAAACAAAACAAGGGGAGAGAAAAATTTAAAAATTCCAAGAGAAAAAAGATTTCTCTTCATTTCCTTTTCAAAAGAGAATGAATGATAAAGAAATTGCTCGAGGGGAGGAGGGTAGAGCAAGAGAGAGGTGGTGAAAAAACGCATCTGTACATTCAATTATCTTTGCATGTAGTTTTCTATGTTGTGGGGAAGCTATTCTAATTCAAACCCACTGAATAAAACAAGTCAAAACTGGTAATATCTAGAGAGAAGCTGATGTATCACGATTTCTGCAAAGAGCTGTCTCAATCAATCTGGCCTCAGCTCTATGGGAAAAAAAACCTCCTTATGCAAGAATTGTCATTTGTAAATGAAGCTCCTGTCATCCGGATTTCAGTGACCTAAAGATAAAATGACATTTCTGTTTCAAAACCATAAAAATGTGCAAATCGTTTCCAAGGATTTTTCCCACACTGCGCTCCAAAATAAAGGCTAAGCATACTCCAGATAATTTCAAAGTAAAAGCCTTTTAGTGAAGCTGCGACATTTTGTTAGAGCTGCTCACAGCACCTCAACTTTTTACACGTATTCCACTGGGCCAGCACAGTGAGGCTTCAAGGGAGGTTGTACACTAGACCCACTTGACAGTTAAAGAAAACAATATAAGTCACATAACTAATCAGTGACAGAGTAACAACTGGAAGCAGGTCTCTGACCATCAAGTCCAGTATCTGTGTGTTTGTTTTCTAACCTCTTATTGAAAGAGCACAGGCTTTGCAGACCGATGGACCTGAGTTTAAAATCCTGATTCTGCCCCTTAACAGACATGTGACATTGGGCAAGTTATTTCAATTCTCTGAATTTGTTTCTTTACTTGCAAAAGGAGGGGAATTATACTTCTTTTAGATAACTGTAATAAGAAGTAAATAACTTAACACAGTCAAACCTCGGTTCCCGAACGTCTCCTATCTCCAACAATTTGGTTCTCGACCAGATTGTTCACAGAAAAGATGTCCAAGTCATTGAACAAGCTTCTGTTTTTGACCTGACAACCCTTTCATGCTGATACATCAGCATGACAAAAAGCATGTCTCACGCCACAAACAAAGGAGGGAATGTGCCAGTATGAGTCAGGTTACAGCTAACATCTCAGGAAATTGTGCTGTGAATATTTTTGTGGGGTTTTTTGCTTTTGTTGCAGGCAAAATGGACAATTAGCACAATTTTAAAACAGAAAGAGGCCATCAAGAGTGCTAATGTTGCTAAGGTGTGAAAGAAACAATGATCACAGGCAATTACAGAGGTAGAAGAACTGTTGTTGATTTGGAAAAGCAGTTAGCTGTGACAAGTGAGGATGCCCCATACTGACCTCCTGAAAGACACCCCTGGAAAAGTGCTGAAAGTGATTTCCTTAAGGCTAGTAGGGGGTGGGTCGATAAATTTAAGAAAAGAAGTGTTTGTTTATAGATTAAGCAGTACAAGAGTCATGTACTATATATAAAAAAGGTTACAACAGGAATCACTGGAGGTCTGGAACGAATTAATTCAATTTACATGATTTCTAATGGGAAAAAATGGTTCGGTTTTCGAATAAATCGCTTCTCAAATAGCCTTCCGGAATGAATTAAGTTCAAACACCCAGGTTCCACAGTATTTGTAAAGTACTAATACAGTACCGTGCAAATACTCAGTGAATAGTAGCTATTATTAATATATCACGTTGTACTTAATAGCATACAGCGTCTTGAATACTAGAATAGGTTAAACAAATGAAAATTACTTTTACTCATAAATTAGTGCCACAGACATCATGAAATCTGTCTTTAACATGGGGAATACAGAAAGGAGAAAATGAGGAAACACTTGATTCTTTGATACTTCATATATATTTTTCTCACCCTTATCTAAATAATAGAAGATAAAAATAAAAAAAAATTATTCTAAGTGAGGTTACATTTTATTTCCCTATCCCTTTATGATAGTTTAAATCTAAAACCTTTCAAATACTTATCTTTGAGCTACCTTAGTTGCATATGTGCTAGTATTCTGGAATAAGAGAAAGCCATGTTATTTTATTTTCGCCTTAAAGAAAACATAAACAGACCTCAATTTCCACAAGCTAAAAGCTACTAAAAATAACTTCACAGTAGTAGTAGCTGTTGAATCAATACTCCTTTCTTTTTTCAGAAGCCAATAATCAAAGAACATCTACACAGAGCATTTTTGTCCTTTCATTAGAGAAACAAGGCATCCGATCTAAATTTTTCACTCAAATCTATATATGTAGAGTTAATTTCCAGGGCAGAAAAATATCATAAAATTGATTTGACAGACTACTATAGCTGCAATTACTGAGACGACTCAATGAGATAGAGCTTTATTAAGCCACAAAATATTTGACTCTAGTAAGAAATCAAGTAACTTTTTCTATGAAAGAAAAAAATGACGCTAGTTCTTAAAGATCTTCATAGCTTCATATCCATGGTAAGAAGTCAGTAAGAGGTTATTGCGACCATTCCCATTCATGCTACCCTCCTGCCCCCAAATCTAAATTCTGCTCCCCCTTACTCTCTTACAGCACTACCCTTTTTTTTTGCACAAGCACAATTGATCATATAAAATGTAAGCATGTTTAATGCCTACATCCCCTTGGTAGGGTCCAAGGTCATCATAAGGGCAAGTCATGGTCTGTTTTGTTGTTCACCTCTTGATACTCAGGGACTAGCAAAGCCCAAAATCTCATCTGGGTTTTACAAGCAGTTTCTATTGATAATGCAGGTATTTCTTGTGATGTGACAATAATTCTTGACAAATTTTAGTGTCTCCCACCTCAGTGCCAAAACATAATGATGAATAACAAAGAGAAAAAGGGGAGTATCAAAATAATGTCAAGTCAATGGTGGAGAAACAGCGAGCCCAGAAACCACCCTTTGAAAATGATGGTCAGTCATAGCTCCAAAACTCTTAAGGAATCTAATCAGATAAAATTTCCTAGTACAATCCTATATGATCTACTTTTGTTTTGATCAACTATTTGTAAAAAAAAACAACAACAGGTTTTTAACTGGATTTATTGGGGTGACCCAATAAATTTATTGGGTTTATTTTATTAACCTGGTTAATAAAATTATACAGGTTACAAGTGTACAATTCTATAATACATCATCTGCATATTGCATTGTGTGCACACCACCCAAATTCAAATCTCCTTCCATTGTTCTTTGACCATTAGTAGCATAACATAACACAATATTCTTAAATGTGAAAAGAGCCCAGCCAGTGTGGCTCAGTGGATTGAGTGTCATCCCATGGACTGAGAGGTCCTGGTTTGATTCCTGGTCAGGACACATGCCCAGGTTGTGGACTGGATCCCCAGTAGGGGGCATGCAGGAGGCAGCTGATATTTCTTACTCACATTGATATTTCTCTCTCTCTCTTCCTCACTCTCTAAAAAATTAATAAAAACATATTTAAATGTGAAAAGGGTGAGCAAGCACATAGAGGTGATGAGGAGACACTATAATGGCATAGTTTCATCACATCAATTCATTTTATCCTTTCACTCATGCATTCATTCTTCTCCCTCATGAAACTAGTCTTAAGTTCTCCAGATAGAATATACCAAACTAACAGTGGTCTTTTGGGAGTGGTATGTAGGAGGAATGACATGTATATTTTTCATGTATATATGTCTATGTACTAAATGTACATTTCCTGAGCTTTTATTACAAGCATATGTATGTTGATAGATAGATAGATAGATAGATAGATAGATAGATAGATAGATAGACAGACAGATAGATAATGATTAGGGAAAAATATTTTTACAACCAAACAAAAAAAAAAAGACAAAGTAATTGTTTACTTCTCTTTATCATAATTCCTAAACAATTCCTAGACACAATTTCTAACTAGAAAAAAAATTTCATTTGTCAGACCAAAAAGAAACCTAGCCCAGAAACTGTCATGAAATAGTGACATCAGTTCATAACCCCACAAGATAATACTATTTAGACTAACATGGTTCTTTGGTCAAGTTATTAAAGTATAGCAATGTTTTCAACTTTAGAAATAATGATATGGTTATTGTACAAGATTAAAACATCAACAGCTATTTTTATGACATTCATTTGTGCCCATATCATAAATCCACTAAATACGGATTAGACTTAACTACCCCAATCACTGAGTACTCTTTTTTTAAAAAAAGACTCTAAAAAATAAATGTAAATGAATTCAGTGACGTAACAGCATTGTTTCCAATTTATTTAGTTTATTTTCTTTCTGTGTGTGAAGCAGTTATAGTAGAAAGTGAAGATTGATGGGAAAAACAAGAAAACCCAACAATTATTTATATGATTAGGAGAAAAGATTGATTGAGGCTGTGTAGACAAACAATTCTTGGTAGAAAGAGATTCTGTTCAACTATAAACTTTCGGTCTTGTGCTTGTCCCTTTAGCAACTCAAGTTTAAAGCAAATGCCAGTCTCTACATTTTGAATTGCAAATTGCTTTTTGAAATCACATCTATGCTTGAAATTTCACATGTCAACAGCTCATTAATATCTACAGTAAATGTAGTTCTCTGAAAAGAACCGCAGATTTTACATTTATAGAGACAGAATGCTGGCACACAAAAATAGAGTTCCTTCAATTACAATTTGGCAGAAGTGAACTTTAGTTTAAAATCTGTCTACAGAAATCTATGACAACACAGCAATGAAGTGACTATTTTGAATAAGATTAGCTGCTGTTGATAGTGATGATGCTTGGACAGTGTTTATAAATCAACAGAGATTGTACTTAGTATTTTATAATGGGCCACACTTCAGAACCATTGACCATCAACACTTAAATGGTATATAAATGTAAACAGTGGCAGAAGATTAAAGTACTAAATTATCTTCACAAAGTCATGAATGTAATACATACACATAAAAAACTTAAAGTGAATGTTTGCCTGCTGTTAGTCTTACAGCTTTTGTCTCATTTAATATTTAATGTTTTAATGTAAGAAATACTTTAATCAAAGTAAGAAAAATAACACTGATCAAAAGTTTCTAAGGATGAAATTTTAAGTTCAGGTCACTATTCTACTAGCTAACTACATAAATTATCCTGCAAAAAAGTGAATTTTACCTAATTCCTTACCATTACATTCAGTTTTATTGAGGCACAGAAGTTATACAAGCTCAAGTCCAGTGGACTTTGTGACAATTTAAATCAGAGAAAAGGAAAGATCTTAAGACCATTTAACAAATATACAAACATGGTAAAAATTGGGGACAGTAGCTTTTTTACCAAAATATTAGACATTTATAAATAAAATCCATATGCTTATGGGTGTCCACATTTTGTTTATAACAGGAAATTGGAAACACCTTTAAATACAGCAGTAGATAACTGGTTAAATAAACTGTAATGTATTCATTTGAAAAATACAGCCAATTACAATTAATTAAAAAATCATATTTTTGACATGTTAAAATGTTAAGTTAAAAAAAAAAAGATCTTCTGTAAGAAAAGTTGTGTACCTACAGCAGAAACTACTACCTGTCCACCAAAATCTGTCCTTCTTCTCCAACTGACCATCCATGTAGGAAGTGGGTGTTATGTCTCCACACAACTATATAACTATTAGTGGATATATAACTTAGCTTTTGTCCAGGGAATATGAGCAGAAGTGATATATGCTTTTCTAGGCCCAGGCCTTAAAAGGACAAAGGTCAATCCACACTCTGTCTCCTTCTTAGAAGCTGAATTTGTGCAAACCTGTGACCCAGTTTAGACCATGCAAACAATAAATACCCTACTGAATAGTGAGGAAATGAGAGGGAAGAAGCCTGAGTCCCCATGGGGCAGAGTTGTCTCCCTATTAGCAGTGGACTCTTCATATTTGTTTTAATCACAAATTATTTTTAGCAACTATTCTTCGAGCCACTGTATTTTGGGTCTTTTTAATACAGCCCCTTATTCTTCACCCGAACTCACGTAGCATGGCATAGAAAAATGTCATAACTAATGTTCATAGCATATATAAATAGTAGCAAGTAACAGCAGTATGCTTTCTTATTTTTCTCTTCATGAGACAGTGTAGATCTATTACTGTTACAATAAAAAAACTTAGGCAGGATTTTCATAAATTTTAAAATTTAAATAATTATTTCTTCTCTGATCCTATCTTTGCCATCCATCATTCTTTAATAAATGCAGAAGACAGCTATTGTACAGAATAGTTAAAGAAGTATATATTTATATGGGCTAAAAGTATACTCTAGAGCAGGGGTCAGCAAACCTTTTCTGTAAAGGGACTACTGAGAAATATTTTAGGTCTTGCAGGCCATATGGTCTCTGTCATAACTACTCAACTCTGCCACTATATAAGAAAAGCAGACAATACATACATGAACGAGCATGGCTGTGTTCCAATACTTTATTCACAAAAGCAGGCACCTGGCCTGTGGATCAGTTTGCCAATCCCTTGTCTAGAGTATCATCCTCACTGTACCATATTACATAGTGTAGATTGTTTTAAAACATTAAAGAAAATAGTGAGCAGCTTCCATTCTTCATGACTGGAAAAATCTTTTCAAAAATGGAAAATCTGAAAACTGAGAAACCAACCAAATATGTTCCACAGCAACTTTCTCATCCTATTCCTTTAAGAAATGAAAAGTAAGCTCTCCTGAACCCTACACCATCACCAAGTGGCATTTATGGAGTGTCTACCCACTGATGGTGCCCTGCTAGGTGACGAAGACAAGGCTCTTCATGTGTCAAGATGATGCTAGGACATGTGCTGTTATTGTTCCGCTGTGGTAAATTGCCAGGGCTAATTTCCTTTATCTCCAATGTCCCACACAGTCAATCTGGCAAGATGGCTGGTTACAAATTCTGACCATAATCATCGAACAATATAAGTTTCTGGTCCCTTCACAGTCATAGATTCTCACACAAAGGGATTTATCCAAAAAGTATTTACTAAGCACCTATGTACCAAGCATCTCAAAACAGATAAAGTGTAGTACTAACGTGAGACTTCTCAGTATTTCCTTTAAAGCAGTTTTCATGGCTTAAGAGAAAGCTTATGCCAGGGGATAGCTTATAATAGTCTTACATAAGCACAAAAGGTTGTTAAAATTTCATGTATCATCTTTTAAAAATGTGGTAAATTTTGCATTTTACTCCATTATACATCCATTTTTAAATAATATTTTTAAAAGTTATCAATTTAATTGGAGGTATCCTAAATATATTAACTAGTTCTGTACACTGAGAGGGCCTAGAAGCAGTAACATTCCAGTAGGAATGAGCACACATAGTATTCTGAACTTGGTTTCTAAATACCATTCTCAAATACATAGACAGAGGGCTCCAGGATAAGTGGTTGATTCTAGAGTTAGAGCAGAGAAAATATAACATGAGCCTGGAACATCTCATAGTGTCCTAAAGTAAGGAAGTGCTCTAACAAAGATAGAACATTTTACAAGGACATAAGAACATAATGGAAAAGAACTCACAATCACCAAAGTTCGAACAATTTAAATAAAAAAATAAACAACGGTAGTATTAGATTACTACCCAGAGAATAAAATAAATATCCAAGAACCTACAGTGATATACATAATTATACAAATAAATGAGTAGGAGAGAAAAAACAGTTCTTCTTTACAAAAAAAAAATTGCAATAAATAAATGAAGATGGAAAGTAGAAAATTAAAAAAAAAAATCACCATTAGGCAAACATCAGTGTGCCTTGTGGGAGATAATTTGAGACTATTAAGGACTAAATGCAATGTGGGATCCTGGACCAGATCCTGGAACAAATAAAGAACATTATTGCCCAACCAAAGCATAATCCTGTGCACCAAAAGGTTGCTGGTTCAATTCCCACACAGGCCACCTACCTGGGTTGCTGGTTCTAGTTCTGGTCCAGGCACATACAGAAGGCAACCAATTGATGTTTCTGTCTCACATCAATGTTTCTGTTTCTCTTTCTCCCTCTCCCTCTCCCTCTCTCTCTACCCCCCCCTTCCTAAAATGTCCTCAAGTGAGGATTAAAAAAAAGAAGAAGAACATTTAGTGAAATTCAAATTAGGTCTGTAGTTGAGTGGTCATTATTCCACCAATATTGATTTCTGAGTTTTGATAATTGTACTACAGCTACAGAAGAGAAAAAGAACAAGAGTTATTTCAAGCCAGAGAAAGTAGAAGAAAGGAAATAATAACCAATCTCTGGCAAGAACGAGATCAAGGAAAAAAGAAATAGAAAAAAAGGTACCAATAATATTCAGAATTTTTTAAAAGTGCATAATTCCAGCACTAACAGAGCATGGTGAACAAGGGAGGGAGGCACACCGGATGCAGCTAGAAAGGAGGCAGAGTTCAAATGCTAGGCGAAGTAGTGAAAACAGACCAATTAGGAGGTTTCTGGAGAAGTTCAAGAGTAAGTAGCAGTAGGATGAACTGGAAAGAAGAGTGGAGACAGAAAACTCCTTAGATGTGGGTTATGTTTTAGAAGTAGAGCTGCCAGTATATGCTGAAGGACTGAATATGGGTTTGAGGGAAAGACATGAAGGTAGTAAAGATTATTAAGGGTAAAACCACTAAATAAAATCCCTACCTCAGCATACGGGCCTAAACAACATGGCTCCAGTCTATTTCCAGCTTCAGCTCTTATTAATCCGACTCACTTAGCTAACCTTTCAGTCATACTCAAGTTCTCACCCTTCACCTAGCATGTCATGCCCTTTCAATCTGTTGCCTCTTTCTGGAATGCTCTAATTCTTCATTAAAGTCTTACTCATCTTTCAAGACTCAGCTCAAATGTCATCTCTATGACACTTTTCACTAATCTTCCAGGCATGATTAGTCACTCCTTTCTCTGGCTTCACTGTTTATATCTAGCAGCAACAATATTGTTAGAGTAACAGATGTTAACATTTACTGAGGGTTTATTATGTTTCAGGCACTGTTATAAAACTATTACATGGATTATTTTATTTCATCCTATAAAGAATCTTATAAAGTAAGTACTATTATTATGCCCTTTCTATCAAGAAACGGAGGTATAAAAAGATTAAATCAGTTGTCAAAGTTTACACACCTAGTAAGTGCTGAAACAAGGACTTGAATTGAGGCATTCTGGCTCTAAAACCCATACGCAACTTCCCAAGGAGCCAAAGCATGGGAAGTCAGTGGGAATGTAAAAGGGTACAGCTGCTGCATGGCAAATAGTACGACAGTTCTTCACAAAATTAAAAACAGAATTACCACCTCATCTAGCAATCCCAATTCCAGGTATATACCCCAAAGAACTGAAAGCAGGACCTCCAAGATGTATTTCGCACATCCAGGTTCATAGCAGCATTATTCACTCTAGTCAAGAGTTGGAAGTAACCCACATTTTATGAATGGGTATGGTGTACACATACTGTAATATTATTCAGTCTTAAAATGGAAGAAGATTCTGACACAGGATAAAAAATGGATGAACCTTGAGGACATTATGTTGAGTGAAATAAGGCAGTCACAAAAAGACAAATATTGTACTGTTCCAATTATAAGAGGTATCTAAAGTAGTCAAATCCATGGAGACAGAAAGTAGAATGGTGGTCACCAGGGGCTAAGGGGAGGAGGAATGGGCAGTTACTGTTTAATGGGTATAGATTCAGTTTGGCAAGATCAAAAGGGTTCTGGAGATCTGTTGCACGACAATACGAATATACTTAATACTACTGAACTGTACACTTAAAAATGGCTAAGATGGTAAATTTTACGTTATGTTTCTTACTATAATTTAAATATTATTTTTTAAAAAATGGGAAGGGCCCTGGCCGGTTTGGCTCAGCGGTTAGAGCGGTGGCCCTCGGACCAGAGAGTCCCGGGTTCGGTTCCCGCTAAGGGCACGTACCTCGGTTGCAGTTTGTCCCTGGCCCTGGTTAGGGTCGTGCGGGTGGCAACCACTCAATGTGTCTCTCTCACATTGATGTTTCTCTCTCTCTCTTCCTCTCTCTCTCCCTCCCGCTCCATCTGAAGATAAATGCAAAAAATGTCCTCGGGTGAGGATTAAAAAAAAAAAATGGGAAGGGCCCTGGCTGGTTTGGCTCAGCGGTTAGAGCACCGGCCCATGGACTGGAGGGTTGCAGGCTCATCCTGATCAGGGTCAAGACAGAGGCAACCAATTGAAGTGTCTCTCTCACATTGATGTCCCCCCCCCCCCCCCGCCTTTCACTCTATCTAAAAATCAATGGAAAAATAGCCTCCGGTGAGGATTAACCAAAAATAAAATAAATATAAATTTAAAAACATGGGAAAGTATGTCTATGGAACAGAGATATATGGTACTATTGTATATGTAAATCAGAAATGAAAGATGTTTGGGGAAGATTGAATCTGACTATGAAGAGCCTTAAATGCTAAAATGAATAAAAATGAGAAAATATTTAAACCTGGCCCACAGCAGAAAAACATCCTATAAATCAATACCTAGATGTATCTAAACTCTCAAAATCGACCAAGCCTGGGGATCTAAAACAGAAGAAAACAGTTTTCTCATTTTGAAGTATTGTTTTTATTAAGCCATACGTTCTTAAGGCAACCATATTATAAAGCCTTTCTAATTGATTCACTGTTTAACAAAATAAGGTTTAGCTTCTTATGTTCCTAATCAAAATTTGATTTTGGAGTATCAGTAAACCCTATGTGATTTCTAAAATATTCTTCATTCTGGGAAGCGATCAGGTTTTGGGATTAAAAAAAAAAGAGAGAGAACCATAAAATAAATTTCAATTTAAAGTTAGACAAGAACTAGCTGGATAGAGTTAGAAAAATTACTTAATCTCTCCATGCTTCACATTCCCTATTTGTTAAATTGGGATACCACCACCTACCTCACTTGGCTGTGATGGGAATTAAATTACATAATATGTGTAAAGAATCTGATATGGTGAGTAGTGTAGAGTGCAGGTACAATAAATAACAATTTAGGGAAATTTAAGATTTTATTTTCAATTTTAGGTTAATTAACATTAACAGGAAAAAAAACTGAATTTAGATTTTTAATAAGCCTTGTGATGCACACTGGGCGTTAAAGGTGGCAGATTTTTTTGGCATGTGAATCCATGACATGTCAAAAAAGACTAAACGGAGACATTAACACATGCAGTGTCACGTACAATAGTGAAGGAGAATTCCAAGGGCGGGACTTGTCTGAAAATTGAACGTAATTTAAATTAGAAATTTTGAAATTTAATAGGCTTTCAAAATAAATTTAGAAAGAGTTAAATGTAAATGAACTAATACCCCTTTTGTAATTCCTACATATTTACAGTGGGGTAATGTATGAGAAAGCACTAGAATCTATAACAAATCTAGTTATTCTTTGTAATCTGGCATTATAAAAAACATTGTAGTTAATATGTAACAGAAAATATAAAGTATTTTTCTTCTTGTTTCTTTTTTACTCCTATTTAATGAACAATTCAAGTGTCGAGATATACAATGTTCAAAAGCTCTAAACAGGTAGGTGGAAAGTTAGTGATTTGTTTCAGGAGGAAGCAGGAATGAAGAAGAGATTTAAACTATGCTCTATCTTAAATTTGCATTTTTCATTAACTTCCTTTTTATAATCACATTTAAGGCAAAAGGGAAAAACAACTCGAGATATTTTTCATAGTGAAGATTTTCTAATAGTTTCAATTTTTATTAAAACCACATATTCTAAATCTATTAGCTGCACTTTTCAACAATCAAATACAAAGTCTAAAATACAACTGCATGTACAGGTTGTATGTGCCCACACACACATATAAGAAAAAGGCAGGTATGAGGTTTCCAAGCCTCTTGGAGAATTAGTTATCATCTAAAAAACAAAATCACTCAGGTGAAAAATAAAATTATGGTACATTTGGTTTATTCTTAAAGGAACCATCATTATTTCACAGAGTATATTAGTAAAACTTGTTCATTATATATTTCACATATTTTTGTGTGAAAATTAATTGTAATCATTTTTCTATCTTGAAAAGTCTATATATGACATATATGCATATATGTACACACAGGTGCATATTTATTTTTTTCACTTTGTATAGAGATATTTAGGAAGTATTAAATACTATCATTGATAAACTTACGAATCAACATGCAGAACCCTCTGGCCACTTCTTGAACATGCAGCCGCAATGATGGATTCAGGCAAACCTATAAAAACACATACCTATATCATTTAGAATGTAGAATATATATATAAATACATAAAACACAAAATGTTCGATTCATGCCATAGCTGTATAGAAGAGTTTAACAAAGTTTATTTTTGTATTCTAAACCATAATGTGCACATTATTTATACCATTGGATGTTTCTTAAACAGACTACTAATGCTGAAATTTTTATTATGTGGAAGAGATATTTTTTAAAACCAACTACTTAAATTATTTTTATCAGCAAAGGATCAGAAATGAGCAACTGTCAAAAACTGTTGATATAGCATTTTGTTATTTAGGAACTATGTTCACACACTAGCTCATTTGATGATCTCAATTGCACTGAGAGAGAAGCATCTGCATACTGGGGTGCAAATATGTTAACTTGTTGCCCAGTGCTCTAAGAAAACAAAAAAAGTTCTCGAGTTGCCCAGCCGGTGCGGCTCAGTGGACTGAGCGTCATTGCATGGACAGGGAGGTCCGGGTTCCATTCCTGGTCAGAGCACATGCCCAGGTTTCGGGCTCGGTGTGAAGGGGGCGTGCAGGAGGCAGCTGATCGATGTTTGTCTCTTGCATCAGTGTTTGTCTCTCTCTCCCTTCCTCTCTAAAAAAAATCAATGAAAACATACCAAGGAGGAAAAAAAAAGTTGTCGAGTTGAAATCTGAACCAAAATCTAACCCCAAAGCCACAGTGCCTGTGATGGGGAATGGTATTCATTCACTTAAGCAATAGGTTAGCCAGTTTAAAAGAGGCCATTTACAAGATCTGGTATTTTACTTCCTGGTTAACAGAACAGTTTGAAAAGAACATTACTGTTTTGGAATCAAATTAAGCCACACCATAAAATCGGTTATCATAAGAGGAAATATATATTACTATTCTCCATATCAACAAAAACAATAAAAATTACCAAAGATAATGATTTTATAATTAAAACAATCAGGTATTCAGCTATATCTGCAAGTTAATACCCTATGTTGCAAGTTCAAGACTCTCCCACAACTTTTTATTTTAAAGAGAGAGAGTGAAACATCAATGTGAGAGGGACACATCGACTGGTTGCCTGCCTGCACGACCCCAACCAGGGTCGGGGACTGAACCGCAACCGAGGTACATGCCCTGGGCCGGAATCGAACCCGCGACTCTGTGGTCTATGGGCTGACGCCCTACTGCTGAGCTAAACCGGCCAGGGTGTCCCACAACTTTTTATCCTAAGATCTACCATTTCAATAGAGGATATTAACTATTTTCTGTCCGTCAGACAAACAAAGCATGTTTTGAAAGTTTAGTGCAATTCTATAGCGCTACTACTGACTTTTTCACTGCAATGAAAACACCTTGATCCTTACCCTTCTTTTGGCAAGCATTTAAACTACACACTATGCATCAAGGATTTCAAGAAAATGGAACAGTTATCTTCTTTACGTAAAAAGCAATATGCATATGGAAGCAATTGACATAGTGAATTTCTACTTAAAAACCACATTAAAGACAAGCTCCAGCTGTATTCACCAAAGAACTAGAGTTTTCCAGTGGTGAACACTTTGTGGGTATATAACGCTTGGTTCAAAAAAGAAGTTCTGACCAAATGTACTGTATACCGCCATTAAACATCGATTATTAGAAATAAGTCATCATAAATTTTCAACTTCGGATATAATTCAAAGAGAAAACAGAGTGAGAATTTGTGTTGTACAAGGAAATGGGAAACAGGAGAGTTTTAAATAGTTAAGCGGACGTCTTCAAACAGTTAAAATTGTATTGTTCCACTGTCTTTTATCTTGACTATCTCAACTTTTTACACCTAAAGAAATAACTTTGCTTATTAATGAAATGCAGTCACTATGGTACTTCAAAACCTGCTATGCAGCTTAGTTTAAAAGGACAGCAGCAAAGACATATTCAAGAAGCAGAATTAGTATGTTAAAGTGTGTAATAATGACAGCATTAATAATGCATTACCAAACATTAATTAACAGGGCTTTTATGGTACACAATGTATTTTCACATACATCATCTCATTTATTCCTCATTAAAATCCTGGGAGGCAGGCAGTATTACCCATGTGAGAAATGGGATGAGAAAGGTTAAATAACTTGCCAAAGATCAAGTAATTCAGTAATTCAGTATCTCGAATTCAAATTACCAGGGTAAATTCACTCTCTCCAACTTGGATATGAGTCTAAGGATAAGGATGTAAGTGCAGGACAGCAATGCAATGGAATGAGAATGGTCTCAGTCAGACAGACCTAGACTTGAATCTTAGTTTTGCTGCTTAACTAGCTGTGCGACCTCAGACAAGTCACTTGACTTCTCTGAGCCTTTGTTTCTTCATCAATGGGAAATACCACCATTTACCTCATAGAATTATTCAGTTGTTAGCAGAGGGAACTTGCTCAATGAACACTACCTACTTTTATTCTTCTTCAGACAGATAGTTTAAAAATACTATATTGTCGTCTAAAGACTACTTACTCCAAACATACACCTATTTTTACCAGATGCCCACTCCAATGGCAAACAATAATAAAATTACTCTCCTCTATTTGGCCCAAATTAGCTGTTACTTTGTATAGACAAATACACATGTGGTTAGCATATGGGTACTTCCACGGCTGTGATCAACACTGTCAAAAGTCATGTCTCTGCTGACAAAGCAAAGCCAAGAATGGATTTCAACACTGAACATGATTTGAGTCCAAATTATATAAAACCAAAATGACTATCATTTGTGTTTTCCCTTAGTACTTCCATCCAGGCATCTCCACAAGTTTGTGAAATTGATAGGCTGTTCCTATGTTAAATGGGCCTATTAACTTCATGCTTAGAATGAATAAAATAGTCTAATAATACAGTTAGTAATATCTTCCTGGCCAGGATTTCATATTTCTTCCCACCCATTTAATAAGCCCTGACTTCTTGAACAGAGGAGGCACATGGTAGTGTCTCTGTAAATATTTTTTAAGGAAAGGGGGAAAGGGAAAATGGGGAAAGGGAAGAGGGATGGGGCAAACTGTGATAGGTAATGAGGAAAAATAAGCTAAGCTTAAGGCAATTCCTAGCCTAAATAAGCTCAGAGTGTAAAAAATACGAATTTAAATAGATTACAATAATAAATGTAATTAAAGCTGTTATAGGAACACAACGGAAACAAGCATTCCTTCTGTAGAGGGGAGTCATGGAAAGCTCCTAAGAGCAGGGGACACTAGCTTGGTGTTTCAGGATCTGTAACAACCCAACTAAAGAACATAGAAGAAGGAAAATGTGGACGGAAAAAGGAAAGTGGAAGGGGGTATTCCTGGTAAATGATGAAGGAAGAGAGAACCAAAAGGTGACGCTCAAAAAGAGTGGCTGGAGCCCTGGCCAGTTTGGCTCAGTGGTTGGAGCGTCAGCCTGCGGTTCAGAGAGACCCGGGTTCGGTTCCCACTAGGGGCATGTACTTCGGTTGCAGTTTGTCCCCGGCCCTGGTTGGTCGTGTGGGTGGCAGCCACTCGATGTGTCCCTTTCGCGTCGATGTTTCTCTCTCTCTCTCTCTTCCTCTCTCCCCCTCCCACTCTATCTGAATAAAAAAAAAAAATGAAAAAATGTCCTCAGGTGAGGATAAAAAAAAAAAGAGTGGCTGGAGCCTAACTGTGGAGTCTGACTTGGACCCTGTAAGCAACAGGGAGTCTTGAAAGCATTTTAGCCAGAAGAACAGCATGGTCAAACTGGTGTTGCAGGAAAACAATTCTATTCACAGAATGAAGGATGAACTTGTATTAAATCTGAACTTTAAGTGGCATGATTTTTTGTAATTCTTGTTTAGGAATAAAGTTAACATACTTAAACTTTGCAGTGTTATCGATAATTTAGGGAAATTAGTAAAATAATTGTTTTGTCTAAATTGGTATTTATAAGTCAATTTAATAGCATTTAAACTGATTTCAAATTAGTTTTTAATAATTTAATAGCATTTGACTGATTTCAATAAAACCATTTTTTAACACTTGGCACCATAAAAAGTGAACTATTTCCAAATCATTACTCAAATTCACATACCATTCTTGTGAGGGCATTTGTATGAAATATATATAGGCTTGCAATGAATTATACAATCTCTCCCACTAGGAAAAGCCATACATGAGTTAGAAGCAGATAACCCAGGATCAAGGTCAGATCACACAGTGTTACACTGGAAACACACTGTAAAATATGTGAGTAAAGATATACAAGTACAATGTTTCAGCTGAAATATGGGGCTAATAATACATCTCATAGGGGTGTAGGCAGGAATAGGTACAAAATGATATAAACACCTTACACAGTGCCTCCTAGCATGTCACTGACAATCAATAAATATTGGTTTTCTTCCTACTCCAATAAGATTAGTTATTTAAAGGGAAAAAAACTATAACTTGTTTACTATTTACTTAAGTTATCTTCAAAGATCTAACAACTTCAAAATTTTTTTCTAAAGTCCAATAATCTTTTTATATGTTTACTATAGGCCTTCTCTATATGTACATAATAGAAGTTCATCACACACTTAATATCATTTACACATTTCACATTATGAAATATGATTATTAAATTCATTAGTGAAGCTGTATCAAGTAAGCCTGCCAAAGGATTATAGGAAAAATGTGGAATTCTGATGCAAGACCAACAACTTTTACTGACAAGTCATTTTTATCAAACACAGGTAAACAGTAAGTATTAAATTAGCATTTCATAACAATCCGTACTGGGAGAAATTGAGGTCTTACATGTGTTACATCCTGCCCTTCTCAGATGAAGTTCTGTTATAAACTTGGCAGCTAGAAAAAATATATTAGAAGCTTACAGAATGTTACATGTTCATCTAACAAACAAAAATGCACAGTCCCAACTTTCTGCAATTTTCCAAAACCTGTCTAAATAAAAGAGATGTAAAATCAAGAACAAGCAGGAATGAAATTAATATTTTCAAGAATCTTATCTAAAACATTTTATAAGAATGAAAATTCGTTCATTTTTCAAAATCCCCTTTTAATCCAATTTCTTAATGTTAAACCTCATCACTTACAGATATAACATTTAGGTCAGTTCTCTATGATCTATTCTTAAAACTGTATTAGTATCTGGAATTGATTTTTCCTAACACTATACTTACATAAGATAAACATAAAATAAACTACTTACACCACTCCCAGCATATCGAACAATAAATAATAGATTCCCCTGACAGGACTTTGATGACCTGGCAAAGCCCGAGTGCTTTCAGCCAAAATCATATGAAACCATAAATCACTCTTTATTTTATAGAACATTTCAAAATGGATTCCTGCTTTCTACCTTGAAAGTCATTTCATGTGTTATTTATAACTAGTGAAGACCAGAATGGAAAGAAAATTACAGAGAACTAGAAAATTTACTGTGACTTTTTTTTTTTTATAAAGAATAACTTCTTTCTTTAGGAAAAAAATAGAATTACTGGCAAGGAAAAACTTGTGAGTACAACAAGCTCTTAGAGAACCACACCCTTTACTACTTAAACAACCCTATGTACAGACCTTCAGCGCTACCCTAAACAAACCATGAACAATACTAGGTACAGAAACTGACTACAATGATCAATGCAAAGGTAAACTGAGTCACAGCCACTGGGGGGGAAAAAATAAAATCAGAAAATTAGGCAGAAACTGAATTTCAACTCAGATGAAAGTAGTTCTGTTTATTCCTATTAAACTCTAAATTAAAAGTTTAGATCTTATATTTACTTTTTAGTGATTACCTTAAAAAGAAAAAAAAAAAAAAAAGACTACCAGTGAAGCAGCCTAGGGGACTACCAAGATGTACAGATAAGAATCTTGTTTTTAAATTGACAATTACTTTAATTCACTTTGACCAACAAAAATACCAAACATATTAGTAAATGTAGGAACTTAATATCTATTGATTTTTTCCTCAAAAATATTATTAATATCTATGTCATTTTTAGAACTTTGGAAAAATATACTGCCATTAAAATATTTACTTACAGCCCTGGCCGGTTTCACTCAGCGGTTAGAGCATCAGCCCACAGACCAAAGAGTCGTGGGTTCAATTCCGGTCAAGGGCACATACCTCAGTTGCGGTTCGTCCCCGGTCCTGGTTGGGTCATGCGGGAGGCAACAGGTCGATGTGTGTCTCTCACATCGATGTTTCTCTCTCTCTCTCTATCTCTCTCTCTCTCTCTCTCTCTCTCTCTCTATCTCCCCTCCTCCTCCCTCCCATTCTCTCTCATGATAAAGAGAAAAATATCCTCTGGTATTTAAAAAAATATTGTAAATACATAAATAAATAAAAATATTTACTTGCAAAATTTATGTTAATTTTTAAAATTTATATAGTGTGAGTTTTTAGGAGTGTCTAATAATGAGAACACTGTTTTAATATTCAGGGTATTGAACTAAGTGTCAGGAAAACTGGATTCTTGTTTTCAGGTTTATACTAAATAGCTGGACTATCTCTTAAAATCTCTGAAACTCAGCTTCCTTACAGATATCCTTACAGATAAAATGAAGGGCTTGAAATTAGTGACGCATAAGGTGTGTTACAAGTTCTCAAAGGTGAATGTTAATGTCAGATAAAAAAAACTTGGCCTCTGTTCTGGGCAAATAACTTGAGCTTAAAATCAAAAACAGGGGGAGGGGTCCAAGATGACTGTGTAGGAAAAGCCTGAACTGAACTCCTTCCCACAGACACATCAAATATACACCTACATGTAGAGCAATTCCCCCTAAAGAAGCATGGAGGGCTGATCAAACAGCGTCTGCACAACAGTGATACAGAGACCACATAGATAAGGACAGGAAAAATAGAGGCATGTGTAATGAAAGGAACCCACCCGAGGCTGTGACCTGCAAGAGATAGCCCTGTGGGGTCCATGTACAAACTCCCCCACTCTGGGACACAGCAAAACAACAACATACCAGCAATATAAAGGGCACCTAGACTATACATGCAAGAAATCCATACTGCCCTGGCCGGTTTGGCTCAGCGGTTAGAGCGTCAGCCCTCGGACCAGAGAGTCCCGGGGTCGGTTCCGCTAAGCGCACTGCTAAGCGCACGTACCTCAGTTGCAGTTTGTCCCCAGCCCCCGTTGGGGTTGTGTGGGTGGCAACCACTGGATGTGTCTCTCTCACATCTATGTTTCTCTCTCTCTCTTCCTCCCTCTCTCCCTCCAGCTCTATCTGAAGATAAATGCAAAAATGTCCTCAGGTGAGGATTAAAAAAAAAGAAAAGAAAAGAAAAGAAATCTACTAATCCTACAGGGTCTGCCAAATGGCAGGGGACTGCTGGATCTCGCTCTGGAATCAGAGGTACCTGCATATGCCCCTTTTTACATTCTGTCCACCTTAGGAGTGCATGCGGGAGCAGGGTCCAGGCACTTAAGCAGGCCTGCAAAGGCCACCCCAGCTCAGTCCCAGGGCCCCTGGCCCACATCAACTCCAGCCATTACCCAAAAGTAGCTCCAATGCAGAGTGCCCCAGGCCTGTCCCCCACCACCCCTGCCAGCTGCAGTCATACTATCAAGCCAAATCTGGCACAGAGTGCTCTGGGAAACCTGCAGCCTGAGCCCAGTCCAGCCATCCCACTACTTTATCTCTGGCGCAACACACCCCAAGACCTCCCTGGCTTACGCCACCTCCAGCTCCAGCCATCCTGACAAAGACCCCTGACCCTCTCCCACTCCAGTTCAGTCATACTGCCAGAAAGGCCCCAGAGCGACATACACCAAGATCTCTTCGGCTTTTGCCTAATCCAGCCATCCCACCAAAGCGGCCCAGGAGCAGCATGGCCCAGAACCCCCACAGCTCCAGCCATGCTGCTCCAACAGCCCCAGCAGCCCTGGCACCACGTGCTCCAGACCCCAGTCTGCACCAGATTCAGCCCTTGCACAAAGGCAGCCTGGTTCGGCATGCCCTAGAACACCCTGGCCTACTCCTGCTGCAGCTCCAGCCTTCTGGCCAAGGCAACAAAAGCAAAATTAAACAAATTCAACTACATCAAACTAGAAAAACTTTTGCATAGTGAAGGAAACCATCAACAAAATGAAAAGGCAACCTACTGAATGGAAAAAGGTATTTGCAAATCATACATCCAATAAGAGGTTAATATCCAAAATATATAAAGAACTTATACAACTTAATATAAAAAAAACAACCCAATTAAAAAATAGGCAAAGGACTTGAGTAGATATTTTTTCCCAAAGAAGACATATAGATAATGACAAGCACATGAAAAGATGCTCAACATCAGTAATCATCAGGGAAGTGCACACCAACACCACAATGAGATATCACTCACATGTCAGAATGGCTATTCTCAAAGACAAAAAATAACAAGTGCTGGCAAAGGTGGAGAAAAGGGAACCCTCATGTGCTGTTGGTGGGAATGTAAACTAGCGCAGCAACTATGGAAAACAGTATGGAGGTTCCTTGAAAAATTAAAAATATAATTACCATATGATTCATCCATTCCATTTTGGGGTATTTATATGGAGAAAATAAAAACATTAATTTGAAGAGATATATGCACCCCTATGTATACTACATCATTATTTACAATAGCCAAGCTATGGAAGCAACCTAAGTGTCTATTGACAGATGAATGGATAATGAAGATGTGACATATATGTACAATGGAAAATTAGCCATAAAAAAGAAATCTTGCCATTTTCAACAACATGGATGGACCTGCAGGGTATTATGCTAAGTGAAATAAGTCAGACAGAGAAATAGAAATACCATATGATTTCACTTACATGCGGAGTCTAAAATACAAAACAAACAAATAAACTGAAAAACTGGCTCATAGATCCAGGAAATAAATTGGTGGTTACCAGACAGGGGAGTGGTTGGGAGGCTTGTGAAATAGGTGAAGGGAATTAAAAAGTACAATCTCCCAGTATAAAAGATATAAGTCATGGGGATGTAATGTACAGCATAGGGAATATATTGTAAGAACCCTGTATGGTAACTAGACTTATCTTGGGGATCATTTCTTAATGTATATAAATATTGAATCACTATGATACACACCTGAAATGAACAGGATGTTGTATGTCAATTATAGTTCAATAAGAATAAACTAAACTAGCATAGAAATGTGGAAAAAAATTAAAAGAGGATTCTGGGAAGATGGCATTAGAAGCAATGTTACTGAATCTCCCCTACAATCTCCATGAAAACAGTACAACCAGGAATACCAAAACACCAAATACCCAGAGACAACATCTACAACACAGCCAGGTGACAAAATATAATGACGAAGTCCAAAATACAAGCAGGTCATTTCAAGCCACCAAGGTCCACATGGTATCAGAAAGTGTGCAAGAGGAAATCAAAGGAAGACAAAAGAAATTTGTGAGAGCTAGAGAACCACAAAATTGCTATTAGGCCTTCACTATGAGCTTGGCATGCAATTCTGAGAACAGTAGAAAAACTGGGAGGGAACTTATAAGGCTCCAATCCTTGGATGAGGGCAAAAGAATCCTTGGGAGTGCTAGTGTGGAAGGCGAGTAAGGAGTGGAGTTGGGCCCTATGAATTTAAGAAACAGACAATCAACCCTCCTAGATAAATCCCCGCTCTAAGGAGTAACTACTGGGAATCTAATCCAAATTCAGCATGAGGAAAATAGAGGCAAAGGACAGAGAAGGTCCACACAAAACTGGGGGAGGGTTAATACAGCCAGCAGATCTCAGATCTCAGGCTATATTTCATATCACTTTATGAAAACACCGAAGAGGAAGACCTAGAGCAGTGGAGTTATGAAAGCTATCCTGATTCATGTTCCCTATTAAAAACACATGGAAAACATGCTTCACTCAAAAATGAGCAACGCAAATGGAACTTCAGAATCCCATTCATTGTACAGTTAAAAAAAACAAAACAAAACAAAAAAAAAACAGAATAAGGAGTGAATTAACATCTCAACAGACAATGAAATCATACCAAGAAGACATGCTCACAAATCAGATGAAAACCACAATCTAACTATGGTAATATAAGCTAAAAGAAATTAAGAAAATGTTAGAAGCTTTGAAACAGCAACATACATCAGAATTAGAAAAAGTCAAAAGTGTGATCAGATAATAGGAACATTTGAAAGAAGGGTGAAATGACTCAAGAAGAAATTAAAGAAAAATATCATTTCATAAATGTAAACGAAACTAGAAGGAACACTAGAGTAAAGAAACACAATGAGTAAATGCCTTATGAAGAAATGAAGATCCAAACAAGGGCATGAAGTGTAGTTATGTTTGAAAAGGACAGTCCTTTTCTTTCAGATATATATTCAAGTATTTACAGGAGGAATGATGTGATATCTGGGATTTGCTTAAAAATAATCCAGGGTTGGAGATGGTGAAATGGGGAGAAAGTGGAAGGTACAAAGAAAACATGATAGGCTACACATTGGTAACTGGAAGATGGGTATATGGGGTAGGGTCTTATTAGTCTCTCTACTTTTAAATGTTTGAAATTTCCCATAACAAAAAGTTTAAAAAATAAAATATAATTCCAAATTTTAGAGAGCTAATGAAAGATTGGGCCTACCAAACAAATAATCCCCTAGAAAGCAGAGATTTATTATTCTGATTTTTACCTAGATCGAGAAAACTGTATCAACTCAAATTGTCTTAATGAAAGTTTTATTAAGTAAATATTTCACAAAGACCTATCCCATGTCAGGAAATAAAATAAGCAGATTTCACCACAATTAATTTTTACTTAATTTTCTTAACACTAACATTTCTGTTGTATCAATAAAAGTGACCAAAATGAGCTTTTCACAGCAAAGGATATCCGAACTCAGCTTTCTTCAAACTTAATAACAATATTAAATTTGTGATGAGGACAATAAAATTTCTTTGTTCTGAATATATTTTACTCATGTGCCACAGAAGAAAAATGACCTTTACTGCATTACTTACAAAGCTAAGAGACTAAAATAGATGAGACTGTGCTCATTCCAAGAATGTTATAGTCACACAACAAATAACCTTCCACCCTTATATGAAATACTATCATAAAATCCATTTTTTTTAAAGTAAAGAAAAAAAATTATAGAACTTATAAACTAAATTTGAAAGGACCTATGAATTTGTTATTTTTAATTACACAACATCCCTTAAGGTAAAAACACTTCAAATTAAGTTTTATAAAGTAGTTTCATTATGTATTTAAGAGAATCAGCTATATATCACTGAGAAAACAATGAGGATAATAATTTTATCTTGTGCATTAAAAAGCTGAAGAGTGATTATAACGAGTTTATTAAAATACAACAGTTGAAGTATAAAATTTTATCTAATAAAATTACAATATTATTGCATTAAGAATTTCATAAACAAAACAATCCAATTAAAAAATCAGCAAAGGACCTGAATAGACACTTATCCAAACAGGACATACAGATGGCCAATAGACATTTGAAAAGATGCTCAACATCACTAATCATCAGACAGATTCAAATTAAAACCACAAAGAGATATTACCTCACACCTGTCAGAATGGCTATCATCAATAAATCCACAAACAAGTGCTGGAAAGGATGTGGAGAAAAAGGAACCTATGTGCACTGCTGGTGGGAATGCTGACTGGTATAGCCACTGAGGAAAGTAGGATGGAGTTTCCTCAAAAAATTAAAAATGGAGCCCTGCCAGTGTGGCTCAGTGGAGTGAACGTCATCCCATGGACTGAGAGGTCCTGGTTCCATTCCCAGTCAGGGCACATGCCTGGGTTGTGGGCTCGATCCCCAGTAGGGGGTGTGCAGGAGGCAGCCAATCCATGTTTCTCTCTCATTGATGTTTCTCTCTCTCCCTTCCTCTCTAAAAAATCAATAAAAACATATTTAAAAAGTCAAAACAGATAAAGTTAACAATATATTTTTTATAGATACATACACATGTGGTAAAAAAAATACTTTTTAAAAATAAGGGAACAATTAATACAATTTACCATAATGGTTACATCTGTGGAAAAAGAAGGGGAAGTAGTTGACAGTGATCACATGAGGAGTTCCTAAGGCATTGGTAATGTTCTTTTTCTTTAGGTGGATCATACTTATAGGCCATCTACTTTATTATTGTTCACTGAAATAAATATAAGCACATATATACTCACACACATAGTTCATTTGTATGATATTTTATAATAAAAAAAGAAATCTGTGGAGATCATGGGCCACATTGTAAGACTGCTGACTCCACCGGTCATCCAGCCTCCTTTGAGATGTTGGGGCTCTTCAATACACAACATTTATATTATTTTCAAGTTTTACTATGGCAAGCAGCTTTAAAATAGATGTTGTCATCTTTGTAGCTTTTTACCTATGTTGAATGATTTTCTCAGAATATATGATCAGATCTGTAGTCTGAGGGAATGAACACATTTACAATTCTTAGTACAAAGTGTCACATTACTGCCAAAGTGCTGTCCATACATATGGACTCAATACAACTTCATCACCAATTAGCTATTGCTCTTTTAATGTAATGTTTTTTAATTATTAGGTTATTTTGCATTTGATGCTTAGTAAGAAAAATATTTTCCCAAGTTTGTTGACTATTTGTATCACCACTTCCCTGTTGACATTCTCTGCCCATTTATCTATAGAGATACTGAGATTTTTCATGTAAAATTTAAAGGTTCTCTTTTTACGTTATTAGTCCTTTGTTATGAGTTGCAAATACTCCCACTCTATTTTCCTTTTACTTTTAGTTTGCTATTTTGCACAGTAGGTGCTATAACATTTTTATATTTTACCTTTTTTTTCTTTATTGATTTTAGAGAGAGAGTAAGGGAGAGGGAGATAGAAACATCGATGAGAGAGAACATCGATTGGCCGCCTCCTGCAAGCCCCCCACTGGGGATCGGGCCCACAACCTGTGCATGTACCCTGACCGGGAATCGAACCGGCAACCTCTTGGTGCATGGGTCAACACTCAACCACTGAGCCACACTGGCTGGGCTTACCTTTTGTTTTATGAGATTTCAACAGGGAAAGTTATCTAGTCTATCTCACTTATAATCTGAAAATGCAACTTCAAACAAGAAAATATTTTTTGGCTCTCAAGTTGGCAGTAATTAAGAATAAGACATTCATAGCCAATGTTGAAGGAATATGGGGTGATAAGCATTCTCATACTCTGCTGGTATGAGAATGGCAAACTTTGATTGGCAAACTTTCCTTAAGGCAATTCATCACTGCAAATGAGAAGCGTTACTGAACCACCCTCTAAAAATTCAAGGTCACGCCCAGCCGGTGTGGCTCAGTGGTTGAGCATCAACCCATGCACCAAGAGGTTGTCGGTTAGATTCCCAGTCAGGGCACATACCCAGGTTGTGGGCCAGATCCCCAGTGAGGGGCATGCAGGAGGCAGTCAATCAATGTTCTCTCTCATCGATGTTTCTATCTCTCTCTCCCTCTCCCTTCTTTTCTCTCTAAAAATCATAAAGAAAAAAAAAAGTTTTAATTCAAAGTCACAATCACAATTCTAGATATTTATCCTAAGGAAATAATTAAATATGTACAAAAGATTTAGGTACAACCTGTACATCAAAGCATTAGCTTATAAAAGTGAAAAACTGAAAACCTTAAATAGAAAAAAGTTGTTTGTGTAAATAAATGACAGGACATCTGTAGAAAACATTTTCTAAGCATCTATTTAAAAGGGCATTTAATAATATTTTTAAATGACATAATCATAGAGCTGGAGAACAGATTAGAGGTTGCCGGGGCTTGGAGATGGGGGTAGGAGGAAGGTGTCTGTGACTATAAAAAGGTACCACAAGAGATTCTTATAATGAAAGTTTTCTGTATCTAAATGTGGTAGTGTTCACACCAATCTACACACGTGATAAAATTGCACAGAACTAAACACTCACACACACACAAGTACATGTAAAACTGAAATCTGAATAAGGTCACAGGGTAAGGTCAATTTCCTAGCTATGCTATAGTTGTGCAAGATGTTACTTAATATTGGGGAAAACTGGGTGGAACATATACAGGATCTTTCTATATTATTTCTTACAACTGAATGTGAGTCTACAGTTATCTCCAAATAGAAAAGTTTTTAAAAAGACACCGAGGAAGAACATTTGGTTGATTTGGAATAATGTTCGTGACATAGTATGAAGTGAAAAATATCAGGTTTCAAAACAGCATCTACAATAACCTACACTTTTATAAATATAGAAAAGTATGCATACATCTATACGCACGAAGTGAGAAAAGGTCTGCAAGTATATACATAAAAGTGTTGTTATTTGTTAATGAGAGGGCCCTTTAAGGAAAAAGATATTACCATGTCCACTCTGTCAGTTAAGATGTATCCACTGTAAGTGTTGACAATTGTTGAAAACTATAGGAACCAAAAAAATAGTCAACCAAGAAAAAAAAAATTATATATATATATATATATATATATATATATATATATATATATAAATGGCAAACCCTAGCATGCACAAACAGCCTATAGGTCATTTTCAGCAATGACTTTATTTCAGTGGGAAATTATGTACCTTGGAATCAATTAATAATTCCTAGGGAAACAAATTATCACTTGAAATATGACTGTATTCTCTGATCCATTTCTTGCCATTACTTTAGTGACTATCGTTCTTTTTTTTTTTTTGCCCAGTTTTAAAGTATACACAACAAGGTCATTCTGTTCACCTTCATCAAAAGGCTTCTAAGATGACTCAGATGTCATGATGCTATCAATAAGGAGTTAACACCACAAGACTTTGTTGAATCAGGTTTTGATGTCAACAGTGGTAACACCAAATGAAGCAACTGCTAACTACTAAGCTAGAGCACACTAATCTAATCTTGATAGCACAAGGTATTTTTTCACTTGGAAGAAACCAACAAGCTCAATCTAATACCTCAGCTTTAACCAAAGGAACTCCAGCCTTAACAGTCTGACCTAGGTCAAACTTAACTAAGCCTTAGGTTGCACATTTGTAAAATGGAGTAAGCGTATCTACCACAGACAGAGTTATCATGACAATCAGATGAGATAATACATTTAAAGGGCTTAGCACTGTATTTGGCATATAATAAATGCTAGAAAATATTTTTCATATGTTTAACAGTGAACTATAGGTACTGAAATTAATAATTGTCGTTTGGCTTAGACAGCCCATGCCAAAGTAACATAATTCCTAGAAAAATGAGGATTAGAAGTCACAACTCAACATCTTCCTGATAATGCCTGATACCTGTATGTAAAACCCCTTTTCTCTATGCTTTAGCTTGTGTCAACTTTTCCATAATTATTTTAATCCTATATAGAAAAGTAGTTTAACAAATGTGCAAATTTCAATCACAGATGTATGATCCAAAACATTTCAAAACAACAACAACAAAAATGACTAAAAATGCTAATAACTAAGGCCATCGTAACTCAACCTGAACTCTGGGCTAGACAGATAAAGATATGTAAGAACACTACTCAGAAGAAAAAAGTAGATGTTGGCACTTTTTAAAATGTGATATAAACCAAATCAGTCAAAGAGTATGACATCACCCACTTAAGCTCTTGGTAAAATCCAGTATGAGATGAAAGACTTATGGTAAGCACCACTGGCCAAGTTGCCTCCGGTCCCTTCTGTCTATTTGCAAACTATTTTTTAAATAGTCTCAATATGATAACATGAGAGCTCTCATAGTCATGGATGCTTTGAGAAATCAATATCTGTGATAAATTATCATCTCTCTCTTTTTATACTGCCCTTTAATAAGATTATTAGAAAAGCAAAAAGACAATAAATGAATCTTTCAAAGTATCTATACTTTCTTGGCCACAATGAAATATCAAATATATATATATATGGAGAGAGAGAGAGAGAGAGAGAGAGAGTTTTGTAATATATCTAAATATAAAGTGGGAACTGACAGTGATTTTTAGTCTACTGTACTTCTAAAACTATTTACATACAAAGCAAGCACAGCCTAACTTTTCAGTTAAAAGACTCTGCACTGAAACTGAATAGCAGATAATTTAGCATGAGTAACAGGCCAATTATATGAAATCGTAATTGTTTCTGTGCATTGGAATTTTATGCTAAACATGAGAATGTGATGGTGAGCAGCCATGTTTGATTTTAATTGTAATAGCCTGAGTTATCCAAAACATCATGAGAACACTGCAGAAAATGAGGAAATGACATGAGGCTTGGGAAATGAAAGTCATGCTTCAGAGGGAACTCTGGTAACAGATGCGGCTCCCACTGAGGAATTGGCTCAAACTTATGATTTACAGGGAAGGGTAAGCCTCTCCCAGAGAGTCTTGTCCAGAGGCAGATAACTCCCTTTAATTTTCTAGGTATTATGAGCAGAAAAAAAACATACCCTTCCATCAATAAATACCTGAAGAACTGCAAAGCATTTTTCATAACAGCAAAGTCTGGAGGCTTTCTTTAGCTCCTTCAGCATTCTAACAAGGAAGAATTTCATGCTATGCCCCAAATGAGATAAATTTGTTCAAAACCTTTAGGCAAAACAAATGACAAATAATGCAAGCTGGGGAACAAAACAGAATAAAAGAAAATATAGAAAACCTGAAAACCACCAAACAAAAAATCTGATAGAAATAGTAGTAACAGACACACACAGGTGTTTCCCACCAAGAGGCCAAAGGGCTCTCTGTGGAAAACATGAACTCGTCCTGGGAAGTACTCCTGTACGGTCTTATGGGCCATGGAAATCAACTACATTTTCTGAGCACCCATTAAGCATTTTACAGGAATTAATTCATTGAATCATTATTTAAAGATGAAAACATTGAAACCTGAACATTAAAGAACACCAGAGACATTGCTGATTCAATCCCAGGCTGTCTGATTTCCAAGCTACAGTTTCAATCACTATATTATGCTGCTGAAATGAGATACAAACATGTCAAAATAAATAAAGTGTATGGATGGTATTGCATTTGTAAAACTAAAGGACTTTTGAAATACCATTTTCATTGTTACACTTTAAAACATTTTGCCCCTAGCAACCCCCCGAAAATGTATACATAGATATGTATACATTATAGGAAGAGGAAAATTCGGGACATTTCCTGTCTTATGATCTACACGCAAATCCCAACCCTGCCTGTGTGATCTGGAGCAAGTGGCTTTCAACTTCTCTGGCCACAGATACTATCTCATTAAATCTTAACCATGGCCATGTGACTCATCTGATTTCTTTTTGCTCTTCGTATCTCTGTTTTATATGTGAGGAAACTTGGTAAGGTGAAATAAGGTGTCCAAGGTTACAAAACAGTAAGTGGCAAAGCCAGAGCTCAAGTCTGTGTCTAGAACCTGGTTCGGTGTTCTGTCCACCATTTCTCACCACCAGCTCGAGACCTGGTGCATCACTCAGGCAAACTCATAGCTTTCAGGATGCTGGTTGAAAGCCTACAGGAGGCCTGGCCGTGTGGCTCAGTGGACTGAGCATCACCCCATGGACTGAGAGGGCCCAGTTCCATTCCCCGTCGGGGCACATGCCCGGGTTGTGGGCTTGATCCCCAGTAGGGGGCGTGCAGGAGGCAGCCAATCTATGTTTCTCTCTCACATGGATGTTTCTATCTCTCTCTCCCTTCCTCTCTCTCTCTCTCTCAAAAAAAAAAAAAAAAAAAAAAAAAAAAAAAAACAATAAAAACATATTTTTTTTAAAAAAAGAAAGCCTATAGGAGCAAAAGCCTCACTCTCTTCTGCTGTTTCTTCTTCTTCTCATAATCTCTCCTTCCTCTTAGAAACCTTACTAAGGCAATGTAAACATTTGCAAAACAAGGAGAAGGTTTATGCAAAGCTTGAAAACTGCCCAGAGCACCCCACAGCAGCCTGGGAATCTGCCTCCCATCCTTTGTATGATTTTGTGCTGCTACTCTGGCAGCATGATGTAGTGCAGTGGGTAGTTTTGAGAAAGTTCTTTCTGAACTTTTTTCTTTATCACTATAATCTTGTAAGGTTGTTGGGGCGGTTAGAAGTGATAAATATTCAAGGGCAGTAGGTAGAGCCTTATTAATTGATGGCAGTTATTTACCCTGGCAGCAGGATCTAATAGAAAACATACTAGGAGTCAGGAGTCCTAAATCTATTACTCTCTCATTCTGTGACCTTGGGAACATGAAGCACTGTCTCTAGATAGGCTGGCTGATCTCTAAGGACTCCTTTCAGCTTTAATATCTGTGCTTTTAAAAATGAAAGTAGCCTGGCTGGTGTGGCTCAGTGGTTGAGCATCAACCCATGCACCAAGAGGTCGCCAGTTTGATTCCGGGTCAGGGCACATGCCCAGCTTGTGGGCCAGATCCCCAGTGGGGGTCATGCAGGAGGCAGCCAATCAATGATCTCTCTCATCTATGTTTCTATCTCTCTCTCCCTCTCCCTTCCTCTCTCTCTAAAATCAGTAAAAAATGTTTTTAATGAAATAAATGCTTGTTTTAAAAAACAAACTGGACAGAATTAAATGATGTAAAAAGTGAAAGACCCCTATCTTTCCCTATTCAATACATTCCAGAGGTAACACTTGTTACCACTGTGTCTTTTCATTGTTTCCCGTGTATTTTAAATCTACAGGTATATGTAAATATATGTATATACAGGGAGGGGCAAATTAGGTTTACATTTGTTCCTATGAAAAATAATACGATAATAAATAATAATACAAAAATAAGCTATTTCATGTATTCACAACTGTAAACCTACTTTTGTCCCACCCTGTATGTATAGATATGTGTATTTTACACAGTGATCTATTACACACATATGAACTGTTTCATAAAACTATACTCATCCTTACTACATGGAACATATTCTGATATAGTCTATTCTCCATCTTTTTGTAATGCTGGAATTGATTGCATGACCCAAAAATAGGTGGCATCTTGCAATAAAAAAAAAAAAAAGAAAGAAAAACAACTCTGCTCTAAACCATGGGTCCATGGATGTTTGGAAATACAAGCAGAGGGACTACATATAGGCTTCCTGGAAGAGGATTAAATGAGATACATATAAGGGAAATCACTTGGCACAGAGTCCGGCACAAATAGGTAGTTGGTAATATCAGTTCCTGTGACATCTCCTGCAATATTCCTATCCCCCAATGTTCAAAGACATGTAGCTACTCCACCCAACATAAGCATCAGTCAATGGGTTGCCAGCCAAAGGCTAATTCCTTTAACATTTTTGATTCTCGACCAACATCAAGGAATGGAGCTGCGCTCCCTACATGATAAAAGCAGCTTATCATTTTCCAGAATATGTTTTTTTATGAGCCATTTTGACAGACAATTTTGTAAAGGACATTAAACTCTGACTTGACTTCTTTTAAGGACTATACGGAATCTAGCCTTTACTCAAGGACCCAGAGTCATGACTACGCACACACACACAGTGGTAAATTTTAGAGCTGGTAGATGCCTACCTTAGAGGTCACCTAATCAAATCTCTCACTTTGCAGATGAACAAAATGATATCCCAAGAGATTATGCAATTTGCCCAAAGTCACTCAGTAGGAAGGTCAGGTGATTCCCAGTAAGCCACACCGCCACCATCTACTACCACACTATGCTGAGTCTATCTAGCAAGGTAGTCAGGGTTTAGGAACAATACCCCTTGTAATTTCCATGTGTGTTATTTTGGTTCTCTTATTTCTTTCCCCATAATCTTTAGCAATAAGACTCTTAAAAAGGATTTATGTGTTTATCCTCCACAAAATAATTTTAAGCTAGTCTATTCCACAACCCATCTTAGGGGAAGAAGTCCAAAATATTATGTGTGGTATACTTTAGAAAGGAAAGGGATGCAGATTGAGTTTCTATGTGGCCTCCAGAAAGCAAGAAGTATGCAATGAAAGGCCCACATTGGCTCATGAATAGCTCTGAGAATGTAACTGTCAGGAACCATAAACAGTTCCTTAAAATAGGCAATACAGTAAACTGCACAAGGTCAGGGACTAGGTTTTCAGTAAATGTGGGTTGAAAACACTGACAAATGAATGTTTGTCACTACACTAAACAGTCCCAGGCCATTGTACTGTTTGATGTAGGTGTGCATTTTAGATGTTAGACTCTTCCCTTTACCATAAGGATACTTATGTCTAATGACAACCCCCCCCCAACCACAATTTTTGCAAAAGCTGGTAACACTCCTTATATTTTCTAATAGGATGCTTCTAATATACTCTGAGAATACTAGAATTATTTCTAAAGTAAGAATTAAAATGCCCTAAGTGAGCCCTGGCCGGTTTGGCTGAGTGGTTGGAGAGTTGGCCCACAGACCAAAGAGTCATGGGTTCAATTCCGGTCAGGAGCATGTACCTCGGTTGCAGTTCGATCCCTAGCCCTGGTGGGGGTCATGCTTGAGGCAGCCAGTCGATGTGTCTGATATGTCTCTCTCACATCGATGTGTTTCTCTCTCTCTCTCTATCTCTCTCTCCCTCTCTCTCCCTCTCTCCCTCCCTCCCTCCCTCCCTGTCCCTCTCACTCAATCTGAAGATAAATGGAAAAATATCCTCAGGTGAGGATTTAAAAATAATAATAATAAGCCCTGGCCGGTTCGGCTCAGTGGTTAGAGCGTCAGCCTGTGGACCAAGGGGTCGCGGGTTTGATTCCAGTCAAGAGCACGTACCTCAGTTGTGCTCCCCAGGTTCGATTCTGGTCGAGGGCACATACCTCAGTTATGCTTTGATCCTCGGCCCTGGCTGGGGTCATGCAGGAAGGCAACCGATTGGTGTGTCTCTCTCACATCGATGTTTTTCTCTCTCTCCCTCCCTCCAACTCTATCTGAAAATCAGTGGAAAAGTGTCCTCGGGTGAGGATTAAAAATAAATAAATAAAATAATAATAATAAAATGCCCTAAGTGAGAGCCTGAGGGACTGCCCTATATAAGAAGCATGTTGATATTACCACATTCTTGTAACTTCCACCTTGCCTGCTCTCCTGTTGAGTTGTTGGCTCTGCTGCACACTGGAGACTGCACAGGTTGCCAGATAAGTCACCTCCAGTGAAGTGTTATGTTACTGGGATTATTTTTAACCTGCAAGCAACGATACTTCTCTACAATCCACAAAATTATCATCCAAATGTCCTTTTAAATTGCAAAATGTCTTGAAAATGACAACTGTGTACCCAAACTAAAGGCCATTTGCTATTTTTGTCCTCTCCCTTGAGACTCCAGTTGGTTCTCCTTCCTTATTCCATTTTCATCTATATTTTCCATGGTTTAAGTACTTTTTCTTAATCATCCGCCTTTAGGTGTTCCAGAGATATTTCCTGTATTTTGTAACTAGAAGGAAATGGGTTTAACTAAGAAAATACATACATAACTTTATTTTCCCATTATCTCTTTAAAATATGATCTTAAGGAAAACCTTGTATTATGAAAAATGGAAAAAAAAACACAAATTAATCAAGGTCAGAGGGATTTAAAATATTTTCCACAGATGATTTTAC
Source organism: Tadarida brasiliensis (assembly GCA_030848825.1). NCBI lineage: Eukaryota > Metazoa > Chordata > Mammalia > Chiroptera > Molossidae > Tadarida > Tadarida brasiliensis. The sequence continues at coordinate 12,694,474 of CM061280.1, forward strand.
TTGATGAGTCAATCGTCTGTTAATGACTTTTTAACTAGAACCAAACCTGCTAAAAGAAAAATTACATCTCATAGCCTATTCATGTTTCTGATACGTGCATGATTAAGTCTGCTTTTGTCAGTAAAACTGAAGCTATGAAACTGCTTTTCCTATGATTTATTCAAGCTAGTACATTTAGTAAAGCAAACAGAGCTTAAAGGCTACTTTCAGCAAACTATTTCAGAAATGAAATATTCCAAACACACTAAAAATAATTCCAATTAACTAATGATTTGAATTATTGGAACCATTTATTGGGAAAATAACTTTTATCCAATTTTTCCACTTTAACATATCTAAAAACAAAGCTTCATATCATAAATTCAAGCAATGTGTTTGATAAATTCAGAATATGGTCACCATTAAGTGATAATGAAAAACTTAATTTTTCAAGGTTAACGTCAAATAAGTTCTTCCCATACTTTGAGTAATAACATTTACTCTCACTAAGTCTAAAATGAATCTTTTCCCAGATACCAGATGCCTTGTGATGCAATTTTATAGATCCTTCACAGTACCTCTATCATGACATACTCTAGCATGATAGATGTAGTCCATATTATGAACTTATTCAGAAGGCAGAATATTTATTATAAGAATTAACAGCATTTAATAACAATTAGCAATCTGATCAATTAATTTTGAATCCAAATGAAAAAAATCACTTAACAATTCATAAAAAATTTTTAAACACCTCAAGTTCCTAGGTAACAAAAAGAAAAGCCATATTATAGAACCCAAGTATGGTATAACTACTGTAAAATGGATGTTGTTCTGAGTTTTAGGATAAACTGAAGAGAATAAATGAATAGTCTATTGGTTTCTTCCAACACCTGTTCATAGCAATTACAATTTATCTACAGCCATGCAGTTTTCAGGATGGGAATCAACACGCCCTTACTATGCTGAGAACAATTACCCAGATCCACCTAGAATCAGAGAATTTTTGGTTAGGCAGCACCTGAAAGACTAATTTACCCTCCCTGTATTCAAAAACAAGGAAACTGAGGCTCAGAGAAATTCAGTGCCTAGCCCTAGCAAGTCACACAGCTAGCTGATAGCCAAGCAAGGTCTAGAATCAAGTTTCCCCAATTATTTCTACTAATATGAGTTAACTAGGAGGGTCAGAACCACTGATTTTCCTTCTGGGATGGGATGGGCCTTTGGAAATCTACCAGCTGTGTGATCTTGAGCAAACTGCAACCTTTCCAAAGTCCCTTTCGTCTTCTGTAAAGTGTAGAGAATACCTACTCTAACAAGGTTGTTTTGAGGATTTCATTAGGCGAATGGCAAATAATAAGCATTCGAAAACAGGTAACTATTCTTTGACTCCTGCCCTGGAAACATGGCTGCTCCTACTGTTTGAGAAGACAAGAAACTGAATTCAATAACACAATGGACAAGATGTCATCCACCAGAGCTTCTCCGGCCTACCACATTCTGCAGACAGCAGGAAACCCCACCCAACAATCTATTTCACCCCATCTAAAAGCCATCCTTTACGTTGTTAAGAAAAACAAAATGCCAACTGCTGCCAAATGACTTCTGCCATGTGTTGTATGTTGAATTTGTCAACTAGAAATTGCAGAGGGGTTTCTGGTTCCACCCAAAACATGGAAAATAAACAGTGGGACAAGGGAAGATAAGATCACACACCTGCACTGGAACTCACTGAAGCTTGTTCTCAGCTCCTTTAGTTGTGAGTAGGTAGGTGGGTGGTAGAAAACAAAATGTTTCCTTTCTGCACCATAAAGCAGGAATAATGGCTCCCTCAAAAAATACAATTGCCTAGACTTCTCAACACAATAGAAAAGAATCTGTTTCCTCGCCCTAGTAAATTAAAACGCACACGGGTAACAACTGAGCATCTTTATCGAAAAACTGAGGATTCCGCTGTACTGCACCCTAGGATTATATAAATATATTAAATTTGCTATGAAATGGCGAGACAAAATGATGGGAAATATCACCTTGAAATCAACAAGGAAGGAATCATGTCATGCCCAAGACGTCTCCATTGATAAAATCCCGATCCTCCATTCTCATGACACTGCAAACCCACCTCCCTCTAAGGAAATTACAGGAATCACCCGCAGCAACCAACCTCAGCATTCGGCATCGACCAGATCGACCCCTACTCAAATGGCGCTAAGCACCGCGGGTCCCAAGCCCCTCCCTGGAGCTGCCAAGTCCCGCGCTGTATCCAGACTACCTCACTTCCTTTCCGTCCTCCCTCCCACGCTCAACCCCTGACATTTGTCGCCAACCCTTGCCCCTGACAGAAAAGGTAGGAACAGACAGACTTCCTATACTTTGTCAGGGAAGGACCAGAGCCACACATACCCGTCCCTATTACGATCACATCAAACTCCGAAGGGAGATTATCCGCCATCTTGACAGGAAACGTGTCATGTGACTAGCGCTTGTGAAAATGAGATCGAGTTAGGCATTGCCATGGTAGAAACCGGAAGGGGAAGCGGTGCATTCTGGGTATTGTAGTCATTGGCGGCGGATCCAAGTAGGCGGCTACGGCAGAATATTTGAAACGTTTGCGCGAATGTTAAAAGCTCAATTCATTTTCCCGGCTGAGTGCAGTAGCGCGTTTAGCCTGGAGGTTTGGGATAAAAAAGAGATGTTGATTTTACTACGATGGGTAGGATGAATGTGGGGAGACGTGGGTACCCCTTGCCGATAATCAAGCAAGAATGGTTAGGAGACAAAGAGGACGGAGAGAAATTGGAAAGGGATTGCTAAGTGAACAAAGGAAATTTTCATCCCAGCCTGCAAACCGTTTCCGCAGTGTGTCTGTACTTTCGATTTGGCCCCCGAAGCGTGATTTTTCACACCAATACTCTCAAACTATATGCTGTATCTTTTTTCGTCTCCATGTCTCCCCCAGGAAAGGCCAGGAAAACCCTCTCGCTCTGGTTTCGCCAGAATGAAACCCTCGTCGCGTCTGTATTTCTTCTAGTCAGTCCAAACAGCCATCCTGGCAATATAGATTTGAAAAATTAGCCTTGCTTGACAGAAGGAAAAAAAAAAAAGATATGAAAGCATAGTAGTTGCTTGATAAGCGTTTATTGATTCAGAATCTGATATTCTATACATATAGAGGAGTCCATACAAGGTTCTCCCGATAAGTTACTGCACAAATGATCGAGGTAAAATGGCCTATATATTAAAGTGATTAAAGTAATTGTATTTGATGACGGGGTCTAGATAGTCTACTCCAAGCAGCTAATGTAGCTCTCATAAGTATTTTGAAGGTCAACCTCCGCCCACTGCGGGCCCCCACCCCGTTTTATAAAATGCTTTGGTGTCTGACAATACCAAAGCAAAAAAGAGGAGAAGGGTGCACGAGAGTGAGAAAAGGTATTTTTTGATCCCAGAAATTCATTGTGTATTTTACAAGAGTTTCAAAATAATTCAAAGACTGAGTGTAGTGGGAACTTTCCCTTACACCACCTGTTCTCTGAGCTGTTTGTGATTCCCCACTCTGTTGTTCCTTCGGCGTGGAGTGATCTTCCCATTCTCCATTAGCATTGATCCCCAACATTCAGCTTGGCTTTCACCATCTCCTCCTTTGATCTCCTCCCTATATTGATTAAAATTCCCTCCATAGTGTTACCACTCTCTCATAACCTCCCCTATTGCACTGAAAGTATTTGCACTTATACTGGTTCCTATACAGTACACATATACCCACACATACTCACAAAAATACACACCCACTTATACAACACCCAAAATTATAAGCCCCTGCATGACAAGGACTGTGCCTTATTTATCTTTTTACTTCCTGCATCTAACATAAGCCTGGGGCATAATAATAATTTAATAAATGTTTCCTGGTAACAGGAACTGAGTCTTCACCTTTATAATCTGCCGACCACTGTGATGTGTCATATTTTGAAGACACTCAATATATTTGTTACTTTGCTAAAGTTCCATGAAAAGTCTTTAAAATTATATTTTACTGTTTTTGCTTCGTTTTGGCTTAATCATTAGCAACATTGTACATGAGTTATTATCAGAACTGAAATAGATCTTATCTGTGTGATCTGTGAAACTCTTAATACCACCAGTGGAAATGGAAATAAATAGTTTTCCCAGAGTAAACACAAGAAACTTTCCAAAATCTCTTCTAACAGTGAGATGCCATAGATGGGTGGTTAAAAACATGATAAATAAAAGTATTCTATCTTACTTTGGATATGTATGTGTATGTGCACGCGTGTGTGTGTGTGTGTTCTGATTTTCAGTTTTCTTTAAATATTCATTGAGTACCTATTATGTGCAAAGCACTAATTTAGATACTGTGATTACAGCAATGAATAAAACAGACAAAAATAACCAAAACCTTGTCATCATGAAGTTTATATCTGGTAGGATAAAACAAAATAAACAAATATTCGGTAGTGCTAATCTTCCAATACGTTTTGCCCAAAATTTCAAAACCCTGTTTTACTGAGGCATGAGCCTCAGAAATATAAAATTGCCAGCATATATTTTTCTGTTCTTTCTCTGAAGTTATCACACCCTCTCTAGGCATGGAAAATTTTTGTAAAAATTAAAGCCTCTGCATGGAGAAAGTTGTCAAAATACCTCTTCTTTTGAATGTATTTCTGTAAAATTTTTTGCAAAGTGAAAATGAATATGAGTTGATAATGTCAGTAAAATAGCATAAAGTCATTTAATTACCATCTATTCTATTATTCTAAGGACATCTATTTTTGAGAACTGAAATATTTTAGTCAGCTAAGTCACAATAAAATGAGATGATGGATACCTACAAATTGACTACCCTATTAAATCATTGTGACACTAATTTTGTACTTAGTGGTTGCCTGAGTTGAAAAAACCATAATTACCTGAACATTTACCTTGTATTCAGAAGTTTCTTCAACTATGGGATGTGATGTATCATCTTTTTACAAACCAGTAATTTAATGGTCTTTATTTCTGGTCTTTCCTTTGACCTCCCGATCCATATATCCAACCCCTTACTAAATATCTCTTCTGAACATGTTCAATACTGAACTCCTGAACATTTCAACCCAACTCCCAGACCTATTTTCCCAGTGTTCCCTACCTTAGAAATGGAACTACTTTCTAATCAGTTACTCAAGTCAAAAACTTAAGAATCATCCTTGATATAACATTCATTTTCACCCTTACACCAATTCATCAGCAACTCTTGGCAAGTTTATCTCAAAGATATATTGTAAATATATCCACCTCTCATTCTGGACTGCCCCCATAATCTCTTACCTAGACAATTACAATAGGCTCCAGCTGGACTCCTTATTTATGCTTGCTTCTCTCCAGTCCACTCTCCACACTGCAAGTAAACTTTTAAAAGTTCACATCTGATCATGTCTTCCTCTACCTAAATCCTTCATGATTTCCCATAGCTTTTAAAATATACTCACAAAGTTTAATCATTGTCTAAAAGTCCTTGCTAAATTCTCCAGTCTCATCTTATATCGTTCACCCATTTCTCTCTAAGCTCCAGCTATCTTGGCTCTCCTTCATTTCCTCTAATACTCCATGCTCCTTCCTGCCTCAGGGCCTTCACACATGTTGTTCCATGTGCCTGAGGTGCATTTTTAACTTTCTTTCCCCTTTCTCCTAGCTCAATCCTACTCATTTTGCAGTTCATTCAAAACATCGAGTACTCTGGCAAGTCTTCACTGAGTCCACAGTTTAGCTTAGGTCTCCTATCACCTCATCCTGCTCCTTTGTTGAACTTTTCCTAATTAGAAATATCAAATACTTATTTCATATCAGCCATTTTCCTAGAAGATAAGTTCCACAAATGCAAAGACTGTGCCTATATTATTCATCATTATATTCCCAGTATATAATTCAGTGCCTGCCTGGCACATAATAGATACTCAAAAATATATGCTCAAATCCCACATCTGGGTATATAGCCAAAGCAAATAAAATCACTATCTTGAAGAAATAGCTGCACTCCCATGTTCATTGCAGGCTTATTCAGAGTTGCCACGATGTGGAAACAACTTAAGTATTCATTGACAGATGAATGAATAAAGAAAATGTGGTGTATACATATAATGGAATATTATTCAGCCTTAAAAGGAGGGAAACCCTGCCATTTGCAACAACATGGATCAATCTGGAGAACATTATGCTCTGTGAAATAAGACAGACACAGAATACAAATATCACATGATCTAACTTACATGTGGAATATTTTTGAAAAATTAAGTTGAATTCATTGTAACAGATTATTGAATAGTGGTTACCAGAGGCTGGGGGGTAGGGAAAAGGGGAAATGTTGATCAAAGTGGACAAGATTAAATTATAAGATGAATAAGTTCTGAAGACCGAATATACAGTATGGTGACTAATAATGTATACTTGAAATTTACTAAGATTGTAGATCTCAAGTGTTCTCACCACACACACACACACACACACACACACACACACACACACACAATGATAACTATGGGAGATGGTGAATATATTAATTAGATTGTGGTAATCATTTTACACTGTATAAATATATCAAAACATCATGCTATACACATTAAGTTTATAAAATTTTTATTTGTCAAAAATAAATAAAATTTCAAATCTGCTGAGTTAATGGATAAATAATAAAGTATAGGAAGTCTTCAAGAAACAACATAAGTACTGTTTTAAATGGGAATAAAATTCGTTGATTACCCAGTAAACTTCTTTCATCATCTGGTGTTGTGTTTGTAATTGAACAAGTAATACACATGTGGTTAATTTAAAAATCCAATCAGCACAAAAGGTCATACAAAGACTGTTAAGTCTAATAAGTCTCTATGCTCTCCCTGCCCCCCAAGTTATCTTCCCCAGAGATAAGGACTGTAATCCATTTCTTGTGAATATTGGTAGAGACTGTGTGTGTATGTGTGCAGCAGTAATCTCTTTCTTTTTAGACACAAAAGGTAGCATGCTACAAACATTATTCTTCACTTTACACCTTTATTTTTCATTTAATATATTTGGGAGATCCTGTGTTCTCAGTACATATAAGGATGCCTCATTTATAATGGTTTCCTATAATTCCTTTATATGGATATGCCATGATTCATTTAATTTTCCTCTATTGATGGATATTTGTTTGTGGTTTTTTTTCCCCTAGTCTTTTGCTACTACAAATGATGCTGCAATCAACACTCTTTTCTTAGGGAGGCAAGATAAGATAATGGTTGTGAGTTCAGACTCTTGGCCAGACTTCCTAGGTTTGAGTCCCAGTTCCATCATTTACCAAATGAATGGTTTCAGGTAAGTGACTTAACCTCTCAGAACCTCAGTTTCCTCATCTGTAAAATGGTAACAATGATGTTACTTACTTTCCAAGATGGTTATGAAGGAAAAATAAAGTATTTAGAACTATATTTGACTGGTAGTAAGCAGTCAGTATGTTCTGTTGTTAGTAGTAGTAGTGACAGTAGTAGTCATTGTGAGCATGTGGGAGACTCCTACTTTCACCTATCAGACTGACAAAAATAAAAATATTTGCTGACCACAGTATTAGTAAAGGTGTGGGAAGCAGGCATACTCGTACACTGCTAATGGAAGTGGAAATTGATATAATTCCTTTGGAAGGTGATTTGGCAATTTCTGTCAGCGGTTTAAATGCATATACTTGGTGATATACCATTTTCTCATTTGGAATTTATCCTAAAGACTGGTGAACATTTAAATTCTTATTTGCAATGATATAACACCATATTGATCATTTCAATATTTTTCTGACCTTTGGGTTTAATTTTTTTAAATATTGATTGATTGATTGATTTTGAGAGAGAGAGAGAAAAAAGAGATCAATTTGTTGTTCCACTTATTTATGCATTCATCGGTTGCTTCCTGTATGTGCCCTGACCAGGGACTGAACCCACTATCTTGGTGAATCAGGACGATGCTCTAACCAACTGAGCTACCCGGCCAGGGCCTGACCTTTGGATTTTAAATTCATGTGACCAAAAAGTAACTCTTTGTACTAACAGTTATTTAGACTCTATGGTACTGCTATGCAGTAACATAGCATAGATAATCTCTTCTTAAATAAAATATAAATTATTTCCCTCCAGAATGGCTTGAGAATTGAACATATAAACATATTTAAGAAAAGCTTATATAAATACAAAGATCATACAAGTTAATAGTAGGAGGATAGAAATCTTTGTTCACGAAAGTATCCCAAGCATCTAGAGAAATACCTATAATTGAATAGGAACCCAATGAAATATTTCTTGAATGCTGAAGGGGTGGTGATCTGTAATATTCACCTATAAAACCCCTTTCAATGCCATGTTCAACCTTTTCCAGAGTGTGTTCTGGGGAAACGTAATTCTGCAGGATATTAATAGGAGTTTCATGATAAAATACATTTAGGGGACAATTAGTTAAATGGTTTCTTTACTGGAGGACTCTTCAAGTCTTTTATAATAAATATAAGTGTGAGCTATGAGGATTTCAGAATAACTTTTAAACCACAGAAGACACTTTGGGAAATACTAGGCTGAACTACTGGTCTGACACAGAATGATATTTCTTATGTTTTCATAGATGATATTACCTTATCATCAGTAGAACACAGCAAAAATTTTCTAGGATTGGTAATGGGCCACACGGATCAGAATTATTATACACTCTTCCCAGATGTCAGTGTTATTAGTATTGCTTATGATCCCATAGTCACATAATTTTACACACACACACACACACACACACACACACACACAAATTGAATTCACTACCATGAAATCTCACTCTTACCATATTGTAAACAACCAAACTCACCCGCACTAGTTTTCTAGTATAAACTAAAGTAAGAGTGTGAGATAAACCATGGATACTCTGAGTTCTTTAAGGTTAAAGGAGTATCTTAGAAAACAGTTATGTCTGTATGAATGTATATCTTTTAACACCATGAAAAACAAGCAATAACAGTTCAGGAAGTAGATTAGCAACACCTTATGACAAGTTCCAGATTACAAAGGAAATTTTTTAAATGTAGAACTAGTGTTAGAGCTCGCTTTGCATTAAAAACATTTTAAGCCTGTGGTCATAGTGGTAATAAAAATTTACAAGCACAAGTACTCTGGACAATAAAGCATAGCTAAAAATGGAGAAAGTCCAGTCTGCTGAAGAATAACCTATAATTACATGAAGTAGTACTTCTATGAGCATACACACACTTTGAGGAGTTTTATAGTATACCCAGATAAAGTTGGTTTAGACGTTTTCATTTCAAATATGTACAAATATTATTCCATCATACCATTTTCTAGTGTATAAAATTCAAGTTCTTTGAATTCATGTTCATTTCCATGTCTAAAAGATAATCAGTGTCATGACAGCAATAATTTCCACTACATCAGAAATATGTTTTAAATGCTAGTTTTGGAAACAAAATGATTATTTGTACTAGCTATTGTGTTTGCCAGCTTCTTCAATACAGAAATATTTAGAACACACCTGCATTTTTCATAGTCTTTGCAAAACAAAAAACAATACACGATGAATAATTTTGTGGGAATTTCATGAACCTTTACAGAAAGTCTTGCTGTTCTTGTTTCAGCTGTTTAATTGTAATGTCATAGTAACAGAAAGCAGCATACCCAATTCTGCATGGATGAATAAGCACATTGAATAAGGAAGATTTAACAAAGTAAATCAAACACTGGATTAAACATTTTCTGCATAACAGACCACAAAATAAGCATTCATTTTACCAATGGATCCTTGGCATTAGAAGCAAATAGAAGTGCATACCAACATAATTAAACTGAATATTCAGTGGCCTGATTGCAAAACTTCCCTATATTTTATCAAACTAACATCCAGTTAACTAGACTTGTCTAAATATATTCAAACACACACATTGAAAAGATTAAGTATAAACACTATTCATTTGCATTTCATCATTCAATAAATTAGTTTTCTTCTGTTTTATTATTCCCAAAGTTTGAATATAGTAAAATTTTTGTATGGTTGCACAAAATAAAAAGTTCACACAAACACACAGAAATCTGCAATATGGGATGGTTTCACATTTAATGGTATCTGATTTTTAATTTTTGATAAGAAAAAAAATCTTAAAGAGATGTTAATGCTGAGTGAAATAAATCAGACAGAGAAAGACAAATACCATATGATTTTACTCGTATGTGGAATCTAAAAAACAGATTAAATGAACAAACAAAACAGAGACAAACTCATAGACACAGAGAACATTTCGATGGTTGTTGGATGGGAGGAGAACTTGGGGGAATGGGGGAAAAGGGGGAAGGGATTAAGAGGTACAGATTGGAGGTTGCAGAGTAGTCATGGGGATGTAAAGTACAGCATAGGGAATATGGTCAATAATATTGTAATAACTATGTATGGTGCCAGCTCGTTACTAGATTTATTGAGGTTATCAATTCGTAAGTTATAGAAATGTGTTGTACACTTGAAACTGATATCATATTATATGTTGACTATAATTTAAAATTATTTAAAAATGAGATAGATATTTAATTTAAAAGGATGCACTATTTCCCCCAAATTTGCTGACAACACTTCACATCAGAATTTGTAACAGGGCTGTTCATGGTTTAAAATTTTTTTTAAATTATTTTTATTGCCCTGGCCGGTTTGGCTCAGCGGTTAGAGCGTCGGCCTGCGGTTCAGAGAGACCCGTGTTCGGTTCCTGCTAAGGGCATGTACTTCGGTTGCAGTTTGTCCCCAGCCCTGGTTGGTCGTGCGGGTGGCACCACTCGATGTGTCCCTTTCACATCGATGTTTCTCTCTCTCTCTCTCTCCCTCTCTCTCCCTCCCACTCTATCTGGACAAAAAATGAAAAAATGTCCTCAGGTGAGGATAAAAAAAAAAATTATTTTTATTAATTTGTTTTTGTTGCAGATGTTTCTTCTTTTTCCCCCATTGACACCCTCCTCCCCATCCCCCTCGCCCCATCCTCAGCTTTGTTGTCTATGTCCATTGGTTATGCGTATATGCATATAAGTTCTGTGGTTTATCTCTTCCCCCCCAGCACCCCCTCTTCTGAGGTTTGTCAGTCTGTACCTTACCTCTATGTCTCTGGGTCAATTTTGTTCATCAGTTTGTTTAGTTCATGGTTTAAATTTTAAATGTTCTATAGTTTGTACTACTAGTCTCTCCTTTGATTTGTGTTTTATTTGTACAGTTTGATTTTACTATAGTACATTCATGTTTTACTTCAATGCAAAGGCATATTTAATTAGTCTTTATCAGGAAATGATGGAATAACCTGAGATTCAGAGCTTTTTTATCATCTCTAATCCTCAAAGATAATGGTTTATTAAGACTTTGTATGACTCATATCATTAAGAATAGAAACAATCATTTCATATTTGGACTAACTTTGTGACAAGTTTGAATATAAGGACATCATTTGAACTATATTTTATTTTATATATAGGTATACAATAAGATTTTGGAGTTAAATATATGAAATGCCTACTAAAAAGCAGGAATTGTCTCTGTATTTATGTAGTACCAATGTCTACCATTGGTACTATATCTTCTTGTGGAAGCTACCCCTCCTACACCACTACCAAAAGGCAGCAGTCATGTGTTAAATGCCACATTACTTCAAGTCTCTAACCACAGTTGATTGGAGGACAAAGAAAAAAGCTGACCCAAGACAATCCTGGCTATACACCTAAAACTAATATCATAACGTATGTCAACTATAATGAAAAATGAGCTTTTTTAAAATGAGCAATCGTGGCTTGCAAAGATTTATGCCTAGACTTTAGCCCTGGTTTTTTAAATTGATTTTTTAAAGAGAGAGGAAGGGAGAGACAGATAGAAACATCAATGTGAGAGAGAAACATTGATTGTCTGCCTCCTACTGGGGATCGGGCCCTCAACCCGAGCATATGCCCTGACTGGGAATTGAACTGGGACCTCTCAGTCCATGGGACAACACTTAATCCACTGAGCCACACAAGCCAGGCGAGCCCTGTTTCAAAAAGATAACCTGGGCCAATCAGATTCTGTTTTCAGGAAATTCTTTAAAAATGACTTACATAGAAGATACTGTATAACAGAAGATGAAAGAAATTAGTGAAAATTGTCTTGATGTAAAGTGGACTGGAGCAGACATTATGTGAGGCATTTATCTTGTATATGATCATGATCAAATACCTGAAGAAGTCAACTGGTAGAGAGAAAGGAGAGTAGATGAGACCGTTAGAGAGAAGAACAGATGTCATGAGAGTAAAAGCAAGTTCCTGCTTTGTGAGAGAAGAGTTGTGGATTCTATCCCATGAAGATTGGCTATATTTTATTTTTATCCTCAATTCCTGCAACCTCTTGTATCCTTACAATAATATCCCCTTTTCTTCAGGTAGCCTGGTTGAAATAGACATACAAGTTTAAGAAGCACAGAGTCTCAAACAAGATGAACCCAAAGAGGTTCACACAAAGATACATAATTAAAATGACAAAGGTTAAAGATAAAGAGAAAGAGGGTTGGTTATCAACAAGGGAGCTCCCATGAGGCTATCAGTTGATTTCTCAACAGAAACACTTCAGGCCAGAAGAGACTGGCATAAAATATTCAAAGTGAAAAGCAAGGACCTACAACCAAGACTCCTCTATCCAGCAAGACTCTCATTTAAAATTGAAAAAAACCCCACAAAACTAAAGGGGTTTATTACCACCAAACCAGTATTACAAGAAATGTTAAAGGGTCTTCTTTAAGAAGAAGGAAAATAAAAAGAGAGAGAAGAACATAGGTATAAAGAATAAAATGGGCCCTGGCTGGTTTGGCTCAGCGATTAGAGCTTGGGCCCGTGGACCAATGAGTCACAGGTTCAATTCTGGCCAAGGGTGTGTACCTCAGTTGTAGTTCGTCCCTGGCCCTGGTCAGGATCGTGTGGGGGGCAACCAGTCTATGTGCCTCTCTCACATCGATGTCTCTCTCTCTCTCTCTCCCTTTGTCTCCCTCCTTCCCACTCTATCTAAAGATAAATA